>OY728152.1:37945000-39195000 GCA_963277665.1 Viscum album
TTGGCACATTCAGATGTAGTAATGAAGTAGTCCTAAATTTTTCTTCCATTAATATATAAAAACTATTTTTATGAAACAGTCCTAATTGATATATAGGCCAACATATTTTCTAGGATTTTTTTGATAATTGTATAAATTATATTGACTGGATAAACTTTCTTAAGGAGATAAATTTCATTGTAATTATTTAATTTCATGATGAGGTAAATGAAGTGGGAATTAAATCCATGAGGAAGTGAAACACCATTGAAAAAGTGAATAAAAATCCTAGAAATATCAGCACAAATTTTCTCATAGTATGAATGAATGAAAAAGTTGGTAAAACCATATATGATAGGGGAACATTCATTTTTTAGACCAAAAACAGCCTCCTTAATCACTTATTCCAATGGAGGATAAATACACCTTTATTTATCTTTATTATTAGGAAGACATTGAATAGAACCATCCACATGGTCATAAGTAATAGGGGAACCACTGAAAAGATACTTAGAATATATAACACCATGATTCTATAGGGATTTCCTATTATCCATAATCTTATATCCATTTATATTTAAGGATAACAACCTGTAGAACATTCTATCTCTTTTAATGGAATTAATGAATTAATATTTTATTTACCCCTCTTATTGCCACATTTATTTAAAGTCATATATTTGAAAATAATAATTATTATTAATCATGTCATTAACAATTCCATCCGTCTCAACTTCTTTCATAATTCCATCATAATAATCATTGACTGTACTATGCTCTGGAGTATGCTGAAGACATACCTCAAGAGATGAAATGTCACTATCAAGAGAGATGAATTTATCCTTTCCCCAATTTTCAAAATTCCCTTTTAGAATCCTAACATAAATAGTTAACTCGAGAGAATCATTCATATAATAAACATAACATGAAACATCATGAACAATTTTAGCACACTCATGATGTGTCAGCCAAGCAATGTTGAACCTAAAATGAAAGGGAGATTTATATTTCTTAATCCAAAGATAAATCATAAATAGATAATGATAAGAATAAATTATTTATAATGTTATGGGGGATATAGAATCCCATGTATACCTTGATGACTCATTTACAAAATCCCTATCAAGTTTTCATGAAATAATGTCAATGTGATTCTTCTTATAATAGGTTATTTGGCACCAACGTAATTCACTTCCATCAAGTCATTATACTCAATACAGTTTCTAAATTCCATTATGGAAATGGAGTTAGTCACTGTTCTTATTATTTCATCTGGATTCTAAATTGAATTAATTTCACAATGTAAAAACCATAAACTAATGATATTAATATTGAGAGTCACAATTTCAAGCCACAAACACCTATGATCATGATTCCTGTTGTGAGGATAAATAATAGACCACAAGGGTTGGGTTTACATGAATTTATGGAAATAAAAAACATGTTTACCATTGAAAATAACAATATAAGGCTCAACCATGTAGGAATGACCTAAACCCTAGTGATTTTAAACAACATTAAAAGAACTATTTTTACATAGAATATGAAAACCAAGATTTTCAAGACATGAAATTCTGGAGGAAAAAATACTTTTAGGTCTAACCATTCATATAAGAACTATCTACTACTTCTAAATATGAATCTTTAATGACATATAATTATGAGTATTATCCAAAAATTGGAAATTCCAAAAATTAATACTTCTTTGGATATGTGTCTGGGGTTGGGTCCCAATTTTCATGTCACCCCTTCTTGATTTTTGTGGTATTTATGAGGTCTTTCTTCTTTCCTTTTAGATGAAGTATAACATTCCTGAATTTTATTGATATCAGTTGTCTTAAACATATCATATTCATAATCCACAAATTCTTTATACCATTCCTCATCCTTATGGGGAAATAATAAATTTAATAAACCAGATTTAGTGACATCCTTGAAGGAGGAAGCTATATAACCATGTGAAATTCCATAGGGATTCACGATTTGTGGATTCACTAAAGAAAGAATTGGTACTCCCACAGGATCACTAGGGTTTTATGTGGTGACCGAATACATCCTACTAAAAAAATAGGAAATATAATCTGTGGTATTATCATTCTGTATGGGTTTAATATATACATATTTTTCTTGCAAAAAAAGAAACTTTTCCCTCATTTATTGATAAATTTATAATACTAGATCATTATCTTACACTTCCTTATACAACATATAAAAAACTAATATATATAAATTGAGATATCTAAAGATAATTAATTCTCCCCCCTACATTCCAATCCTCCCTCAATAGTGTCTGTTGAAAACTCTACAGTGGGAGAACAAGGTGTACCATAGGACTTATTACCCTACTAGTCTTCCTCATCAATATTTTCATGGGATTTTTTCATGTGAATAAATAAATCATATGGATATCCTTGTTGTACTGTTTTCTTCATGGACATGGGAGCCCCCTATCTCAGTAATCACATCTTTGTTTGTTTGATTTCTATTTATGTCCTTCTGGTCCACAAACTTAGGAATATCCTTCACTGTAACATCCCAAGTAAGTAAAGAATAATATATTTTCATATCTATGTCTATTTGTGAATTAGATATTGTTTTATAGGCTTAAAATGAGAATAAATCCAATCATAAGCATATAATTCTCTAATATCTTTAAAAAGATTGTTTTACCGCCTTTTGACGACGAAACATTTTATAAATATATATTTTGACAATTTAATAATCTCTATTTGTCAAAATAAACTTTTTTTTAGAATTGGGACATTGAAATTTACTTTGGATAATTTTTTGGTATTTTTCTGACAATATTCATTTTTAATGAATAGTGAAAAATACTGCAAAACTTCTTTTTCATCTAATTTAATTATATGGTTATATTATCATTTTAATTGGTTTTAAAGTTTAATTAGAATATATTTTTACAATTTAATCCAATGGTGGTCATTATAATTAATTTCACTTTGAAACTGGACATAAACAAGTGTCAAACTTTTGATAGATATTGTTTCTAAAAAACCCGCTATTTGTTTTGACAACGGAAATTATTTTTAAATTAATTACTGCACTTTTTGTGTTTTGAATTTGGTAAAATGGATTCCATATTTGGAATCATAAGGTCCAAATTATGTAATTAAGACTATTTTTTTGGACATTATGAATAGTAACGACAGAAATTATCTTTAATTATCGTGATTAATTAGTAATTGGGTAGTTAAGGGTAATAAAATAATATCATAATAATATATAATGACCCCAAAATGTGTCCTAATTCTATTTGTTGTGTCATGGATGACCATGGGATGCCTTGTTACAACTTTGGGACCCCAGGGAATCACTTTTGTGTGATTGTGACATTTTATTATTTCATTTTTTAAAGAAAGGAAAATATAACAAATGTGTGTAACACATAAGTAAAAAAAAATTAATTTTGTCTGCATAAATGATATATTGGACTATAAATAGAAATTGGAAATATAAAACAATTTCCTACGTCATATTATTTTTTTTATAATTTTTAGACATTAAATAAATTAATTTATTTATGACACCATGATGATGCAGCGATTACCTCATTAATGAACGATTTAAATTAAATGAAAAGATAATGTAAAATCTAAGACTTAAACTTGTCAAAAACTTATTGTATGGGTGTATTTCGAACCCTTATCACCTTATCTTCGAAATATATCATTTTTGGACTTTTAAAATCTGAAAATCATTTTATAATAAAGTAACATTTCAAGAATTTCCAAGAGTGCCCCTCCTCCCTCTTATAAAAGGCCCCCACTTGTACCACCTTACCCACACATATCAAGCAATTGGATCAGACAAACTCTGATCATTTTATCTCTCCACATCCCTATATTCATCATAGAAGCCTTACCTTGGGCAGGAAGCTCTTCAAGAAACCCTTTTGGTACAAAACAAGGGGAGTTACCTGATTTAAAGGTAATGTCTTCTTTTATGTTCTTTTGTTTTATTTTTCTTCTCCAACCCCCTAAAATCTTTTTATTTATTTCTTTTGTAACAACACTAGTATCTTCAATATACCAGGATGTTGTTATGAGAATTATTTTATTTACACTTACACACACCTCCCTCTAATGGTGAAAGAACACAATGTTTCTTTGGGTGGTGAATTTCCGCCTCACGAAACGATGATTGTTCAATCTTATTTTAACATCTTTAATGGTGGCCATTAAGATTTAAATCTATTTATATATGATATATATTATTTTTATGTTTTCATTATGCTTCTGTATTTTTAATTTATGGCATACCTTTATGGTTTCCATTATGGGTAAACGCGATAATTTCACTTTAGGAAGTGCGGACTACCACCCCCTCAAAGTGATTTGATTCATTAATGCCATATGTGGGATGTATAAAGGATGGAGTTAATGATATTATATATTATATTATACTGGAATTATAATATAACTTTATATCATTATGATTTTATTCCATTAAATATAAAATAGAAATGAAAGTAGCGTTCATGCGTATGTACGGCTTACCGTCTCCATGAACGGTGCATTTCATTTCTTACCTCTAAATGTTATGTAATATTATAAATGCATGTATATACTAGATATATATGATATATATTATATCTAAATCATGAATATAATTCTAGATATAATGGATATTTTACCACATGAACAAATTGTAATTATAAGAACTTTATTTTTGAATCAAGTACCAATGATCGAAAAAATGACCGTTATTAACTTAAATAATTAAATAATGTTCATAACATGGTAATAAGTGATATAAAAGGAAAAATGAACTTGAAAAAGGTTCTTAAGAAAGTATAAATTAACTCTAGTTTATTATTCAGGATATTAAAGAACGATCGAGTCAAGTCGGACATGAGGTAAGAGACTTTGTCTCAATCTCCTTTCATTAAGGCATATTTTGTTTTATACACAACTTCCTTTTATACGGTGTATAAAACCCTTTGACTTTTACTCAAAAGGAATCTTTTTATATGAAGTGTTTTACTAAATGAAAAAAGGGAATGTTTTTGTCTTACATATGCGGCGACAACGACTTCTCCGCCGCCATGACCATTATTTGAGTTTCAGCTTCCTCTACAAGACATAACATTTTTTTAAATGAAAAATAAATACCAAGTTTTACTTTTCATTTATTTTGGTATTGAAAATGGTTTTGATAATGTTTTTATTATATCAATGTGTTTTATTGATATCTTGTTATTGAAATTTGTAAATGTTATGTTTCCTTTATGCATGTTTTATGTGATACGATTATGTTATGGTTCTTGGGAATTGTTTATGAAGATGGGTGGTTCCGTGATAAACTAAGGGCAGATGAGTCCGTGATAGCTCTCCAATGAATTCGGTAATGCGAAGGAGTTAAACACTAAGGTTTCTCCGAAGATATTTATGGAATATACTATAATGGGTATTCCAAACGTAACCATGAGGGTTACTCCCTACATAAGAATGTTATGAATACCTCAAGTTACCTTTATGTATTATGATTTCTATGAGTTATTCATAAATCTTATGATTTCATGAGTTATGTTAAAGTGATTATATTTTATGAGTGAATTATGAATTCATTTATTCTTATGTATACATGGAATAATGTTTTCATTCCGTATTTTTATATCCCTTACTGAGATTTTTATGCTCATCCCAAGTTTTTGAAATGTTTTTCACATGTCAAGGGAAAATTACATGATGTGATGATAGTGTTGAGGAAGTGTCAAGAAAGAATCCATGTTTTATTTTAAATATTTTTCCTTTGATGGGGAAAATGAATACTGTCTTTTATGTAACTGCCTTGTTTAAATGTAGAATGTAATGCATTATTTATGATCTAATTCTCTAAAACTCTAAACCTAAAAAGATCCTCAATGTGTATTCTTGTAATAACTCAAGATTAAGTAATGTTTAAGGACGGGGCCTTATAGTTGGTATCAAAGGGAGGTTTAGATAACTTTAGGAGTTATAATTATATTAAATGATTATCCAAAAATATTTTTTTATGGTCAAATTGAAATGATATAGCATTTGAAGATTACCATGTTGCTTCATCGAAGACATGTTTTTTCAGAATGGTTTTTCGCAGAGGAAACAAGGAAGCAGTGTTAGGAAGGTATACAGAAGGAAATGACCTTTTGAATCAGCATCCTGAGATGGTTGGAATTGGAACTGAATAGTTTTTTATAGTAATGGCATAGTTGAATCAAGCAATAAATGGTGGTGGTATCCATGCACAAGAACAGCCAGATCAACCGCAGAGGAACATGTCAGTGGTGGAACATTTCACGAGGAAACATCCCCCATCATTCAGATGATCATCTGACCCTGTGCTAGCTGAAGTGTGGATTAAATCACTAGATAAGATTTTAGATGTCATGGGGTGTTAAGACAATCAAAAGGTTAGTCTTGCTGTTTACCGTTTGGAGGGTGAAGCAGATTAGTGGTGGTCGATGGTTAAAAATGTCAGGTATACTGATGAGACTGATTCTCTTGACTGGGATAAATTCAAAGGTATGTTTCTTGAGAAATATTTTCCTAAGCTTGTTCAACGTAGGATAGAAAAACAATTCTTGGAATTTAGGCAAGAGGATGACTCATTGTCTGCTTATGAAGAAAGGTTCACTCGATTGGCAAGGTATGCTCTAAATTTTATCCGAGACCTTGATGGTAAAATCAATCATTTTTACTTAGGATTAAAGCCAAAATATCGAAGGGCTTTAGCGTCTCGTGAGTACAAGAGTTATGAAAATCTTGTTTGATGTGCTGAGAAGGTGGAAATGGAGTTTGCTGATGATGAAGTGTTCTATAATAACCAACAGAAGAAGAGGCCAAGGTGGCAGGAGAAAGGGAAGAATCCTTCAAAAAGGTCTGATGGTAAGAAAACTAAGTTTTCAGTTTGTGATAAATGTGGTAAAAATCATGCTGGGGTGTAACGCCCCGACCCTAGTTGCCTAGAGTCGGTGCATTATTACATAACATTGGCATGATCACAAGAAAGATCAAATCTCGAAAGACCGATTGGTTTAGTAGCCTTGGAAACACTAGATATATTCATAAGTTTTACATTACATCATAAAATGAAAAACTACTACAACAACATAATGTTCCCACAGTCCACACTATAATCCCCTCATAATATCCCTGCAGGTCATTCATAACTTACATCTTCACTTCCTGGGAAAAATAAAACATAGAAAAGGGGTGAGCTCAAATGCCCAGTAAGGATAACAATATAGCGGAAACTTTCATCAATAAGAATAAACATTTAAGGCAATGTATAACTAAAACAAAAGCCTTTTAAACATGAACTTTCAACATGGTATGGCATAAAAATAATGAAATAATGCCATTTACTTATTCACATGGATATTCTACTAATCGAATAATCAATGCAAAAATCAATAACCACTTTCATAATGTTGGAATGCATAATGCCAGACTATCATAACCACATAGCCAAGGCCTCGTGCCAAGACTACAAATAAGATTTTGTCAAGGCCTTGTGCCAAGACACTAGTTTGTCTCATGAGACCTACCGATGCATCGAGGAGCTATAGCAAGCTCCACCCGTCACTTAATAAGTCCAATGCATTCCCATATGAAAAAGGTTTAAACATAACATAAACATTCGTATTAAAACTAGCATACGAAATGTCAATAATTTCACCATAAACTATGAATGGTATAAAAATAGCACATCCACAGTCAAACATATCACAAAACCTTCAATACAATATAAAAGTTTTGTATCATAATAAATCAACTTCAAATAATCTTAAAATCCATCAAAGGATGTTGACATAGATGAAATCTAAATTCTTTTTAAAGAAATATCTCCTTTAATTTTGAAATCATTTAAGATCCATATAAAATAAGTCATTTTCTTTGAAAATATTCTTATAAGCTTGTAAGGAAAGCTTCGATGATTTATAACGGCGGAAAATAACCGCACCCGCCGTATAAGTTAAAAAAACATTCTTACCTCAATTTTGTCGAAAAGGTTAAAAAGGACCTTGTTTTGAAAACGACGGAAAGATTCCTTTATAAACCTCTTATAAAAAGTCAAACAAGGGTATAAATGACTTTAACCCATATTCCTGTAAATAGTAAAAATATTTTGAAATACATTTTTAAGAAACATGGATGTGGATGATAAAGAGATCCCAGTAGATTATTACGTATAAACAACCTCGAATAATGAAGAGATTGTGAAATAACCCTTACCTTGTACTTTTCCTTGGTTGTGGTAGGTTAACCTCCTGTATAATGGTGAAATAATTGTTATTAAATTATACAAGAATCATATACATTAATATGATATCATATATGATCTTTTAATATTGATTTGATAATAATATCTTAGTATTATCGTTGTTTCGGGTGTTAACTTACTTGTTTTCTTTCATATGTTTTGTTACGTAAGACATGTTTTTAAAGGATAGGTTGTATATTATTCATATCCAGAATGATATCAAGTCTTTAAACATCATTTTTAAATCATAAAATGATAATTATACTTTAATGGTTACGATGGAGAATGAATCTCATCGCGTTCGTGGAGACGGTAGTCCGTACGTACGCACGAGCGACAATATCAATCTTTTGATATTAAAATAATATATAAATGGATGGTATATCATATATACAGAATCATTAATATGTTATATTTATTATTTACATGAGTTACACATCATTATTATACCCATCCAAATAATAATATATTGAATAACAATTACACCACGACGTGGAGACGGTAAGCCGTACGTACGCACGTGTGGTGACATGTTATTCAAAGGGTGGATAGAATACTGAATATGGTTGTACCATATTTATAATAACATCACAGTATATAAATGATACAGGAGTCATTATTTTAGAATGGTAACAACAAAGGAAGAAGAAGTGGAAGAAGAAATGAACTTAGAAAAGGGTGGTGAAATCATTACCTCTTCTTCGGGTTCTTCCTTTTGATTTGATCAAAAGGGCTCCTTAGGTTGGCTTTCTGATCAAACTAACGCCTCTAGGTTGTAGTGAGGGATGTTGGGAGAGTATTTGGGCAGATTTTGGCCGAACCAAAAGGCTTTGAAGGTGTGAAGAAATGAGAAGGAGGAGTGCCCTTTTTATAAGAGGGGTGAGGGGCACCTTTGGAAAAGCTAGAAATATTAATTTATAATAAATTCATATTCGGTTTCTAATGGCTCCAAAGTTGACTATTCAAAGGTTAAGGTGGGGATAGGTCGGAAACCACTCAACCAATAGAATTTAGACAGGTTTGGGTACTTATATTAACCTTATCTTTAAGTATTAACTCTAAGTGAATTAGTTTCACTTTTACAATGTCTCTTTGTATTTTTATATAATATGGTTAATAAACTTACTATATACATCCAAGAGACCCCCAAGTGGTCCATTAATGAGGTACATATCATAATATAAGTCTCTTGGCCGAACCGTAGATTTTTAGGAATTTAATATCAATTAATAATATAATATTTGTTTTAAGAACTCTTTTATGTCAATTTTGACACTATTCAATAGTTGATTTTTTTGAAACTCCTAAAAGATTGATTACTTCAAAAAAAGTCAATTAAATCAATCCTAATATATCATATTATCATATAAAATTAGTTTAATTCATTAAAAGTTTCATATTATAATTATTTGGGTATTTATAATATCAATTATTTTAATTTTTCACTATTATAGTAATTACTGCATCATCATTGTGTCATAAATAAAATAAATTATTCAATGTCTAAAAATTATAAATAAAATATCATTATGTAGGAAATCTTTTTATATTTCTAATGAATATTTATAATCTAAAATCCAACATATATAACCCTATGTAAAAATTTTTGTTCTAAAAGATATATGCTTGTGTCCTTTTTGTATTCATTTTAACTAAATTAAAATAAAGTGTCATTATCACTTACAAGTGGATCCATGGGGTCCCAAAATAGACCCAAAGATGCCCATGGTCGACCATGTATCAACCAATAGGGTTAAGACACGTTTTAGGGTAATTTAGTATTATTATAATATTATTTTTTAACCCTTATTTACCGGATTTACCCTTAACCATGGTAAATAAAATATTTACCGCAGTAATTATTCAAAATGTCTAAAAATAAAAGTTACCCATTTACACAATTTGAACATCCTGATTCCAAATATGGAATCCACTTTCCTAAATTCAAAACACAGAAGTGGTAGAAATTAATTTAAAATTAATTCCCACTGTCAAAACAAAAAGCGTGTTTTTAAGAGATAATAACTATCAAAAGATTGACACTTGTTTATGTTCGGTTTAATTGTAAAATTATGTCCAATGACCAACATCATATTAAAATGTAAAAATATATTCTAAATATACTTTAAAACCACTAAAATTCATAATTTATCACTATTAATTATTTTTATTAAAAAAGTTGTTTTTAATTAAAATTTAGTAATTTTCACTATTCATCAAAATATGAAAGTTATCCGAAAAGTACCAAAATTTCACCTTAGGCTAAATTCGATATTCCGAGTCCAAAAATGAAGTCCATTTTCAAATATAAAATATATATAATTTCAAAAATTAGGTATTACTATTCACAACAGCTAGTTTAATTAGTTGTGGTGTGTGTTAGAACTCGGGGTTGCGTACAACACACGCTATCGCATTATTCAAAGGGAAACGTACCGTAGAAGCTTGGGGTGTTACATTCTCCCCTCCTTCAAATAATTGCGTCCTCGCAATTTCTAGGGTATTACCGCATAAAAAGACTCGGGTGGTTCTTTATCATAAGTTCCTCGGGTTCCCACGTTGCCTCTTCCATCTTATGATTCCTCCACAAAACTTTTACCAGACGCGTCGTCCGGTTTCTCAGCACTTGTTCTCTCGTATCAAGAATCTTGATGGGCTCTTCGCAATAAGACAGATCGGGTTCCAGTTCTAAATCTTCATAGGTGAGTACATGCGTTGGGTCAGGCATGTATTTCCTCAACAGAGATACGTGGAACACATCGTGAACTTTGGAGAGACTTGGCGGCATTGCCAATCGGTAAGCTACAGCCCCAATTCGTTCTAGAATTTCGAAAGGTCTGATGTACCTGGGACTCAATTTACCTTTCTTACCAAAACGTATGACTCCCTTCCACGGAGATACCTTCAGGAAAACATGATCACCGACTTGAAATTCCAAATCCTTCCTTCGATTATCGGCATAGCTCTTCTGCCTACTTTGAGCTGCTTTAATGTGATTTTGGATTACCTTCACCTTTTCCACCGTTTCCTCCACCAGTTCTGGGCCTACAAGTTTTCTTTCACCAACGTCATCCCAACAGGTTGGTGTACGACATCTCTTTCCGTATAACGCTTCATATGGTTCCATCTGAATACTCGAATGGAAGCTATTGTTATAGGAAAATTCTACTAGTGGTAAATATTGATCCCACATACCCTGAAAATCAAGTGAGCAAGATCTCAACATGTCTTCTAAGGTTTGAATAGTCCATTCTGATTGTCCGTCTGTCTGAGGGTGGTAAGAAGTGCTCAAATGAAGTTCAGTATCCAGGGATTTCTGAAGACTTTTCCAAAATCTTGAAGTAAAACGGGGATCACGATTAGAAACAATCGATAGGGGTACTCCATGAAGTCTCACAACTTCATTAATATATAGTCTTGCTAGACGTTCCAGGGGTAGATCTTCTCTTATAGCAAGAAAATGTGCTGACTTGGTAAGACGATCAACAATAACCCATATTGCATCGTTCCTTCTAGGAGTCTTTGGTAGCCCCATGACAAAGTCCATTGTAATATTGTCCCATTTCCACTCTGGTATGGGAAGAGGTTTCATGACTCTTCCAGGCTGTTGCCTTCCAGCTTTCACTTGTTGACAAACCATACATTTTGACACAAAATCAGCAATCTCCCTCTTCATGTTGTCCCACCAAAAATGTTCCTTCAAATCTCTATACATTTTGGTGCTCCCAGGGTGTATAGAGAAATTGGAACTATGAGCATCATCCAGCAATTCCCTTTTTAGATCAGGTATATTGGGAACACAAAGTCTCTTCCCGAATTTCAAAATTCCACCTTCATACGCAAAGTCTCTCAATCTCCCATCATTCACAGCTTTAATCTTCTTTTGGAATTCTTCATCATCAGTCTGAGAACTCTTAATCCTTTCTAGTAAAGATGGTTTGGCAACCATTTGAAAAAGCATTGATGTTTCACCTTCCCTGGTTATTCCCATGTCCATCTTCACTAGCTCCATGAAAATTGGATCCCTTTCAATTCTCATATTGTTCAAAACTCCATGGTCTTTTCTACTCAAAGCATATGCCACCTTGTTTGCCTTCCCTGGGTGGTAGTGTATCGTACAATCATAATCCTTGAGTAATTCAAGCCATCTCCTTTGCCTCATTTTGAGTTCTTTTTGTGAGAAAATATACTTCAAACTCTTGTGATCAGTATAAATCTCACATTTTTCACCATAGAGGTAGTGCCTCCATATTTTCAAAGAAAAGATCACTGCTGCTAACTTGAGATCATGAGTAGGATAGTTTTGTTCATGAATTTTCAACTGTCGTGATGCATAGGCAATAACTCTATCATTCTGCATAAGGACACAGCCAAGTCCTTTCTTTGATGCATCACTATAAATAACGAACCCATCATTCCCCGATGGTAGAGTCAATATAGGAGCATTGACTAATCTTCTCTTCAGTTCTTCGAAACATTCTTCACACTCTTTTGTCCAAACAAATTTAACCCCTTTACGTGTGAGCTTCGTTAATGGGTTAGCCAATCGGGCAAAATTCTGGACGAAACGTCGATAATAACCTGCCAAACCAATAAAACTACGTACCTCAGTTATACTCGTAGGTGCTGGCCATTACTGGATTGCCTTGGTCTTAGAAGGATCAACAGAGATTCCATCTTTAGAGACAATATGGCCAAGAAAAGAAATCTCCTGAAGCCAGAATTCACACTTGCTAAACTTTCCATATAATTCATGCCTCCTCAGAGTCTTCAAGATAATGCGCAAGTGATTTTCATGATCTTCGTAGGTTTTGGAGAATACCAAGATATCATCAATAAATACCACCACAAATTCATCGAGATACTCCTTGAAAACTCTATTCATCATATCCATGAATACAGAGGGTGCATTAGTCAATCCAAACGGCATTACAGTAAACTCGTAATGCCCGTACCTGGTTCGAAATGCTGTTTTCGGAATGTATTCCTTCTTCACACACAACTGATGGTATCCAGATCGAAGGTCAATCTTTGAAAAGTATTGAGCTCCATGCAGTTGGTCAAATAAATCATCAATACGAGGTAGGGGATACTTGTTCTTTATCGTTATAGCATTGATCTCCCTGTAATCGATACATAACCTCATAGATCCATCTTTCTTTTTAACAAAAAGAACAGGGGCTCCCCATGGAGAAACACTAGGGCGAATAAATCCCTTATTACTCAATTCCTCTAGTTGTTTCTTTAGTTCGACTAGCTCTACAGTGGCCATTCTATAAGGGGTCTTCGATATAGGCCTTGATCCAGGAATCAAATCAATAGAAAACTCAACTTCTCGTTCTGGAGGATGTCCAGGTAAATCTTCCGGAAATACATCTACAAATTCTTTCACAACAGGTACATCCTCTATTTGAACATTCCTTTCCTCACCGGCAGTTATTTCATTCTCTTCCTCCCCAATAATTGAATTAAGTTGAGCTACTGGGGGTGGATCTAAATAAGAATTAGGTGTTGACGATTCTGCTCTAAAAATAAGGTGTTCCTTATCATTATCATCAAGAATCGTAACCTCTTTCTTCTTACAATAAATCTTCGCATCATAGTCTGAAAGCCAGTCCATACCGAGGATTATATCAAACTCAATCATAGGTATGACGATGAAATCAGCAGATAAAGAAAATTTATGTGCTCTAATGGGGACTGATTCACAAAACTTTGTTGCAACGATACTTCCCTTAGGAGTTTTAACTGACAACTCCCTTATTAAATCAAATTGGAAATATCTAATTTTCTTAGCAAACTGGGAAGATATGAAACAATGCGATGATCCAGAATCAAATAATGTATTTTCTAAACTTGAGGAAACCATTAAATTACCTGCCACCACATCTTTCGGAGCTTCTACCTCAGCAGTAGTGATAGCATAAGCCTGGCCTTGATCCCTTGGCCTTTTCTGAGGTAAGTTCTCCTGACGCTTAGGACATGCATTTGCATAATGCACCATCTCCCTGCAATTGTAGCACTGAACGTTGGTAGCTTCCTTCTTCCCCTTGCAATCATGAGCTTGGTGGCCTTTTTCACCACACTTGTAACAGACTCCCATTCCCTTCAAGCAAGTACCAGGATGTTTCTTCCCGCATTTACCACAAGATGGATATTCAACCTTTCCCTTCTTCCCCTTATTTCCATTCCCAGATTGATCAGCAGGTCTCTTCTTCTCTTGCTTTTCTTTAAAGTCATAAGACTTAGAGAATTCCTTTTCGGTCTTGATAGCACATGAGACAATGTCTTCGTACGATGAAAAGGATTGTGAGACTAATGCTCGACGGAGAAATGGTTTTAACCCATCAAAGAAACGATCAATCTTACTTCTTGGGTTGCGAATATAATCACCAGCGTACCTCGCTAACCTTGTAAAGTTAGCCTCATACTTTGTGACATTCTCGTCCTCCTTTTGTCTCAGACTCAGAAATTGCCTTTCCATATCTGCTCGATGGTCGCGAGGGAAGTATTTTTCTAAAAACAGATCTTTGAACTCCCTCCATTCCATGTTTGATACTTCATCATCCTCCTTCATGTTTTGAATCAATTACCACCATTGATCAACATCTCCAGTGAGGCGGTAAACTGCCATGGTAACTTTTTCCCTTTCGCTACTCCCCAAAGCCTGAAATATTTTCTCTAGGGAAAATATCCATTGCTCAGATACTAAGGGATTTGTACTCCCATTGAACGTTGGTGGTTGTTGTCTCATGAATCGATCTAACATTGATCCTCCACGCTGCGGATCAGGGTTCTCCATACGGGTAAGGTTATTATTCATAACCTGAGTAAGTTGTCCCAGTACGGTGATTAGCTGATCAGCACCAGTTGCATCACCAGCCCCACTATAATTATCTTGAGCAGGAGGGCAATCCCTACATGGAGTGCGTGCATTGATACGGTTTCCATTTCTTCCACTAGGCGCCATTTCTAAAAAAATGGCATAAACTAGATCAGTTTATGCATCAAAATACATAATCCCATACTTATAAAACACTAAACATAAATTGAACTATCTATGGATATAATCCATAATCATAAATATGTTTTCTTTGAGGAAGTATATACTCATAAACCCTTCATAATGATTTGTAAAGAAAGTGAGAGTTATCCTAAGCATATCCCCCGGGAGTGTCGTAACCAAGAGTGCAGCAAGGCCCGTTGTCGTGCACCAGTTCCCGTTCGAGTCTAGCTCAAAGCGGTGTTTTCGGGTTTTACCCCTAGGTACATCTGTGCCAGAGCCGCCTCTACCTGCCCGTATCCAGACAGGGATGTATTGCTCGGAAAACTCACAAAATCTCTACAATACGAAAATTCTAGGAAGTTCTTTTATACTAATCCTCAAAGTTCATCTTAGGTCTATGTGCTCTAATCAGAGTTTATCTAAATCTAGCTTCCAAGGTTTGTACTAAACTTCCTCTGATACCAACTGTAACGCCCCGACCCTAGTTGCCTAGAGTCGGTACATTATTACATAACATTGGCATGATCACAAGAAAGATCAAATCTCGAAAGACCGATTGGTTTAGTAGCCTTGGAAACACTAGATATATTCATAAGTTTTACATTACATCATAAAATGAAAAACTACTACAACAACATAATGTTCCCACAGTCCACACTATAATCCCCTCATAATATCCCTGCAGGTCATTCATAACTTACATCTTCACTTCCTGGGAAAAATAAAACATAGAAAAGGGGTGAGCTCAAATGCCCAGTAAGGATAACAATATAGCGGAAACTTTCATCAATAAGAATAAACATTTAAGGCAATGTATAACTAAAACAAAAGCCTTTTAAACATGAACTTTCAACATGGTATGGCATAAAAATAATGAAATAATGCCATTTACTTATTCACATGGATATTCTACTAATCGAATAATCACATGCAAAAATCAATAACCACTTTCATAATGTTGGAATGCATAATGCCAGACTATCATAACCACATAGCCAAGGCCTCGTGCCAAGACTACAAATAAGATTTTGTCAAGGCCTTGTGCCAAGACACTAGTTTGTCTCATGAGACCTACCGATGCATCGAGGAGCTATAGCGGGCTCCACCCGTCACTTAATAAGTCCAATGCATTCCCATATGAAAAAGGTTTAAACATAACATAAACATTCGTATTAAAACTAGCATACGAAATGTCAATAATTTCACCATAAACTATGAATGGTATAAAAATAGCACATCCACAGTCAAACATATCACAAAACCTTCAATACAATATAAAAGTTTTGTATCATAATAAATCAACTTCAAATAATCTTAAAATCCATCAAAGGATGTTGACATAGATGAAATCAAAATTCTTTTTAAAGAAATATCTCCTTTAATTTTGAAATCATTTAAGATCCATATAAAATAAGTCATTTTCTTTGAAAATATTCTTATAATCTTGTAAGGAAAGCTTCGATGATTTATAACGGCGGAAAATAACCGCACCCGCCGTATAAGTTAAAAAAAACATTCTTACCTCAATTTTGTCGAAAAGGTTAAAAAGGACCTTGTTTTGAAAACGACGGAAAGATTCCTTTATAAACCTCTTATAAAAAGTCAAACAAGGGTATAAATGACTTTAACCCATATTCTTGTAAATAGTAAAAATATTTTGAAATACATTTTTAAGGAACATGGATGTGGATGATAAAGAGATCCCAGTAGATTATTACGTATAAACAACCTCGAATAATGAAGAGATTGTGAAATAACCCTTACCTTGTACTTTTCCTTGGTTGTGGTAGGTTAACCTCCTGTATAATGGTGAAATAATTGTTATTAAATTATACAAGAATCATATACATTAATATGATATCATATATGATCTTTTAATATGGATTTGATAATAATATCTTAGTATTATCGTTGTTTCGGGTGTTAACTTACTTGTTTTCTTTCATATGTTTTGTTACGTAAGACATGTTTGTAAAGGATAGGTTGTATATTATTCATATCCAGAATGATATCAAGTCCTTAAACATCATTTTTAAATCATAAAATGATAATTATACTTTAATGGTTACGATGAAGAATGAATCTCATCGCGTTCGTGGAGACGGTAGTCCGTACGTACGCACGAGCGACAATATCATTCTTTTGATATTAAAATAATATATAAATGGATGGTATATCATATATACAGAATCATTAATATGTTATATTTATTATTTACATGAGTTACACATCATTATTATACCCATCCAAATAATAATATATTGAATAACAATTACACCACGACGTGGAGACGGTAAGCCGTACGTATGCACGTATGGTGACATGTTATTCAAAGGGTGGATAGAATACTGAATATGGTTGTAACATATTTATAATAACATCACAGTATATAAATGATACTGGAGTCATTATTTTAGAATGGTAACAACAAAGGAAGAAGAAGTGGAAGAAGAAATGAACTTAGAAAAGGGTGGTGAAATCATTACCTCTTCTTCGGGTTCTTCCTTTTGATTTGATCAAAAGGGCTCCTTAGGTTGGCTTTCTGATCAAACTAAGGCCTCTAGGTTGTAGTGAGGGATGTTGGGAGAGTATTTGGGCAGAGTTTGGCCGAACCAAAAGGCTTTGAAGGTGTGAAGAAATGAGAAGGAGGAGTGCCCTTTTTATAAGAGGGGTGAGGGGCACCTTTGGAAAAGCTAGAAATATTAATTTATAATAAATTCATATTCGGTTTCTAATGGCTCCAAAGTTGACTATTCAAAGGTTAAGGTGGGGATAGGTCGAAAACCACTCAACCAATAGAATTTAGACAGGTTTGGGTACTTATATTAACCTTATCTTTAAGTATTAACTCTAAGTTAATTAGTTTCACTTTTACAATGTCTCTTTGTATTTTTATATAATATGGTTAATAAACTTACTATATACATCCAAGCGAGCCCCAAGTGGTCCATTAATGAGGAACCTATCATAATATAAGTCTCTTGGCCGAACCTTAGATTTTTAGGAATTTAATATCAATTAATAATATAATATTTGTTTTAAGAACTCTTTTATGTCAATTTTGACACTATTCAATAGTTGATTTTTTTGAAACTCCTAACAGATTGATTACTTCGAACAAAGTCAATTAAATCAATCCTAATATATCATATTATCATATAAAATTAGATAAATTCATTAAAAGTTTCATATTATAATTATTTGGGTATTTATAATATCAATTATTTTAATTTTTCACTATTATAGTAATTACTGCATCATCATTGTGTCATAAATAAAATAAATTATTCAATGTCTAAGAATTATAAATAAAATATCATTATGTAGGAAATATTTTTATATTTCTAATGAATATTTATAATCTAAAATCCGACATATATAACCCTATGTAAAAATTGTTGTTCTAAAAGATATATGCTTGTGTCCTTTTTGTATTCATTTTAACTAAATTAAAATAAAGTGTCATTATCACTTACAAGTGGATCCATGGGGTCCCAAAATAGACCCAAAGATTCCCATGGTCGACCATGTATCAACCAATAGGGTTAAGACACGTTTTAGGGTAATTTAGTATTATTATAATATTATTCTTTAACCCTTATTTACCGGATTTACCCTTAACCATGGTAAATAAAATATTTACCGCAGTAATTATTTAAAATGTCTAAAAATAAAAGTTACCCATTTACACAATTTGAACATCCTGATTCCAAATATGGAATCCATTTTCCTAAATTCAAAACACAGAAGTGGCAGAAATTAATTTAAAATTAATTCCCGCTGTCAAAACAAAAAGCGTGTTTTTAAGAGATAATAACTATCAAAAGATTGACACTTGTTTATGTTCGGTTTAATTGTAAAATTATGTCCAATGACCAACATCATATTAAAATGTAAAAATATATTCTAAATATACTTTAAAACCACTAAAATTCATAATTTATCACTATTAATTATTTTTATTAAAAAAGTTGTTTTTAATTAAAATTTAGTAATTTTCACTATTCATCAAAATATGAAAGTTATCCGAAAAGTACCAAAATATCACCTTAGGCTAAATTCGATATTCCGAGTCCAAAAGTGAAGTCCATTTTCAAATATAAAATATATATAATTTCAAAAATTAGGTATTACTATTCACAACGGCTAGTTTAATTAGTTGTGGTGTGTGTTAGAACTCGAGGTTGCGTACAACACACGCTATCGCATTATTCAAAGGGAAACGTACCGTAGAAGCTTGGGGTGTTACATGGGGAATGCCTTTTGAATTATGGAAATTGATATTGATGTGGTAAGATGGGACATACGACTCGTGATTGCACTGAAAAAGATCAGGGTGATGGTAAGACCAAATTTGATTTACAGTTAGTGAAATGTTTCAAGTGCAATGAGATGGGTCATTATGCAAACAAGTGTTCGACAAAGAGCTCAAATGATGGGAAGCAGTCAGACTACAAGAAGAAAGGTGTGGTGAAATTCTTTGCAACTACTTCAGCAGATGTTGGGCCATCAAATGAAGTGAAATAAGGTAATTTGTTTTTTTTTTCAGATTATGCCAGTGTGTTGTTTGATTCAGGGTCTACACATTCTTTCATCTATGAAAATTTTTCTAGTAAATTGGGAATTCCATCTCAAGAATTGACTCCTGGACTTGTGGTAAAAACACCCGGGTGAAGTGTTGAGGAAAAAAGAATTTATAATAATCTTCCTATCCTTATCCGTGGAAAGAACCTACTTGCAAAACTTATTTTTTTACCTCTAGTAGAGTTTGATGTTATCATGGGTATGGATTGGCTCTCTGTTTACCATGCTAAGATTGATTGTAGATCTAAAGAAGTTTCTTTTCAGAAAGACTTTCAGTTTGTGTACAAGTATGAACCCTTACTGTTTATAACATATCAAGAGGCTGAGAAACTTGTAAAAGATAGAAATGAATGTTACCTTGCACATATTGTTGAAAAAAAAGGAACCGTTCAGATTAATGATGTGCCAGTGGTAAATGAGTATCCTGATGTTTTTCCTGATGAGTTTCCTGGAATAATACCAGATTGAGAAGTTGAATTTACTGTTGACATAGTTCCTAATGCTAAGCCAATTTCAAAACCCCCTTATCAAATGGCTCAAATTTAACTTTTCGAGTTGAAGGAGAAATTTCAAGATTTATTAGAGAAAGGTTTCATTCAACCTATCACATCACCATGGGGTGATCCTGTCTTATTTGTTAAAAATAAAGATGGTTCAATGAGACTTTTCATTGATTATAGAGACTTGAATAACATCACTATTAAGAACAAATATCCTTTGCCTCATATCGATGATTTGTTTGATCAGCTCTAGGGAGCTCAATATTTTTTAAAGATTGACCTGAGATCCGGGTACCATTAGTTGAAGGTAAAGGAAGAAGATATTCCGAATTCCACGTTTTGTACAAGATATGGCCATTATGAATTTGTAGTAATGCCTTTTGGGTTAACCAATGCACCTGCTGCATTCATGGACCTTATGAATATAATTTTACTTGAGTTCTTGGATAAGTTTGTGGTTGATTTCATTGATGATCTTTTGGTGTTTTCTAAAAGTAAAGAGGAGCATGAAAGACATTTAAGGGTTATTTTTCAAACCTTAAAAGAAAATAAATTGTTTGGGAAATTCAGCAAGTGTGAGTTTTGGTTGCAACAAATTTCTTTCCTTGGTCACATTGTTTCTAAATATGGAATAACTATAGATCCTGCAAAAACAAAGGTTGTTGAAGAATGGCCAAGACCCACAAATGTAACCGAGATTCTTAGTTTTCTTGGTTTTGCAGGCTATTACTGAAGGTTTGTTAAAAAAAATTCATGGTTATCTATTCCAATGACTAAGCTAACTCGGAAGGGTGTTAAGTTCATCTGGACAAAAGAAAGTGATGATTGTTTTCAGGAGTTGAAAAGAAGATTGGTGAATGCTCCAGTTTTGGAACTACCTTCTAGGAATGGTGAGTTTGTTATCTAAAATGATGATTCATTGAAAGGACTTGGTTTCATCCTAATGCATAATGATCAGGTAAATTTCTTATGCTTCACATCAGTTGAAAACTCATGAGGTAAATTACCCTACACATGATTTGGAATTAGCTGCTGTTGTTTTCGCTTTAAAAATTTGGAGGCATCATTTGTATTGTGTAAAGTGTGAAATATATACTGATCACAAAAGTTTAAAGTATTTTCTCACTCAGAAAGAATTGAACATGAGACAGAGGAGATAGATAGAATTAATCAAGGATTATGATTGTACAATTCATTACCTTCCGGGAAAAGAAAAAAAAGTGTCTCATGCTTTGAGTCGAAAAAGTAATGATTCATTAACCATGTTACATTTGGAACGTGATCCTTTGGTTAAGGATTTGTTGAACTTTGGCATAGAAGTTGTTGGTGTAGGATGTTCTTCTCTTTTGTTTCAGGTATCAGTGAAATCTTCTCTATCAGACAGAATTAAGGAAGCACAGAAGAAAGATGGTGATTTGCAGAAAAAGGTAGAGCTGGTTCAGAAGGGTAAGTTGCCTGAACTCAACATTGATAATGATTGTGTTTTGAGATTTGGGAAGAGATTGTGTATGCCTTGTGATTCACAGTTGAAGAGAGAGTTGTTATGTGAAGCTCATAGTTATCCGTTTTCAGTTCATCCAGGCAGTACTATGATTTATAGAGATATTCGTAAGTATTACTGGTGGGATGAAATGAAAAGAGATATTTATGATTTTACTGTGAAGTTTTTGACTTGTCAACAAGTTAAAGAAGAGTAGTAGTTACCGAAAGGGATGCTTCAACCTTTACCAGTGCCATAGTGGAAATGGGAGAATATATCCACGGACTTCGTTGTGGGATTGCCAAAGACACCTCGAGGTAATAATGCAATCTGTGTTATTGTTGATCGCTTGACTAAATATGCTCATTTCCTTGCTATAGGAGATAATTTTTCTCTAGGTCAAATTTCTCATTTGTATCTTAAAGAGAGAGTCAGGTTACATGGAGTTCACCTCTCCATTGTATATGATAGTGATCCTAGGTTTACTTATAACTTTTGGAGAGGCCTTTAGAATTCATTGGGCACTGAATTAAATTTTAGCACATATTTTCATCCTCAGTCAGATGGGCAGTCAGAATGAACAATTCAGACTTTTTAGGATATTCTACATGCTTGTTCGATGGATTATCAGGGAAGTTGGGACCAACATCTTTCTTTGGATGAATTTTCTTATAGTAACAGTTTTCATTCCAGTATACAGATGGCACCATTTGAGGCATTATATGGGAAGCAATGTCGTACTCCAGCTTTTTGGGATGAAGTCGGTGAAAGGAAGTTGATGGGACCAGAATTGGTAGAAGAGTTGGCAGAAAAAGTTTAGTTGATACAGAAGCACATGAGAACAGCTCAGGGCAGGCAGAAAAGTTATGCGGACAACAGGAGGAAGGATCTCTCTTTTGAGGTAGGTGATCATGTCATCCTCAAAGTTTCACCATGGAAAAGTGTGATATGATTTGGTAAGAAAGGAAATCTGAGTCCAAGGTTTATTGGACCATATGAAATTCTGGAGAGAGTTGGATCAGTTGCATACTGAGTGGATTTACCTCCGAGTTTATCTCAGGTACAAAATGTTTTTCATGTTTCAATGTTAAGGAAGTACATGCCAAATCCATCTCATGTTTTGAGTCCAGAGGTAGTTCAGCTGGAAGAGAATCTATCTTATGAGGAACAACCGGTCAAGATTCTTGACCACAAGGAGAAAGTATTGTGGAATAAGGTTATTCATCAAGTAAAGGTTTTGTGGAAAAACCACAGGATTGAAGAGGAAACATGGGAATCTGAAAATGCAATAAGGGATAAATACCCCCACTTATTTGATAAGTAAATAAATTGTGGTGATACAATTTTCTAAATAGGGGAAGGACGTAACATCCCAAGTAAGTAAAAAATAATAGATTTTTCATACCTATGTCTATTTATGAATTAGATAGTGTTTTAGAGGCTTAAAATGAGAATAAATCCAATCTTAAGCATATAATTCTCTAATATTTTTAAAAAGATTGTTTTACCACCTTTTGAGGGAGAAACATTTATTAAATCTATATTTTGACAATTTTATAAGCTCTATTTGTCAAAATAAACTTTTTATTTAGAATTGTGACATTGAAATTTACTTTGGATAATTTTTTGGTATTTTTCTTACAATGTTCATTTTTTAATGAATAGTGAAAAATACTACAAAACTACTTTTTCATATAATTTAATTATATGGTTAGATTATCTTTTTAATTTGGTTTAAAGTGTAATTAGAATAAATTTTTACCATTTAAACCAATGGTTGTTATTAGAATTAATTTCACTTTGAAATTGGGCGTAAATAAGTGTCAAACTTTTGATAGATATTGTTTCTAAAAAACCCGCTATTTGTTTTGACAATGAGAATTATTTTTAAATTAATTACTGAAATTTCTATTTTTGGAATTTGGTAAAATGGATTCCATATTTTTAATCATAATGTACAAATTATTTAATTAATACACTTTTGTTTTTGGGCATTATGAATAGCAACGACATAAATTATCTTTAATTATCATGATTAATTAATAATCGGGTAGTTAAGGGCAATAAAATAATATCATAATAATATAAAATGACTCCAACATGTGTCCTAATGCTACTAGTTGTGTCATGGAAGGCCATGGGATGCCTTGTTCCAACTTTGGGACCCCATGGAATCACTTTTGTGTGATAGTGACATTTTATCATTTCATTTTTTAAAGAAAGGAAAATATAACAAACGTATGTAACACCTAAGTAAAACAATTTTAATTTTGTCTACGTAAATGATATATTAGACTGTAAATAGTAATTAGAAAGATAAAAATATTTCCTACATCATAGAATTTTTTTTATAATTTTTATACATTATATAAATTAATTTATTTATGACACCTTGATGACGCAACGATTACCTCATTAATGAATGATTTAAATTAAATGAAACGATAATTTAAAATATAAGACTTGAACAGTTCAAAAACCTATTTTATGTGTGGATTTCGAACCCTTATCACCTTATACTTGAAATATATCATTGTGGGACCTTTAAAATCCTGAAATCATTTTATAATAAAGTAACATTTCAAGAATTTCCAAGAGTGCCCCTCCTCCCTCTAATAAAAGGCCCCCAATTCTACCACCTTACCCACAACTCTCAAGACTTTGGCTCGGCCAAAATCTTATAATTTTATCTCTCCAAATACCTCTATTCATCATATAAGCCTTACCTTAGCCAGGAATCTCTTCAAGAAACCCTTTTGGTTCAAACCAAGGGGAGTTACCCGATTTAAAGGTAATGTCTTCTCTTATGTTTTTTGTTTTTATTTTGCTTCTACAACACCCTAAACTCTTTTCATTTCTTTCTTTTGTAACTAAACCAGTATATAAAATATACTAGGATGTTTTTATGAGAAGGATTTTATTTACACTTACACACACCTCCCTCTAATGGTGAAAGAACATACTGTTTCTGTGGGAGGTGAATTTCTGCCTCACGAAACGATGATTGTTCAATATTTTTTTAACACATTTCATGGTGGACATTAAGATTTAACTCTATTTATATATGATATATATTATGTTTATGTTTTCATTATGCTTATTTATTTTTCATTTATGTCATACCTTTATGGTTTCCATTATGGGTAAACGTGATAATTTCATTTTAGGATGTTCGGACTTCCGCCCCCTCAAAGTGATTTGATTCGTTAATTCCATATGTGGGATGTATAAAGGATGAAGTTAATGATATTATATATTATATTATACTTGAATTATAATATACCTTTATATCATTATGATTTTATTCCATTAAATACGAAATAGAAATGAAAGTAGTGTTCATGCGTACGTACGACTTACCATCTCCATGAATGGTGCATTTCATTTCTTACCTCTAAATGTTATGTAATATTATAAATGCAAGTATATACTGGATATATATGATATATTTTATATATACATCATGAATATAATTTTAGATATAATGGATATTTTACCACATGAACAACTTGTAATTATAAGAAGTTTATTTTTGACTCAAGTACCAATGATCGACAAAAAAACCGTTAGTAACTTAAATAATTACATAATGTTCATAACATGGTAATAAGTGATATAAAAGGAAAAATGAACTTGAAAAATGTTCTTAAGAAAGTATAAATTAACTCTAGTTTATTATTTAGGAGATTAAATAATGATCAAGCCAAGTCAGACACGAGGTACGAGACTTTGTCTCAATCTCCTTTCATTGAGGCATATTTTCTTTTATACACAACTTTCTATTATACGGTGTATAAAACCCTTTGACTTTTACTCAAAAGGAATATTTTTATACGAATCATTTTACTAAACAAAAAAAGGGAATGTTTTTGTCTTACGTATGCGACGACAATGAATTCTCCGCCGTCGTGACCATTATTTGAGTTTCAGCTTCCTCTACCAGCCATAACTTTTTTTTAAATGAAAAATAAATACCATGTTTTACTTTTCATTTATTTTGGTATTGAAAATGTTTTTTATAATGTTTTAATTATATAAATGTGTTTTATTTATATCTTGTGATGAAATGTGGAAATGTTATGTTTCCTTTATGCTTGTTTCATGTGATACCATTATGTAATGGTTCTTGGGAATTGTTTGTGGAGACGGGTGGTTCCATGATAAACTAAGGGCAGGTGAGCCTGTGATAGCTCTCCAATGCATTGGGTAATGCGAAGGAGTTAAGCGCTAAGGTTTCTCTGAAGAGATTTACGGAATATATTGTACTGGGTATTCCAAACGTAACCATGAGGGTTACTCCCTACATAAAAATGTTATGAATGCCTCAAGTTACCTTTATGTCTTATGATTTCTATGAGTTATTCATAAATATTATGATTTCATGAGGTATGTTAAAGTGCTTATGTTTTATGAGTGAAGTATGATTTCATTTTTTCTTATGTATACAAGGAATAATGTTTTCATTCCGCATTTTTATATCCCTTACTGATCTTTTTACGCTCATCCCAAGTTTTTGAAATATTTTTCACAGGTCAAGGGACAATTACATGATGTGATGATAGTGTTGAGGAAGTGTCAAGAAATAATCCATGTTTTATTTTAAATATTTTTCCTTTGATGGGAAAAATGAATACTATCTTTTATGTAACCACCTTGTTTAAATGTGGAATATAATGCATGATTTATGATCTAATTCTCTAAAACTCTAAACCTGAAAGATACTCAATGTGTATTCTTGTAATAAATCAAGATTAAGTAATTTTTAAGGATATGGCCTTATATTCACCTTCCGATGAATCTCTATGAAATTGGTTGCAAAATGGACCACATTTTTACAGACTTCACAAAAAGGAGATACATGTTTGTACTCCACCTTGACATCAATACTATTTTCCTTTATTAGTAAGGTGATGACATCTAGGAGGTTAAGATTCATGTAAATATCCACCATAATTAGAGAAAATAAATCATGCTCCCCTTCCAATTTTCATTGATCCATCCTGATAGTGGTGCCCAATGAAAATGAAATATCTTTGAGAATTTTTGGGTTCCTATAAACACAATTCATCCCATGTATTCAGAACCATACTTGGGAATTTTATTTTTTTTATTGAGATTACTAAAATTAAAATACCATAAAGATATTCTGAAAACTCATAGCCTAAGTTACAGATTACCAATTTTCTATGGCATGTTGAGATCCTCCATGAAATTGAAGATAATATGAAAATATAATATTCTAATTAGAATTATTTTCCAATCATGGTTACCCAAAAAATGAGAAAACATGTTCTTATGGTCAACATAAGAAAACCACATGTCACCTTTCATATAAATGAAATGAAAATGAAGTTGGAATTTACAAAATTTAAACCTTTTTTGAGGAGCTTATGGATCTTCCGCAACCAAAAATTCTCTATTATCATGTTTTCTGTTAGTGGAAGAATATCTAGACACACCTATTTAGTAGGAGTTGGGAATCTAGTTATAACTCTATGAAGGATACACTATTCCACCATGAAAGAGGAAGGTCAAGCGTACCTTCTATCTATCCCTGAAATTATGATGAGGATCAAGATTCATCCTTGAAGAAAAACTCCAAATATGGATGAATGGTTTCCATGAATACATATCAAGAACAAAACCAGAATCATGATTCATCACCATCGCCAAAATCATATGTGAACGATCCAACTCTCACCTTCGTCTCAAACCAAACTTAGATTTCTTAAAACTCTCATTTTTTTTATTTTCAATCAATAAAATGACATAATATTTTTATGTTGTTTTGTAAAAAAAATTAACAAGGGATACAACAGAAGGTGATCGACCAATGGATGTTGGTTTCTATAAATTACCATATATAAATTTAAATTATCCTAGGTGTGTATGGGGTATTATCATTAACATCACCAATTATTTGAATAATATATAAATATATTTAAAATTAATCCACTAAAAATTATTATATGTTAAATTAATAGGTAAAAAAATAGTAGATCATCAGTCAATATATACTAAAGTAGGGAAGGGGGATTGCAACAAGTAACCTTATCCCTAGAAATAACTGATATTTTCACCATGGATCATCCTTTACATAACCATATCACATATGTAATCCTAATTTGTTAATTATTTATTTTTTGTTGAAAATTATATATTATTAATATTGAGCTTATTTTTATCATTTTATCTTAAATATGTATTTGATTTCTAAGTAAATATACATAATAATTATAGGTTTTCCATTTGTTTGTTTTGTAATGTCCAAGGTGATAATATACAAAATTTTTGTATTATAAATGGGTCATCTATTATAAAAGAAATAATTATATAGGGATAATAACTACATGATTCAAAATAAATCCAATGATGACATAACTATAGGATATGTCCTAGAATGATTTATTGCATGAATTATTATAATGAACCAGTTATTATCATTGGATTGAGAATAAAAAAAATCATTATTGGGCCTTACATTACATCCCCAAGATTCCAAAGGCTATTAATAAATTCTGAAGGTTTTCAAATGAAAGTGGGGGATGATTTACCCTTAAATAAATAAACTAGTAACCAAACAACCATAACCAAAACACCATAACCAAACAACCACTATATGATGCATGATAAAAACAAGACATCGCAACCATCATCTCTATAACAAAACCACACCAAAGTATGCTACAACATAAGACAATGAAACTATTAAAGTAAACAATGGAAAGACAATTACAAAACTCAAAGACAACAACAAGACTCTCAAATCCCCATGCTCCATGCTCCAACATCACCAAACAACCCAAGTATCATGATGTGGTGCTAAATACATGTGATACTTTACCTTTTACCATGTCCTGGAAGATAGTATCTAAAAAAATAACCAATTTTATATAGCAGGGGTGCGTATAAAACCTAGTAGGTTTTTCCCAATGACTTCCCTATTCATGCCACTAGGATAAAAGAGTTAGACACATTTATATAAAATACTTTATAAAAGAAATTCCCAAAATAGATTATAACAAAACATAAACAACTTAAAAGAGTTTATAAATCAATATTAACAAATTTTCTACCAACCCGTTTCCATAAAAAAACCTTTTTTCAAAGAAAGGAAACAAACATGTCCTTATCCCATTTCACAAGTTCCCTTGGAATAACCTATCCATTCAACAAATCCACACTACAAACCATGCATTCTTCATTATGACAGTTCCATACTCATGAGTTGTTTCTAATCGATCTACCAAGTTGTAAAAAGGTAATTACATCCCATGTGCCATTACACCTTTTTCGCTGAGCACAATGTCATATTTAAACCAAGCCTCTTAAATGCAATATCAACACACACACCATGTACGCCCAAAACCATGCCAAACCCATTTTAATAAAATCACCCATTTTATTGAAAACCCTTTTTTCCATCAACACATTTAAATAAAATAAATTTTTTATTTAATACCTTTATCTAACTAAAAATTTCAATATTTTTAGAAAAATATTATTTTAAAATAAACATTTTAAAATCAATAAGCTAAACCACTTTTCACCATAATTCACCAAAAGTACACAATTCCATCAAAACCATAAATAATCACTAAAGAAGATTTATTCCATGAATTGCACACAAATTTCATAATCATATTCATGAAATTAAATTAATTTGAAACTATTACAATCAATTATATTAATATTAGTTGAGAGTGAAGCCACCTACCTTGAAGGTTTCGATGAAAACAAAAAATGGATGAAGAACACTCATGAAACCAGATAAGAATTCCATAAAACCACCTTAGATATTTTCCTAATCACGATCAAGACCAAATATCAATATATATGGAATCTAAAATATTATATCTACCAATAAAGGGTGTATATATGAGAAACTTAGAGGATAGGAGAAGTAAATCTATTTAGAACTAAGAAAATGATACAATAATGGAGAAGAACAATAACATACCTCAAGAATCTGGCTATGAATAACCAAGGTAAGCCTTAAAATTGCCTTTTGATTGATGATAGAACCTTATTTGGCCTTTGGAGAAGAAAAATCCCATGTTAGAGTAGTTTTAAAGAAAAAATGAGTGCCATAATGGAAAATCTGACCTAGATCCACTTTTTAATGAGGTGGTTTTTTACTCACGCCTGGTTAGGCAAACCATGCAATAACCATACCCCTACTACTGCATTAAAAAAGACATCCCATGGCCTCCTTGTATGGATTCCAAACCATGAACCAACTGTTCCAAAGATTTCTGTCCAACATTTTCACATTTTCATGGTTTTTACTAGGCTTCCGCATGGTTTGGACAAACTGTGCACAACCTATGAACCTTCCCATCAGCCTTAAAAACTCTCTATAAGTTCACCAAAATCCCCCAAATTTCACCATTATAATTTATATACATAAAAAAAATAAAGGGCGACATACTAAAAACCTAGGGTAATACATTCTCCCCACCATTGGTATTTCCTTCCCCAGAAAATAGAATACCATCCTTTCCCTAAAATAGTTTTGGCCATTGCTCTTTCATTTCCTTCTCGAGTTCCTAAGTTTCTTCTCGAATCTTACCATGTTTCCCCAAAAACTGCACTAGAGAGATGATTTTTACATGCAACACTTTATCCTACCTATCCAAAATCCACACTGGGATATGTACTAGTGAAGCATATGGCTCTAGGTCTACATGATCCCATCAGATCACATGGTTAGGATTAGGGTGAATCATTTTTAGCTGAGATACATGTGACACATTATGCACCAAACGGAATCATGGTGGAAATTACAACTGATATTACACCTCTCTAACTCGTTCCAATATCTCTAAAGGGACTATGTATTGGGGATATAACATTCCATACTTCCCAAAACGACGATGTCCATGAATTATAGAAATCTTCAAGAACACATGATCACTCACCACAAAAAACAATGGACTATGACGATGATCAACATATGATTTATGATGACTATGAGACATCTCAATCCATTTCCTGACCAAATGAATATTTTACATTGTTTCTGGGACAAGGATCGGCCCATCTAGTGATGTCTCACTTGTTTCCACCCAAAAAAGTGGAGAACAACACAGACGACCATGCAATGATTCATAGGTAGCCATATCTATCGAGGCATGATAGCTGCTATTATATGAGAACTCCACTAAGGGCATATTCTCTTCCCATGAGTCACCAAAATCCATTACACAATCCTGCAACATGTATTCCAATTCATATATCATCTGTTTAGACTGGTCATCTGTCTAAGGATGATACGATGTACTCATAGTCAACTGAGTCCCAAGGGATTTTTGTAAGGATTTCTAGAAACAAGAAACGGACCTCAGACCTCTATCTGAGATGAAAAAAATTGGAATTCCATGTCTTTTTACCACATCATGGATATATATTTTGGATAGATCCCCCACCGTATGATTTTAATGAATAGGGATGAAATGGTCTGACATGGTGAGTCGATCCACTATCACCCATATGGAATCATGTTTCCAAACCATTATTGGTAGACAAATAATAAAATCCATTGATATTTGCTCCCATTTCCATATTGGGATATGTAAAGACTACAACCTATATACTAGTCATTGATGTTATTACTTAACATCCTATAACATTAATCACTTTGAGACAAACTCATCCACTTTACTTTTCACAATAATCGACCAGAACCACGCCATCAATGCCTTATACATATTTTGTATGCTCAGATGTACAACCCATCTGGAATGGTGTCATGCATGAAGAAGTTGTTATTAAAAATACATAGGTACAAATATATGATCTATGAACCAAAAAACTGAACTACCATCATGTTCTATCCCTCAATGATCTCCCCCCCCCCATTGAGTTTTGAACTCATAACAAGGAATTCTGCTTCAGATGATTGTGCTTCTTTGACCATCTTTACCAAATTAGGAACCATGAAGACTAAAAAGAAAACTGCAACATCAGCTCGGTATTCACAATCCACACACACATTATCAAGAACCAACATCAACTACCATTCATCTAATGCTTCTTTTTTCCAATTGAGCATATGAATTTCTACTTAATGCATCAGCCACCAAATTACCTTTTCTTGGTGTCTACATAAAGTCAAAAATGAACATTTGGAGTAAATCCATCAATCTTCTATGTCTCAGATTCAAATATTGCAGTGATAAAATTTGTTTTAAGATTTAATTATCTATAAAAATAGTAAATTTATCACAAAATAAATAGTGACTCCATGACTTCAAGGAATGAATGGCCATAACTAACTCTAAATCATGTTTTAGGTAATTATTCTCATGAACCCTCAAATTCCTTAAACCACAAACCAAAATGTGGTCTCCTATCATGAGAACACATCCCAACCTTGATCCTGAAGCATCATAGTACACAACGTACCCCTTTCTCGATTTTGGAAAAATCAATATAGGTGTTGATGTAAGGAAAAAATTATTCTCTTAGAAAGAATTCTTTCATTTTTTACTTCATTGGAATGGGACATTCTTCTTTGTCAAAGCTATCATTGATGAGGCTAGTCATAATAATTCACGAAAAAGCATCAGTAATAACCATCTAGACTAAGAAAACTTCTTATCTCAAATAAATTATTTGGAATTTTATAAGAGATAATAGCTTCTATCTTCTCTAGATCCATAGAAACATATTTTTTTAGAAATTACATGGCCGAGAAAGAATACCTCTTGTGTCCAAAAAACACACTTTGATATTTTGGCATAAAAACAATGATCTATAAATATTTCCAACACTATATAAAAGTGTTTCTAATTCCAATCCCTTGTCCTTGAATACACCAATATGTCATCCAAAAACACCACATAAAAAAATCTAGATATTTCTGAAATATCCGATTCATCAATTCCATAAATACTGCTGGTGCATTTGTAAGACCAAATGGAATGACTACGTTCTATTAGTGGCCATATCTTCCTTTGAATGTCATCTTCAGATTTTACTCCTTCTGAACTGGAAAATGGTTATATCTTGATCAAAAGTAAATTTTAAAGAACCACTCAGCTCCACTCAAATTATTGAATAGATAATTAATGTGTTGAAGTGGATATAAATTCTCTATCATAACTTAATTAATCTTATGATAATCTATACACAACCTTAGAGTTCCATCTGGTTTCTTCATAGATAAGACAGGTGTTGCCCACAGATAGGTGCTTGGCTGATTTTTTTGCTTTTCTAACTCTTCTAACTTCACATTCATTTCACTTGAATCTATTTGTTCCATCCTATAAGACGGAAGGTAAATAGTACTGGGCCCTAAAAAGATATCAATCGTAAAATCTACTTCCCTTGTAGGTGGTAACCCTATGAAGTTCTTATGAAATACATCTGGAAATTTATCCATGACTACTGGAAAATCAGTATTCTTTATCTCTTCCATTGATTCCAAACTCAACACTGCCAATTGGTAAGAGATCACTCCCACTACTAGTTCCAACAAGCTCGTTGTAGCCGCATTTACAACCCTTTCTCCTTTAAAGAGATACTTAAATCCATCCCCAGTCACAAAAGTAACTATCCTTCTATAATATTCTATGTGAGCCTTGAACATTGTTAACCAATACATACCTAGGATTACATCTTAGAAATCTATTTCCAATATGGAGAAGTCCCATTTCATCTCAACTCCATCAACAATTTTAGAACATGCTCTACCCAGGAAGGCCTTATATTCTCTTTCTCTGAGAGGAGTTTGATGTTCTAAAACTGAGGGAATCATCTCGAGTTTTAAACATAAAAAATAAATAGCACGATAAGAAATGAAGTAATGATATGCACTAGTATCAAACAAAATTTTCATAAGGGTATAATTAAAAGGAATCATACCTCTCACTATAGATGTTCTAGCCTGATCATCCAAAATCCCTTGTTCAGCTCCATGTGATTGCTTCATCACTGCACTCTTCTCTTTATTACCTTTCTAAGAGTGACCTTTCCGAGGAGTCATGGTGTTATTATAATCACCATGGATAACTCTTCTCTGTTGATGATACTGATTTTGGTGTCCTCTTCTGGTCGAAGCATATGATGCCTATCACACCTCATAAGTGTCTCAAGCAGCCAACTTTGGAGCACTGCGACAAAATCACATAATATGTTCCATATTGTTTCAATTATGGAATGCTTTTAGTGGTGCTATAAACTCTCACTTAATGTGTTCAATGAAACCACATTAGAAAAATCTTTCTTTTGTTGTGGTTCTCGGAGGAAGATTTACTGATCCAGCTTTCTAATTCTAATTTCCACTCTCACTCGGGAAATAGGTGTCCCTCAAACACTTGCTTCCAGCATTATAGTTCCCACCATTCCCTATAGGTATAATCATAATTCCTCCTCCCATATCTCCCTAGATATCTATTTCTTCCACCATTTATCTATTGACCATTTCTCTATAGTCATTAATACATAGAACAACTATCTTCGAGTGAATATCCTGTCTTAGTCTTGAATCAAATATTCATGACTTTAAGGCTACACTAACTACAACCTTAGGTGTAATGCACACTAAATTCTTGAATTTATCCACATAATCTATGATAGAGAAATTATCCTACTTCATGATGAAAAAATATGTCATCCTACGGATCTTGAGCATGTGAGGATAGAGTTTTTTTAACAATTCTTGAAAAACCTCCCAACATAGTTCGTGATCTACTTTAGCATGCATTACTAGTTTCCACCACTGGTGTCCAATATACTCGAGCATATATGGCACCATATTGACCATGATATACAATGGTGTGGGGATGAAATATAAGATATGGTTCATCATGTTCATCCATTCCTCTACTTTTTCTAGTTCAGAATCCCCCCAGAAGATGGGTGGATTCTATTTCAAGAATTGGACAGAATGGTCCACTTATCTTGGATCATCCATTTAGTTCACAATGTCCACAGATTGGAATGCTTGGATGATAATTTGAACTAGATCGTAGTCCACATGTGGATCAGGTGAAACCACATTATCCGCAGCGTCTTTGGGTTGGTTTTTATGACTTCTTATAGGTGCCATTTTCTAAACCAACAAGAAACTCCCTAAGTCACACCCTCTAGAAATTTAAGGCTTAGAATTTCAAATTTAATCACATCAACTATCATAATGTTTCTTTCTAAAATCATTCATAATTATGTTAAATCATTTTATAAAACATCAACTTACTTTTTGAAAATCAAACCCGTTTCAAAATATCACAACCATTATCTTTTAAATTTCTTTCATTTGGTAAATAGTTTTGAAATTTACAAAGATCAACACATTTTCACAAAATCATATATCATTACTCAAAATGATGTATTAATTCCTAGTGGGAAGTCATTCCTATACAATGCATTCCATGGTCATCTCATTGGATAAACCCATGACAACGAGATTCCAAAAGTCTTTAAGTGTCTCCAAAAAACGTATATACCCAACTCCTTGGTAACATGATTTTCAACATAAAAAGGTTAACTACATCTTTTTATGATATACATTTCAAGTTTCGACAAAACTAATACTTTATAATATTAGAACCCAATGAATATGCATGATCTAATTTAAACTTCAAGACCAAGAAAACTAATGAACACTTATTCCACAGGGGAAGGAACAAGATAAAACTAGTAGGAATGAATACATCATTACTAGCCCTTAAGAGACATTGCCAAGACACCAAAGGCTAGAAATAAATGATGAAGGGTTTCAAATGCATGTGGGAGAAGATTTAACCTTTAAGAAAAAAACTAATTACCAAAAATCCATAACTAAATAACGATAACCAAACAACCACTATATGATTCATGATAAAAAAAAGACAAATAAACCATCATCTCTATAACAAACTGTCACGATCTAACCCGGGTCGACCCTGAACCGATCACCCAAGCCAGTCCGCGACATGACTTGAGAGGCATTCCCGATCCTCCCGGGATGGAGACAAGCACCAGTGAATCATTAGAGGACAAGTGGGAATGATTTTGACCAATAAAAATAAATAAAGCAGCGGAAAAGTAGAAAAATTAAAAATAAATAAATGACCCTAAAAAGAAAGAATGACCAATAAGACACAGTAACCTGGCCTCGACCAAAAATACTCGCGACTCTAAGAGTCGCTCAACAGTCCACAACCAGCTCTCGCTAACGATGAGCAAGCTTGAAACAAACCTGCAACATATCTAAAAAAAGGAAAAAAACCATAGGCGTGAGTATTAAAACTCAGTAGGCGTTCCCAACAAACTGTTCCCAATTCACTACCTTTAAATAAAGAATTTACCAATTTCAGGTTTGAACAAAATTATATAAAATATTAGTTTTCACACACACTTTTATTTCCAAACAAGTATCAGTCCATTGCCCTTTTTAATTTAAAAACAAGTTTAATGTTTGAAAGGAATATGTATATTTCTTTTTAAAACATTTTCTGTGAATCATTTAGAAATCCAAACTTCAGTCATTAGCCAAAAAGGAAAAGTCACACATAATACACAACACACACCAAGGGCAATGGAAAGAGTGGCACACAGGGGATATCAAATGAACTAAACCTCTCGATTTTCTGCCACATACAAATAAAAACTACAGGAAACATGGGTCGAACCTAGGAGATCATGAAAAGTCCAGAACGTAATATACATGTGACTCATCCTGAAAGCATTCTCTAACTCAATGATGTCATCACACCCTAACGCCTGATATAGCCCTTCATGGCCTAACTGAGGGACCCAATCCCCATATCATCAATAACTCAGTATTCCCCTGTTATGGGGCCACTATCTAGTGCATAATCTAAACTAGTGAAACAATCGTTCTCAGAAGATTCACTCACTATGCCAGGTTCCCATGTCAACAAATCAAATAAAATGGGGTGTGCCCATAATGTAAATCAATCAGTCATGAGACACAAATATCACACACAACTCATGCTATCAACGCACACCAATGATCACCCCTGAGTAACCCCATTGTGAGTTTTTCCAAAATAATTTATTTTATTAAATTTCCAAATGGGCCTTCACCAATTTTAAAGAAAAACCTCATTTATCAAGAAAACTCAAAACACTCATTCACGCTTCAAAAGAAATAATTTCTCTTTAAAACCAGAACTACATTTTAAATTCCGTGAATTATGTTTAAAGTCCAAACTGGAATTCTTTCACTACTGGGTGTCTGCTCATCATGAAAATATTTCAAGTGTTGTGTATAAAATAAATGGATCTTTTTACACAAAATAATCATTTAAAAATTAATTATCTTATATTATTACCCATTTATTAAAAATTAATAAAACATCAATCAATTAATAAATTCTAAATTTAAAGGCAAGTGTAGTGGGGGACCTACCTCGATTTGTAGCTCGAACATGATGATGCAACACGCCTCGCATTAGCACGCAAGCACGCACAAGCCAAAGATCATAGTATTGCGATTTTCCTCACCGACACGCTGCAACAACCACACAAAAAACTAAAAACACATAAATATGGACTTAAAACAACCCCAACGAATAAACAGCGCACAAAGGACCATTTCGACATGCTTTCAAAATGTAATTCGCACCACACCAATTAATCACAAAAATATGAGAAATTAACAATTTAGGCGAAACAATTAACCAAATAAAAATTATTTATAATATCACATAATTTATTCTAAGAATAAATATACTCAAAAACAAATGTAATTAATTAATATTCAATAAACATAAGTCATACAAGAGTTTGAGTAACTCTAAATTTGAAGGGGCATAGGTCGGTGTGGAATGCGACCGATCAGCAGAGTCGTGCGATAATCGGAAAGCAGCGAGGCGCACAGGTGGGGGCTGAACGGATAGCGGGTGTGAAGCGGGGGCACACCAGAGGGTGCAGATGAGCCAGGTGGAAAAGGGGCGGCCCGAGGCGGAAAACGGGCTGTCAAGGCCAGAAAAAGGAGGGCTGTGACCTATTCCAAGGTAAAGGGGTGTGCGGGTGCTACAGGACAGGCGGTGAGCGGAGAAGGAGCGGGCTGAGGGAAATCAGGAGGGGAGGATGTTTTACGGGAAGCTGACTGTAGGGAAGGGGTGCAGGTCATGCGACACTGGTATAGAGAGGTGGAGCAGGCTGCTGGTGATAGGTAGAGCCAATGCTAGGTTGGTGCAACTCAGTAGGGAGGGTGCGCTGGAGCGGGGCACTCCAGCAGGTCGGAGGTGCTGGTGGGAGGCGGGCAGAGGAGAGGGTGCTGGGGCGAGCAGGTGCTGTGCAGGCTAGGTGTGTGCTGAAGTACGTCAGTAGGAAGGCAGAGGAGAGGTGCTATCGCAGGGCAGATGGGCGGAGGCCGTGCAGGTGGCGGGCTGCAGGTGGCGCGGGTCATGCGGGGGTGCCTGCTAAGGGAAGAAGGCAGGAAGGGAGGAGGTGGCTGGGATGCTGTAAGGCCGAGGAGGCCTAAGGGAGAGCTGGAGGGATGACCGAAGGTAGTAGGGGGCGCTGCGCTATGTAGAGGGGAGCATAGGTGCACTGAATTGGTAGGGGGAGAGGCAGGAGGTCCGAGCGAGTGTGCAACGCAGTGGCCGGAGGGGCTGATGGGTGCGTGTCGGCTGAAGGCAGCAGGAGGGGGTGCGACGAGGGGCTATCTGGTAGGGTGGTGTGGGACATAGCCAACAGGGATGACGGTGGTCCGCTGGGGCGCGATGGCTGTGGAATGAACCAGGGGGGTGAGGTCCTGTGGGTAAGGCGGAAGAAGAACAAGGGGGAGGGGGGCAGCCGCTTGAAAAGACGGAAAGAAAGAAGAAAAAAAATTAAAAGAAAAAGGAAGAAGAAAAATAAAAGGGAAAAAAGATAAATAATAATAATATCATTATTAAAACTAATAATAATAATATCATTATTAATACTAATAAAAATATTATTATTATTAATAAAAATAATATTAATAACTTTAATAAAAACATAATAATGATAAAAAATTATTTTAATAATAAAATTCCTTTAATAATAATAATAATAATAATTATTATTATTATAATAATAATTACCTTAATAATTAAATAATAATAACAAAAATGAATTCATATCTTTTTAATAACAATAATATCAATGAAAGGAAATGTCGTTGCATTGGTGAAGCCGTGCAGGGTCTCCAAAACGTGCTCCACCTGAGCACTGAGCGACGTCCACTCAAAAGCATGCATTTTTTTTTTGAAAAAACATAAAAATATTGTTCGGGGTCCAACCCAAACCTAGACATAAATTTTTAAAACCAAGAAAATAATAAAATAAAGATTACAAATAGGCCGGGGCGTGACAATTCTCCCCATCACAACGCTTCCCATCCCCGGGAAGCCACAACAATACTTAGACCCAAGAAGAAGCTCCTTAAGTGTCACTCACCCCGAAAAGTTTAAGCACCTCTAGTTAATCGTGCAAATTATTCTCAAAACACCAACACTTTAAACACCACCAAAATGAAACTCTGATACTGACGCGGGGAGGCCCGAACGGACTTCCCACTATAGGAAACGAGCCAAACTGAGTTCAAAAAGACTCGTGATGGGTCTCCCCACCATTAGGACTGGAGAAACTAACTGAACTTGAAAACTTTCTGCATGGACCAAAAACCCCACCATAACAGTAGGGGAGGGAAGAGCCTAACTAAAGGAGCGTCAAAACTATCGTCAACGCTACCTCAACGATGTCACACCCTCGGAAGAACACAAAAAATAACATGCTAAGGATGCAAATTAAAACAAATCCCTTCTTCACTGCTGGGGTTCACATGACTATGCGCCAGCTTCACTCCGAGACCTAAGGCTGGAGCTCTATTGATTGAAGCATCTCTTGCCTCGCAGTTAGGATTCAATATTTCCCAAACATGACACATGAACCAAAGTTTTTACCAACACACGTCCATTAAAATAAAGGTTTCAAAGAGGTTCATCCACAACCATTCTTACAAATAAAATAAAACAAACGCCCCAAAACGGTACAGGTGACGACTACTACATCCAAAGAACACCACAAATAGAAAACATCAAACTGATCCACAAGCATCGCCCTACTCCTGGTGATGAGCTGAGGTGACCCTCGACGAACCATGCCTGGCTTCAGTGCGCTTCTTGGAAACACCCTGGAAGAATTGTTTTAAGTGACCCATACGTCCACAGGTGTGGTAGGGTTTCAGAGCATTCGGGCACATCAGCCTTTTGTGCCCCCGCTTACCGCACTGGTGACAGATCAAGGCATTGTGCTGTGAGGAAGATGACAGAAGGTCTAAAGGCCTCTTGATTCCATTAACAATTCCACCACCATCATGTCACTTCTCATTCTTCTTATCTCTATGTTCTTCACTACTTCCCAAAGCTGGAGGATGATTCGTCACCTCATGTCCTCCTGCTAACTCAGCTTCGATGAGGAAAGTTTATCTCACCACATCAGGGAAAGTGATCACGTTGAATTCTCCCACCTTCGACTGCATGTCAGGATGTAATCCAAGCTCAAAATGCCGAACTCTCATAGGATGATTTCCAAAATACCCTGGTTCATACAGATCCAGGTCCAGAAAATGAAGAAATAATTCCTACACCGATCCGACACCTTGCTAGAGACCACACAACTCCATCCTCTTCCTCACCTTTGTCACTTCAGAGAAGTACTATTGGATAAATGATGACTTGAAGAAATCCCAAGTGATATCTTTCTGAGGTTTATTCTGAGACACAAACTTCCACCATTTCCAGGTTGGACCTTTAAGCATAAAGGAAGCCAACTTCACCTTTAACGACTTAGGAAACCCAATGAAACTGAACATCCTCTCAATATTCCGTAATCACTCCTCTGCCTCAAGAGGATCTGCCTGCCCATAAAAGAGGGGAGGGTTCAACTTCTGAAACTCAAGGATGTAGTCTTTAGGATGATCAATTGGAGGATTTTCTAAGGATGTACCACCCGAAGCTACACCTTGGTCATCCATCGAACCTTCGTGGGGGCGAACACTAAGGAACAAGAAAAGAGGAAGATGGGTCAAACATGGTCATTGTCATTTCAAATACCAAAATAACACTTCTCACAATGATTTTTTTTCATAATTAAGGAAAATCCAAATGACTCTCTAGAGGGAAACTAGGGATGATGGGTGGCTCGACCATATGGTTGGCGACCATATGCCAGTCACACCACTGTCACTGAGAGCATTCTATTGTAAAGTCTCCAGCTCCACATGGATTTCCGGACTATGCGAGCTCACAAAGGTCACTTTCCCAACTCTCATTTCATTTCCCAATACCAAAAAAACCATAAGAATCAAAAGACATCGACAACCCAAACATCCCATTGTAACCCAAGGTTCGGAATGAGCAAGGGTTCATGAAGTCCTTATCATCCGTATTCCTCGAGTCCCGAAAATCATACTCCTACCATGAAAACCCCAAATAACAATGGGAACTCTGAAAAACAAGGTCCGATCAGGAGACAACCTCCTCTGATACCATTTTTTCACGAACCAACCCGGGTCGACCCTGAACCGATCACCCGAGCCAGTCCGCGACATGACCTGAGAGCTGTTCCCAATCCTCTCGGGCTGGCGACAAGCACCAGGGCATCATTAGAGGACAAGTGGGAACAATTTTTCATAATAAAAATAAATAAAGCAGTGGAAAAGTAGAGAAACTCCAAATAAATAAAGGACCCTAAAAAGAAAGAACGACAAATAAGACACACTAACCTGGTCTTGACCAAAACTCCTCGCGACTCCGAGAGTCGCTCACCAGTCCACAACCAAATCTCCCCCACGGTGAGCAAGCTCGAACCAAACCTGCAAAAAAGCTAAAAAAAAGAAAAAAACTATAGGTGTGAGTATTAAAACTCAGTAGGCATGCCCAAAAACTATTCCAAATGCACTACCTTTAAATAAAGAATTTACGAATTTCAGGTTTGAACTAAATTATATAAAATTTAGTTTTAACACACACTTTCATTCCCAAACAAGTATCAGTCCATTGCCCTTTCTAATTTAAAAACGTGTTTAATGTCTGAACAGAATATGCATATTTATTTTTAAAAAATTTTCTATGAACCATTTAGAAATCCAAACTTCAATCATTATCCAAAAAGGAAAAATCACACATAATACACTACACACACCAAGGGAAATGGAAAGAGTGGCACACAGGGGCCAGCAACCGAACTAGACCTCTCGATCATCCGCCACATACAAATAAACACTAAAGGAAACATGGTTGGAACCTAGGAGATCGTGAACAATCCAGAATGTACTATACATGTGACTCATCCTGAAATCATGCTCCAACTCGATGACATCATAATGCCCTAATGCCTGGTATAACCCTTCATGGACTAACCGAGGGGTCCAATCCCCATAGCAGCAATAAATCAGTATTCCCCTGCTATGGGGACACTAGCCACTACATAATCTAAACTAGTGAAACAATCGTTCTCAGAAGATTAACTCACTATACCAGGTTCCCATGTCAACAAATGCAATAAAAAGGGGTGAAGACACAATATAAATCAATCAGTCACGAGGCACAAATATCACACACAACTCACACAATCAATGCACACCGACGATCAACCCTGAGTAACCCCAATGTGAGTTTTTCCAAAATAATTTATTTTATTAAAGTGCCAAACGGGCCTTCACTAATTTTAAATAAAAACCTCATTTCTCAAGAAAAATCAAAACACTCATTCACACTTCAGAAGAAATCATTTATCTTTAAAACCAGAACTACATTTGAAATTCCGTGAATTATGTTTAAAGGCCAAACTAGCATTCTTTCACTAATGGGTGTCTTCTCATCATGAAAATATTTCAGGTGTCGTGTATAAAATAAATGGCTCTTTTTACATCAAATAATATTTTAAAAATTAATTATCTTATATTATTACCCATTTATTAAAAATTAATAAAACATCAAGAAATTAATAAATTCTAAATTTAAAGGTGAGTGCAGTTGGGGACCTAACTTGATTTTCAGCTCAAACACGATGACGCGACACACCTCGCATAAGCGCACAAGCACGCACAAGAACACACAAGCCAAAGATTGTAGTATCGTGATTTTCCTCACCGACACGCTGCAACAACCGCAAAAACAACTAAAAACACATACACATGGACTTAAAACAACCCCAAAAAATAAACAGCATAAAAAGGACCAGTTCGACATGTTTTCAAAATGTAATTCGGACCATACCAATTAATTACAAAAATATGCCAAATTAACAATTTAGGCGAAACAATTAACCAATTAAAAATTATCTATAATATAACATAATTTATTCTAAAAATAAATATACTCAAAACCAAAAGTAATTAATTAATATTAAATGAACTTAATTCATACAAGAGTTTGAGTACCTCTAAATTTTAAGTGGTATAGGTTGGTGCAGAATGCTCCCGATCAGCAGGGTCGTGCGATAATCAGAAAGCAGCGACGCGCACTAGTGGGGGATGGACGGACAACGGGTGCGAAGTGGGGGTGCACCAAAGGGTGCAGATGAGCCGGATGGAAATTGGGTGGCCCGTGGCGGACATTGGGCTATCAAGTCTAGAAAAAGGAGGGCTGCGGCATATTCCAAGGGAAAGGGGCATGCAGGAACTACAGGACAAGCGGTGAGCGGAGAAGGAGTGGGCCGAGGGAAATCAGGGGGGATGTTGTATGGGAAGATGACTGTAGGGTAGGGGTGAAGGTCATGCGGCACTGGTACAGAGAGGTGGTGCAGGCTACTGGTGAGAGGAGGACCTGCTGCTAGGTTGGTGCGGCTCAGCAGGGAGGGCGCGCTGGAGCGGGGCGCCGCAGCAGGTCGGAGGTGCTGGTGGGAGGTGGGCAGAGGAGAGGGTGTTGGGGCGAGATGGTGCTGTGCGGGCTAGGCATGTGCTGATGAAGGCCAAGAGGAAGGTGGAGGAGAGGTGCTGTCGCAGGGCAGTTGGGCGGAGGCCGTGCGGGTGGCGGGCTGTAAGTGACGTGGGTCATACGGGGGTGCCTGCTAAGGGAAAAAGGCAGGAAGTGAGCAGGTGGCTGGAATGCTGCAAGGATTAGGCGGCCTGAGGGAGAGTTGGTGGGCTGCCCGAACGCAGTAGGTGGTGCCGCGCTGTGTAGAGGGGAGTTGAGGCGCACCGGCTGGGTAGGAGGAGAGGCAGGAGGGCTGAGCGGGAGTGCAGTGCGGTGGCCGGAGGGGCTGATGGGTGCATGTCGGCTGAAGGCAGCAGGAGGGGGCGCGGTGAGGGGTGATCTGGTAGGGTGGCATGGAACCTAGAAAACGGGGAGGATGGTGCTCCGCTGGGGTGTGGTGGCTGGGGAATGATCCAGGGGGTGAGGTCCTGCGGGTAAGGCAGAAGAAGAACAAGGGGGAGGGGGGCAGCCGCATGGAAAAACAAAAAGAAATAAGAAAAAAAAGTTAAAGAAAAAGGAAGAAGAAAAATAAAAGGAAAGAAGATAAATAATAATAATATCATTATTAAAACTTATAATAATAATGATATTATTAATAAAAATAATATTAATAACTTTAATAAAAACATAATAATGATAAACAATTCTTTTAATAATAAAATTCCTCTAATAATAATAATAATAATAATAATAATTACATTAATAATAAAATAATAATAAACAAATGAATTCATATCTTTTTAATAAAAATAATATTAATGAAAGGACACATCGTTGCATTGGTGAAGCCGCGTGGGGTCTCCAAAACATGCTCCGCCCAGGTTCTAAGCGACGTCCACTCAAAAGCACATGTTTTTTTTAACAAAAATTAAAAATATTGTTCGGGGTTCAACCCAAACCTCAACAGAAATTTTTTAAACCAGGAAAATAATAAAATAAAGATTATGGATAGGTCAGGTTGTGACATAAACCCACACTTAAGTATGATACAATATAAGACAAAGCAACTATAAATGTAAAAAGTGAAAAGAAAACTAATAAAACCAAAGATGAAAACAATCCCCCCTACTCCCCAATATCCATGCTCCAACATCACCAAAGAGCCTAAGTATCACTAGGTGGTTCTAAATATGTGTGGTACTTTACCTTTTCCAATGTACTGAAAGATAGAATCTACAAAATCCCCAAAGTTCCAAAGTAGGGGTGAGTATAAAACTTAGTAGATTTTACCCAATGACTTCCCTACTCATTCCACAAGGATAAAAGAGTTATCCACATTTATAAAATAGTTTATATAAAATAATTCTCAAATCAGTTTATAAAAAAATATAAACAACTTGAAAATAGTTTAAAACTCAATATCAATAAATTCTTTATCAACTATTTTTACAGAAAAAATCCCTTTTTCAAATAATGAAAAAACATGTCCTTAGCCTATTTTATATGTTCCCTTGGCATAACCAATCCATTAAAAAAATCTACACTACCAACCATGCATGCTTTCTTATGAAAATTCCATACTCATGAGTGATTTCTTATCAATCTGAGAAATTCCCACATGGTAATTAAATAACATGTTCCATTAAACATTTGGAACAATAAACAAGGTCATATTTCCAACAATCCTCATAAAAGAAATATGAACACACAAACCGTGAATGCCCAAAATAATGACAAAAACCATTTCAATAAAATCACCCCTTTTATTGAAAAACCATTTTATCCATAAATACATTTCAATAAAACAACATTTTTATTGAAAACATTTTTCCAACAAACTATTTTAATATTTCCCAAAAAATCATATTTTAAAATAACTATTCTAAAATCATGAAGCTAAACCACTTTGCACCATAATTCACCAAAAGTGCAGAATTCCATCAAAACCATAAATCATCACTAATGAAGATTTATTCGCTGAATTTAAAAATAATTTCAGAATAAAATTAATTAAATTCAGTCATTTTGAAACAAAGAAAATAAATTCTAGTAAGAGGAGTCGAGAGTGAATCCACCTACCTTGAAGGCTTCAATAAAAACTGAAAATGAATGAAGAACGCTCATGAAACTGAGTATGAATTCCATTAAACCACCTCAGATCTATTCTCATATCATGATCAAGACCAAATATAAACATATATGGAATCCAAAATTTTATATATACCCATTATGGGTGTAGATCTGAGAAACCAAGAGGATAGGAGAAGTATATCTATGTAGATCTAAGAAAATGATATGGGAATGGAGAATAACGATCACATACCTCAAGAATACGGCTTCGAATCACCAAGGGAAGCCTTCATATCACCTTTGGATTGATGGGATAACCTTATATGGACTTTGAAGAAGAAAAATCCCGAGTTAGAGCTGTTTTGGGGGAAAAGTAGTCGCTTAGTGGGAAATACGACCTAGCTCCACTTTTTAAGGTGGTGGTTTTTAAACCACACATAGTTTACTCACATGGTTAGGAAAACAGTGCGCTAAACATACTCCTACTACTACATTAATAAAGACTCCACATAACCTCCTTTTATGACTTCCAAACCATGCGCCGATCATGCCAAATCTCTATGTCCAACAATTGCGTGTTTGCACGGTTTCTACTAGGATTCCGCATGGTTTGGAAAAACCGCGCACAACTTGTGCACCTCCCCATTAGCCCCCAAAACACTCATCATGTTCTCCAAACTCTCCCAACAATCACCCTTATACTTTATATACATAAAAAACATAAATAAAGGATTACATACTAGAATCTTGGGGTACTAAACTTGTAGGTCAAATTTAAATTATAATTGCTTCTCATGTGATTTTATTAACTAATTAATTAGTTATATAAAATAGTTTTCTTACTATTTATAAATGGGTAATAAAAAAATAAAAATAGTTACACAAGTAATCAAGTATTAGTAAGTCTATAGATGGAAATAAGAAAGTAAAATAATGATATATTTCCTCAATGATTATAAACTATTAATTTGAACAAGAAGTTAAAAAACAAGAAATGAGTATAAATACTATTTTAAATTTATATATGACATGTTTTATTTTTACTATAGTACATTTTATTATTTTTATAATATATAGAAACAGAGAATAAAAGTTTAAAATTCTAGGTATTGGTATGACACATATATTGTCCAAATAATTCTATAATACCTTTTTTTCATCTATAAATAATAAATTAGTGTGTTACATAATATTTTATAAAATTAGTCAGAAAGAAAATAATGATACTTATGAGATCAATTTATACATAGAGATAAAAATTAATTTTTATTAAATATAAATTTTGTTAAATGATATGTTTTCTATTATACTATTATTTATAAAATTTATTTTTGAATTTCCATAATTATTTTATACGTATTATTGGTTATTGGTAACATTCATATCAATTAATAAATTTAATATTATCATACCCTATATTTATCTTTCTAGAGGGGAACCCATAAACTATATATTTTAAATAAAAATAACTAATACATATGTATATTTGACTATGTATTTTAGTATACCATTTATTAGTTTTCACATTAATATTAGTCATTTATTTATATTTTTTTTATTGTATCATAACCATACGAATCTATCCATACCCCATTTCATAGAAAAAATCCTATAATTTGGAAATCATTCAAGTCATCATTTTTATTTATTGAATATATTAAATATAATAATTGAGTAAAATTAATTATGTTAGTTATGTTTTTATTTCCAAAAAAATAGAAATAGGTTGTAGATACAATTAGAATAAATATATTCAATATATGACATATAATGGAGGAACAAAAAGCACTAAAAATTTATATGTATACATTTATATATACAATCATAGGAACAAATATACTTAAATTAATTAATCATTATTAAATTTAGAAATTTTAAATTAATTTAAGAAAAAAAATGATACATTTATTTTAAGGAATTTGTATACAATAACCTTAATTATCTCTTGGATGATTTTTCTCAACATATATTCATATTGTGTTGCTCAAATAATATGATTCATTTTTTATTTCTTATAAAACATAGTTATATTCTTCATTGTTTCATTTGATATTTATGGTATTTGTAGATTTATATTATATAAAATTACTATCATATTAATTTTGTATTATCTGTGATATTTCTATCACACAGTTCTTTTATGATTTAGTTTTCTCTAACATCATTATTTTATGAGTTTTTAGGGATTTATTATTGTTATTATTTTTCATATTTTTTTTATTTTTGATCCACCTAGGATCACTGTAATTTCATATATATTTAAAAAATAGACCATAAAATAATTCTTGTTTAATATATAACTCCCATTTATAGATATATATTATAATGAATATGAAATTTATTTATAATAACCATCATATATAGTGTCCCTATGCAAGGATGTATATGAGAGTTATATAATATAACAATAATAACATTATATAGTATGGTATGAAGAATAACCATGTTATATATATGAAATCTCTATATATAACATTTTCTAATTTTTCATAATTAATGAAATCGTCAAATATAGATTTTCATATTATACTGGTACATGTGATGATTCTTAATAAAGAAGTATTCATTGTTGAAATGAATGTCATACAATTCATTTTTAATAACTAGACATGTATGACATTTGATGACTCAGTAATAACATTTTTCACCAAAAAAAAATTCATTTTCAATTACATTCAATGAATAATATTGATTTATATAAAATTTATTTTAAATTAAAATATTAGAGAAATTTAATATAATTTTTTCACTAATCATATTATTATATACATTTAAATGTTTCTGATGTTATATCAAATATTTTTTATATGAATTCTAAAAATATGTTTTCATTAACTAAATATTATTACATCATAAAGTATATAAATATTATCATAAACATAGAAAGTTTAAAAATATGATAAAGGATAACATGTATACCATTATAATAAATATACTAGGTATATTAATATTATTATATCTTTAAACTAAGTAAAAAATAATTCAAATATTCTAATTAGTTTATGAAAATATTATTATTTAACGAGGTACATCTAAAATATTTATATCCAAAATGAGGGGATATTAGATTGTCTTATTATAAGTCATTATGTTTTAAAATGTATAAAGTAATTTATAGTGAAATGTAAGACTGAATATATTTTTATGGGACATCACATTCTATATTGGTTTTGCAACATATTTCTTTAACTGAAATGTTATTTAAAACTACTTATGATACAAAATATTTATTTAAGAAACATTCACACCAATTATCTTAAATTTAATGAGAAATAATTATTCTAGGTAGAATTATATATTGTAGATATTCTATTCATTAGAGAAGTATCATATTTTTATCCTTTATAGGAAGTCTGGCATAAAATTATTATAATGATTTTTTTATTTTATTTAAAAATAAGATTACATTAATTGAAATAATTATATAAATTTTTAGATATATTTAATAAAATATTTAAATTAATATATAATTGAATATTTTTTATACATGTTTTGATCCACAATAAATGAAAATAAAAAATTATAAATTTGTTCATGTAAAAGTGAGTATATATAAATTTACTCATTTTTTGTATGTAACTTCTTATAATAAACTTATTTTTTGATATTATTTTTGTTTTCACATTATATAGGGTCCTCAGTAAGATATGGGCATGTAGTTTTTTTTATAATCATATATCTATTTATGATCTCATTATAATAAAAATTATTTTAATTTTTCAAAATTCCATTTTTTAGATTATATGATTTTGATATAAAAAATCACTACCAACGTCAATAAAATAGTTTTAATTAAATTAGTTGATAATACACGACATATAGTTGATGTATTTTTAATATAAAATTTATGCATAAAAACTACATACTAATTTTTATTTTATTGTTATTGATATACGATAGATCATTTTATATTTTTTTTATTTGTTTTTCATGTAAAAAAACTACTTATTTCAGTGTATTTTTATATAAGTGGAAAACATTTTCCTCAAATAGAAAATGAAAAGAAATTTCATATATTGTTTTCAATTGATCTAAAATGAAGATTTCAAATTTATTTAACTAAGAAATTATGATTAATGGACTTTCATCTTGGTTCACAATCAAACTGAATATGCATTATTCATGTTTATTAAATAGGTTTTAAATAGAAGTTACTAGGATAAAATTTAATTGAAATAGTGTTTTCATCACTTTTATAGTATACTGTCTATTGAAAAAATGATTCAAACCATTTTAGACTAAAAAATGAATTTATTATATATAATAATTATAATTAATGTAAAATTTATTTACAATTCATGTTTCCAGAAAATCAACATAATTTGTTTTATAATTTATATATATTTTATGAACTCAACATAATAAAAAATTGAAACAAAACACATCATTTCAATCCAGTAAATAATTTTATGTGGTTTGGGTAATTTCAAAATAAATTATTACTTTATTTACTTAATATTTCAAATTTTCATAAATATTATTGATATAAAAAAAGATAAAAGTAAGGAAATAATTTTACTTATTAATCTTTTAATTTTTTTTATTAAAAATACCAAACAATGAAAAATATAAATTAAATATAAAAATATTATTAAATGCTAATTAATATTATAAATTATACATGTGTTTTCTAAAATAAAATATTTATTTTCTAAATTAATTTATCATTAAAATTCATTTAAATTTTTAAAATTATAAGTAGTAAATTTTAATATATATATATATATATACACTCAATAAATGTTATGTTTCTGAAAACACATTTTCTATATAAAATTATTTTTTTAATAAAGAATATCTTTTTTAAAGGATTATCATATTTTATTGTAAAAACATATATAAAAATTGATAAATAAAATTCAAATAATATATGTTAACTGGAGAATCTAAATAATATATATTCTTTGATGGATAATCCACATTTAATATCCATAATTTTTTTTAAAATAGCTATGCATATAGAGATGTGAAATTGAATCTCTATGCATGAATTAATTAACTATACAAAAGTATTTGATCCACCCCAACTTGATTGTGTAGGGTTCTCATTAGAAATTTACCTCAAGTATTTCACAATGATTTATGGAATGTTGAACAATTATTTCTAACATCAAAATAATACTAATGTTGGGAAAAACTATTCAAACACTTTTGGATTGCAGAAGATTCATTTGGCCGAAATCGTTATCCCCTTATTTATTAATTAAAATCATTGTGACTCACAATAATTAGACCTCAACATTTCTGGAACATAACACCTTGATTTGACATAAACATGACATCACATGGTGGGGTGAACCAATTCTGATTTTGAAAACATGAAATCTATTAGTTATAACTGATATCATCATTAGTTGTTTTATAAAATATATTATCATATTTTAATAATTTTTTGTTATATATAATATATACATTTTTATATCATTTCAATAAAATATATATTTTAATTTTTTTAAAGGAATTTACATAAATAATATTTCTATGGAAAACACATAACAATACCCCGTATTATAATGGAGGATCATTTTCAATTTATAAGCATTTTCAATTTAGGATTCCAAAAGTTTTTCCCCTCATTAAAATAAAAAAGTGATGTTAAATAAAAAAGAATCATATTCATTGATATATGTGAATAAAATTATCACAATATCCCAATATTATTCATAAATATTAACTCTCTAGATCACAATTGAATAACTATATGTAATAAATATATCTTTAAATTTTAAAATTTAGATAATAACAATATATTAATTTCATATCCAATTTAAAGGTTTTTTAATCATTAAAAAGTTAATATTTTTGATAAAAAAGATATATTACATATAAAATGATATTTCTAGCCAATATCTTATTTTATATAATTTTTATTGTAACACCCCAACCTGTAAGCCACTAAACCGGTGCCCTGATACGGGTTACCACATGACCTCAATCACACCTCCCCATATGCCTGAGCTTGCTGAGTAACAGCGTGTGTCTAATAAGATACGTGGGGAGACTATACCCTCTTTACCAGAGTAATCCAAAACAAAAAATAGTTTAAACAGTGGAAAAATAGATAACAATCAATAACATGCATAAATAAACAATTCGCAAATTGGGTACAACCATATAAAACATTAAATATTTCATTCCATACTCTAGATACAAGTGAAAAAAAACCCCAAAAGAAATAAAAAATGTAGGATCCACAAAATGGTTCGGAATCCAAGTATGGAACCTCACCCGTACATGTCCCATTTCCAACTCAACTCCCTAGCATAGGGCCCTTACCCTTTCCCTAACCTGCAAGCCTGAAATCTGGTCAGGTACCTAATGGCAGCCTGAGAAGGGTGTGATTATAACTCAGTAGTCCACCACCAATGATGTATAAAAATTATCCATCAAAATTAGATAGTGAATGCATGTGATAAATAATAGAAATTTAAGGTAAAGAGTTCAATAGTCCATTCTAGACTATGCTCCTTTAAATTATACTACCATTGAATCCAAGTTCACTACTTAGACATTCCATGGTTTAATATACCTTTTTCATGTGTTCAATGTATTAGGCATGTTCAATATTCTCAAACATAAGGGAATTAAATCAAGTCCTATATCACTAGGAATCACATTATAACAACCTCATAATCCTCACTACAAAGCCTCAGTCTGGGTGGAATGAAACCATTAGGGGAATAAAACTCTGTACCCTTCCCTAACCCGTGCATTTGGGGGAGGAGATAAAACCTTGGTCTAACTCGACCTGTGGGCGTAGAACCTCATGTTGATACCCCACACTACCAAGCCATGTGCACATGCTTTTTTATCATTCACCATAATTAACCACACCACAACACACATAGCCAATATCATTTGAAACATCCAAAAAATATCAATAAATGGGGAATTAAAATTATACCTAAATCCATTAACACATTCATCATTTATATTACTTATCCCTTTTCCTATTTCCCATGCCTATCTCACAAATAATATTCAAGTGTAAACATAATTTCTTATCATATTCCTATTAATCCCATTTAACCAATTTAAATGTCAACCGAACAATCCCTTAGCATTTAAACACTCTAGAAAAAACTAGTCACCATCCATTATAACCCATTACATAGAACAATTATCCTACTCGTTAAGTCTCTACATCATCATGTGTCAATTTCACACCTTATATTTCTATTAGCCCAATCGGGAGGGCCGAAAAACTATATGGGTGGAACTATTTTGGTCAATTCATCCTCATTTAAACCCATGGGAATCAAGATGGGTTCAATTAATTGTTTCGACACCCAATACATCATATCATGCCAAAGGCACCAAGAAATCATTATAAGAGGGAAAGAATAAAGACCCTACATGCATAAATCTACACAAAAACCATGGGATATAACTTGTTGACCACCTACCTTGAATATATTAACAAAAACCCACTTAATCAAGGCCTTAGATCCCTATTCAACACACCTTTGAACCCTTAACCTAGATCTCACTAAAAAATAATGGTTTTATAGCTTCGGATGTAGAGAAGAGAAAGATACCAACCATAGATAGGAAAAAGTAGAAAAGAGGGATTTAGCCTTAGTGGATCTTCATTTCACAACTGATGACACTCCAAACAGCCTAGGATTGAAGGAGAATCACCCTTAGGAGCTATTGGGAGCTTTGGTTCATTCCTAGGGTTGTAATATGGGAGGAGGGGGAAAATCATGAGTGGAACATAAAAACCCCATAAAGGAATTTTTGTAATTTTTTCAAAAGTTTATGGGCCGCACAGTTTACCCGCACAGTTTTCCAAACTGTGTGCAAACCCTATATATGAAACAATCCAAAAATATCCCCCTCACATGGTTTCTGGGATTTCCACACGATTTTCACTAACCATGCAAAAATCATGCCATATGCCATGAAACCCCCTTTTCTTCCTCTTTTAGGTCCCAAACCCTCGAAACACCCCTGGTTCTTCACATGAACTTGGGAAAACACTTATTTAACAAAAATATGGGACATAACTAAAAAGTAAACACAAACATAAATTTCAGAGTAATCTGGGATCTTATAACCTCCCCACCTTATAACGACCTGTCCTCAAGCTGCTCTTCCCAAGCATCACTGAGTCCTTAAAGAAAAGAGATTGGTCCACTGGTCCCACATATCATATTCCCACTCCCATGTTTCCTCTCGAATGTTTACATGCTACCATATAACACGAACCAAAGGCATGAATTTTTCTTGCAAAACATTCTCACTATGATCAAAAATACGAACCAGGTGCTCTTTAAAGGATGCATTATCCTCAAACTTGAAATCCTCAACATTTAACACATCTGATACATTAGGGTGATACTGTAAGAGTAATGAATCATGTAAAAAATCATGCATCCCACTATACCACTGTGGAAGTGATAATCGGTATGCTATAGGTTCGACCCCCTCCACAATCTCAATTGGACCCACATATCTAGGTGCCAAATTTCCCTGCTTCCAAATTTGACAGTGACCCAAATTTGGCGACACCTAAAGAAACACACTATCACCCAACATGAACTCAAGAGGTCTGCGATGATGATCTGCATATGAATTCTACATACTCTAAGATATTTCCATATACTTTTAAATCAAACAAACCTTATCTGATGTCTCATGCAGAAGTCTTAGTCCCAAAAGTTCAGACTCCTCAGCCTCTAACCAACACAACAGATATCTACAAAGTCTCCCATAGAGTTACTCAAAAGGTTCCATCTGAATTGTAGCCTGAAAAACAATTTTTTACTAATAATCAAAAAGTGACAACTGTTTCTCCCAATAACCTCAAAAATCTGAAAACATAAGTTGTCAACATATCTTCTAAAACTTGAATCCTATGCTCTGACTGCCCATCAATCTGTGGGTGATAATCCATACTTAGAAACATCTGTGTACCAAGTGCCTTCTATAACCCCTTCCAGAAGTGCAATGTGAATCATAAATCACGATATGGAACTATGTTTATCAACACACCATAAAACTATACTATTTATTGAACATATAATTCTCCCCACCGGTCGACTGTATAAGTCTCCTAGATCGGTAAGAAATGAGCCACTTTGGTCAGCTTATCTACCACTACCCAAATTGATTCATTCTTCCGAGGCATCCTTGGAAGACCCACTACAATGTATATTGTGACATCAGTACACATCCACTCTGGAATATGCAAGGACTACAATAACCCACCTAGATGTTGATGTTCATCCTTCACCAGTTGAAATGTAAGGCATCATTCCCCCAAACTCGCAACTTCATTCTTCATTCTCGGCCTCCAAAACTGCCTACGAAGATCATGGAATATCATAGTCAATCCTGGATGCACTTCCCACTTTGATTCATGAAACTCATGCATCAAATCGTCCCATTCATCTGTTGGTACCACAACATGACCATGAACATAAGAAACTCCATCGACACTGAAAGTACAAACAGAAGGTGAATCCTCACGTTAAAGACTTTCCTTCATAGCCAAACACTCAAGATCCACCAACTAAGTCTCTTTAACTTGGATCAAAAGTGCAGATCCAACTTCTATAGTCACAAGGGTCACCTGCCCATTCCTATCTTGTACCTCCAAATGCATCTCATCAAACAAGGACACCATATTCCATTCTGAATGAGATTCATGAACCACCTGATAATGAGTATTCCAGCTCAAAGCATCAAAAAAAACTATTCCCTTTCCTTGGTGTGTAGACCAACTCAAAATCGAAATACTGCAGGTACTCGACCCACCATCGTTGTCGAAGATTCAAATCCTGCTGAGAAAAGATGTATTTGATACTTTTATGGTCAGTGAACACCATGAAAGGTTCTCCCAACAAGTAATGCCTCCAACACTTTAAGGTACAAACCAAAACAGCTAGATCCAGGTCATGAGTAGGATAATTACTTTCATGTGGACTCAACTATCTCAACCCATAAGCTATAACATGATCATCTTGTATAAACACTACCCAAGTACAACATCAGATGCATCACAGAATAAGGTGTACCTCTTACCTGGTTCAGGTAAGATCAAAATCGCTGTGGTAGTCAACTACTTATTAAGCTCCTAAAAATCATTCTCACAAGACTCTAACCAATCAAACATAACCCCCTTCTAGTTTAGGTCTCTGAGAGGCACTACCAAATGAGATAAATCTCTAATAAACCTTTAGTAATAACCGAAAAAACATAGAAAACTCTGAACATCAGAGACGTTCTTGGGATTCTCCCAAGATACCACAACTTGTACCTTTTCTAGATCCAATGAAACACTTGACTTAGAAATGGTGTGTCCCAAAAAGGGAACCTCAGAAATATAATAACTAACATTTTGATAGCATGGAGTAAATCATAAGCTCTCTTAGCGTACTAAATATTATGTCAAGATGTTTTGCATGATCGTTGTGAGTTCTAGAGTACACCAACATGTCATCAATGAATACAACTAAAAAATGATCCAGATATGGGTGGAATATGCAGGTCATCAAGGCCATGAACACATTTGGTGCATTGGTCAATAAAAATGGAATCACCAAAAATTTATACAACCAATACTTACTTCGAAAAGCTGTTCGGGGTATGTCAGAAGGTATCACCCTCAACTAATGGTACCCTGATCTCAAATAGATCTTGGAAAACATCGAGGCACCTATGATCTGATCAAACATGTCATTGATTTTAGGAAGAGGGTATCATTTCATAACCATCATTTGATTTAACTTTTTATAATCAATACATATCCCCAGTGATCCATCAAACTTCTTAGAAATCAACACAAGAGATCCCCAAGGTGATGTACTCGGATGTATAAACCCCCTACGCTCCAATTCCTCTAACTAAACCTTTATTACATTGAGCTCTGCTGGTTCCATTCGATAGGGTGGAATGGAAATTGGCTTTACTCCTAGCAATAATTAAATTGTAAACTCAACATCTCTTTCGGGTGGTAACCCATATAAGTCCTCAGGAAACACATCCTGAAACTAGTCCACAACAAAAGGGAAGACTGGCTATCCTTTCTCCACATAATCTAACATATGGAATTCCACTTGGGCTATTAGTTATACCAACTGTTGGTGTAGTGGCCCTACACATCCCGTTCGAGTATCCAACTCACCATGAAGGACATAAGTGCTCCCATAGAGATACGTGAACATTACCTAACATTGGTAACAATTGATATGGACTTGATATGACACCAACCAATCTATACCCAAGATTAGGTGAAAACCTAACATCTCTAGGACAAAAAGATCCCATAGAAAATGATATCCACCAACCTCTAGAGCACAACCTTTACACTGCCTGATGTACTAAACTCGTACCCCTAGCAGAGTATCATGCGAAACTACCCCATATGAAGTCTCCATAGTTAAGCCCAAAACAACTGAAAATTGAGTAGAAATAAAGGAATGTGTAGAACCTTATCAAATAAAGAACAAGAAAGCATGTAAGCTACAATAATTGTACCTCGAACAGTATATGGTACTACCTCACCACCTTTAGGTGAAGTATGAACTGCATGGAGATGACCTTCCCCTCTACCATGGGCTCCAGCATAAGTCACCTTCACTGCACTACCCTGTTGGTAAGGATGATCTTTCCCTGGAGTTCCACGTCCACCGTCCCTACCATTACGACCCATGGATCTCCAACAACCTACCTGATATAGTTTAATCAACCCCCTACCTACACTCTTCATTTTCATCTGACCTCCATCATTACCTGATTATCACGGGTTCCTATAGAACCTTTGTATGTGGTGGGAAGGGAAACTCGTCACACTTGTGCCCCAGACTGCCACACTGATAGAAAAATACCTAGTCATCGCCTTGAGAAGCGGACCCCATCTTCTGACTGCTATGTGCACTTCCACCATGCTGAAAATTCCTAGAACGATGCTTCCTACTATCAGAAGCCACACCACTTTCTTGCCCAGCTGGCACCTTGAGTTCACTACCTGAATCTCCCTTTAGGTTCCCCTCTGAGATAAGGTCTTGATCCATCACTTCAGCATACCTTTTTAGATGAAAGATATTCACCTGAGACCTGATCTTATGTCTCAGCCCATCCTATAAGCATTTCACTACAACTGCATTGTCTTCTGTCAATGTTGGAATAAAGCATCTTAGTTCAGTGAAACAATTGGCATAATCCATTACCGAAATTGTCCCATGAGATAACCTCATAAAATCCCAATCCTTCTACTGCCTCAAGGTTTTTGGGTAGAAGTTCTCAAAGAAGATCTACTAAAAATCCTTCCACATCATTCCTTCATCCTTCTCCATTTAGACCTTGATGTCCCACCAACATTTTTTCTGATACCTAAGTATATAGGCCTCTAAAATGACTCACTTCTTAATAGATGTCTCTATATAGTCAATAATAGTTTGGATGGATGCTATCTAAAACTCTTCTGCTTCTGGCCCACACTCTCCAATAAAGGTCGGAGGGTGATGTAGTTGAAACTCCCTGTTCAGATCAAACATACTTGGTGCAACCTGCCCTGGGTCTCATTCCATCATCTGAATAAAATGATAAAACTTATCCTAGAAATTTTCTTCCCTATCTTCTTATATCACCATGTTCTCTTGTTCCAATATTGGAGGAGCGTTCTTAGAAATGTCCTCCTGTCACCCAACTGGTACATGTCTTCGATGTGGCATTTCTCTACAATGGAAAACATGAGATTTGGAATGAAACCATAATGATTTTAAGAAAAGGAAAAATATATAGGTAGGATCATAACTTTCCATAACCAAACCAGTCCATATACACAACCCAAAAGATCCCACTCACAACATGATCACTACCCCTGACCATCTCTCCTAAGGCCATGGCTAACACGGGTATCTAATTCACAAATTTACAATCCTCATCATTTACACCAATTCAAAAGCATTTCCATATCCCAATTTTCCCTTATGATAGTTTAATACACTTTTATTTCTTTATTAAGCACCATTTTCTAATTACTACATGAAATTTTCACTTCCTTTTTTACCAATTAATACCATCTTATTAGGCATAATTTGTATTACTTTTAAGAAAATAAATGCATCATAACCTTCATATCCAGCACACCCATCTGGTGTGTGTGGCTACCATGATGCATGTCACTTACAAACATAGGTTCCTAGAATGATGAATTAATGCACAACCTCATACCCTTCTGGCCATGATATAAAATATCAGAAAATCGTCAAATCACACAATAAGTGCATCACCCGATGGTGAAATATCATCAAATATAACGACACACAACAAGAACAACAATCCCCTCCCTGGGTGACTTGGGTATGCCCTCGTACAAAGGTTAACTACTCCCAAGCATGAGCTCCTTACCAAGGCCTGACACTTTCCTAACATCTTTTATACCATCCCAAAACTGTAAGAAAGATAAAAGAACTACTTTGAGACAACATTGTAATTTCCATGACCCAGAAGCCACTAAATCGGTGCCCTGAACCCAGTCACCACATGACCTCAAGCATGCCTCCCCGTACGACAGAGGTTACTGACTAGCAGTGAGGGTCTAATAGGATATGTGGGGAAACTATACCCTCTTTACCTAAGTAAGACACAATAGAAAATAGTTTAAATAGAGTAAACAATAGAGAACATTCAATAACATGAATAAATAACCAATTCCCAAACTGGGTACAACCATACACAATAGTAAATATTTCATGCCATGCTATAGTGAAAAGTGAACAAAAACCAAAAATAAATACAAAACACAAGATCCCCAAAATGGTCCAGACTCCAAGTCTAGAACAACACCCATATATGTCCCATATCCATCTCAAATCCCCAGCAATGGGGCCTTTCCCTTTCTTAGACCAACAAGCATGAAATCTGCTCGGGTACCCAATGATGGCCTGAAAAAGATATGAGTATAACTCATTATGCCACCACCAATGGTGTCTAAAAAATATCCAGCAAAAGCATATAGTGAATGCAAGTGATAAATAATGGAAAATAAAGGTAAATATTTCAATAGTCCATTCTTGACAATGCTCCTTTAAATTATACTACCATTGAATCCAGGTTCACTACATAGAAATTCCATGGTTTAATCTACCTTTTTCTTGTGTTCAATAGATTAAGAATGTTCAATATTCTCAAACATATGAGAATTAAATCAAGTCCTATCTCACTAGGCATCACATTATAACAACCTCATAATCCTCTCCTTGAAGCCTCAGTCCTGGTGGAATGAAACCATTAGGGGAATAGAACTCCATCCCCTTCCCTAACCCATGCATTTGGGGGTGGATCTAGAACCTTAGTCCAACTCGACCCATGGATGTAGAACCGCAAGTCAATACCCCACTCTACTAAGCCATTTGCACATGCTTATTTATCATTCCCCACAATTAACCACATCACAACATGCATAACCAATATCATTTGAAACATCCCAAAAATATCAATAAATGGGGAATTAACATTATAATTCAATCCATTAATACATTCATAATTTATATTACTTACCCATTTATCCCAATTTCCTATTTCCCATTCCTATCTCACTAAGCATATTCAAGTGTAAACATAATTCCTTATCATATTCCCACTAATCCCATTTAACCAATTTAAATGTCAACCGAACAATCCCTTAACCTTGAACCACTCTAGAAAAAACTATTCACCATCCATTATAACCCATTAAATAAACCAATTATCCTACTCTCTAAGTCTCTATATCATCATGTGTCAATTTCACACCTTATATTTCCATTAGCCCCATCGGGAGGGCCAGTACACCCCATGGGTGGCCCTATTTTGGTCAAGTCATCCTTATTGCATCACATCGGCATAAGACTGTTTCAACTAATTGTTTAGACACCCAATACATCACATCATGCCGAAGGAGCCAAGAACTCATCAAAATAGGAAAATAATAAAGACACTATATTCACAAATCTACACAAAAACATGATATATAACTTGTAGACCACCTAACTTGAATCTTCTGGAGAACACACCCTTAATCAATGCCTTAGAACCCGATTCAACACACCTTTGAATCCTCAAACTAGATCTCACTAGAAAAGAAATGTTTTAGGGCATCATATGGATAGAAGAGAAAGATACCAACCTTAAACAAGAAAAAGAATCAAGTAGGGATTTATCCTTATTCGGATCTTTATTTCGCAACTGATGGCACTCCAAATGTCCTAGGATTGAAGGATAATCTCCCTTGGGAGCTCTTGGGAGCTTTTGTTCATTACTAGGGTTATAAGAGGGGTGGAGGAAAATCCCGAGTGGAACATAAAAACCCCGTAATGGAATTTTTGTAATTATTTTAAAAGTTTCTGGGATGTGCGGTTTACCCACAGAGTTTTCCAAACCATGAACAAAACATGCGAATGCTACTGTCCAAAAACAACCCCATCACACGGTTTCTGGGATTTCCACACGGTTTTCACTAACCATTCCACATGCCTAGAAACCCAATTTTTCTTCCTCTTTCATGTCCTGAACCCCCGAAACATCCCTGAGTATTTATATGAACTTGGTAAAACACTTATTTAACCAAAATAAGCAAATTAATTGAAAAGTAAACATGAATATACCTTTCAAAAAAATCTGAGATCTTACATTTATGGATATGTGCCTATAGAATTTTAATGAACTCTCCATGTTTTAAAAATATTAACTCATTTAAGATGTTGAACCTCTTAAAAGTTCACATAGAAAAATATTACAATGTGAAGACATTATTAGAACACATTAATCATCAAATCAAAATATTTTTACATGTATTTAGGATTCAACCTTAAGTAATAATAGATAATATTGATCCCAATTAGTTGGTGAAATAATTTTTTATATCATTAATTATATATGTATAAAAATTTGACCTTTAAATTTTTTATAAATATATACATAAATAAATTATTGGATTTACATAACAAAAATGATTTATTATAATGTTTTTAAAATAATATATCTATTAGGTATAGAATTTTCTATCTTGGAATAGACTTTGTATGAAAATATGATGGGTTTATATATGGACTCACAAAGAAATTTGTTATGGATTTATCTAGTAACAATTTCCTCACATAATTGTGTCTAAAACACATATATATAGACTTCCAATTGGACATGAAACAATTTAATTTTGATAATGTTTATTCACTATCATAATTGTTAAGGATAAAATACATTGGATATTTCCACACTCAAATATCCATAATAAATTCCATATCAATTTATCTTTCTTTCTACATGGTGCTAAGGTGATAAACTATAACTCTATAGTCTAATGTGAAATACATTTTTTTTGCAAAATAGTCATCTTATTGATAAGCAAAAAGTTACAAAAGGCGAAAAGATGGAATTCTTTTACAATATATATCAAAAAAAGATAATAAATCAGTAGGTAAAGAGTTCAGCCAAGTCATGGTCTGATGAATGCCTTTGTTGGCAAGAGCATCTGCAACAGTATTCGCTTCCCGATAGGTGTGAGTGGAAATGTAGTCAATCCCATGTAGAGAGTTGAGAAAATTCATCCAAAGAGTGGTGAGAGACCAAGCCAGATGAATGGAACCATTCCAGATGGCATGAATGATAGTAGTAGAGTCGCTTTCAATCCAGAGTTTTTTCCAGCCTCTTTTAAGGGAAAAATCAACGGTGTGGATGACACCCAGCATTTCAGCTTCCAGGGAAGAGGAATGGCCACAGCCAACATAGAAGCAACCCTGGAAAAGACCATCCGAGTCACGAAAAATAACACCACAACCGGCAGGGCCTGGGTTACCTTTGGAGGCACCATCAACATTCACTTTGATCCATCCCGACATCGGTGATTGCCAGAATACTTCAAATGAACGTTTGATCCGTGGGAAGACGCCGGGCACACGAAGGTGACGAAGGATCTCAAAATCACCAACCGAGTTGTTGCAACCGTCTTTTTGGATGGAAGCAGCTTCATGTATCGCAATAAGAATTCGAGATTTTCCTGCAATTAACCTGAATGAGCGCTTATTATGAATGATGTCATTTCTAGCATACCAGATCACATGAAGCTGTTCCGCCATCGCCGTAAGCAGTAGATTTTTAACCTGATGAGAGAAAGCATAGCTAGTGCACTTGTTAAGGGACAATCAAATAGTGTCAGAAAGGGACCATCTGCAATTAAATAAATCAAAAACATAATTCCATAAAGCAGATGCCGTCGCACATGAAAAAAATAGATGATCCTCATCTTCCCTGTGTTGATTGCACAAGCGACAAATGGGGCAGAGTTGAATGCTAAAGGCTTGAAGACAGGCTTCAGTGGGTAATCTATTATGGGCAATTCTCCAAATGAGAGTAAGCCTAGAAGGTTTGATCCACGACTTATCAAAATGACTCACCCAATGTAAAATGGAATCACTTTTAGAAAAGTAATGCTGGTAGAAGTTTTTGGAGTCAAGGATGCCATTCGTGGCAGGTTCCCAAACAAGGAAATCAGCATTAGAAGAAAAATGATGATTATCAATGATCTGTGCAATATTGTCGGGGAGAGCATTCCTGTGATATTGTAAGACATACTTTATAGAAAGATTATAGTCATCGAGAGTGATGTTAGGTGGTAACAGAGATATCAAGGGGTTACCACACCATTTATCGCACCAAAAATTAATGCAAGAGTCAGCACTAACCATCCATCTAGGATTTTCCATGATCTTCTAATATGAATCTCTAATTGAGGGCCATATTGAAGAGTTAATGTACTTGAGATTCCCATTTAAAAGCTTGGTGCGGAATCTAAGGTTCAAGAAATCAGAAGCTTTGTAAGTACCATTGATGATACGCAAAGTAATACGGGCTTGAAGAGCATTATTGAACATCTTTAAATTTTTAATACCAATGCCACCTTTTTCGAGAGGTTTGCAACAGGTTTTCCAGGGAATAGTGAAAAGTTTTCTTTCAAGAATACTTCCCATCCAGATGAAGTTTTTGATATAGGTATTGATCTTCTTAAAAATGATGGCGGGCCTTTTGTAAATCATCATAGAGTATTCCATTTTAGAGATAATGGTCGATTTGACTAGACAAATCCTGCCAGCCATAGAGAGGGATCTTCCTTTCCAGGTAGAGAGTTGGTTTATAATTTGATCAGTGATATTAGAGAAATAGCTAGCCTTAGGACGACCCCAAAATATTGGAACACCTAAATAAGCAAAAGGGAGGAGTCCCTCTTTAATTCCAAGGTAGGAAGTAATGGTATTTTTTCTTCGGACATGAAAGTTCTTTCCAAAATAAATGTATGATTTATTCCAGGACATCGATTGACCAGAGACTTCCTCGTAATGATTAAGAGCTTGTTTTAAGACATGAATATTCCTTTGATCCCCCTTAAAAAAAAGAATGATGTCATCAGCATATAAAAGGTGGGTAGGGATATTTATGTTCCTGGAAGCTTGTATGGGATTTAGGGATCCTTGAGTGACCATACTATTTAGAAGTCTGCTTAGGTAGTCCTCATCAATGACAAAGAGGATGGCCGATAGAGGGTCACCCTGCCGGACACCTTTAGAACAGTTGAAGAATCCCCTAGGAGAGCCATTGATTAGAATAGAAATATAGGCAGATCTAAATAGAGTTTTCAGTCTTCCAATGAAAGAGTCCTAGAATCCAAAGTTATTTAAAACCCTGAAGATGAAATTCCAGTCAATAGTGTCAAAGGACTTTCTGATATATAGTTTAATGGCCACAAACCCCCCTCTAGTGTTTTTATTAAGACTATTGGTACCTTCCGAGGCCAGACAGATGCATTCCTGAATGGCCCTACCTTTAATGAAACCAAATTGATTCCATGACACTATTTTTTCACAAATGGGCGCCAGCCTATTCGCAATTATTTTAGTAATGATCTTATAAAGAGTATTAATGAGAGCAATGAGTCTGAATTGATGAATCTTCGAAGCATTTTCAACCTTAGGTATTAAAACTAATAATTGAGCATTAATACCATGAGGCAGAGAACCATGGGAAAAAAGGTTTTAACAAGGTTACAAACATCCTTTTGGATAATATCCCAATGCTTTTGATAGAATCCATTATTAAACCCATCTGGACCAGGTGAAATGTCTGGATTAAGGCCAAAGACAGTATCTTTAATTTCTTGATCAAGCGGTGTGCTTAAAAGAGTTTCATTGTCTCTATCATCAACCAGTAAGGGGATAATATTGGCCCTGATGTCAATATTTCTGTCCGGGCCATTAAAAATGTTGTAAAAGTACGAGGTGACATGATCCGTTATGGCTTCTTCAGTATCGATGAGAAAATCATCATGAATAAGCTTGGTAAGAGGACGATTTGCCTTTCTTATTCTTGGAAGGGAATTATAAAATTTATTATTACGATCTCCATCAACAATCCATTTAGTCATAAACATTTGTTTACGAAGATTATCCTTAAAAGTGAGCAAAGAATTAAGTTTAAGGGCAAGGTTAGCTTCTAGCTGAGGATCCAAACTGAAATCGGATATAGTGTTTTGCGTTTGAGCACGACTAAGATCATTTTCAAGAGAGGAAATTTCAAGGTCAATTTGAGATCTTGTAGATTTACACCAACTTTTAAAGGCCTGTTTTATGATTTTTAACTTAAAAATACAGGCAAATAAATCCTTATGGTGGCTCATAGAGTTCCATGTGCGGTTTATAAGAGAGACACAGTCCGGGTTCGAGGACCACACATTATTAAATTTAAAGGGGAGAATATGCTTACGGCTAATCATACATAAGCTCACTAAGATAGGATGATGGTCAGAAATAATTCTAGGCAGAGTTATACTAGAAATATTATCCTAGGTATCAAGGGCCTTCATGTTGAAAAAGGCTCTGTCAAGCTTACTGGCAACCATTTTATTATAATGTTTTCTGTACCAAGTATATTTGGCACCAGTGAGGGTAACTTCAAAAAGAATACAGTCATCAATAGCTGACCTAAATTCATTTGAAGAAATAGTAAGATGTGAGGGGCCAATTTTTTCACAAGGGCTTAGAATGGCATTGAAATAACCCATAATAACCCAAGGCTTGTTAATTGAGCGGGCCATATCGGAAATCTCATGCCATAAAGTCCTTCTGTCCAGATATCTATTATTGGCATAAATCATAGTACAAAGGAAGAGACAACCGTTCAACAAGAAATCACATGTAACCTGCCGATCTGTGTTTTTAATGATGTGCAAATTTTTAAGGGAATTATGATAAAAGATCCACATAGAGTCCGTTTGAGTACCATGTTTACAAGAGCCAAGAAAACTATAGGTAGGAGCACCAAGTCTCATGTAGTTGGCTTTGAAATTAACTTCTGGTTCAGAGATGGCAAAGAGTTGAGGTTTATGAGTGTTTATAAGCCTCCTAATTGTAGTGGAGGTGTCATTGTTTTCTAATCCTTGGCAATTCCAATAGAGAAAATTCATTTCTATTTGAATTTTGGGTTGGAACACTTCTTTTTTTTTGGATTTTCCAGAATCATTCTTCCTTTGCGATCGAGTGACCATAGGGGAGGAAGAAGAGCTTCGATTGGCTGTCTGAGTATTGGAATTAGAAGGTTCCTCATTGCTAAAAGCAGTGCCAGGCATGCGCTCCGAGGCTGTGATGCCAAGACCATCAGCTTGAGCAGCAGTAGGATCCGCTGGAGTATGTGCAGAATTCTGGAGTATGTTCCCCATAAGGATTACTATTGTATATACACAATATTTATAGCATAATTTCATCATCTAGTATACTATAATTAATTGAATAAATTAATGATCCAATTTCACTAGAATAATCATGTTATACTATATCCCAACCCGTATTCATAAACATATTAAAATTATAATCAAATATTTTATTTGAATCTATGAACAATGATGATCAAATTTATTTAAATTCCATTATATGTAATAAGAAATCTTGAATTATAACACCCAATATAAAACCCCATGGTTTTAAAAATAAATGAAATGCATGAAATAATAAGACTCTATGAAAAAACTTTTTTTAAGGATATAGTTATAATGGATCTATTAAAACATAATTTTTCACTTCAATTTTTTGAATTTTGAAAAATGGTCATCAATAATTGTGATTAGTAAGTTATTTGGAGTCTGATGAAACCAACTTGATTTTTGGTGAATAGTAACATACCTTATGAATAGTAATATGAACCTAATGAATAATACATTGTATTATTATTTATTTTTCTTAAGGATTTAAGATAATTACATCTTGATTAATTTTTCCAGGTTATATAAAGTGTGTTATAGTTTTAAAAATTTTAAATTTTGAATAATGTTTGTTTTTATTTAAAAATTAAATTAATAATATTTAGAAAATTATTTTCAAAAAGTGGAGTTATTTTTTTAATTATACAGATTAGAAAATGGTTCGGGATATTTTTTGATATTTTTTTGAAATTTGGGAATTTTTGATGAATAGTGATATATGGTAAAATACCATATATTCCAATTATATATTAAATACACTCTTTTTTAAATCATGGAAAATTTAATCCCACTTTTTTTGAACTCACATAATATATTTACTATTTTGATCACAATAATGTTGACTATTCATCATCTTGGAAAAAATATTAAAATAATGATGAAAATAATGTAAAATCCCACCTCTCATCTACTTTAAATAACACCATCATTCCCTGCTTCCTATCACATCTCTCAAGATGTGATCATTGACTAAGTTATGAAAAATACCTTACCCAAGGCTCTTAACCAAGTCTAAGACTTACTGTTCTCACCAGAAGGCCAAAACCAAAGGCCTTAAGAAGGATCTCAAGGCGAAGAGATCAAGAGGTATAAATCCTATTTTATCTTCATGTGTTTTCTTTTCAATTCCATTATTTATTATAATCTCTTCCTCTACCCTTATCTAGGAGGTATGAAATATCCATAATCATATATATTCTTTATGTTATCACATTCAGGTAAAAAATTCATTATCTTTATTCCTCTCCTCTTCCTCTTATTCTAAAAAAATAAAAACACTGTTCGCGATGTGTCGTTTACCAAAATTATAGACGATGTACTTTCAATTTCCACTACATCCATAAAATATGATTATAAGAGCCTTTTAATGATTGAAATTGAATTTAAATTGTATTAGGTAACCTATTCTATGTTCTATAATGAACTTCTTTGAATGAAATTAAATTATATAATGAAACAAGTTCATGATTATCGAGGAACAATAGAAAATGATCTAAACAAATATCATTAATGTTTTATGTAATGATAATCATAATATATAATAAAAAATGATTTATGGTATCATTATATATTATGGATACACATGAATACCATTTCATTCCACTTCTGTAATTTCATTTCTATACGATAAGAAAATCAAATACAAACTGGCCATGTAAATAATGTAAAGAACGCACCCAAAAAAATGGAAGGAAGAAAATAATAATAACTAAAGAGTGAAATGATATTATAAAATGATCATATAAGGTGCTATAAATATTAAAATGTTTCATTAAAATACTAATAAAACTATTTTAACCATTATACCAGAGGTTTAAACAATTTTTATATAAGACAAACACAAGGTAAGGGAATTCTTTACCCAATTTCCATTTTTTGGGTTATCCTTCTACTTCATTATTTGGGTTGTTTTAAGATCATTTTTGTGATTAATTTTTGTTTATATTATTATTTATTATGTTTATTTATAGTTTATACACATATTAATTTAATTATATTTATTCTCATATCAATTATATGTTATTTAAGTGGCTTTCTTATAAAATCTTCTTCTAAACTTCTAGTTTTACAAAATCAAAGTGACTATTTTTCTGAAAGTATTATTTTTTTATGATTATGTTATGGCTCATGGGAATTTTTTATGATTAATGGTGGGACCTATATCTCCCTCCAATGAATTGGGTATGTGTTTGTTGGAGGTCGACCGTATGGTTACTCCATGTGTAGCTGCAATGGTTACACCATAAGGTAGCTCTAAGGGTTACAATACAAGGTAGCCATTAGGGTTACAAACCACAAGGTAGTCACGAGGTTTATAATATATGTATGTAATGACCCAAGATACCTTTATGTTTCTATTTATGTTCTTTATGTTTTTTGGAAATCTCATAGAAATATTGAGTTTCATAAAGTAAGTATATAGGGATGACAAGTACGTCTTTTTGAAAATGATTTCATACGTTTACAAGTATTCATGGACTAATGTTTTATTTTTTCCTTATTTTTATATCCATTATTGAGATTTTTGTTCTCATCCCAAGTTTTTAAATTATTTTCATAGGTTACAATGATGTTCAATAGAAATAAGGAATCCATGTTAAATTTTAGGAAGATTTTTCAATGAAAGCATTTTTATTTGAAAAGTAATATATTTTGGAAGAAATGGATACTATTTTTATGGTATCAGATCTATATTAATATGGAATTCTATATATGTATTATATCCCAATTATCTAATACTCTAAACTTTAAAAGATACTCAATATTAAATAAAGTGAGTTCTTGAATACTATTTAATATTATGTAATGTAATAAAGCTGAGTCCTTATAGTCGGTATCAGAGGATGGTTTAGATAACATTTGGGGTTAGGATGATGTTAATAGAATACAATAAATGGTTTTTACTCTATGATTAATTTGAAATTATATAGAATTTAATTATTACCATGTTTATTTGACTAATATATGTTTGTTTATAATGGTTTTTTATAGAATAAATAGGGAAGCTGAAGTGGAGAGGCACCAAAAGAATGACATCCTTCTGAATCTGCAGCCCAGAATAGTTGAGATTGGAACCAATTAGTTTGTGATAGTAATGGATCAACTAAAATAGGCAATAATTGGTGGTTTCATCTATACAAGAGAACAACCGGAGGTACCAAAAAGGAGCATAATGATAGTGGAACATTTTATAAGGCAACACCCTCATGCTTTCAGTTGATCTTCTGACCTAGTAGTGGATAAAGGATGGATTAAAGCCCTTAAGAAGATATTTATTATTATGGGATGATCATATAATCAAAAGGTAAGTCTTTTAATTTATCTTTTTGAAGGTGAAGATGATTAGTGGTTTTAAATGGTAAATAATATAAGGGATAAAGGGGAGATTGAAGCCTTAGAGTGGGACGAATTTAAAAGTATTTTCCTTGAAAAATATTTTCCTATGGTTTTGTGACATAGGATGGATAATAGATTACTTGAATTGAAGAAAAATAAAGAATATTAATCAGCCATGTATGAATCATACTTCACCCGACTAGTGAGGTATGCTCAAAATATTATTCTAGATATTGATAGAAAAATCAACCATTTTTAGTTATAATTGAAGCCAAGGTATTGAAGGGAATTAGACTCCCATGAATTCAAAAGATATAAGAAACTTGTATGATGTGCTGGGAGGGTATAAATGGATTTTTTTGATGATCACGCACATGCTGAAATCAAGGAGAAAAAGAGGTCCATATGGAAAGTGATGGGTTAGAGTCAATCGAAGAAATATGATGGTAAGAAAGTCTATTTACCAGTTTGTGAAATGTGTTGCAAAAAGAACCCTGGGGAATGACTTACCAAAGCTGGGAAGTATTTTGTATGTGTTATGTTTAGAAATATGACCCAATATTGTAATGAAAATGATCCAAAAACTAATCTTGATAAACAAACTGTTAAGAGTTTTAAATGTATTGAGATGGGTCATTATGAAAATACCTACCCAAAGAAAGATCTGAATGATATAGAGAAGCCATAATATAAATAGAAAGGTGTAGTGAGATCCTTTGTGACTACGTCAGTAGATATCAGTACATCCAATGAAGTTGTATTGGGTACCTTGTTTGTTTACTCAGATTCTGTTAAATCTTTGTTTGATATGGGGTCTACACATTCTTTTATTTCTGAGGAATTTTATAGTAAATTATAAATATCACTTAAACAAATGAGATAATAACTTATTGTTAAAACAACAGGGGGAGGTGTTATAATAGAAAGGAATTTTAAGAATCTTCCTATTGTAATATGTGGAAGGATACTACCTACAAACCATTTTGTTTTTCCATTATTAGAGTTTGATATCATTCCACGTATGGATTAGCTTTCTGTCAATCATGAGAAGATAGATTGTAGAACTAAAGAAGTTGTTTTTAAGAAGATTTTTAGTTTGTATAAAAGAATGAATCCATACAATTGATAACATATTAGGAAGCTGAGAAACTAATGAAAGATGGAAATAAATGTTATCTTTCTCATATTTTTGACAATAAGGGAATTTTTTAGATTAATGAAGTGCCAGTGGTAAATAAATATCTTGATGTGTTTCCTCATGATTTACCTAGTGTTATACCTAATTGGGAAGTTGAACTCATAACTGACTTAGTTCCCTGTGGTAGTCAAATTTCAAAACCTCTTTACCAAATAGATCAGTTGGAACTTTTAGAGTTGAAATATCAGTTGCATGATTTTCTTGATAAATGATTCATTCGTCATAACACTTCATTACAGGGTGTTCCTGTTTTGTTTGTTAAAAAGGAATATGGTTCCATGAGAATTTACATTGATTATATATCCTTGAATAATATCACTGTAAAAAACTAGTATCCTTTTCCTCATATCGATGACTTTTTTGATCATCTCTAGGGAGCTCAGTACTTTTCCATGATTGACTTGAGATCTAGATACCATCAGCTGATGGTGAAAGAGGATGACATCCTGAAAATAGCTTTCTATACTAGATATATGCATTATGAATGTTTTCATTGGCCATTTGGGTTAACTAATGAAGCTAATTTATTCATGGATCTTATGAATTAAATATATCTTGATTTCATGGATAAGTTTGTGGTTGTGTTCATTGATGACATTCGGGTATTTTCTATGAATAATGTGGAGAATTAAAAACATCTAAGGGTTGTTTTTCAAACCTTAAAGGAAAAGAAACTGTATGGAAAATTTATCAAGTGTAATTTTTGGTTACAATTGATTTATTTTTTTCGGAACATTGTAAATAAGTATGGAATAATAATTGATCCTACCAAAACAAAAGTGGTTGATGAATGACCAATACCTAAAAATGTTACAGATATTCATAGTTTTCTTGGATTAACCAGTTATTACCAGTTTTTTTTTAAAATCATTTCACGGTTATCTAGACTGCTAACTAAGTAAACACAAAAGGGATTAAATTTGTTTGGACATAAGAATGTGATGTTTGTTTTCTGGAACTAAAGAAGAGATTGGTGAATGTTTCTGTTTTGGCCTTGCCTTCCTGAAATGGTGAGTTTCTCATCTACAGTGATGATTCACTGAAGGGACTTGGTTGTGTTGTGATGCAGAATGATCAGATTGTTTCTTATTCTTTAAAACAACTAAAATCTCATGAGTAAAATTATCCCACACATGATTTGGAATCAGAAGCTATGATTTTTTCTTTGAATATTTGGAGGCACCATTTATATGGAGCCAAATGTAAAATATATACTGATCATAAAAGCATGAAGTATATATTCACTCAGAAGGAATTTAACATGAGGAAGAGAATATGTCTTGAACTGATAAAAAATTATTATTTGACGATCAATTACTATATGGAAAACAAAAACAATATGGTGGAATCCTTGAGGCGAAAACATAATGCATCATTAACCATGTTAAATTTAGAACATGATCCCTTGATTAATGTTTTGATGAATTTTGGATTTGAAGTTTTCGGTGTAGGAAATACATCTATTTTGATTCATGTTTCAGTGTAGTCCTCATTATCATATATAATTAGGCATGTTCATAAGGAATACTGTGAGCTACAAAAAAGGTATAATTTGTTAAAATGGCCAATTTTCTAGAATTTAACCTTGATAAATATTATGTTTTCGGATTTGAAAAAAGGTTGTGTATGCCTTGTGATTCCCAGTTAAAGAAAGAGTTTTTGTGTGAAGCTCGTAGTTCTTAATTTTTAGTTCATCCTGTAAGTACTAAGATGTACATAGACCTTTGGGATTATTATTGGTGGGATGTAATGAAAATGGATATTGCTGATTTTACCATGAAATGTTTTACATGCCAATAGGTTAAAGTAGAGTGGAAGTTATCTAAGGGGATGATTAGGGATTTTCTAATCCTAGAGTGGAAATGGGAGAATATATCCATGGACTTAATTGTGGGACTACCAAAGACTACTTAGGGTAACAATACGATTTGTGTTATTATTGATCAGCTGACTAAATCCACACATTTTGTTTATAATCAAGATAAAATTTATTTGGGTCGGATTTCTCACTATACCTTAAAGAGATAGTCAGGTTACATGGATTTATACTTTCCATTGTATTTGAGCAGGATCCCAGGTTCACTTCTAATTTTTAGAATGTCCTTCATAATTTGTTGGGAATAGAATTAAATTTTAGTACCGATTTTAATCCTCAATCAGATGGGTAGTCAGAACAAAGGATTCATACATTGGAGGATATGCTTTGAGTTTATTCAATAGACTACCAGGGAAGTTGGGATAAAAATATCTCTTTAGTGGAGTTTTCTTATAATAAAAATTTTCATTCCATTATACAGATGGAACATTTTGATGCATTGTATGGGAAGCGGTGTCAAACTCTAGCTTTTTGGGATGAAGTTGGGGAAAAATTTTATTGGACAAGAATTCGTAGAGGAAGTGGCGATGAAAGTGAATATGATCCAACAATAGATGAGGATAGCTCAGATCAGGCATAAAAGTTATGAAGACAATAGGAGAAAAGACTTCTTTTGAGTAGGTGATCATGTTTTTATTAGAATCTCACCACAGAAAAGTGTTATGTGTTTTGGTAAGAAAGGAAAGCTAAGTCCACAGTTCATTGGACCTTATGAAATCTTGGATAATGTTGGACCAGTTTACTACCAAGAAGCTTTTCCTATGAGTTTATCTCAGGTACATAAGTTTTTTTATGTTTCGATGTTGAGAATGTATGTTCCAAATTCATCTCATGTCTTGAGACCAGAAGTAGTTCAGCTGGAAGAGAGACTTTCTTATGAAGGGAAACCAGTTCATATTTTTTATCAAAGGGAACAAGTATTGTAGAATAATATAATCCACCAGGTAAAGGTTTTGTAAAAAACAACATGGTTAAAGAAGCAACATGTGAGTCCGTAAATGCTATGGGGGAAAGGCAACCTCTCTTGGTTAATATGTAAATAAATAAAAAAATTGCAAGGATGAAATTTCCATAAGGGTAGGAGAACATAACACCCAAAGGTTTTAATAATAAATGAAATGAATGAAATACTAGGTCTCTATGAAACAAGACTTTGTTTAATGGAGATAGTTATAAAGTATATGTTAAAACATAATTAGTCTATCTTAATGTTTTGGATTTTGAAAAAACAGTCATCTACACTTACGATCAGTAAGTTATTTGGAGTCTTATAAACCAACTTGATTTTTGGTGAATAGTAACATACCCTCATGAATAGTAATATGAATAGTAATATGACCTTAAGGAATAGTAAATTGGATTATTATTTTATTTTCTTAATACTTTAAGATAATGACATATTGATTAATTTTTGAAAGTGATATAATGTGAGTTATTGTTTTAAAATTGTTAGTTTTTGAATAATGTATGATTTTATTAAAAAATTCAATTAATCATATTTAGAAAATTATTTTCAAAAAATGGAGTTCATTTTTGAATTATACTCATAAAAAATGGTTAGGGTGAATTTTTTTATTTTTATGAAATTCTTGAATTTTTGATGAATAGTGAAATACTGTAAAATACCATATATTAAAATTATCAGTTAACTAAACTATTTTTGACATAATGGATAATGTAATCCCACTTTTTTCAAACTCAAATTATCTCATTAATATTTTGATAACAGGAATAAATACCATTCATAGTCCTGGGAAAATATATTAAAATAATGATTAAAATAATGTAAAATTTCACCTCTCATCCACTATAAATACCACCCTCATTCCCCTCTTCCAATCACACCTATCAAGCCTTGAGAATTGTATAAGTTATGGAAAATCACCTCCCCAAGGATATTCCACATGTAAAAGACCTTCTGGTCTCAACAGAAGGCCAAAACCAATGACCTTAAGGAATATCCCAGGGAGAAGAGATCAAGAGGTAAGAATCCTCTTTCATTTTCACGTGTTTTCCTTCAATTTTTTTCTTTCTTATAATCTATTACCCTCCACTTATCCAAGAGGAATGAAATATCTAAAATCTTATATATTATATATGTTATTATGTTCATGTAAAAAGTTCATAATATTTCTTCCTCTCCTCTTCCACTTAATCTAAAAAAATAAAAACATCATTCGTGATGTGTCGTTTACCAAAATTATGGACAACATGCTTTCAATTTCCATTAATTACATAAAATATGATCATAAAACCCATTTAATGGTTGATATATAATATAAAGTGTATTATATATCCTATTTTATGTTCTATAATTAACTTCTATGCATGAAATTAAATTATATAATGAAACAAGTTCATGATTATCGAGGATATGCCAAAAATGACCTAAACAAATATCATTAATGTTTTATCTAATTATTCATCATAATATATGATAAAAAACGATTTATGGTATCATTATATATTATAGAAAGACTTTAATACTATTTAATTCCACTTTGGTAATATCATTTTCCTATGGTAAGAACATCAAATACAAACCAGCCATGGAAATCATGTATGGAACGCACCTGAAACAATGGAAGAAACAAAATAAAAATAACTAATGAGTGAAATGATGTTATAAAATGATCATATAAGGTGTTATAAGCATGAAATTTTTATTTAAATTCTAATAACAATATTTTAACCCTTATAAATTAGGTTAAAATAATTTTTAAGTAAGACAAACCAGAGGTAAGTGAATTCTTAACCCAATTTCCAATCATTGGGTTAACCTTCTGCTTCATTAATTGCGTGGTTTTAAGATCAATTTTGTGATGAATATTTGTTTATGTTATGTTTTATTATGTGTATTTATAGTTTATACACATATTCATTTCTTTATATTAACTATCATATCAATTATATGTTATTTATGTGACTTTTATAATAAAATCCTCTTTTAAACTGCTAGTTTTAAAAAATTCAAAGTTAACATTTTTATGAAAGTATTATTGTTTGATGATTTTGTTATGGTTATTGGGAATTGATTATGATTAAGTGTGGGAGATATATCTCCCTCCAATTCATTTGATATGTGTAAGTTGGAGGTCGGTCGTACGGTTACTCAATGTGTAGCTGTGATGGTTACACTATAAGGTAGACGGAAGGGTTACATTGTAAGATAACCACGAGGGTTATAAATCAAAAGGTATCCATGAGGGTTAAAATATAAGTATTTAATTCCCAAAGATAACTTTATGGTTCTATTTATGTTATTTATGTTTTTTGGAAATATCTTCTAAATCTAAATTTTCAAAAAGTAAGTATATGTGGGTGACAATTATGTCTTTTTGAAAATGATTTCATACGTTTATTAGTATTCATGGACTAATGTTTTATATTTACTTATTTTTATATCCCTTACTGATATTTTTTTTCTCAAACCATGTTTTTAAATCATTTTCAAAGGTTATAAGGATTTTTAAGACAAATAAGGAATCCAAGATAAATGTTATGAATATTTGTCAAAGAAATCATTTTTTATTTGAAAAGTTTTATATTTTAGAAGAAATGGACACTGTTTTTGTTGTATCTACTCTATATGAATTTGGAATGTTATGTATGTATTATATCCAAATTCTATAAAACTATAAACTTGAAAATATTCTCAATATGAAAGGAAGTGAGTTCTTGACTAAAATTCAAGATTATGTAATGTAATAAGGCCTGGTCCTTATACCCACTATGTTTCTAACTATAATACCTAGAAATGTGTCAAAAATTCCCTAATAATTCATTTTAATTATGGGGAAAAATAAATCTTTGTGTCATTTACACAAATTATATTTGTTATAGAAATCAACATTTAATCCACATATAAACATAAAATAATACCATAATCTAATGTAGGCATTGAATAAATACATTTCTCTTTATTTTTATTGATAAATATATTAGAAAACATAAATGAATTAAATTTTAAAATTCATTACCTTAGATCTTGTTCATGTCTATAAAAATATTTTAATTGTTTAAGTATATTATTTTAATTTCCTTGAATAAAAAACCCTTGAATATATTTAACATAAATATATTTATTGACGTATCCACTTAAAAAATTAATTTCAACCTATATTTGATGACAGGACAAATTATTAATTAAAGATAATGAAAATAAAATCCTTATTGAAGTATTCTTAGTAATTGGATTATTTGTATCAAAATAACAAATGCCTTATTTTTTAATCAATTAGAAACCGATCTAGATTTAAAAATTTATTGTTACCATTGGAATCATACGTATTTTTTTAAATCACATTGACGATAAATATGTTTTTATCATCTTGATATATCTTTAATGGACAATATATTTTTTAGCATAATTTTATTCATTTCATCATCAATTTCTTATTTTTATAATGTAACTTCTCTAAAAGTAATATATTCTTTATATTTCATTTTTTATGAACTATATTCAATAGCATGGGATATATATTCGAAGTAATATTATTTTTATCTCTTTTAAAAAGTAAATATATAGAATATTGAAAAATAAAATATTGATGTAAAATTTTCCCCTTATTAATTCATGTACTAGATTTAGTTTCCACTTGAGAATCATTTGTGTTCCCTAATATTGTATTTGAACTAGATAGAGAATGAGATATGGTGGAATGATACATAACCTCCCCCACATAATATTTGTACATTTTATTTTAAAAAACTCTAAATCCAATGATTTTAAAATGAAATTACCTATAAAACCATAATTCTATTTTCAATTGTATTTTCTTCATATCCAACAAAAACACTTGTGATTTACCTAGGGTAAATTTTAGTTCTTTTGGGATAAGGAAATATATAGTATTCTAAACACCTACACACCTTAAAATTTTAATTATTAATCCTTATAAAATAAAAAATTTCATAAAGAGATATCTTAAATTTTCTTGAAATAATCCAATTATGAATCTATATTGAAACCAATAAAAATAATATACATAAATTTAATGGAAAAATTAATTTATTAATCATGAAACATACCATAACTATTAAATAATTTCTTTTTCTTTCAGCTATGATTTTTTTGAGGTATATAAATAGAATTACTAAGATTAATTATAGAATTTATTCATAGAACTCATTAAATTCATTCATAAATTATTCGCCTTCTATGTCTGATCTCAATAGTTTTCTCCTTTTTAAAATTGGTTTTCAACCCCATCTTTTTCCATCATAAACATATTAATGGAATCTTTTCAAATATTAGATATATGTACCTATCTACTACATTTATCATCAAAATTAAAAACACACATTTTCACTCCAAAAGTTAACATACCATTTAATAAAATAATATCATTGTGTAAAAAATCTAATATATCATAATTTAAAAAATATATTTGAAATTGGTATTTAACTATTTTACATTATATATTGTTTTTAAATTTATTAAATTCATTTCCATAAATTATAGGACCTAAAAAAGTTATAAGTGCATTCCATTATATTTTTAATATAAATTTGATACATTCAAACATATGAGTATCATATCCTCATAAACATGCCTCTCTTAAACAAGATAGCCTTGTTGGATTCGATTGAAACTCAAAAAACCTTATTACACTAATGATTGAAATATACTAAATTATTTCAAATCTAAAGTACATAAAACACATTTAGAAGATTAAAATTTATCCCAAAATTAATATATAGTTCCACCCTTCCTTTTCCACTAACATTTATGGTTTCATTATTTCCATGATGTACTTCCTTCATGATAGTACAACACTCAAATTTATTTAACAAAAAATAATGCATTAAAAAATTCATCAATAATCCCAAATTGATCCACCATACTATCTTCATTAATGTCATATTTATATATCATATCTTTTCAAATATATTCTCTATATTTTAATCCATTTTTTCAAAATTATATTGATAATTAAATTCTATTGAAAATTTCCCTATTATCCAAAGTAAAATCATTCACTATTATTCTTGGACGGATTTCCTTTATCCATGAATTCCTTCCATTTTTTCATTAAATATAAGGAAGGGATTTATGGTTATTTTACATCAATGATATTAACATTGGTATAAAGTTGTTAATCCATACCCATGTCTCTCAACATGGATACTTCTTCAATGTGAAGAATCAAATCTAATTTTTCAAATAAAATGTCCTATTTTTTTAATGAGTTATGTACCAATAAAATTATACAAATTTGTAATTTTACCGATAATTTCACCATATTAGAGTGTTTTATGTATATTAATATTATGTGGATGAATTTTTTTTCAAATACTTGGAATGCACGAACCTACTCCAACAAATTATTGTTTTGAACCCTCATGATGTTAAGATACTTTGTAATATGAAATTTATTGGGACCATTATCATGTGATTTGTACTTGAATTTGAGTGCATCCCATATCTATCAATATGAAATAATTTTGAGAAAGTGGTTAGATGGTTGTTTTGATAATGTAAAGAGAATATATCCTAGACACAAAGCTACATTGATATCACAATAATTACTCATTCCCTAAATATAATTGACTTTATCCACATCAACAGGGTTTCCATTTGGATTTGGAGTGCGATCATGGGGAATGAGATGATTTTATAGTTCTAATATATAAAATAACTTCCACAATTTAATAATAAAAATCATCATTTAATTTTACTATGATATGTTTTTTCCATTGAGTCAGTAAAGAATGACGATGTCATGGTTCAAAACATTAAGGGATTAATAGATCCTCTCTTTTGTTCTACATTTATTTTCACCCTGCTCATTATAATAAAATTTCAAGGCCAATGAGCAGGAAATACTTATCCATTATGTGTGAAATTAATTAACATTAAAATGGGTCTGGTTCACCCCCACCTATCGGTGCAGGATTCTCTATTGAAATTTCCCAAGAGAATTTCACCATGATATAGGGATTCTTGAACACCAATTTCCGACAGACCCACAACACTAATGATTGGAAAATTTATCTCTATAATTTATAATTAATTTTTTTCAATTGATAGAATTTATATCAATTTATTTATAGATCAAAATTTATGTGATTCAAATAGATTTGATATCACAATTTCTTTCAATGAACACATTGACTCAACCAAAATGAGTGAACTGTTGGAGGGTGTAACATGCTTATATTTTCTTAACATGAAACCCAAACTTCAATAATAATCATTCCATTGGTTGTTTATATAAAATATTTTATGTTATTTGATATTTTTTAGAGTAATGTATAATCTAAATGCAAGAAAACATCTTAATAATATATATATTTTCCGAATACATTAATATAATTTTGGGATATATATATTTTTGTGGAACACACTTCTTAATACCCCTAATTATATAGGAGTATCTTTTGGAATTCATAAATTTTTTTAATTTGCGATTCAACTAGTTTTTCACACCAAATTGATATGAAAAAACATTTACAATCAGAATTACCTTATTCAATTATATTTATAAATAAAATTATATCAAAAAAATTATAAATTAAAATCCTAATTAGAATTTTAATACTTTAAATACATAACATATAATATAATTTTTTTATAATAATTATTACAATAAAGGATCATGAGATAAAATTATAATATCATACCGAACTTATATTCCATATTGAATCAATATTTAATTTTTTATGTTATGGGGAATACAATATAAATATAAAAATAATAATTATTACAAATAAAGAAATATATCATAAATTTGATAAAAAAAACAAATTATATATAAGATAAAACAAAAAATCCTGAAAAGTAGAACAAATAACATTAAACAAATGACACACAATTTACAAATCACATACAACATTAGTTCTATGTAGAATGAAATTAACATATGTTTTTATTACATTCTAAAAACTGATTTTCCATAAATAAAAATAAATAAATAAAAATCATAATTACCAATTATATTATAATAATTCATAATATAAAATATAAAACAAAAAATAATTTAGGAAACAAAATTCATAACATTAAATAACTAATAAACATTATTTATTGAATAAAAAATATATGTTTTATGAAGAATACATTTATCTGATGTTATGTGTCAGAGAATTGACTTATGAATTACATAATATAAATGAAAAAATATAAAATAATTTATATTGTGATGTTTCTTTCTAGTCGATCGAGTAATGCCAATCAGGAGTAACAAAATAATTTCAATGTGTGTCTATTTATTTTTATTTTTTTCTATATTATTTTATATTAGTAATCTATGTGTGTTTTTTGAAATAAATTTCACGGTCTTAATGTTTTTGATTATCTTAATGAGTAGTTAAGGGAGTTACATTTTTATTTTGATTAATTGAATTCCTATGAGACTATCTTCTATTCATTTATGGAGACTCATCTATTTAAATTCTTTTTTTCCTTATGTTATCGATATTAGACCAATAATATTGACTTTTTATTTCTAAGAGAATAATTAGTGATTTCATTAATTTTTAAGATAGGCTCGCTATATCATTCTCATTTCACTTGTATCTTTAGTTCTTAATAGAGCGGGAATATTCCCATTGGTTGGTAATTTAATAATTTTTATACAATTATTTTATCCCAATAGAATAATAAGAATCATTTTTTGATAATATTTAAAAACTATCTTCAAAACCCGAGTATATACATTATCACTGTGATTGAAATGCATTGAAAAAAATGAAAAAATATATTATAAAATATGTGGACATATGAAAGGTATTTTCCATTAGTTCTAATCATGTAATGTTAATTTCAATAAAATTCATTACAGATATTATGATTATATTTTAGACTATATATAACTCAATTTTTAGTTTTAATATTTTAAATATAATGATGTGGTATACAATTGGGGATGTTATTTTTGTAATTCTAAAATATCTTGAATTATTATGTATTTCATTCTTAGTTTCTTAATGTAAAATATTTAAATATTTTTGTATCCTAATTAAAATGATGATATGATTAGAAATTACATGTGAACATTTCATAACCAAACACTGATGGGACCCCACATGATCTAGTAATGAGATATATTTTTACCCCAACGACAACCATTTATATCACATACTTTTGAAATAATCACCAATGTTATAATATCACACATATACATAATAAATTAACATTTTTATTAGAAACTCAATAATATGATGATCAATATGGTTATTTTCCATTTAATAAAACATGAAATAAGTATATAAATACTAGAAATTTTATAAAAAATATAAACAAAATGGAAAATTAGTTTCATGATATCATCTATATAATACCAAAAGTAATGTATAATGAAATAAATTAATTTAACTAATCTATCATGTCTATAGATAAGTTTTATGAAAACATACTCTAAATCAATAGTAAATATAAAGAATATAAAATATAAAAATTTTGGTTTTTCATATCTTAATACTTAAAAGGTTTCTCCATAGAACATTCATGTACCTATTTTAACAAAAATGTATATTTCATCTATGTATGAAATTAACAAAATTATATAATCAATCACCACCATCTATATATTGTTAATAACCCATCCAAATAACATCTGTCACATATGTCATCATATAGCCATCACAATGACATCATTCACCCCAAATAAACATTTTAGAAGTTATCTATCCACACGGACTTCACTTATCTATTCCATTTAGTTTTCACCCCATAATGATCTCACTATTATTTCACTAACAACATGAAGAAATTCACACATATAAAATTCACTATAGAATATTTATCATCATGTAGTTATCCACATGAATGGAAATAACCAACCATTCACATTCATTATTTAGTATACTATCCAACTATAAGTACTAAAACTAGTTTTCTATGTATTTATACTCAAAGAATATACCCCCACAATTTCTAGAATTAGTTAGGAATATATTTTTATGAAACCCTCCCACCCCAAGGAACCCCTCCTAGGAAAACTATGATATAAGGTAGAAAATTAATCCCAAGTACCTCAACCAATAATCCACATGTTGGTGAAATGTAAAAAGGGTAAATCATACCCATAGATGGTAGGAATTACCTTATAAGAATAATGTGAGGAAATAGGGCTATAATATATGAATAATAAAACTCCTTTTAAATACAATGTAAAATATCAATAGTATATCTATGTAATGTCTTAAAACTAAAACATATTAAAAATAAAATACAATGATAAAATATAAATTATTATTCGTGACCTAGACTAACAAAAATATTTTTAACAATACTAGGTGATTGTAATTTCCATCCTAGACACCAACCATCTATAAGATTCCTTAAAATAAATTTAATTATTTTTATAGTGAGAATAAAATGTATAAATAATATGATCCTCTCTATACTCCCTCATGATATATAAAATGAAATCATACTAAATCCCAGTAAACAACATGTGTAGCTATCACATCACCTAATATGTAATATTATGCTCCCAGCCTCAACAATTCTTTGTTATTAGGTATCAAATATGATTAAAAATATAATAAACCACATAATATAAAATAAGATACCCCACTACCACTTTACCATGAGCGTTCCTATTTCATATGCATCACATGTCCTGAGGTAACTCTCTCTAAATGAATGATTTCCTAAATAAACATTGGAAAATATTTCATACTATGAATCACACCATCTCTTCATCACTATATATTATTCACACCGTGTATCAAATTATCCACATATATAGATAGTAATTTAGTTTTTTTAAGAGGAAAAATATTCTTCACATTGTGGATTATAACTCAATCCTTACCAACCCATACAAAATATTCATAAAATAATCCCTAGGACTCTATATTCAGGGATTCACATGTCTAAAAACAATAAAATACCTTACATATTTCTAGACTTTTGTATATGGGAAATGTAACCACCATGAAAACTTCTACAAAAGAATAATAGGATAATAGAGTGGATCAATAATGGGTAGTTATCTATCCCTTCATCACCAACATAGATTTTTAGAAAAATACTCCCATAGTACACTGAGTTTTAATCCCCCATAGACATGTGTGGGGTATTATATGAAATTAAATAAAAAATTGTTATATATATATATATATCTCATAACTATAGTATATGAGACTACCATTCTATTATATTGAAAAAATATATCATTTATTAGACACCAATCTATAATTTTTAAGTACTATATATCATATAAATATAAAATCATTTGGTAAAAAATACAGTAATTTAAGTTATTCAATTAAAAAATTAAAATTACATTAATTTTCATCCATTTTCATTCCCTCTGTGCACAATCCAACTGATTCCAAGGATTATAAAAAATTTTCATCATTTAGAATTAATGTTTAAAAAAATCCCAATGCATAAACCATTTATAATTCATTATCATTTCATTATTCCATCCTCATAGCAATCCATTATTCATGGTTCCATCCATGTCCCCAACAAGCATATCATCATTTATCTTACTATTTTAGGTATCATCTCCTACTATAATCCAAGGCCTCCATAATAATATTCTACAACACTATTAATTTTCCTAGGATTACATCTCATGGAAAATCAAGTCCCCTTTTCCAGATCAGACACAGAATAAGGAAATGAATTCAATTGGGCATCTAGTCCATAAAAAAGGAATATAAAATTCATAAGATAGAAACATATCTCAACCCCTAATAATTATCTTTACCTTTATATAGATCATTAACATCTTCACGAAATAATTTATCATATTTTAAAACTTTAGGTATCATAGGGAACCATCTGTCAACTTGTATATTAGTATTTAAACTAGATTTCATTGATCACATCTAATTTCAACAAATTATAATGAATTTTTTTAATAAACATGAGTCTGTATTAATTAACCCACAAAAAATTACAGTTTCATTAACATTTATCCCACAAGAATTACCATATTTATGTTCAATATCAATTTTTCTTGATTAAAAATATTATACATTATATGATAAACATTGAGAGCACACTATCTAATAAAAATAATAGGAAAATTTCATTATGGTGGAAGACTAATCTAATCACGATAACAAAAACTAGGTTTTGTTCTAAAATCAAGTTAAATATTTATTTTGGTTTATTTCACCATCATAAAAAGAGTTAAAAGAGTCACTATTCAACATAAGAAAATAATAATGAATAAATCCCCACATCAAATAGAAGCATTGAAACTTGATACAATTTAAATATTTGAATGTGAAGATGTCATGTCACATCATATTTATTATAGTGATAGTGGATTAAACAACCTTTAAATTATTAATAATAGAATGTTAAACCAATAAAAACCAACTCATTACCCATTAATGACTTTTTGGTATAGAAAGAAGAGTGTGAAACAATCTGTATGACAATAAAAAACATGTAAAATGAGTATCCTAGTGGACGAAGATGACCCCGTAAGGGTCAAGAACAAAAACCTAGTTCATCATGACATAACTAAATAAGTCAAATATTTTGACCAATGCATGATATTAATTTTAGACTCAATGATATGAGATCATTATGATTTATATATCATACTTCAAACATTAATTAAACACTAATGAATATCTAATTAAATTCATTTAGAAAGAGACATGTTAAAATATTTGGTATTTTACAAAACAAAACATTTAAAAATAATATTTTAAATGAAAAATTATTTTTCTTATTTGATTTTTAAAACCATATTTATGATAAAAATTATTATTTTTTAAAATTTGGGAAAATCTAGATTTTTCATAAAACATTACCATTAAAACAACTTACTACTATTATACTTACTTGGTCATATGATCCAACATGTAACAATGAGATCAAACTAATAATTTTATTCCAACTTACTACCCAGGGTAAACCTACTACTGTGGCCATCCAACAACCATGAGAATAACCTATTATTTTTACTACTTTGGTGATCCAACCTGCTACCATGACCATTATCAGCTTCCAATAAAATATTATATTTACAAGGATAAAAAAGATAATTTTTGGGTAAAGAAGTCCTAAAACACAACCACGAAACATCTTGGATAATGAAAAATAAAATTTAATCGTTTCTAAGAATCAGGGAATTAATTTTATCAACACTTGGGGTCTTTTACGATATTAGTAGGTGTCCACCATTAAAGAATCAGATATCCTCAACTTTCAAATACGCAACCACATATAACATAATATTAATGATTATCAATTGGATGGTTTTCTACCCTCAAGAAATATTATTATATTAGAATGTTCCCATACTATTTTATTCTCCCCTATTTTACATTTTTCATCCTATCCACACCACACATATTTACACTATAAGTACACAGCCTTATTACATTACATAATATTGAATTTTAGTCAATAACTCACTTCGTTTAATATTTATGATCCTTTCAAGTTTAGATTTTTAAATAATTGGGTTATAACACAAATATAAAATTCCACATTCATATAGATAAGATACCCCAAAACAATATCTATTTATTCCAAAAAATAAAACTTTTGAAATAAAACATATTTTCTTTGAAAAATATTCTTAACATTTAACATGGATTCCTTATTTTTATTACACATTCTTATAACCTATAAAAATAATTTTAAAACTTAGTATGAGAAAAAATATCATCAAGGGATTTATAAAAAAATGAAATTAAACATTAGTCCATGAACATATGAAATCATTTTCAAAAAAACATACTTATCACCCATATAAACTTACTTTGTGAAACCTGAGTTTTCCATGAAATTTCCAAAAATCATATAGGACATAAATAGAATCATAAATTTATATTGGGGAATTACTTATATAATCCTGTAACCCTCTCATCTACTTTATAATTTGTATCCCTCATGACTACCATACAAATTGTGTAACCATCACAGTTACACTTGGAGTAACCATACAACCGACCTCCAACTTATATATACCCAATGAATTTGAGGGACATATAGGTCCCACAATTAATCATAAAAAATTACCAAGAACCAGAAAAACTCATTCAACATGAATAATTACATAAAGACATTGCCTTTGAATTTTTTAAAATAGAATTTTAAAAGATATTTTTAAAAGAAAAGTCCCATATAAATATCATATAATTGAATTGATACTTAATAGAGTGGATTTAATATATATATAAACTATAAATAAACTTACATAAACATAATATAAACAAAATTAATCTCAAAAACATTTTTAATATGACATAAATAATGAAGTAGAATGTTAACCCAAAGAGTGGAAATTGGGTTATAAATTCTATTACCTCGGGTTTGTCTTACTTAAAACTCATTTAAACCTCCTGTATAATGGTTAAGATCATTTTATTAATATATTAAAGAAAAATATTCATGTTTATAACACCTTATATGATCATTTAATAACATCATTTCATGAATTAATTATTAGTATTTTGTTCCTTCCATTATTTTGGGTGCGTTCTTTACATGATTTCCATGGCTAGTTTGTATTTGATATTCTTGTCATATGGAAATGAAATTACAGAAGTGGAATGAAACAGTATTAAAATGTTTCCAAAATATATAATGATACCATAAATAATTTATTCATCATATATGATTATTAATAATTAGATGAACCAATAATGATATTTGTTTTGATCATTTTTTGCAGTTCCTCGACAATGATGAACTTGTTTCATTATATAATTTAATATCATGAATGGGTGTTCATTCTAGAACACAAAATAGGTTAAAACATACAAATTAAATTTTTATTCAATTATTAAAATGGTTTTATGATCAGTTTTTAAGGATGTAATGGAAATTGGAAACACATCGTCCACGATTTTGGTAAATCGGTACATCAGTGACAGTGTTTTTTTAGATTATGAGGGATAGAAGAGAAAGAAAGATGATGAATATTTTACTAGAACATTATAAAATAAAGAATAAAAAATATTATGGATATTTAATAACTCCTGGATAATGTCAGGGGAAGAGTGTATAAGAAAAGAAAGGAATTGAACAGAAAACACATGAAAAAAGAAGAGGAATCTTACATCTTGATCTCTTCTCCTTGAGATCCTCCTTAATGCCTTTGGTTTTTGAATTTTGGTGAGACCAGAAGGTCTTGGATGTGGGAAAATATTTGGGGAGGGAATTTTTTAGATCATAGACAATGGTCATGGATCTATAGGTGTGAGAGGAAGAGGGGAATGAGGGTGGTATTTATAGTGGAGGAGAGGAGGGATTTTACATTATATTAATCATTATTTTAATATTTTTGTCCAAGACTACGAATAATCTTCATTAATGTGATAAAAATAGTAAATATATCATGTGAGTTAGAAACAAGTGGTATTAAATCAGTTATGATGTCATAAATAGTGTATTCAAATAATAATTAGAATATATGATATTTTACCATATTTCACTATTCCTCAAAAAATAAAGAATTTTAGAAAAAACCCAAAAATTCACCCCAACAATTTTTAAATGTGTAGATTTCAAAAATGAACTCCATTTTTTGAAAATAACTTTATAAATACTATTAATTTATTTTTTAAAATAAAATCACACTTTATTCAAAAATTTACAATTTTAAAACTATAATTCATTTTATATCACCTTGAAAAATTAATCAAGGTGTCATTATCATAAAGCCTTAAGAAAATAAAATAATAATATTATTTACTATTAATAAGGGTTATATTACTATTCATATTAATATTCATAAGGGTGTATTACTATTCACCCAAAAAATAAGTTGGTTCCGTCGGACTCCAAATAACTTATTGATCATAATTGTAGATAATCGTTTTTCAAAGTTCAAAAGATATAATAAAAATAAGTATGATTAAAGGATAGTTATAACTATCTAATTAAAACAAATATTCATGCATTTCAATTTTTTTTAATCCTTGGGGTGTTACATTATCCCCACCTTCTGTAAATTTCGTCCTTGCAATTTTATTTACTTATTGAAAAAGTGATGGTACCTTTCCCGCCTAGAATTTTCTGAATCCCATGTTGTTTATTAAACCATGTGGGTTTTCCACAAAACCTTTACCTACTGAATTACCTTATTTGTAAATACTTGTTTCCTTTGATCAAGAATCTAAACTAGTTTCTCTTCATAAGAAAGGTTCTCTTCCATCTGTACTACTACTGAGCTCAAGACATGAGATGAATCTAGAACACACTTTCTCAACATCATAACATGAAAAACATCGTGTACCTAAGATAAAATAGGAGAAAAAGATAATTGGTGGGAAATTGGTCCAACATTACCCATAATTTCATAAGGTCCAATGAACCATGGGCATAGCATTCCTTTCTTACCAAAACACATAACAATTTTCCATGGTGAGATTCTAAGAAAAACATGATCACCTACCTCAAAAGAAAAGTATTTCCTTCTATTTTCTGTATCACTTTTCAACCTGCTCTGAGCTATCCTCATGTGTTGCTGGATCATATCACCTTCTTATCCACTTTCTCTACTAATTATGGTCCCATCAACTTCCCTTCCCCAACTTCTTCCCAAAAATCTAGATTTTGAAACCACTTCTCATACAATGCCTCAAAGTATTCCATCTATATACTAGAATGAAAACTATTATTATAAGAAAACTCAACAAAAGAGTGATACTAATCCCAACTTCCCTATTATTATATTGAACAAGATTGAACCATATCCTCCAAATTCTGAATTTTTCATTCTAGATACTCATCTGATTGTGGATGAAAAGATATAATGAAATTTAATTTGATGCCCAATGACTTATGAAGGCCATTACAAAAGTTATAAGTGAACTTGGGATCCTGGTCAGATACAATGGAAAGAGGAACTCCATGTAACCTGAAAATCTATTTGAAGTACAATTGAGAAATATGATCCAAATACATTGTATCTTGAATAGGGGGGAAATGTGAAGATTTAGTCAGTTAGTCAACAATAACCCATATTTCATTGTTACCCCAAGAATTATTTGATAGTCTCACAAGGAAGTCCATGTATATATTATCCCATTTCCACTCAGGAACTAGAAAAGGCTGAAGCATCCCCTTCAGTAACTTCCATTCTGATTTAACCTGTTGACTTGTCAAAAATTTCATGGTAAAATCACCAATATCCCTTTTCATTCCATCCCACCAGTAATACTCACATAGGTCTCTATACATCTTAGTGATGGAAAGATGAACTGAAAATAGAGAACTATAAGATTCACACAACAAATCTTTCTTCAACTGGGAAACACAAGGAACACACAATCTTTTTCTAAATCTCAAAACACAATCTTTATCAAGGTTAAATTCTACCAACATACCCATTTTAACCAATTCTACATTTTTCTGCAACTCATGGTCTTCCTTTTGTGCTTTGTTAATTATATCTGATAATGATGACTATAATGAAACCTGAAACAAAATAGAGGTATTTCCTGACCCAACATCTTCTAGGACAAAATTCATCAAATCCTTAATCAAGGGATCATGTTTCAAATATAACATGGTTAATGATACATGATGTTTTAGACTCAAGGCATCTTCCACTTTGTTTGCTTTTCTTATATGGTAATTGATTGTGAAATCATAATCCTTTATCAATTCAAGCCATCTTATCTGCCTCATGTTTAATTCCTTTTGAGTTAATATATACTTCAGAATTTTATGGTTAGTATATATTTTACATTTGTCTCCATATAAATGATTCCTCCAAATTTTCAAAGAAAAAACCACAACTTCTAATTCCAAATTATGTGTGGGATAAGTTAACTCATGAGGTTTTAGTTGTCTTGAAGCATAAAAAATTACCTAATCATTCTAAATCAGAACACAACCAAGTCTCTTCAATCAAGAATCACTATATATGACAAACTCACCATTTTCGGATGGAAAGTCCAAAATTGGGGCATTTGCCAATCAGGTTTTCAGTTCCTGAAAACAAACATCACATTATTCCATCCAAACAAATTTAACCCATTTTCATATTAAATTAGTTAGCAGTCTAGATAACCGTGCATGGTTTTTAACAAACTGTCGGTAATAACCTTCCAATCCAATAAAACTATGAATCTCTGTAATAATTATTGGTCTTGGCCATTCACCAACCACTTTTCTTTGGGATGGATCAACTATTATTTCATCATTATTGATAATGTTCCCAAGAAAAGAAATATGTTGTAACAAAAAATCAACTTTCTGAATTTTCCATATAGTTTCTTATCCTTTATGGTTTTCAAAACAACACTTATATGTTTTTCATGATCCTATTTACTCTTATAAAATTCTAGAATTTCATCAATAAAAAAAACCACAAACTTATCCAATAACTCTTGAAATATTCTATTCATAATATTCATGAATACAACTGGTGCATTAGTTAACCCAAATGACATAAAAAAAATCCATAATGACCATATCTATTACGAAAATTTGTATTTGGGATGTCATCCTCCTTCACCTTCACCTGATGGTATCTAGATCTCAAGTCAATTTTGGAAAAGTACTGATCTCCCTTGATCTCATCAAAAAATTCATCAATGTGAGGCAAAGGATATGTGTTTTTAATAGTGATGTTATTAAAGGCTTTATAATCAATAAAATGTCTCATGGAACCATCTTTCTTTTTAATGAAAAAATAGAAGCACACCTTGGTGATGTGCTTGGATGAATGAAACCTCTATCAAGAAAATCGTACAACTAATTTTCAACTCTAAAAGATACATTTAATATATTTTGTAAGGTGGTTTTGAAATTTTCTTACCATGAGGAACTAAGTCAATTATGAATTTGACTTCCCAATCAGGTATAACACCAGGTAACTCATCAGGAAAAACATCAAGGTATTCATTTACCACTAGAACACCATTAATCTGAATATTTACCTTATTTTCAACAATATGAGAAAGATATCTTTCATTTACATTTTTGACAGTTTCTCAACTTCCAAATATGTTATCAATTGTATGTGTTTGTTCTTTTATAAAAACTAAAACTCTTCCAAAAGAAACTTATTTAGATTTACAATCAATATTACCATGATAAACATAAAGCCAATCCATTCCCAGAATGAAATAAAATTCTACTAAGGGAAAAACAACAAGGTTTACAGGTAAATTATTTCCATAGACCACAATAGAATGATTCTTATAATTCCCCTTTACCATAATATTTCCCGCTTTTGTTTTAACAATAAGTTCTAGTCTCATATGTTTATGTGATATTTCCAATTTACCAAATAATTACTTAGAAATAAACGAATGTGTAGACCTCGTATCAAACAAAACTTTGCAAAATATAAGTAAACAAACAAGATGCGTGATACAACTTCATTGGATAGCCCGAAGTCTGCTGACATAGTCATAAAGGATCTCACTACCCCTTTATGCTTATGGTCTATCTTCTTTTCACCATTCATATCTCTCTTTGAACATAAATTTGCATAATGACCCATCTCTCCACATTTAAAACACTTAACACTTTTCTTATTATGATTAGACGTAGGATTATTTTTATTAAAATATCAGGCTATATGTCCAAACTTACCACATCGAAAACACTGCCCAGTTTTGGTAAGGAATTCCCCAATGTACTTTTTTGGCACACTTTTCACAAACTGGAAAATGGAATTTCTTACCATTAGATTTAGTTGGTTGATTATTTTCCATCACTTTCCATCTGGACCTCTTCTTCTCATTGTTTTCAAATTGAATTTGATCATCAGCAAAATCCATCTCTGCTCTCTTAGCACATGAGACAAGTTTCTCAAAAATTTTGAATTTATGGGAGGCCAATGCCCTTTGATACCTTGGCTTCAATCTTGAGTAAATGTGGTTGATTTTCCTATCAAGATCCAGAATAATATATGGAGAATACATCACTAGTTGGTTGAAGTTATCTTCATAAAAGACCATTGAATCTTAATAATTTTTCTTTAAATCAAGGAATTGCTTCTCCAACCTAAGTCGCACCACCTTGGGAAAATATTTTTCAAGGAAAAGACTTTTAAATTCATCCCAATATAAGGCATCAATATATTCTCTATCCCTAATATTTTTAACCATCGACCACCATTGATCAGCTTCACCTTCAAAACGATAAATGTAAGGACTTAACTTTTGATTATCTGAATAGACTATAACATGTAAGATATTTTCAAGGGCCTTAATCCATCCTTCAACTGAGACTGGGTCAGATGATCCGTTGAAAGAAAGAGGGTGTTGCCTCATAAAATGTTCTACTATCATCATGTTCCATTGTGGAACCTCTAGTTGTTCTATTAAATAGATTCTAAAACCTTTTATTTCTTTTTTTAGTAGATCCATTACTATCACAGACTGCTCGGTTCGAATCTGTACCATTCTAGGCTGCATATTTGGAAGGATATCGTTTTGTAGGTGCCTCTCCTATTCAGTTTCCCTGTTTCTTCAGCAAAAACCATTCTGAAAAAACATATATTAGTAGAATAAACATGGTAATGTTTAAATTATATATCATTTAAAATTAACCATAGTGTAAATATTATTTATGGTATTCTATTATCATCATCCTAACCCCTAAAGATATCTAAACCATCATCTGATACCAACTATAAGGACCCAACTTTATTAAATTACATAATCTTTAATTTTAGTCAAGAACCAACTTCCTTTTATATTGAGGATATTTTAAAGTTTATAGTTTTATAGAATTGGTATATAACACGAACATAAAATTCCATATTCATATAGAGAAGATACCATAAAAACAGTATCCATTTCTTCCAAAAAATAAAACTTTTGAAATAAAATATTTTTTCTTTGAAAAATCTTTATAAAATTTAACATGGATTCCTTATTTTTATTACAAATCATTATAACCTATGAAATGGATTTAAAAATGTGGGATGAGCACAAAAATCTCAGTAAGGTATATAAAAAAGGAAAGAAAACATTAGTCTATGAACGTATGAAATCATTTAGAAAAAACATAATTATCACACATATAAACTGACTTTGAAAAACCTGAGATTTCCATGACATTTAAAAAAACATATATAACATAAATATAACCATATAAATATATTTTTTCATTACTCACATATTCCTGTAATCCTCTCAGTTACCTTATAATTTGTAACAATCATGGCTACCTTAAAATTTGTGTAACCATCGCAGTTACACTTGGAGTAACTATACAACCGACCTACAAATTACACATATAAAATGAATTGGAGGAATATATAGGTCCAAAAATTTGTTATAAATAATTCCCAAGAACCAGAACAGAATCATAAAACATTAATAATTTCCAAAAAAAACATTTCTTTTTGAATTTTGTAAAACTGAATTTTAAAAGAGGTTTTTAAAAGAAAAGTCCCTTATAAATGTCATATAATTGAAGTGAGACTTAATATAGTGGATTTAATATTTATATACACTATAAATTCACATAATTAAATATAATATTTAAAAAATTCATCTCCTAAACAATTTTAATACCACATAAATAATGACGTAGAATGTTATCCCCAAAAGTGGAAATCAGGTAATGAATTCCCTTACCTTGGGTTTTTCTTACATCAGACTCATTTAAAACTAATATATAATGGTTAAAATGGTGTTATTAATATCATAAAAAACATAATAATATTTATAAAACCTTATATTATCATTTCATAATATCATTTCATCATTTAATTATTAGTATTTGTTTTCTTCCATTGTGTTGGGTGCGTTCTTTATATGATTTCCATGATCGATTTGTGTTTGATTTTTCTGTCATATGGAAATGAAATTCCAGAAGTGGAATGAAATTGTATTAATATATTTCCATAATTTATAATGATACCATAAATCATTTTGTTATCATACATTATGATGAAACATTAATGATATTTGTTTCGATCATTTTTGGTGGTTCCTCAACAATCATGAACTTGTTTTATTATATAATTTAATGTCATTCATGGAAGTTCATTATAGAAAATAAAATAGGATAAAAAATACACATTAAATTTTTATTCAACCCTTAAAAGATTTTTATGATCTTCTTTGAAGGATGTAATGGAAATTGGAAACACATCGTCCATTATTTTGGTAAATTGACACATCACTGACGGTGGTTTTATTTTTAGCTTATGAGGGAGAGGAGATGAAGAAAGATGATGAATCTTTTACATGAACCTGATAATATAAATAATACATAATATTCTGGAGATTTTATACCTCCTGGATAAGGGGAGGTGGAGAGATTATAATAAAATAAAGGAATTGAAAAGAAAACACATGAAATAGGAAGAGGATTCTTACCTCTTGATCTCTTCTCCTTGAGATCCTCCTTAAGGCCTTTGGTTTTGGCCTTCTGGTGAGACCAAAAGGTCTTGGATGTGTGGAAGAGCCTTGGGGAGGTAATTTGGTAGAGCTTAGACAATGATAAAGGCTTGAGAGGTGTGAGAGGAAGAGGAGAATGACAGTGGTTTTTATAGTGTCAGAGAGGAGGGATTTTACATTATTTTAATCATTATTTTAATATATATTTTCAAGACTATGAATAGTCTGTATTATTTTGATAAAAAATAGTAAGTAGAGCATGTGAGTTCGAAAGAAGTTGGATTAAACCATTTATTATGTCTTAAATAGTGCATTTAACTGATAATTTGAATATTCGGTATTTTATTGTATTTCACTATTCATAAAAAATTCAAGAATTTCAAAAAAATCCCAAAAATTCACCCAAACCATTTTTATACATGTAGAATTCAAAAATTAACTCAATTTTTCAAAAATAATTTTCTAAATAATATTAATCTAATTTTTATATAAAAACACACTTTATTAAAAAATTAACAAACTTAAAACTATAACTCATTTGATGCCACCTTGAAAAATTAATCAAGATGTCATTATCTTAAAGCCTAAAGAAAATAAAACAATAATGTGATTTACTATTCAGAATAGTCATATTACTATTCATATTACTATTCACTAAAAAAATACGTTGTTTCCATCAAACTCCAAATAACTTACTGATCATAATTGTAGATGACCATTTTTCAAAATTCAAAACGTAGATGTCGAAAAATTATGTTTAAAGTCTAGTCATAACTATATAATTAAAACAAAGTTTCATGCATTTCAATTTATTTTTAAAACATTGGGGTGTTATATACACTATGTATGGATATATCATACATAACATTACCATATCCATTATCATCATTATCCTCACAAAAATATTTTAGAACCCATTAAAACATTACTACATAAATCATCCATGTAACCATCAAGTATTTCAAATTAAGTCCAATGTAATTCATATATTCTCCCACCCAGGGAACTAAACATACAAATATTGTAGAGTATATAATCACATTATATTCAATGGTTATAACATTATATAAACATGGAATATAATAAATTTAAATCATAATTTTTAATTCACTACATCCTTGAAAATCATCAAATAATAAGAAAACAAAAGTTTAGTATGTTCTTTTCATGGATAACTTAAATTAAATCACCCTTTAAACTAAACTATATGTTCCACCATATTCATTCAAATTAGAAAATATATATATTCACACTTTTGAGGTTACATATTGATTCATACTAAATTTTAATTCCACCTACATTATCATTTCATTGAATCAAATTCACATTTCAAAATAATTAGGCATCATGTGCCAAACTAGGAATGGAAGTACCCTATGGTTATATGAAAGAACCCCTTTAAAATTCATACTTCCATTTGTAACTAGTATCTGAAAGTTATAAAACATTATAATGTGGAAGGGGGCATTGCATTTATATCATAACATTATGTAAAATATTCCAACTCCTTCTCCCATCGCTTGAAACCCCTTTTACACATTATCACATAATGTGGCATGGGCCACTTGATAATGTTCATAAAATCCACACATCTCACCTCAATTATATCATCTATAAAATTCATAATTCTCTGATCTATGTTATACATAAGGAATTAATAAATATTTCATAAATATTAATAAGGAATGTAAAATAAATTTTCCTATCATAAACATCCAATCATGTAATTAATATATTATTATAAAATAATAGTTAATGAAATATCATCAATTCATTATAATATTCATTATTATTAAATTTTAATCTCTAATAATTAAAATTAAATAATTATAGAATTAAATTTACATAATGTTCTATATCTCAATTATATAATTTTAAAATTCAAAAATAATTCAACCATTTCATAATCAGTATATAACAATTATTTAATAAGAATAATTATTACAGAAATTTCATATTTATTATCCCTCTTTAATTTTAATTTAACAAATTTTAATTCTTCCAAAATATTATGAATAATTAATCCATTATCAAAAAACATAACCATAATAGAATCACAAGTATTTTAAAAGAGTTAATAATTTCACTCAGCGACCTCAATTTCATTATGAATGATATCTTCGACAAGTCTTATGATCTCCATTGATCATTCATTTACAATTAAATTTTTGGTTCATCTACTTTTTCCTCAATTTAATGTGAAACAAAAATTATTTGTCTCTTCCCCCTCATGATATAATATTGAAAAAACCATTTTCAAAAATTACCCAATGATAATACATAATATATATTTTTTTATACTATATTTCATCTAACCCTCAACATTACTTCCAAGTGTAACGAAAAATAAATCCGTATAGTACCTTATATTTAATTCCATTAATTAAAAAGAACAATTTATGTACTCCTAATTATAACCAAATATATTCCTCCATATTATATAAGGACCCAACCTTAAACCTTACTTAATCTTGAGTTATTACATGATTACACATTGAGGATCTTTTCAGGTTTAGAGTTTTAGAGTATTAGATCATAAAACTTGCATGACATTCCACATTTAAACAAAGTGGTTACATAAAAGATAGTATTAATTTTTCCCATCAACGGAAACATATTTAAAATAAAACATGGATTCTTTCTTGACACTTCCTTGACACTATCATCATATCATGTACCCTTCGCTTGACCTGTGAAAAACATTTCAAAAACTTCGGATGACCATAAAAAGCTCATTAAGGGATATAAAAATATGGAAAGGAAACATGAGTACATGTATACATAAGAATAAAATCATACATTACCCATAAAACATAAGCACTTTAACATACCTCATAAAATCATGAATAAATCATGGAAATCATAAGACATAAAAGGTAACTTTAGGCATTCATAACATTCTTACGTAGGGAGTAACCCTCTTGGTTACGTTAAGAATACCCACCACAGTATATTCCCTAAATATCTTCGGAGAAACCTTAACGTTTCACTCCTTCGTGTTACCCAATGCATTGGAGAGCTATATCGGGCTCACCCGCCCTTAGTTTTTCACGGAACCACCTGTCTTCATAATAATGCCAAAGAACCATAACATAATCGTATCACATAAAACATGCATAAAGGAAACATAACATTTCCACTTTTCAATCACAAGATATCAATACAACACATTTATATAAAAACATTATGAAAACCATTTTCAATACCAAAATAAAAGAAAAGTAAAACATTGTATTTATTTTTCTTTAAAAAAAAGGTATGGCTTGTAGAGGAAGCCGAAACTCAAATAATGGTCATGGCAGTAGAGAAGTCATTGTCGCCGCATACATACAACAAAAACATTCCCTTTTGTCATTTAGTAAAACGCTTCGTATAAATAATATTCCTTTTGGATAAACATAAAAGTCAAAGGTGTTTATACACCGTATAAATGAAGGTTGTGTATAAAACAAAATATGCCTCAATGAATGGAGATTGAGACGAAGTTCCATACAAAGATGGTATCCTTGGATTAAGGATAAATCAATTACATAATTATGTGTGACAAACTAATACACCAAATATAAGTGGATATTAAGTGTAAAACAATCATAGGACATTCACACATATTCATATTATGACATATTCAAGGAGTAAAAGTTTATCCCAAAGAATCAAAATTGGGTTAAGAAGTTCCCTTGCAAAAATTCGACAGCCTAAAGGCATCACTTCAAAATTCAGAAAAAGAGTTGATGAGAGATAAAAAGGGTATCTCATCACTTGGAAATAAAATTTACATCAATAAGGATATATAAGAACATATCCCAACATAATAGTATGTGAATTAAAAGACATAACAAAAGAAGTCTTTTAAAAAGAGGAGGGATAAAGGTTCCCTTACCGACATGGGTTACTTTTGAAACATACACCCCGTGAAAGAAAGACAATACAACATTGATGTAAATACTCATAAATGAAAGTATATTACACAATGAGTAAAATAATGGGCAGTACATACACCACTCAAAGGAAATTGTGGCAAATGGAGCATAAATCCCACGGGAATAAATGTGAGATGAAAAATCCCTTACGAAAACTCGGTAGCCTAACGACGCCACTTAAAACATCCAAATATGGATTGATGAGATCAAATAAGGTCTCTCATCATATTAAAATAAAATGTATTGAAATAGGAATATAAAATAACATCCCCCATCATAACAAAGAGGAGCTTAAAATAATTAACATAAAGGAGAGTACTTAAAAAGAAAGAGAGAGGTTAGATCTCTTATGAAAATTTGGCAGCCTAACGGCGCCACTCAAAACTTCCAAAATGGATTGATGAGAGAAAATGGGTTCTCTAATAATATGAACATAATAATTACAGTAGTATTAATATAAAATAACATCCCAATCATAAGAAAGATGAGCTTAAAAGGAATGACATAAAAGAGTTTACTTAAAAAGAAAGAGAGGAGTAGGATCCCTTACCTCGGGTCCGACTTGATTCGATCATTCTTTAACATCCTGAATAATAAACATGAGTTAATTTCCACTTGATTAAGAACATTTTTCAAGTTCATTATTACTTTTATATCACTTATTTCTATTTTATAAACATTATCTAATCATTTAAGTTAATAATGTTTGTTTTGTCGATATTTGGCTCTTAAGTCGAATGTGGACTTCTTACAATTACATGTTGTTCGTGTGGTCAAAGGTTCATTATATTTAAAATTATATTCATGATTTGGATATCATATATAACATATATATCCATAATATACATGTATTTATAATATTACATAATCATTTAGAGGTAAGAAATGAAATGCACCGTTCATGGAGACGGAAAGACGTACGTACGCATGAACGCTACTTTCATTTCTATGGAATTAAAACTAAATGAGAGGTATGTATATTTTAATTACAGAATTATATTCATAATTTATGTGTAAAATACATCATATATAATAACTTTAAATCCATCCTTTATATATCCCACATATGGCATTAACGAATCGAATCACTTTGAGGGGGCGGTAGTCCGCACTTCCTAAAATGAAATTATCGTGTTTACCCACAATGGAAACCATAAAGGTATGACACAAAAGAAAAATACAGAAGCTTAAGTGAAACATAAACATATTATATATCATATATAAGTATATTGACATCTTAATGGCCACCTTTTAAGGTGTTATATGAGTGTTGAACAATCATCGTTTCGTGAGGCAGAAATTCACCATCCACAGAAACAATATGTTCTTTAACCATTTGGTGTAGGTGTGTGTAAGTGTAGCTTGAATGATTCTTATAAAAACATCCTAGTATATTTAAGATACTGGAGTTTCTACAAAATAAATTAATAAAAAGAGTTTAGGGGGTTGGAGAAGCAAAATAAAACAAAAGAACACAAGTGAAGACATTACCTTAAAATCGGGTAACTCCTTTTGGTTTGAGCTCAAAGGCTTCCTTGGGAAGACTTATGACCAAAGTGAGGCTTTTAAGAGTTATAGAGGGATGTGGAGAGACAAAATTGTCAGGGTTTGGCCGAGACAAAGGCTTGAGAGGTGTGGGTAAGGTGGTAGAGGTGGGGGCCTTTTATAAGAGGAGAGGAGGGGCACTCTTGTAAAGTTACAAAATGTTACTTTATTTTCAAATGAGTTTCGGATTTTAAAGGACCCACATTGATGTATTTAGAGGATAAGGTGATAAGGGTTCGAAATACACCCATCCAATAGGTTTTCGACATGTGTAGGTCTTAGATTTTACATTATCTTTCCATTTTATTTAAATCGTTAAATAATTAGGTCACCGCGGCATCATCATGATGTCATAAATAATTTAATTTATTTAATGTCTAAAAATTATAAAAAAATACTATGATGTAGGAAATATTTTTAGATTTCCAATGAATATTTATAGTAAAAAATATGACTTGTATAACCCCGTTTAAAAATTGTTTTAGTAAAATAACTCAAGTTTGTGTCATTTTAATTTTAACATTAAATAAAAAGGTATTTATGTCATTTTCCAACCAAAGTGGCTCCATGGGGTCCCCAAGTTGACCCATGGATTTTCTTGGTCATCCATGACTCGACCAATGAGGGTAGGACATGTGTCTAGGTCATTTCATATTATTAAAACATTATTTTTACCTTAAACTACACTAATTACCTCTAATCGCGATTAAAAACATAATAAGTTACTATTCACCAAAAAATTATTTTAATCCCATTGAACCAAATTTTACTTCTTAATGACAACCATGTATGTTGGATTTTTGAAATTCAAAACACAGAGGTGGTAAAATTTCATTTAAACGGAAAATCAGTTTTTATAAGTACCACTTAGTGGTTTCACTATTCATCAAAAATTGAAGTTCTTCAGAAAAATACAAAAACTTCATCCTAAGCTATATTTGATATTCCAAATACAAAAATGAAGTCTATTTTACAAAATTCAAAACATATAAGTTCCATTAATTAATTTAATAATCAATTCCCGCTGTCAGAGCAAATAGCGTGTTTTTATGAAACAATAAGTATCAAAAGATTGACACTAGTTTAAGTCCAATTTCAAAATGAAATTAATTCCAACGACCACTATTGGATTAAATGGTAAAAATATATTCTAATTTCACTTTGAAACCAATTCAAAAGATAATCTAATCATATAAATAAATTATATTAAAAAGTGGTTTTGAATTAAAATACAACATTTTTCACTATTCATTAAAAAATGAACTTTATCGGAAAAATACCAAACATTTACACAAAGTAAATTTTGATGTCCCGATTTCAAAGAAGAATTTTATTTTGTCAAATATAACACATAAAATTGTCAAAAAGTGGATTTAAAAGAGGTTCACCATCAAAAGGTGGTTAATCAACCTTTTAAAGAATATTATAATGTTTACGCTTAAAATTGGATTCATTCACAGTTTTAATCCTCTAACATTTATTGTAAAAAGTAAAAATATTTGACAAACATATATAGTCATTTTGTAGTTAGTTCTATTCATTCCCGCCATCACAACAGCTATGCGTTAACTACCATTTAAAATAATATTATTTTATTATTAGAGTGCAACGCAAGATTCCCAAGAAACTCGTTGTTGCGTGTTGGGTATGCCATCGGGCATAGAGTCCCCTTTAAAGTTATATAAATATTTTATTCACAAATATGGATAAATTTGAAAATTTCGTACTCTTTATTTACCTGGGGTGTTACATCCTTCTCCCCTTTTGGGAATTGCATCATCGCAATTTTAAAATTGGGCTTGGAAACTTCATTTAAAATCCCACATCAGAACAAGAGTAAGTAAAACAATCACTTTAAAATAAAGAAAGATAAGTACAAAGGTCACCCGAGTTAACCCATACTAGGATTCCAAGTATGAAAATATGGACATGGAGGAAAAAACAAAGGGTCATGTTCTGATGGAGAGTGATAATAAACATGTCTAGGAGAAAGTTAACCATAAGAAAATCACAAACTTGTGATGGGTTAAACAGTATTCGATTCTCCAGTAGGAAAAGTTAACAGACAACATTTTTGTTTTAAGTTACTTTTCATTGAGGAATTTATTTTTGAGCTTAACTAAATCATAATGAAACATACTTACTTGTCCCGTAGACTTTCAACTTTTACTAGATTCCTTAATCAAACTCATATTTTCTCCAAAAGACGAGTATTTAGGAAGACTTGTTCACATTAAGACTACTATAATAAACTTTTTGAGAATCACCTAATCCACAAAAGAGAACTATATACTTCCCATGTCTTTAGACTTTAACCAAAACCAAAACCAAAATGGTTAGTACAAGATCAGATAATCTAGAAAAGGATAACCCTTTATAAAAAGAAAATCTATTCTTAATCTCCAAAATTTGTCCAACAAAACCCAAAGTTCAACGAGGACCATTTGATAAACAATTTTTCCATAAAATTCTTCAAAGTAAACCAAACTAAGATTGAAACCCAGATATTTGAAGGATTTAGTCGCATAGTCTTCCAAGGTACAAATTAACACTTATCTCCAAATAACATCAATTACTCTTAAATTCTCGTATTGAAAAGTAATTAACCTAATCACATATCCTCCATGATAGGTCAATAATTTCCATAGATAACCCAAAATCAGCTTACTCTTAATTCATAAAATAATCTAACTAAAAAGAATTAGTCAAACTAACCAGGGACTTCACGTAGTCCAGTGGTAGGCGATAAATACCAGTCACACTTTGGTTGTGGGTTCGATTCCCGCAGCTTTGTCCGACGCGACGGGTTGTCACACGGTCTGCGTGTTGTCCTTTTTCCAAAACTATAAAATTCTTAAATGATTCCCCAAAACGAGATAAAATCTTCAAAAATGATTATAACATATTTTAACCTCAAGTTTATCTCATGCCTTTCATTTTCCATCATAACATATAATAACCCATAATTACATCAAAAGTAAGGATCATATAAACTCTAATGGTTACCTGTATAATTATTACCTGATCTTCCACATCGATTGGTCATCTCGTACATGATGCATTACAGATCATACCAAGGTTCAAGTGGTTGATCATGACTCATTGATGTTGGTTTAGAACAACCATGAGTTTCCTCATTGAATCCCCCATTTTATCTAGATTCTTAATCAGAGAACCACCACAGTTTCCTTCAAACTTGTTGTCTCTTTGGTGCCTGCTAGATCCATCCATTCACTAAAAACAGAAATGTTAGTGTGAGTATATCAACAAAACCATCATGTACTAACGAGGAAGGTAAACACTAAGATATACTTACTCATTCACTTTATCTAAAACTAGGACTCTTTCTAAAATCCTATCCATTATGGTAATGTCACTTATGCTTAAAGAATACCCTAACCTCTAAAGTTATCTAAACCGACCTTTGATACCAACTATAGGGCCCCAGCCTTAAACCTTACTTAATCTTGAGTTATTACAAGATTACACATTGAGGATCTTTTCAGGTTTAGTGTTTTAGAGAATTAGATCATAAAACTTGCATTACATTCCACATTTAAAAAAAGTGGTTACATAAAAGATAGTATTCATTTTTCCCATCAACGGAAACATATTTAAAATAAAACATGGATTCTTTCTTGACACTTCCATGACGCTATCATCATATCATGTACCCTTCCCTTGACCTGTGAAAAACATTTCAAAAACTTGGGATGAGCATTAAAAGCTTAGTAAGGGATATAAAAATATGGAAAGGAAACATGAGTACATGTATACATAAGAATGAAATCATACATTACCCATAAAACATAAGCACCTTAACATACCTCATAAAATCATGAACAAATCATGGAAATCATAAGACATAAAAGTTAACTTGAGGCATTCATAACATTCTTACGTAGGGAGTAACCCTCTTGGTTACGTTTGGAATACCCACCACAGTATATTCCCTAAATCTCTTCGGAGAAACCTTAACGTTTCACTCCTTCACATTACCCAATGCATTGGAGAGCTATATCGGGCTCACCTGCCCTTAGTTTTTCACGGAACCACCCATCTTCAAAATAATTCCCAAGAACCATAACATAATCGTATCACATAAAACATGCATAAAGGAAACATAACATTTCCACTTTTCAATCACAAGATATCAATACAACACATTGATATAAAAACATTATGAAAACAATTTTCAATACCAAAATAAAAGAAAAGTAAAACATGGTATTTATTTTTCTTTAAAAAAAGGTATGGCTTGTAGAGGAAGCCGGAACTCAAATAATGGTCACGGCGGCAGAGAAGTCATTGTCGCCGCATACGTAGGACAAAAACATTCCATTTTGTCATTTAGTAAAACGCTTCGTATAAAGAAGATTCCTTTTGGATAAACGTAAAAGTCAAAGGGGTTTATACACCGTATAAAAGAAGGTTGTGTATAAAACAAAATATGCCTCAATGAATGGAGATTGAGACGAAGTCCCATACAAAGATGTTATCCTTGGATTAAGGATAAATCAATTACATAATTATATGTGACAAACGAATACACCAAATATAAGTGGATATTAAGTGTAAAACAATCAGAGGACATTCACACATATTCATAGTATGATATATTCAATGAGTACAAGTTTATCCCAATGAATCAAAATTGGGTTAAGAAGTTCCCTTGCAAAATTTCAACAGCCTAACGGCATCACTTCAAAATTCAGAAAAAGAGTTGATGAGAGATAAAACTGGTATCTCATCAGTTGGACATAAAATTTACTTCAATAAGGATACATAAGAACATATCCCAACATAATAGTATGTGAATTAAAAGACATAACAAGATAAGTCTTTTAAAAAGAGGAGGGTGAAAGGTTCCCTTACCGACTTGGGTTACTTTCGAAACATACACCCCGTGAAAGAAAGACAATACAACATTGATGTAAATAATAATAAATGAAATTATATTACACAATGAGTAAAATAATGGGTAGTACATACACCACTCAATGGAAATTGTGGCAAATGTAGCATAAATCCCACGGGAATAAAAGTGAGATGAAAAATCCCTTATGAAAACTCAGCAGCCTAACAGCGCCACTTAAAACATCGAAAAATGGATTGATGAGATCAAATAGGGTCTCTAATAATATTACAATAAAATTTAAAGCAAAAGGAATATAAAATAACATCCCCCATAATAAAAAATAGGAGCTTAAAATAAGTAACATAAAGGAGAGTACTTAAAAAGGAAGAGAGAGGTTAGATCTCTTACGAAAATTCGGCAGCCTAACAGCGCCACTCAAAACTTCCAAAATGGATTGATGAGAGAAAATGGGGTCTCTAATCATATGAGAATAAGAATTAAAGTAGTATTAATATAAAATAACATCCCAATCATAATAAATATGAGCTTAAAAGGAATGACATAAAAGAGTGTACTTAAAAAGAAAGAGAGGAGTAGGATCCCTTACCTCGGGTCCGACTTGACTCGATCATTCTTTAATGTCCTGAATAATAAACTTGAGTTAATTTAAACTTTCTTAAGAACCTTTTTCAAGTTCATTATTCCTTTTATATCACTTATTTCCATGTTATAAACATCATCTAATCATTTAAGTTAATAATGTTTATTTTGTCGATATTTGGCTCTTAAGTCGAAAGTGGACTTCTTACAATTACATGTTGTTCATGTGGTCAAAGGTTAATTATATCCAGAATGATATTCATGATTTGGATATCATATATATCATATATTTCCAGAATATAAATTTATTTATAATATTACATAATCATTTAGAGGTAAGAAATGAAATGCACCGTTCATGGAGACGGTAAGCCGTACGTATGCATGAACAACTACTTTCATTTCTATGGAATTAAAACTAAATGAGGGGTATGTATATATTTTAATTACATAATTATATTAATCATTTATGTGTAACATAAATCATATATAATAACTTGAAATCCATCCTTTATACATCCCACATATGACATTAACGAATCAAATCACTTTGAGGGGGCGGTAGTCCGCACTTCCTAAAATGAAATTATCATGTTTACCCACAATGGAAACCATAAAGGTATGCCACAAAAGAAAAATACATAAGCTTAAGTAAAACATACACATATTATATATCATATATAAGTATAGTGAAATCTTAATGGCCACCTTTTAAGGTGTTATATGAGTGTTGAACAATCATCGTTTCGTGAGGCAGAAATTCGCCATCCACAGAAACACTATGTTCCTTAACCATTTGATGCAGGTGTGTGTAAGTGTAGCTCGAATTATTCTTATAAAAACATCATAGTATATTTTAGATACTGTAGTTGTTACAAAATAAATGAATAAAAAGAGTTTAGGGGGTTGGAGAAGCAAAATAAAACAAAATAACACAAGAGAAGACATCACCTTAAAATCGGGTAACTTTCTTTGGTTTGAGCAAAAAGGTTTCCTTGAGAAGACTTCTGACCAAAGTTAGGCTTCTAAGAGTTATAGAGGGATGTGGAGAGACAAAATGGGCATGTTTTGGCCGAGCCAAAGGTTTGAGAGGTGTGGGTAAGGTGGTAGAGGTTGGGGCCTTTTATAAGAGGAGAGGAGGGGCACTCTTGTAAAGTTACAAAATGTTACTTTATTTTCAAATGAGTTTCAAATTTTAAAGGTCCCAAATTGATTTATTTCGAGGATAAGGTGATAAGGGTTAGAAATACACCCATAAAATATGATTTGGAAATGTGTAGGTCTTAGATTTTACATTATCTTTCCATTTTATTTAAATCGTTAAATAATGAGGTCATCGATGCATCGTCATGATGTCATAAATAATTTAATTTATTTAACGTATAAAAATTATAAAAAAAATACTATGATGTATGAAATCATTTTTTCTTTCCAATGACTATTTATAGTCAAAAATATGACTTGTATAACCCTGTTTAAAAATTGTTTAATTAAAAGACTCATGTTTGTGTCATTTTAATTTTAACATTAAATAAAAAGGTATTTATGTCATTTTCCAACCAAAGTGGCTCCATGGGGTCCCCAAGTTGATCCATGGATTTTCTTTGTCGGCCATGACTCATAAAATGAGGGTAGAACATGTGTCTAGGTCATTTAATATTATTAAAACATTATTTTTACCTTAAACTACACTAATTACCTCTAATCGTGATTAAAAACATAATATGTTACTATTCACCAAAAAATTATTTTAATCCCATTGAACCACATTTTACTTTTTAATTACAACCATGTATGTAAGATTTTTGAAATTCAAAACACAGAGGTGGTAAAATTTCATTTAAACGGAAAATCAGTTTTTATAAGTACCACTTAGTGGTTTCACTATTCATCAAAAATTGAAGTTCTTCAGAAAAATAGAAAAACTTCATCTTAAGCTATATTTGATATTCCAAATACAAAAATGAAGTCTATTTTAAAAAATTAAAAACATATAAGTTTCATTAATTAATTTAATAATTAATTCTCGCTGTCAGAGCAAATAGCGTGTTTTTATGAAACAATAAGTATCAAAAGATTGACACTAGTTTAAGTCCGATTTCAAAATGAAATTAATTTCAAAGACCACTATTGGATTAAATGATAAAAATATATTCTAATTTAACTTTGAAACCAATTCAAAAATTAATCTAATCATATAAATAAATTATATTAAAAAGTGGTTTTGAATTAAAATACAACATTTTTCACTATTCATTAAAAAATGAACTTTATCGGAAAAATACCAAAAATTTACACAAAGTAAATTTTGATGTCCCAATTCCAAAGAAGAATTTTATTTTGTCAAATATAACACATAAAATTTTCAAAAAGTGGATTTAAAAGAGGTTCTCCATCAAAAGGCGGTTAATCGACCTTTTAAAGAATATTAGAATGTTTACGCTTAAAATTGGATTCATTCGCATTTTTAATCCTCTAACATTTATTGTAAAAAGTAAAAATATTTGAAAAACATATATAAACATTTTTTAGTTAGTTCTATTCATTCCCGCCATCACAACAACTAGGCGTTAACTATCATTTAAAATAATATTATTTTATTATTAGAGTGCAACATAAGATTCCCAAGAAACTCGTTGTTGTGTGTTGAATCCAATGGTATATCTGGATAAAATCCCTTGACTGTAGCTCCTGGTTGTATATCCTTATAATATAATTATATAGTTTTTTTCTTCATAATTTAGATTTTTTCCCATGTAAATTTTTTAACATAAATTTTGTGTGTGCCTTAATTAAGAAAATAAATAGATTTTTAAAAGAGTATATTTATATCACCATTTTATTAAAACTAAGGATCATTGAAATGGGTATTCTTTATGTAATATCATTCTTTCCAAAATTATATTAAATTAACCCGATCTCTTTGATCTAAAATCCTATTAGATTTATAACTACTATTTATAAATGGAATATCATTGCATTGTTCTTTCATTATTTCTTTCTCTCAATAAGGAATGTTCTAGAGACATTTTTTGGATGTGTAGTTATTTTTCCACTATTTTTATGAGATATTCATATATTAGTTCAATCCTATAAGTGGAAACCCCAATTTTCATATAGTGGATCACGAAAAGCTTCTTTATTCCCTATAGGATATTTTTCTGTTCTCATATATTTTATCGTGTGTGGGAGGTCATGTTTGTTTGTCTATTTGAAATATGATTTCATCTATATTGACAAAGATAAATTAACCAGTTTAATTAAATTTGAAATGTATGATAATGATTCACATGATTTTATAGATTTTTTGTATTTTCATATTGAGACTATATATTCTTGTTGTACAATTGAGAATCATGGCGGTTGGGATCCATTTTTATGATGTAGTTTTTTGTGTTGGGGAGACCATATTTTTTGGATTGTTTGATACGACCATAAATATAACTAATGAATCACCTATATCCATTTAATTAAATGGATTCCCATTAAAATCATGCATGTGTGAAAATAACATTAACATGGAGTGGAGTTGATGAAAAGTCCCTCAAACAATCTAGAAAAAAAACATGGGAATTGATATGGAATTTGATGTGATGTGTGAATGGGTGTTGTGTTGCATGGTCATGAAATGGTGTGGTTCTGATGGGGTTTGGTGTTGATATGGGAGTTGGGACAAGGATTTTTCTTGTTGGGATTGTAAGATTGATAATTATGGTATATTTTCCATTGTGATTTCATGTGTTATGCTAGTTTCCCATTTATTAAAAGAAAAAAATAAATAATACTCTTCAAATATAAATGGTTTAGGATGGTTTGTAACATGGGAAGAATAGAATAATGAACAATTTAATTGATGTGGTTTGTTTAGATTAAATGGTAAATGATTATAACTAAATTAATGGGAAGGAAACCGTGGATTAAATGGATTGGTAATGAGAAATAAATGGTATCTTAAAATTGAATACAAATAGAAATTTTAATTTTGGAAAAATGTTTTTAATTTATTAATAATATGAAATTTGGTTTCTATTTTGTGGGGTGGGGTTTTTCATTGATGGTTGGAAGCAACAATGGGGGTTCTTTTGAGGCGATGGGGTGATGTTGTGAGTTGGGTTGATATTCTTCTTATAAAAACATAGGTTTCAATTATATACCATGATAATATATATATATATATGTATGTATATCACATTTCATTTATATTTAAAAATAAACTCCCCACCCATGTCGAGAACGTTTTCTAAACACCTGAATGTTTTGGGTTTTTTTCTAAAATCTTGATTGAGAGGATTGCTGGCTGGCCACCCGATCTTCCACTACTACAAAAATGGGCTTTAACAGCACTTAAAATGGGATTTAATAGCGCTAAAAAAGAGCTGTAAAGCTCGGTGCTGATAAAGGGGGGTACCCTTTAACAGCGGTTACTGAGCGCTGATAAAGGGGTACTTTATCAGTGCTAAAAAAACACTGATAAATTAAACCTTAATCAGCGCTAAAAACGCACTGATAAAGGTAGAATTTATCAGCACTAAAGGAGCGCTAATAAAACAACCCTTCATCAGCGCTAAAAGAGCACTGATAAATGAGGGTTTTATCGGCCCTCCTTTAGCGCTGATAAAAGCGCCATTTATGAGCGCTAAAAAAGCGCTGATAAATGCCCTGTCTGTTGCTATGAAAAAATCTGCAGCAGCTCACCCGAACACCTGCAAAAAAAAATCAGCATCTCAATAAGCTAATTAAATCAAGTATACCCATACAAAATTAACACATAAATCATAAGATAATTAGACCATGTATAACCATACAACAAGTATACCCGTACACCATTAACACATAATTCATAAGTTAATTAAGTACATAAAGAATTAAATTTAGAATTCAGGGGGTTGGGGGCTGTTCAAGGGTTTGGGGTGACTGTCCAAGTGGGGGTAGGGGGTGTCTGGGGGGGCTTTCCCGGGGGGGGGGGGGGGTGGGCTGGTGTCCAAGGTGTCGGGGGGGCTTTACAGGGGGTGGGGGTGTCCAGAGGGGTGGGGGGTGTCCAGGGGGTGGATTAGTGTCCATGGGGGGTGGGGGGATAACCAAGGGTTTGGTGGGGTTGACTTGTACACGTCACCAAGGACCCTTGGATCGTTCTTTTAAAAGATCAAGGAAATCCGAATGCGTTTGGTCGGATTTTCATAGGTCAGTTGTTGTTTTCAATTAAAAATTTGTCCATTTTAAACAAAAGAGAGACGCTTTGAGTGCTAGCGGCCACACTGTGCCTCATATTGAGTTAGGGTTGACTCGTACACATCAAAAAGGACCCTTGGATCGTTTTCCTAAAGTATCAAGACAATCCGAATGCATTTGGTCATATTTTCATAGGTCAGTTGTTGTTTTCAATTAAAATTGTGTCCATTTTAAACAAAAGAGAGACCCTTTGAGAGATAGAAGCCACACCATGCCTCATATTGAGGCGGGGATGACTCTTACACGTCACAAAGGACCATTGTATTTTTATCCTAAAGGGTCAAAACAATCAGAATTCATTTGGTCATATTTCCGTAGGTCAGTTGTTGTTTTCACTTAAAATCATGTCCATTTTAAACAAAAGAGCAACCCTTTGAGTTATAGAAGACACAATATGCCTCAGATTGAGGCGAGGTTGACTCGTACACGTCACAAAGGACTCGTGGATTGTTCTCCTAAAGGATCAAGACAATCCGAATGCGTTTGGTCAGATTTTTATAGGTTAGTTGTTGTTTTCAATTAAAATTGTGTCCATTTTAAACAAAAGAGAGACCCTTTGAGTGATATCAGGAAGAATGTGCCTTAGATTGAGGCGGGGATGACTCTTACACATTATAAAGGACCCATTTATCATTCTCCCAAAAGATCAACACAATCCGAATGCGTTTGGTCGAAATTCCGTAGGTCAGTTTTTGTTTTCACTTAAAATCGTGTCCATTTTAAACAAAATAGAGACCCTTTGAGTGGTAGTAGCCACACCGTGCATCGGATTGAGGCGGGGTTGACTTTTACACATCACTATGGACCCTTGGATCGTTCTTATAAAAGATCAAGGCAATCCGAATGCGTTTGATCAGATTTCCATAGGTCATTTGTTGTTTTCACTTAAAATCTTGTCCATTTTAAACAAAATAGAGACCCTTTGAGTGGTAACAGCCACACCGTGGCTTGGATTGAGGTGGGGTTGACTCATACACGTCACCAAGGAATCTTGGATCATTCTTATAAAATATCAAGGAAATATGAATGCGTTTGGTCAGATTTTCAAAGTTCAGTTGTTGTTTTCAATTAAAATTGTGTCCATTTTAAACAAAAGAGAGACCCTTTGAGAGATATCGGCCACACCGTGCCTTGGATTGAGGCGAGGTTGACTCATAGACGTCAAAAAGGTCCCATGTATTGTTCTACTAAAGGATCAATACAATATGAATGATTTTGGTCAGATTTTCCTAGGTAAGTTTTTGTTTTCAATTAAAATTGTGTCCATTTTAAAGAAAAGAGAGACCCTTTGTGTGATATCATCCACACAGTGCCTCAGATTGCAGCAGGGATGACTCGTACACGTCAAAAAGAACCCTTAGATCGTTCTCCTAAAATATCAACACAATCCAAATGTGTTTGGTATAATTTCCATAGGCCAGTTGTTGTTTTCACTTAAAATTGTGTCCATTTTAAAAAAATAGAGACCCTTTGAGTGGTAGCAGCCACACCGTGCCTCAGATTGAGGCGGGGTTGACTCGTACACATCACCAAGGACCCTTGGATACATCTTATAAAAGATCAAGTCAATATGATTGCGTTTGGTCAGATTTCTGTAGGTTAGTTGTGGTTTTCACTTAAAATAGTGTCCATTTTAAACAAAATAGAGGCCCTTTGAGTGGTACCGGCCACACCATTCCTCGGATTTTGGCAGGGTTGACTCGTACACGTCACCAAGGACCCTTGGATCGTTCTTATAAAGTATCAAGGCAATCCTAATGTGTTTGGTCATATTTTCATAGGTCAGTTGTTGTTTTCAATTAAAATTGTGTCCATTTTAAACAAAAGAGAGACCCTTTGAGTGCTAGAGGCCACAATGTGCCTCAGATTGAGGCAGGGTTGAATTCTAAAAGTCCCACAGGAGACGTGGATATTCCTCCTAAAGGATCAATACAATCCTAATGTGTTTGGTTGGATTTTCGTATGTTAGTTGTTGTTTTCAATTAAAAATTGTGTCCATTTTAAACAAAAGAGAGACTCTTTGAGAGGTAGCAGTCACACTGTGACTCGTATTGAAGCGGGGATGACTCATACACATCACAAATGACCAGTGTATTGTTCTCATAAAGGATAAACATAATACGAATGCGTTTGGTCGGATTTCCATAGGTTAGTTGTTGTTTTCACTTAAAATCGTGTCCATTTTAAACAAAAGAGAGACCCTTTGAGTGCTAGAGGCCACACCGTGCCTCAGATTGAGGTGGGGTTGACTCATACAGGTCACCAAGAACCCTAGGATCATTATCATAAAAGATCAAGGCAATCTGAATGCATTTGGTCATATTTTCATAGGTCAATTGTTGTTTTCGATTAAAATGGTTTGCATTTTAAACAAAAGAGAGACCCTTTGAGTGCTAGCGGCCACACCGTGACTCGGATTGAAAGGGGATGACTTATAAATATCACCAAGGACACTTGGATTGTTCTCCTAAAGGATAAACACGATCCTAATGTTTTTGGTTGAATTTCCATGGGTCATTTGTGGTTTTCACTTAAAATCGTGTCCATTTTAAAAAAAATAGAGACCCTTTGAGTGGTAGCAGCCCTACCGTGCCTTGGATTTAGGTGGGGTTGACTCGTACACGTCACCAGGGTCCCTTGGATCATTATTATAAATGATCAAGGCAATTCGAATACGTTTGATTAGATTTCCATAGGTCAGTTGTTGTTTTCACTTAAAATCGTGACCATTTTAAATAAAATAGACCCTTTGAGTGGTACCGGCCACACTGTGCATGAGATTGAGGTGGGTTTGACTCATACACGTCACCAAGGACCCTTGGATAGTTTTTATAAAATATAAAGGCAATCCTAATGCGTTTGGTCATATTTTCATAGGTCACTTCTTGTTTTTAATTAAAATTGTGTCCATTTTAAACAAAAGAGAGACCCTTTGAGTTCTAGTGGCCACACCGTACCTTTTATTGAGGCGGGGTTGACTTTTACACATCACAAAGAACCCTTGAATCGTTATCCTAAAGGATAAAGACAATCCGAATGTGTTTGGTAAGATTTTCATACGTCAGTTGTTGTTTTCACTTAAAATTATGTCCATTTTAAACAAAATAGAGACCCTTTGAGTGGTACCGGCCACACCGTGCCTTGAATTAAGACGGGGTTGACACTTACACATCACAAAGGACCCTTGGATTTTTATTCTAAAGAATAAACAAAATCCGAATGCGTTTGTCTGGATTTTCATAGGTAAGTTCTTGTTTTCACTTAAAATCGTGTCCATTTTAAACAAAATAGATACCCTTTGACTAGTACCGGCCAAACCATGCCTCATATTGAGGCGGGGATGACTCGTACACATCACCAAGGACCCTGGTATCATTCTCATAAAATATCAAGGCAATCTGAATGCGTTTGGTCAGATTTCCGTAGGTCAGTTGTTGTTTTCAATTAAAATGGTGTCCATTTTAAAGAAAAGAGAGACCCTTTGAGTGCTAGCGGCCACACCATGCCCTGTATTGAGACGAGGATGAATTCTACATGTCACCATGGACCCTTGGATCATTATTATAAAAGATCAAGGTAATTCAAATGCGTTGGGTCAGATTTTCATAGGTCAGTTGTTGTTTTCAATTAAAATGGTGTCCATTTTAAATGAAAGAGAGACCCTTTGAGCGCTAATGGAAACACCGTGCCTCGTATTGAGGCAGGGTTGACCTGTACACATCAAAAAGGACCCTTGTATCATTCTAATAAAGGATTATGACAATCTGATTGCGTTTGGTCAGATTTTCGTACGTCAGTTGTTGTTTTCAGTTAAAATTGTGTCCATTTTAAACAAAAGAGAGACCCTTTGAGTGGTATCGGTCACACCATTCCTTATATTGAGGCGGGGATGACTTTTACACATCAAAAATGACTAGTGTATCGTTCTCCTAAAGGATCAACACAATCCGAATGCGTTTGATCGAATTTCGGTAGGTTTGTTGTTGTTTTCATTTAAAATCGTGTCCATTTTAAACAAAAGAGAGACCCTTTGAGTGATAGCGGCCACACCGTGCATCGGATTGAGGCGAGGATGACTCTTACACGTCACCAAGGAACCTTGGATCGTTCTCATAAAAGATCAAGGCAATATTAATGCGTTTGGTCTGATTTTCATAGGTCATTTGTTTTTTTTTCAATTAAAATCGTGTCCATTTTAAACAAAATAGAGACTCTTTGAGTGCTATCGGCCACACCATGCCTTGGATTGAGGCAGGGTTGACTCGTAAAAATCAAAAAGGGCCTTTGGATAGTTATTCTAAAGGATCAAGACAATCCTAATGCATTTGGTCAGATTTTCATACATCAGTGCTTGTTTTCACATAAAATCATGTCCATTTTAAACAAAATAGAGACCCTTTGAGTGGTACCGGCCACACCATTCCTCGGATTGAGGCATGGTTGACTCTTACACATCACCAAGGACCCATGGAAAATTATCCTAAAGAATCAAGACAATCCTAATGCGTTTGGTCGGATTTTCGTACGTCAGTTGTTGTTTTCAATTAAAATCGTGTCCATTTTAAACAAAATAGAGAACCTTTGAGTGCTAGCTGCCACACCATGCCTTAGATTGAGGCAGGGTTGACTCGTACACATCACAAAGGACCCCTGGATTGTTCTCCTAAAGTATCAAGACAATCCAAATGCATTTGGTCATATTTTCATACGTTAGTTGTTGTTTTCACTTAAAATCGTGTCCATTTTAAACAAAATAGAGACCCTTTGAGTGGTACCAGCCACACCGTGCCTCAGATTAAGGCAGGGTTGACTCATAAAAATCACAAAGGACTCGTGTATCATTCTCCTAAAGGATAAATATAATAAGAATGTGTTTGGTTGTATTTTCATACGTCAGTTGTTGTTTTCACTTAAAATCATGTCCATTTTAAACAAAATACAGACCATTTGAGTGGTACTGGCCACACCGTGCCTCGGATTGAGGCAGGGATGACTCGTACACATCACCAAGGACCGTTGGATCATTCTCATAAAATATAAAGGCAATCTAAATGCATTTGGTCAGATTTCCGTAGGTCAGTTGTTGTTTTCAATTAAAATTGTGTCCATTTTAAACAAAAGAGAGACCCTTTGAGTGATAGCGGCCACACCGTGCCTCAGATTGAGGCGGGGATGACACATTCATGTCAACAAGGACCCTTAAATCGTTCTTATAAAAGATAATGGCAATTATAATGAATTTGGTCAGATTTTCATAGGTCAGTTGTTGTTTTCAATTAAAATGGTGTCCATTTTAAACAAAAGAGTAACCCTTTGAGTGCTACCGGCCACACCGTACCTCAGATTGAGGCGGGGTTTATTCATACATGACAAAAAGGAAACGTGGATCATTCTACTGTAGGATCAAGAAAATATGAATGCAGTTGGTCAGATTTTCGTACGTCACTTGTTATTTTCACTTAAAATTGTGTCCATTTTAAACAAAATAGAGACCCTTTGAGTGGTAGCAGTCACGCCGCACCTCCGATTGAGGTGGGGATGACTCATACACATCACAAAGTACCATTGGATCATTATCCTAGAGGATCAAAACAATCCGAATGCATTTGGTCGGATTTCCGTTGGTCAGTTGTTGTTTTCACTTAAAATCGTGTCCATTTTAAACAAAAGAGAGACCCTTTGAGTGCTAGCGGCCACACTGTGCCTCGGATTGAGGCGAGGATGACTCATACACGTCACCAAGGACCGTTGGATCATTCTAATAAAATATCAAGGAAATATGAATGCGTTTGGTCAGATTTTCATAGGTCAGTTGTTGTTTTCAATTAAAATCGTGTCCATTTTAAACAAAATAGAGACCCTTTGAGTGGTAGCAGCCACAACGTGCCTCGGATTGAATCATAGTTGACTCGTACACATCAAAAAGGACCTGTGGATTTTTCTCATAAAGGATAAAGACAATCCTAATGTATTTGGTCAGATTTTCGTACATCTATTATTGTTTTCACTTAAAATCGTGTCCATTTTAAACAAAATAGAGACCCTTTGAGTGGTAATGGACACATCGTGCCTCGGATTAAAGAGAGGTTGACTCTTACACGTCACCAAGGACCCTTGGATCATTTTCATAAAGTATCAAGAAAATCCGAATGTGTTTGGTCAGATTTTCATACGCCTGTTTTTGTTTTCACTTTAAATCATGTCCATTTTAAACAAAATGGAGACCCTTTGAGAGCTAGCGGCCACACTATGCCTCAGATTGTGTTGAGGTTGACTCTCACACATCACAAATGACCCATGTATCGTTATACTAAAGCATCAAGACAACCCAAATGTGTTTGGTCAGATTTTCGTACGTTAGTTGTTGTTTTCACTTAAAATCGTGTCCATTTTAAACAAAATAGAGACCCTTTGAGTGATAGCGGCCACCCCGTGCCTCGGATTGAGGCAGGTAGGACTCACACACATCACAAAGGACCCGTGTATCATTCTCCTAAAGTATAAAGACAATCCGAATGCATTTGGTCAGATTTTCGTACTTCAGTTGTTGTTTTCACGTAAAATCGTGTCCATTTTAAACAAAATAGAGATCATTTGAGTGGTTCCAGCCACACTATTCCTTGGATTGAGGCAGGGATGACTCTTACATGTCACCAAGGACCCTTGGATCATTCTCATAAAATATAAAGGAAATATAAATGCATTTGGTCAGATTTTCATAGGTCATTTGTTGTTTTCAATTAAAATTGTGTCCATTTTAAACAAAAGTGAGACCCTTTGAGTGCTAGCGGCCACACCATGCCTCAGATTGAGGCGGGGATGACTCTTAAACGTCAAAAAGAACTTTTGGATCGTTATACTAAAGGATCAACACAATCCTAATGAGTTTGGTCAGATTTCCATAGGTCAGTTGTTGTTTTCAATTAAAACCGTGCCCATTTTAAACAAAATAGAGACCCATTGTGTGGTTCTTCATTTTTGCATGTTGCTGGTGCATATCATCGGTTAAAATGAGACAATGAATCTTTAGAGAAAGGATTTTTTATTTAATAACAATTACAATTTTTCTACAAACATTTACATACAACAATGTTTTATCTTTTGATCCCCTTAACCCCTCTCAAAAACGACCACCAATTGTACATGTCCCCAAGTCAGATTTTCATTGTATTTGTGTACAATCTACCATCAGGTATGAGGCCCACTCATTTCTGAACACATCTATATCATCTTGTGAGTATGAGGATTTACGGAAGTTATAGTAGTATTGGAAAATATAAAAATGAATAATTAATAAATAACTTAAACGAACTAGTAGTTGTTTTTTAAAATACCTCTTTAGGGATGCTAGTTTGTTTATGAAAAATGATCTGTTTCATAAATTTACAAACATAATAACCGCAATCATTATCGTTTTTTTTGTTTTGGACACTACAAAAAAAATTGATCACTAGGAGAATAAGTAACTTGTGTTGAGATGTGTTTGGATAGTAAAATTTTATTATATATACCCTGATATTTTTCCAGACCCAGTACTTCCTCGCCTCCTTATGCTTAGCCCCTGTCCTCATTAATTTTTTTTAGACGATAATGATACACCACCCGATCATAACAGAATCCTCAGTAAAAGATAATATAAATTATATTACTTGATGTTTAGACCTAAAAAGTAAGATGTAGTGTCTTACATATTCACAAACGCCATCTTATGTGGTCGGTTTGATGGATATCCTTGCTTTGAATCTAGAATATAAATCTTTAGAGTATCCAAGTTCACCGCAATTGGCAACCAATGTTTCCTAAAAACACAAAAAACAATAAGTAATAAAAGAAGTGAAAATATAATTGATATGCTTTAATCTTAGAGTATTACCCCTGCATGGTTGGTATTAGGAAAAGTCTGTCATATGTAATCTTACTTTCAAATGTTTTCAGCAAGCCGTTCACTATTGCATCCCTTTTTAATGGCTCTATTTTTGTTAGGTGTGTTGATGTGATATGAGGACTAATGAGTCCAAATCTTGGCTCATGGGAGAATTCCATCAACTGGTTTTCATAAATGCGTCTATCAACAATATAAAATGTATTTAGTCATAATTTGCACATTAGATCAGCTTTTAGAAAATAAATTCATGGAAACATACCACATATATACATTTACAACTATGACGCCTAGCCAGCCATTTTCAAGGATCTCATTTATAGTTTCAGCATCAACGGAATCTTGACTTTCCACTCCGTATATATTCACTTTGAAAACCACTATATGACTATTACCATCTTTTAGCTTCGTATCCACATGAGTCTTCAATGTTAGTAAATGTGGATAGAGAACAGGTGGTGTTATTGTGCTTTCAGTAGCTCCTTGGGATCGGTTGGTCGATCCTTTAGATGGTTTTGAGCCAACGTTTGTCACCCCTTCCTTTTCTCCGTCTATAACAACAATCATTAGTTTAGACCCTTTTTTCATTAATTGTTAAGGGATTATCTTGAAAAAAAGGAAATAAATACCTCTTTGTCTGTATGTACTCTTACAAGTTATGAAGACCATGCAATGAATGTCCCAATATCCTTTTGACCATATGAATATCATCGTCATAAAGTGGAATAGGTAGCTCTGAATTTGGCTCATGAGCTACAATAATCGTCACTTTCAGATGATCTTTTGGAAGTGGTCTATTATGCAGTGTGGCATCTGGGATATTTAACACTCTAGCCCTCACTACAAGGTGATAGGTGGGTGTTGACAGATATAAATCACAATCATTGTCACCAGAATGTGCAGAAGTCATTATCTAAAAAAGTGGTTGAACAGTTAATTTAGATTATATAAATTCAGTAATGATAAGATAATAACATGAGATAACAAGATCTACATTACAAACAAAATATTACCTGTTTATTGAACTCTATTTCTTTTTTTCAAAGGTTTAAGGGATTTGACACCTCTATCGATTATCCAAATCCCTTCATTGTGGTCTCCTCTGACAAAAAAAACATCATCTGCATTGGGACCGCTCCGAAATGATTGTGACGTACCACTAAAAGGATCGTCCTCAACTGAATTTTCATTGGAACCTTCAGTAGTTTTGGACGATAACAGAACAATCAAACACTTTCTATTAGCGGGATCTAGAACATAAAAAACTTGTACCGCTTGTGATGCCATTATAAAATGTTCGTCTTTGTACCCTTCTTTACTAAAATCAACTTTCACAAATCCCCATTCATCTATTTTAACACCACTGTTGTTATCAACCCATTTGCATTGAAAAATCGGCAATTGGAATGTCGTATAATCCAACTCCCATATTAGTTTTATAATGCCAAAGTATGACATATTTTCATAAATTGGATTTCTATCCTTACTTCCAGAAACACGCATCGCTTCAGCCACTAGTGTGACTCCACTATTTTTCATGGTACTATCTTCATCATGTTCATCTGTATAGAATATATAACGATTAATTACATAAGCATTGTAAGATAATACATACACACTTTGTCCAACGGCTATCCATCGAAGTCATTATGACATTGAATTCGGATTTTCACCCAACTACTTAAAAATATGTTCATGAAACCATCCTATAAACTGGTGATTATGTGTATCTGATAACCATTTTCAGGGCTTGATGGATTCAACTTCTTAAAAATTTCTTTGTGAGTTTCAATATATGGAGAAACCTCCAAAATGTTATGCAAAACATAAAGATGGGCCTGCTCCCAATCTGTAATACAGATTGTCACAACTTCTCTTCCAGAAATTCCCTTACCCTCACTGCGTCTAGTGTGATGAGATTTCGGGAGACCAATGCTTTCCACATCAGATAGGTATTCAGTACAAAATTCAATGGCTTCCTCAACAATATATCATTCTACTATACAACCCTCTGGCCAACTTCGATTTTTGACATACCCTTTCAAAATATTCATATACCATTCAACATGATACATCCATCTATAGTGCACAGGACCACAAAGTATAATCTCTCTCACCAAGTGAATCATCAAATGAACCATCATATCAAAGAATGTTGGTGGGAAGAACATTTATAATTCACATAATATGATGAAAATTTCTTTTTCCATAGCTGGAAATTTTTCCGGGTCTAAAACTCTGCTACATATAGCTTTGAAAAAGAAACAAAGTTAAGTTAATGTATGACGAACATTCTTGGGCAAAATGCAATGTAAAGTTATAGGAATTGGATCTTGCGTCAAAACATGGAAATCATTTGATTTCAAACCTTTTAACTTCAAAGCATTCATTGACATAATGTTCTTGATATTTGATTAGTACCCCTCTGGAACCTTTACATCATTGAAGAAGCTGCAAAACTGATATCTCTCCTCCCTAGAAAGAGTATAAGCCACTGGAGGAAGAAACATTCGATTTTCACCCTTCATGGGAGCCAAATCATCTCGTATTCCCATGTCAACCATGTCTATCCTTGCCTTAATTCCATTTTTTGTTTTTCTAGTGGAATTTAGCAACGTTCCAATAACACTATCACATACATTTTTTTCCACATGCATCACATCAAGAAAATGTCTGACGTAAAAACAAATCCAGTATGGTAATTCAAAAAAAAAACTGATCTCTTTTTCCAACTGATTTTCATATGGTTTTTCGAAAATGGTTTACCAAAAATAGTGTTCAGATCTTTTACTTTCTCAAATAGATGATCACCTGTTAGTGGAGATGGTGTTGCACATTGTTCTGAACTTCTATTGAATGATGTCGTCCAAGACCGGTACTTATGCCGATGAGGTACAAATCTACGATGTCCTAGAAACAATGATTTCGATGAATGATTCTGTTGGAGTTGGTGGCCTAGAACCAACTACTTTTTACTTTATTCATTAATAAAATCTTTATCACATCTTGATTGTTCTTCTGCGTGACAATGCATGTGATAATGTCCTAAGGACAGTTGTTGCATTAAAGGGTCATAGCGGATCCCTGCTATGATGAGAATCCGGAAGTGCCATAACACTGTTCTTGAATATATGTTCTATGGAAGGATGATGTTATTTGAGGGACACAAATAATATAGGCCAATAGGGGTGAGGAATCATAAAACTTTGAGGCACCTTCTCATCGTGTGAGCCCTTGGTAATATCCAGGATGATATTATGAGAACGAGACTCGCCAGTAGGAAATCCACATTTCATAGTGTCATTGGATGTTCCTATCTGCGGATGTGTGTATTGATCCTTAGTCTTTAAGATTATTATTAATGGGTATTACAACTCACACAATTAGGTGTATTGATGAAAACTGTGATGACACGCTATTCGCAGTGAGGTAGGATACGTTGGGTACGTCACGAGTAATACTGCATTAATAGATAATGTGAGAAAGAATTTGTCCCTTCTGTTCCATAACAGAAGTAGATATCTCAGGCCTTTTGATGGAATTGATATAGCCTAAATAAATCCATATCCATGGTAAGGTATGGGTGAGTTCGATTCTGGAAAGTCAATGAAAGAATAATTGAGCATGTGGGTTGATGAAACTAGTATGCAACCCACTTGATTCAAGATATCATGACAAAGGGATTATATTACATAGTAAACGTTCGTATGAGGTGACACATCATTGTGGCGTTAACTTATTTCTCTATGGGTGCCTTGGCTTATTGCTAGATGCTAACCTTGGACTTTAGGCAAGATCCACCTAATGCCCCTGAGAAAGAGCCCTAGAGGGTCACACACTAAGTGTGTCCATGTATCTCAGTTAAATATTAATTTAACAAGTTAAATAAAGATTATTCCCGACTGTGGTTTAATAATAATTTAAGGATGCCTGATCGCATTTATTTTGACACAAGTTATTTAAGAGATTATATTGTGGACGAAATAGTAGTTATTAGCGAGTAATGCAGTTATATTTATTTAAGAAATAAATATCCATTAGTCAAGGTCTAATAAATGTGGTGGAGGAAATAAAGAAAAGTGAAAAATAAAAGTACACGCTGTGTATATTTAATATACACGCCGTGTAGTTTTATGGAAAACAATTACACATCGTGTATTAATTATTACACAGTGTGTAGTTTTCTAGTCAGGATTTTGAGGATATAATATTGTTTTATTAAATGATATTAATTATAATCAGCGTGGGCACATGTCAAGGAATTAATAATTAGACATGGGGGTTTCAATAAGAGTTAATGAAATAAATAAAATGATTAAAGCGTTTATTTATTTTCATAACTCTTTAAACCTCAAACCTGATTATAGATATCCTCACAACCCCAACACTTTTCACCAATCATTGTGCACAACAATTCTAAAGAATTATTTCAAGCCCAAAATAAATCCTTCCTCCAAGAACACTCTCTAGACTAAGAGATCAAGGAGATCGAAGGCGGACATCTCAAGCGAAGGTTCTTCCACGCTAGCACCCAGAGATCCATTCGGCTATGTCCAGAGATACGTGGCACACATGTGGATCACCACTAGAGGAATCCTACACTTGGATTCTACGACGCAACGACGGATCACCGAATCATGACCGGACACATCAACAAAGAAAGAATTCCACCAAGGTAATTCTTGTGAATTAATTAAATTAATTATAACCGACATATGATGATCCTATCTCTATGGTTCCAGGATTCCCTCTTAAGTTTTTTGTTCCTCGTTCTATTCTGAAGATTCAGCGGTTTTCATCTTGACGGATCTCGGATTGATTGTTGTTTAACGATAAAATTAAAGTTGGGAAAACCCACCAACGCACTTCCGCTACGCCCGGAACCTACACGTGGTATAAGAGGGTTCATATCGTTGATTATAATTATTTAGTTTTTTGTTGATGTTTTACGCATTTAATAATTTAGTTGTTTCAAATCAAGTTTAATCGTTCTAGAAATATGAATCTTGAGATATGTTCCTCCTCCCTCGTTTCTCATCCACCTCATAGAAAAGAATTTTTTCTTTTAATTTTGATTAAAATAAAAGAGAGGAACAAATCTGGAGGATCCAAACATTTCTGGACGTACAACACCAGAATACACGTCGTGTATTCGGAAGTACACGTCGTGTAGTCTAGGTTCAATGCATTGACTGATCTTCCAAATCAGGCCATGTATTGGAGTATACCTATGTCATTTATGACACCATGTGTTGACTAGGAACAAGTGGCACATGGTTTCCGGATTACACGCCGTGTGGTCCAACTAAACATGGTGTGTAGTCCCTTCGGGTTCGGATTGTACCATGTACCCCATACACGGATTGCCTGGCTGGAAACCGTGTAATGCAGAAACTACACGGTGTGTGTACCACTGTACACTCCGTGTACTCTGAAAATTTTCAAAGTACATTAACACGCCATGTCCCCGGATGTGTACTTCAGACGGATGGTGAAGAAAAGTACACACCGTGTAGTCGGAAATGAACGCCGTGTACTCACCCAAATTATGCAGATTTATTAAAATTTATTATTATATTATACAAAGCCTTGAGACATGTACCATGGTGCAGGTGTAAAGCTGAGGCACAACATTAGATAGTTGTTATATATATGTGTGTTTAATTTAACATCTGCGTAATAAATGGGAATTCACCGGGTTTCCTCCAAGGTACAAGTTACGTACAAAGATAATTTTAAATGAATTTATTTGTTTAAAATTATGATGGATGAGAATCTCAAGGAAATTCAAAAAAGGGTTTAAGATAAAAGGATTGATTAATTAAAGATAATTAATTGATTCGAGCGTGATTTATCTTAAACAAGAATGATTAAATAATCGAATGCTAGTTTTATTTATGCATAAATATTGTTACATGTATGAATGACCATGAGCTAGACCGAGACCTTTGTATGTGAATGGTTTCTTTTAATTTATTTATTTAAATTAAATTTTTTGGCCTGTGAGCCATCTCTTTATTAATATGTAGGGCCTGCGCGCCCAAGGAATCTTTTATGTAAAACCCACTTTTTACCCCTCACTTGCATGTGAGATAAATGAATAAGTAATGGATGGAGCTCCCAAGCTAGTAGAGGCGGCTCAAGTCAGGAGCCACGGTGAAACCAATCCAAGGAGATACAAAGGTGGAAAGGTGGAAAGCTATAAACATGAACCCACAAGGTTCAAGGTGTTTTCTCCCATAGGTCTTGGGTTAGTTTATCAACCGCTAGATAAACTAACCAATTGAACAAGCTAATGATCATACCATTTATTTTATTTCTATCAGTTGCATGGTTTATTTATTGTGGATGTGTTGTCACGATCACACAATTAATGAATTAAACAATCATACAAGATGGAACTAAAATAAAACCGGATTATGCGTAAATATTATCTTAGACATGGTTAATCACTTAAGTATATACCACTTAATATTAAAAATCATGTAATCAAAGATAATAAATTATAAATTTACGTATAAGGATAAAATCCCTCAAAGAAATATTAAAGTCAGTATAGCCTTCCATAATCTTGGTTGGAATCGAACCATAGTTCAAAGTGCTTGACCAACCCTAGTTGGGGTGCTTTCAATTATCAGGGAATTCTAATTCAAGGTTTTGGGTTGAATTAACTTGGTTCGCATCAAGGGTTGACTACCACGGCAGGACTTGGTGCGGCCAAGAGGCAAAGGTTGAGGAAATCCAAAATAAAAGGATTTCAGGATTGGGGAGTCCACTTAGCGGATCAAGGAGATATGAGTTAATGAAGTTGGCATTTGGAATGCCTACCTAAAACCCTTCATGTTTCTTGAACAACCCTAGTTGGGGTAATGCGAAGGGCAATATGGATCCTTTCCACTAGAATATTCAGGCAACATTATATTCCAAAGTCAATGGTGAGGGCTATTGGATTTTGATAAAATAGTGGGAGACTAATAAGTATTAATTTATTTATTTGTGTCAGTTTTGTAATAAAGTAATAAACCTTTGATCATATTAATTTTTAGAAACGGAAATAAAATGACTTCAAACATATCATTGCGAACCATACTTGAGATGGAAAACCTTCTCACTGGCACCAATTTCCAAGAGTGGAAGAGGCGTTTATGTGTCATCCATCGCCACAAGAGGAAATTGTATGTGCTTGAAGAGCCTGTTCCAGTTGCACCTATATCGGAAATTATGCCCTTAACTCACCAGGTAGATAAGGACATGGGGCGTGACAACCCCACAGTCCTTATGGTGAATAGGAAACGGAAGGACAAGGAAAATGGTCCAACGACTTATAAACGGTCTGAAGCCCCCGAGCACCATCCCTCCAAGAAGGGGAAGATCCAGAGGCAGGGCAAGGAATGGAAGCCGGTGTGTTTTCCATGTGTAAAGCAAGGCCACTGAAGAGTAACTGCACCCATAAGCGTCGGGATGCTAAAGGTGCATTCTTTATTGAGTGTAATATTTCTATTTCTACACATTGGGTATTAGATACAGCTTGTGGGGCTCACATATGTATTCAAATACAGGAACCAAGTATATGTAAAAAGATTTCCAGAGGAGAGGTGGATCTTCGAGCTGCCAATGGCGCAAGGCTGGTTGTGTTGGCCATTGGCGATTACCACCTATCACTGCCGACTAGGATGATTCTTGTTTTACATAACTGTTATTATGTGCCTAGTGTTACCAAGAACATAATTCTTGTATATTGTTTGGATATGGATGGATTTGTTTTAAAATTTGGAAATAAGGGTTGAATCTTTTATAAGAACAACATATGTTATGGTACAGAACATTTAAATAATGGTTTGAATGTATTAAATTACAAAAACCAAGTGTTGGAAATCGATAAAGAAACAAGCTCACATGACTCATACATCACCTAGTTGTGGCATCACCGTCTCGGTTATGTAAACGAGAAGTGCTTGACAAAGCTCTGCCAAGATGGCTATTTAAACTCTACTGAGCTAAAAACACTTGATAGATGTCATGCTTGTTTACATGGAAAAATGACCAAGCCACCTTTTGGTGGATAGGGTGAAAGGGCCACAGAGCTTCTAGGACTGGTACACACGGATGTGTGTGGACCATTTCCAGTAGAATCTAGAGGTGGATATTATTACATCATTACTTTTACTGATGATTTGAGTAGATATGGCTATTTCTACTTAATGAGTTATAAGTCATAGGCCTTAGAGAAATTTAAGGAATTCAAGAATTAAGTAGAGAATCATCTAGGTAAGAAGATAAAGAAACTTCGATCGGATCGAGGTGGAGAATATCTGAACCAAGAGTTCATTGATCTTCTACGGGAGTCTGGGATTCTATCTCAGCTCACTCCTCCTTATACACCACAGTGGAACGGTGTTAGTGAAAGTAGGAACCACACCTTGTTGGACATGGTGAGGTAGATGATGAGTCATGCAGATCTTTCATTATATTTTTGGGGATATGCATTACAAAATGCAGTATACACATTAAACTGAGTACCAACTAAGGCGGAAAATGGAATTCCATCCAAGTTATGGAAGGGAAGGAAACCAACTTTGTCACACACATGTGTATGGGGATGCGAGGAGTTTGTTATGGCCTTCTCAGGAAACAAACTAGCTCCCTGGGGCATGAGGTGTATCTTTATAGGATATCCCAAGGAAACAAAAGGATATTACCTATATAACCCTTCAGACAAGAATGTGACTGTCGCCAAACAAGCCATCTTTCTTGAGATGGATCACATCCTCAAGAAGGATTGTGGGAGCAAGATTGACTTCGACGAATTTGATGCTCAAGATACACAAGAGTTGGTACAGGAACAAGTTCCATAGGTCCCAGTGGAAGAGGTTCCAGAAACACAAGTACTACATAGGATCTCAAGATTGGTAAGGGAACTATAGAGATTTGGTTTCCTAGTCACCAAGGATGGTGAATCATTTTTGTTTGACAATAATGAACCTCTCTCCTACAAGGAATTAGTAGAAAGCTCAGAAGCTGCAAGATGGCTTGAATCTTTGAATTCTGAGACGTATTCCATGTATCAGAACCAAGTCTGGGTTCTAGTCGATGAGCAAGTTGATGTAAATCCTGTTGGATGCAAATGGGTATTCAAGAGAAAGATGGACATGGAAGGTCAAGTTAGAACCTATAAAGAAAGGATAATGGCTAAAGGATTTAGAAAGCATCAAGGAATTGACTATGATGAAACCTTCTCGCCAGTTTCCATGTTTAAATCCATAAGAATCATACTTTCCATAGAAGCTTACCATGACTACGAGATTAGGAAAATGGATGTCAAAACAAAATTCCTTAACGGGAAACTTCAAGAAGATGTGTATATGACACAACCAGAGGGGTTTATGACACCAGGTGAAGCCAAACAGGTTTGAAAGTTGCAGAAATCCATTTATGGATTAAAGCAAGCATCCAGGTCAGGGAACATTCGATTTGATAAAGCCATAAAGGAATTTGGTTTCATTAAAAACCAATGTGAGCCATGTGTTTATAAGCGGTTTAATGGGAATGTGATCGTTATCCTAGTAGTATATGTTGATGACATATTTCCTATTGGAAATGATGTGCCAGTCTTATAGTTAGTTAATGACTGGTTGAAAAATTTTTTCTCCATGAAGGACTTGGGTGAAGCAGCCTACATTCCAGGGATCATGATCATTCGTGATAGATCCAAGAGTCTTCCTGGACTAAGTCAGAGTACATACATTGACCAGATACTAAAGAGATTTAGTATGGAACAATCCGAGAGGGGATTGGTTCCAGTATCACATGGCCTAAATATTTCTAAGAAAATGTTTCCTCAGACACAACAAGAGAAAGATAGAATGAGTAAGATCCCATATGATTCGGTTATAGGATCCGTCATGTATGCCATGTTATGTACCAGGCTTGATGCTGCCTATGCACTGAGCATGGTAGGCATATATCAAGCAGATCTAGGAGAACAACATTGGACTACTGTTAAGACTATCCTTAAGTATTTGAGAAGAACTAAGGATATGTTCCTGGTATATGGAGGAGACGAGGAGCTTGTCATCAGAGGGTATGCTGATGCTGGTTTTCAGACAGATCAAAATGATCTAAAGTCGCAATCTAGATATGTTTTCTATGTCAATGGAGGAGCTGCGAGTTGGAAGAGTTCAAAACAGCCAGTTGTCGCCGATTCTACAGCATAGTCCGAATATATAGCAGCTTCTGATGCAGACATGGAAGCTGTATGGAATCATAACTTTGTCGAGGAGCTTGATGTGGTGCCTGGCAGTAAAGATCCCATTACATTGTATTGTGATAATACTACAACGGTGGATCTTGCGAAATAACCAAGGTCACATAAACAGAAAAATCATATACTCCGAAAGTATCACCTATTGAGGGATTTCTATCAAAGGGGTGAAGTTGCAGTGAGCAGATTGTCCATGGAAGAGAACGTGGTAGACCCCATGACTAATGGCCTATCTCAACAGAAGAATGAATATCATGTGAGAGATAGCGGGTTAAAAGTTGTTAGTAGTTGGCTCTAGTCTAAGTGGGAGTCTGTTGGAGTTGGTGGCCTAGAACCAACTACTTTGTACTTTATTCATTAATAAAAGCTTTATCACATCTTGATTGTTCTTTTGCATGACAATGCATGTGATAATGTCCTAAAGACAGTTGTTGCATTAATGGGTCATAGCGGATCCCTGCTATGATGAGAACCCAGAAGTGCCATAACACTGCTCTTGAATATATGTTCTATGGTAGGATGATGTTATTTTAGGGACACAAATAATACAGGCCATTAGGGGTGAGGACTCATAAAATTTAGAGGCACCTTCTCATGGTGTGTGCCCTTGGTAATATCCAGGAGGATATTATGAGAACGAGACTCGCCAGTAGGAAATCCACATTTTATAGTGTCATTGGATGTTCCTATCCGCGGACGTGTGTATTAATCCTTAGACTTTAAGATTATTATTAATGGGTATTAAAACTCATGCAGTTAGATGTATTGATGAAAACTATGATGAAACACTGTTCGTAGTGAGGTAGGATATGTTGGGTGCGTCACGAGTAATACTGCATTAATAGATAATACGAGAAAGGATTTGTCCCTTTTGTTCCATAACAGAAGTAGATATCTCAGGCCCTTTGATGGAATTGATATAGCCTAAATAAATCAATGGCCATGGTAAGGTATGAGCGAGTTCGATTTCGAAAAGTCAAAGAAAGAATAATCAAGCATGTGAGTTGATGACAATAGCATGAAACCCGCTTGATTCGAGATATCATGACAAAAGGATTATATTACATGGTAAGCGTTCGTATGAGGCGACACATCATGACGACGTTATCTTCTTTCTCTATGGGTGCCTTAGCGTGTTCCTAGACGCTAACCTTGGAATTTAGGCAGGCTCCGCCTAATGCCACTGAGAAAGAGGCCTAGAGGGGCACACACTATGTGTGTCTATGTATCTCAGTTAAATATTAATTTAACAAGTTAAATAAATATTATCCCCAACTGTGGATTAATAATTATTTCAGGATGCCAGATCACATTTATTTTTACAGTAGTTATTCAAGAGAATATATTGTGGATGAAATAATATTTATTAGCGAGTGATGCAGTTATATTTATTTAAGAAATAAATAGCCATTACTCAAGGTCTAATAAATGTGTTGTAGGAAATAAATAAAAGTGAAAAATAAAAGTACACGCCTTGTTTATTTAATATACATGCCGTGTAGTTTTATGGAAAACAAGTACACACTGTGTATTAATTATTACACGATATGTAGTTTTCTAGTTAGTATTTTGAGGATATAATATTTTTTTATTAAATGATATTAATTATAATCAGCTTGGACACTTGTCAAGGAATTAATAATTCTACATGGGTGTTTCAATAAGAGTTATTGAAATAAATAAATCGCGTAACACGTTTATTTATTTTCATAACTCTATAAACCTCAATCCTAATTATAAATATCCTCACAACCCCAACACTTTTCACCAATCATTGTGCACAACAATTCTAAAGAATGATTTCATGCCCGAAAGAACTCCTTCCTCCAAGAACGCTCTCAAGACCGAGAGATCATGACAATCGAAGGCAGACATCACAAGCGAAGGTTCTTCCATGGTAGCACCCAGATATCCCTTCAGTGATGTCCAGAGATACGTGGCACATGTGTGGATCACTGCTAGAGTAATCCTACAGTTGGATTCTATGACGCAACGACAGATCACTGAATCATGACCGGACACATCAACGAAGAAATACTTCCACCAAGGTAATTCTTGTGAATTAATTAAATTAATTATAACCAACATATGATGATCCTATCTCTATGGTTCCAGGATTCCATCTTAAGTTTTTTGTTCCTCGTTCTATTCCAAAGATTTGGAGTTTTACATCATGACAGATCTCGAATTGAACGTTGTTTAATGTTAAAATTAAAGTTGGGAAAACCCACCAACGCGCTTCCGCTGTGCCTGGAACCTACAGTTTCAACCTAATTGATTCTGTATCTTCTTCACACATGGGACACCCTTGAGTTCCTTTAATTCTATTGCCTGAAAAATTTCCATAAGCAGGGAAATCATTTATTGTCCCATACAACATCACTCTCTACATGAAGTATTCACTTTTATAAGAATCATACAACATTTAACCTAAATCCCACAATAACATCAAATCCTCGATCAAAGAATCCAGATAAACATCAATATCATTACCTAGTTGTTTTGGTCATGATATAAGCATAGATAACATGATGAATTTCTGATTCATGCATAACCAGTGTGGAAAGTTATAATTTACCAACATAACAGGCCATGTACTATGAGTGCTGGTTTGAAAACCAAAAGGATTCACTCCATCTGTAGATAACGCACGACAAAGGTTTCTCGGCTCTTTTCCAAATTCAGGATACTCATGATCAATTTTCTTCCATTGAGGAGAGTCGGCCAGATGACGTAATTTCCCATCTTTATTTCTTTTATCTACATGCCATGACAATTGTCTTGCAGTTTCTTCACATCCATATAGATGCCTAAACCTTGGAATGATTGGAAAGTACCATACATCTTTCATAGGATTGGATTTATCTTTCTTGTATCGAGAAGCACCAAACTTTGGGCATTATGTAAGTGATTTGTTCTCCTTGCGAAACAATATACAGTCTTTCGGGAAGGCATGTATTCTTTCAGAAATCATACCCATCGAGCGTAGCATTTGTCTAGATTCATATGTCCATCTTGGGAGCTCATTATCTTCCGGAAGCATGTCATTCAAGAGAGAAAGTAGTTTTGTAAAACTGACATCACTTCATCCGTTTCCTGCTCTCAATTTATACAACTTAAGTACAGCTGACAATGTTGTATACTTAGTGCAACCAACATACAATGGCCTCTTTGCACAACACTTTAACTTCTCAAACAATTTTGGGAAATCATTGAATTCATCTTCAATTGTATTTGTAATTTACTCAATATGATCATCATCATCATTGACATATGTAATCACGTCCTCCATACGATATTCATCATTATCCATATTTGTATTCATATCTAATGATCCATAAAATGCAGTTTTATCCCAGCCAGGAGCTACATTCTCCTTTTCTCCGTGTTTATTCAAACATTTATAACTCCAATCTATTCCGTGACATATCAAATGTTCTTCCAAATCCTCTGGAGTAAGTAGTCTATAATAACAACAACGTAAACATGGACAAAGGATTTGAGAAGGATCCTTTTTGTGATCCTTTGCAAACTTGATGAACTCTTTCACTCTGTTCTCATACTCTATTTTCAAATGATTAGCATCCATCCAATCTTTATTCATCTTCATCCTATTTGAATCTCAAATATTAGTATTTATGGTTCAAGTACACAAAACAAGACTTCCAAATATAGTATAAGAGAACCAATTACTTATAAAAATAGAGATTAATTGAGCCTAACCATTAGTACTTATTCATCTTTATTAAATATAATTACTTTAGATTCATTATAGTTTCCTCAAATCACCCCAGACCAAACAAAAGAATAATCAAGAATGATACATCTACCACTCTTATTTCTCTTCCCTACATTCAATATCATCATGCCTAAATACCCATATATCCACACATACACATGTCATAAACGCATAAAAAACCATATCCACATCAGAACCAAAGTACCAATATGGATTTCAATCAGGTTACTTGACACAAGTGGTGGTGTGTAAGAAATAATAAGAAAATATAATAAGTATATAGTCACACATAAATCTCAAACTGGTGTTAATAATCAAATAAACCAAAGGTATCATTCCATCTATCAAAATACTACGACGGAGCCCATATGCGACAGTAGCCCCAGGTGGTGAAGGTTCCTGAGGAGGAAGGGGCGAACACGCACCTATCGGGGTTCGAGTTCAGGTCACTGAGGTTGAAGGTGGCCTGATACTCCTACAAGGATTCATTCCATATTTTACAAACCATGTCCTGGTACCCTAGGATGTTAACCCACTACTGGTGTAAGTGAATCCATTCTTGATGATCATTCCAAGAAGAAATAGAAACCAAGAGGGGGGATTGAATCAAAATACCTCAAGCAAGATGAAACAACATGGTATTTGAGAATAGGTTAGTGGATTTCATGTTGGCTAGACACCTATCCAATAGACTCTACAAGCGGTGATGACCCCTGCAGTTGTTGCACCAGATGAAACTGTCACCTGAGAAGCCGAGATCAATGAGACCCTTCCCAACCATGAATTGAATAAACTCCATGATGGCCTTCCTCTGGAATGAGCTTCTACCTTTCCTTTAATTTGGGTTATAAATTACATTAATGTCACCCCCATCAAACAATGGATGGTGGCCAGGATCAAAGGTATTTTGTTCAAAAGGACAATCAATCCCCCTCAATTTTTTAAAATACCAATACCATAAACCATTAAAAAAAAGAAATTTTAATTTATTTTGGAAATCATTCCCAAAAAAATTCAATAAACAAACACATGCCACACCATTTAGAATTTTATTTAAAGAATCAACTTATCTTTATTTTAAACCATGATTTTCATTTATAATATCAAATCCACTAACAGTAGAAGGAAACCTAATTTATTTCAATGAAAAAGGTTAATTCACAACAAGATACAATCCATTCCATATATTATTTTCATTAATAGGGTTATTTTGTTCTTCAAAATGATCAAAACATGTCTAATCAAATTCAAATGGATAAAATATGAATTCATGAAACACATGAATCCCAAAAAGAAGATATAGTATAGAAACACTCACTAGGAATATTTGGGATCAAAACACAATGAATCTGAATGAGTATACTCAAATGAAGAACATTGAATCAAATAAAAGGGATCTCAATAAAAGGTAAAAGATATACTATAACAATAATTCCCCATAAAAATTATAGGTCTAGTAAATACCAAGGCTTCCATAGCCCCCAGGAACAAAGAATAAAGTGATGGAGAGAGATTGAAGTTCAAGAAAAGAAATAAAAACTAAAATAGGATCACCATTTCGAATGAAAAATCAATCCACCAAGTGATGAGGATAGAAGAGACAAACTATCCAAAGGGGCTCCCAATGCTTGAGTGGGTTGAGTTAAACATGAGGGAGAAGATAAAATAAATAAATGGGGGTATCAGGGTGCAATTACCCTACTACCTCGATGCTTCCTCATATACAATGACACCACTGTCTAGATAGTGGCCCTCACTGGCTAGACAATGGTTATAGTATAAATGTTATAACCATAGGTTATCCCACTGGCTAGTCACTACAGAACCACCAGCTAGCTGATGGCTATAGAATTTTTTTTGTATCCATTGTGAATCCCATTGCCTAGCCAATTACCCTCACTGGCCATTCAGTGGACCACATGAAGCTTTTCAACCTACATGTTCATGTCCACAACTTCTATGACAGTCTCGGACATCCTATGATCCATCAAGAAACCCAAAAAAACTCAAAGAGCATTGCTTTGAGGAAAGAGATACTGAGATGTTACAATTGTCCCAATCGTTCCACTTTTTATGTGAATAAATATTCTAGTACGAAGGATAGAAAATTATGAGACAAAAATAAATTTCACACAATAATTATTGTGTGGACAATTCACAAAATATAGGAAGATTCACTGAATATAGGACCACTACGAAAAAATTAAAATGAACAGATAACCAATATTCCCAAGAACCCTTAATGTATATTCTCTAAGAACATCATACATCTCCAAATGACACGTCTACATCACTAAGAAGATAGAAAATAAAAATAATATCCAGAGACCAAGAATAGGTTACCCAACCATTTAAATTTTCACTAAAATGGTGGGACATAAGATAGAAATATACTAAGAACACATCCCTTCACCCAAATAAGAGACTACAACCACTAACCATGAAGAACCACTAAGAGCATAATTCGAAACCTAAGGAAAGGTACACCCAAAACATAAAAATGAATCAAAATGAAATAACATAGTCAATATCAATCAATGATTCAACCAACAATAAGAAAGTAAAAAACAAAAAAGGATTTATTCCTCGATCAAGTACTCGACGGAAACCTTGAATTCACACTATAGAGTATCACCCATCAACGGTCTCATTGAAGTAGACAACAACACCTCCCAGTGCCTGGTCCGTCAAGAGACTTCATAATCCTAGTCATTTTAGTACCCACCAAAATCCTATCTATGTCCAACCATAAATAGATCATATAAAATGGTTTTTGCACAATGATGGAAAAATATGCTCATATAAAATGGTTCATGCCTAATCTACATATGGTTATGTGTGATGGAAGAGGAGAACAATATTAAAAAATTATTTGGAAAACATGCCTTAAAGGGAGGTTCAGAAAAACGAAGCTCGAGGGCATTGCGGGCAACAGAGGTTTGGAAAACCGAAGCTCGAGGGCAGCAGAGGTCTGACAACGTGAACTCAGCGGGCAGTGGAGGTCCTTCAATGAGAAGCGAGGGCGGCGGAGGTTTGGCAATGCAAACCCAGCGGGCGGCAGAGGGGAGTCGCATGGTTCCAGTACCATGAGAGCTTTAGGTCGTGACAAAATGAGGGCACTGTGTGACTGAATTTATAAAAAATGGACTAAGGTTTTATCAGCGCTAACATTTTAGCACTGATAAAGGTATCCTTTATCAGTTATTCTTTAGCGCAGACAATGGTACTCTTTTTCAGCACTTTTCTAGTATATATTTGACATTTGTCTCCAAATAAATGATTCCTCCAAATTTTTAAGAAAAAACCAAAAATGCTAATTCCGAATCATGTGTGGGATAAGTTAACTCATGAGGTTTTAGTTGTCTTAAATCATAAATAATTACCTAATCATTCTACATCAGAACACAACCCAGTCTCTTCAATTAAGAATCACTATATATGACAAACTCAGCATTTTGGGAAGGAAAGGCCAAAATTGGGGCATTCACAAATCACGTTTTCAGTTCCTGAAAACAAACATCACATTATTCCATCCAAACAAATTTAACCCCTTTTTATATTAAATTAGTTAGCGGTCTAGATAACCGTGTAGAGTTTTTAACAAACCGTCGGTAATAACCTGCTAATCCAATAAAACTATGAATCTCTGTAATAGTTGTTGGTCTTGATCATTCATCAACCAATTTTTTTGGAAGGATCAACTATTATTTCATCCTTATTGACAATGTTCCCAAGAAAAGAAATAGGTTGTAACAAAAAATCACACTTTCTGAATTTTCCATACAGTTTCTTATCCTTTATGGTTTTCAAAACAACACTTATATGTTTTGCATGCTTCTCTTTACTCTTATAAAATTCTAGAATTTCATCAATAAACAAAACCACAAACATATCCAAAAACTCTTGAAATATTCTATTCAAAATATTCATTAATACAGCAGGTGCATTAGTTAACCCAAATGACATAAAAAAATTCATAATGCCCATATCTATTATGAAAATTTGTTTTTGGGATGTCATCCTCCTTCACCTTCAGTTGACGGTATCTAGATCTCAAGTCAATTTTGGAAAAGTACTAATCTCCCTTGATCTCATCAAAAAAAGTCATCAATATGAGGCAAAGGATATGTGTTTTTAATAGTTATGTTATTAAAGGTGTCATTATTAATAAAATTTCTCATGGAACCATCTTTCTTTTTTTAAAAAAAATAGAAGCACCCCTTGGTGATGTGCTTGGATGAATGAAACCTTTATCAAGAAAATTCTACAACTAATTTTCAACTCTAAAATTTCTATTTGATATATTCAGTAATGTGGTTTTGAAATTTTCTTAGCATGAGGAACTAAGTCAATTATGAATTTGACTTCCAAATCAGTCATGAAACCAAGTAACTCATCAGGAAAAACATCAAGGTATTCATTTACTACCAGAACACCATTAATCTGAATAGTTCCCTTATTTTCAACAATATGATCAAGATAACTTTCATTTACATTTTCGATAGTTTCTCAGCTTCTTAATATGTTATCAATTGTATGGGTTTGTTCTTTTATAAAAACTGAAACTCTTCATAAATAAACTTCTTTAGATCTACAATCAATCTTACCATGATAAACATAAAGCCAATCCATTCCCAGAATGAAATAAAACTCCACTAAGGGAAAAACAACATGGTTTACAGGTAAATTATTTCAACAGATCACAATAGAAAGATTCTTATAATTCATCTTTACCATAATATTTCCCCGCTTTGTTTTAACAATAAGTTCTAGTCTCATTTTTTGATGTGATATTTCCAATTTACCAAATAATTCCTTAGAAATAAATGAATGTGTAGACCACGTATCAATCAAAACTTTAAAATATATGAGTAAACAAACAAGGTGCATGATACAACTTCATTGGATAGCCCGAAGTCTGCTGACATAGTCACAAAGGATCTCACTACCCCTTTATGCTTATAGTCTAGCTTCTTTGCACCATTAGTATCTCTCTTTGAACATAAATTTGCATAATGACACATCTCTCCACATTTAAAACACTTAATAGTTTTCTTATCAGGATTTGTCTTAGGATCGTTTTTATTACAATCTCAGGCTATATTTCCAAACTTACCACATCGAAAACACTTCCCAGTTTTGGTAAGGCATTCCTCAATGTACCTTTTGGCACACTTTTCACAAAATGGAAAATTGAATTTCTTACCATTAGATTTAGTTGGTTGATTATTTCCCATCACTTTTCATCTAGAACTCTTCTTCTCAGTGTTTTCAAATTGAATTTGATCATCAGCAAAATCCATCTCTACCCTCTTAGCAAATCAGACAGGTTTCTCAAAAATTATGAATTTATGGGAGGCCAATTCCCTTTGATACCTTGTCTTCAATATTGAGTAAAAGTGGTTGATTTTTCTACCAATATCCATAATAATATTTTGAGAATACATCACTAGTTGGGTGAAGTTATATTCATAAACGACCATTGAATCTTTATACTTTTTATTGAATTCATGGAACTTATTCTCCAACTTAAGTCGCACCACCTTAGGAAAATAATTTTCAAGGAAAAGACATTTAAATTCATCCCAATCTAAGGCATCAATATATTCTCTATCCCTGATATTTTTGACCATCGACCACCACTGCTCATCTTCACCTTCAAAACAATAAATGTAAAAACTTACCTTTTGATTATCTGAATAGACCATAACATGTAATATATTTTCAAGGGCCTTAATCCATCCCTCAACTGCGACTGGGTCAGATGATCCCTTGAAAGCAAGAGGGTGTTGCCTCATAAAATGTTCTACTATCATCATGTTCCATTTTGGTACCAATATTTGTTCTCTTACATAGATTCCAAAACCATTTATTTCCTATTTTAGAAGATCCATTACTATCATAGACTTCTCGGTTCAAATTCCTACCTTTCTAGGCTGCATATTCGGAAGGATATCATTCTGTAGGTGCCTCTCCTATTCAGTTTCCCTGTTTATTCAGAAAAAACCATTCTAAAAAAACATATATTAGTAGAATAAAAATGGTAATCCTTAAATTCTATATAATATAAAATTAACCATAGGGTAAATATTATTTATGGTATTCTATTATCATCATCCTAACCCCTAAAGTTATCTAAACCATCATCTGATACCAACTATAAGGACCCAGCTTTATTAAATTACATAATCTTTAATTTTAGTTAAGAACTAAATTCCTTTAATTTTGAGGATCATTTAAAGTTTATATATTTATTGAATTAGTATATAACACAAAAATAACATTCCATATTCATATAGAGAAGATACCACAAAAACAATATCCATTTCTTCCAAAAAATAAAACTTCTGAAATAAAACATTTTTTCCTTGAAAAATCTTCATAAAATTTAACTTGGATTCATTATTTTTCTTACCCATCATTATAACCTATGAAATGGATTTAAAAATGTGGTATGAGAACAAGACTCTCAGTAAGGTATATAAAAAAAGGAAATAAAACATTAGTCCATGAACGTATGAAATCATTTAGAAAAAACATACTTATCACCCATATAAACTGACTTTGTATAACCTGATATTTCCATAACATTTAAAAAAAATATAACATAAATATAACCATATAAATATATTATTTCATTACTCACAAATTCTTGTAATCCTCTCAGTTACCTTATAATTTGTAACAATCATGGCTACCTTACAATTTGTGTAACCATCGCAGTTACACTTGGAGTAACTATACAACCGACCTACAAATTACACATATAAAATGAATTGGAGGAAGATATAGGTCCCAAAATTAATCATAAATAATTCCCAAGAACCAGAACACAATCATAAAATATTAATAATTTCAAAAAAACATTTCTTTTTGAATTTTTTAAAACAGAATATTAAAAGAAGTTTTTAAAAGAAAAGTCCCTTATAATTGTCACATAATTGAAGTGAGACTTAATATAGTGGATTTAATATGTATATACACTATAAATGCACATAATTAAACATAATATTAAAAAAATTCATCTCAAAAACAATTTTAATACCACATAAATAATGAAGTAGAATGTTATCCCAAAGAGTGGAAATCGGGTAATGAATTCCCTTACCTTGGGGTTTTCATACTTCAAACTATTAAAAAATAATATATAATGGTTAAAATGGTTTTATTAATATCAAAAAATAAACATATTAATATTTACAACACATTATATTATCATTTCGTAATATCATTTCATCCTTTAATTATTAGTATTTTGTTTCTTCCATTGTGCTGGGTGCGTTCTTTACATGATTTCCATGATCAATTTGTGTTTGATTTTCCTGTCATATGGAAATGAAATTACAGAAGTGGAATGAAGTTGTATTAATATGTTTCCATAATTTATAATGATACCATAAATCATTTTGTTATCATATATTATGATGAATCATTAGATGAAACATTAATGATATTTGTTTCGATCATTTTTGGTGGTTCCTCAACAATCATGAACTTGTTTCAATATATAATTTAATGTCATTCATGGAAGTTAATTATAGAATATAAAATAGGTTAAAAAATAAGCATTAAATTTTTATTCAACCCTTAAAAGAGTTTTATGATCATATTTGAAGGATATAATGGAAATTGGAAACACATCGTCCATGATTTTGGTAAATCGACACATCACGGACGGTGGTTTTATTTTTAGATTATGGGGGAGAGGAGATGAAGAAAGATGATGAATATTTTAAATGAACCTGATAATATAAATAATGCATAATATTCTGGAGATTTTATACCTCCTGGATAAGGGTAGGTGGAGAGAGTATAAGAAAAGAAAGGAATTGAACAGACAACATATGAAATAGGAAGAGGATTCTTACCTCCTGATCTCTTCTCCTTGAGATCCTCCTTAAGGCCTTTGGTTTTGGCCTTTTGGTGAGGCCAGAAGGTCTTGGATGTGTGGAAGAGACTTGGGGACAGAATTTGGTAGAACTTAGACAATGACAAAGGCTTGAGAGGTTTGAGAGGAAGAGGGGAATGACAGCGGTTTATATAGTGGAGGAGGGGATGGATTTTACATTATTTTAATAATTATTTTAATATTTTTGTCCATGACTATGAATAGTCTTTAGTATTGTGATAAAAAATAGTAAAGAGAGCATGTGAGTTCGAAACAAGCGGGATTAAACCATTTATTATGTCTTAAATAGTGCATCTAACTGATAATTTGAATATTCGGTATTTTACTGTATTTCACTATTCATAAAAAATTCAGGAATTTCAGAAAAATCCCAAAAATTCACCCTAACCATTTTTCAACATGTAGAATTAAAAATTGAACTCAATTTTTTGAAAATAATTTTCTAAATAATATCAATTAAATTTTTAAATAAAAACACATTTTATTAAAAAATTAACAAATTTAAAACTATAACTTATTTTATGTCACATTGAAAAATTAATCAAGATGTCATTATCTTAAAGCCTAAAGAAAATAAAACAATAATGTGATTTACTATTCATAATGGTCATATTACTATTCATATTACTATTCATAAGGGTATATTACTATTCACTAAAAAAATAAGTTGGTTCCATTAGACTCCAAATAACTTACTGATCATAATTTTAGATGACTGTTTTTCAAAATTCAAAACATAGATATGGAAAAATTATGTTTAAAGGCTAGTCATAAATGTCTAATTAAAACAAAGTTTCATGCATTTCAATTTATTTTTAAAACCTTGGGGTGCTACAAACACTATGTATGGATATATCATACATAACATTACCACATCCATTATCATCATTATCCTTACAAAACTATTTCATAACCCATTAAAACATTAATACATAAAACATCCATGTAACTATCAAGTATTTCAAATTAAGTCCAATGTAATTCATTTATTCTCCCACCTAGGGAACTAAACATAAAAATATTGTAGAGTATATAATCACATTATATTCAATGGTTATAACATTATATAACCATGGAATATAATAAATTTAAATCATAATTTTTAATTCATTACATCCTTGACAATCATCAAATAATAGGAACACAAAAGTTTAGTATGTTCTTCTCATGGATAACTTAAATTAAATCACCCTTTAAACTAAACTATATGTTCCACCGTATTCATTCAAATTAAAAAATATATATATTCACACTTTTGAGGTTACATAGTGATTCATACTAAATTTTAATTCCACCTACATTATCATTTCATGAATCAAATTCAAATTTCAAAATAATTAGGCATCATGTGCCAAACTAGGAATGGAAGTACCCTATGGTTATATGGAAGAACCCATTTAAAATTCATACTTCCATTTGTAACTAGTATCTGAAAGTTATAAAACATTTTAATGTGGAAGGGGCATTGCATTTATATCATAACATTATGTAAAATATTCCAACTCCATCTCACATCGCTTGAAACACCTTTTGCAAATTATCACATAATGTGGCAGGTGCCACTTGATAATGTTCATAAAATCCACACCTCTCACCTCAATGGTATCTTCTATAAACTTCATAATTCTCTGATCTGTGTTATATATAAGGAATTAATAAATATTTCATCAATATTAATAAATAATGTAAAATAAATTTTCCTATCATAAACATCCAATCATGTAATTCATATATTATTATAAAATAGTAGTTAAATAAATATCATCAATTCATTATAATATTCATTATTATTTAATTTTAATCTCTAATAATTAAAATTCAATAATTATATAATTAAATTTACATAATGTTCTATATCTCAATTATATAATTTTAAAATTCAACAATAATTCTACCATTTATTAATCAGTATATAACAATTATTTAATAAGAATAATTATTACAGAAATTTAATATTTATCATCCCTCTCTAATTTCAATTTAACACATTTTAATTCTTCCAAAATATTATGAATAATTAATCCATTATCAAAAAACATAACCCTAATAGAATCACAAGTATTTTAAAAGAGTTAATAATTTCATTCATCGACCTCAATTACATTATGAATGATATCTTAGACAAGTCTTATGATCTCTACTGATCCTTCATTTACAATTAAATTTTTGGTTCATCTACTTTTTCCTCAATTTAATCTGAAACAAAAAATATTTGGCTCTTCCTCCTCCTGATATAATATTGAAAAAACCATTTACACAAATTCCTCAATGATAATACATAATATCTATTTTTTTATACTATATTTCATCTAACCCTCAACATTACTTCCAAGTGTAACAAAAAATAAATCCTTATGTTACCTTATATTTAATTCCATTAATTCAAAAGAACTATTTATGTCCTCCTAATTATAACCAAATATATGCCTCCATATTATCTTCTAATTTATTCATATATTCACCACAAATGTATCAATACTACTTATTTATTTATCAACAATAATTTATTCAAAATGTTCTACAAAATTATGTAAATAATAATATATCATATAAAGTTGACATTTTCTTAAAAAACCATGATAATATGGAATTATAAATTTAGCATATTAGGGTAAAATTTAATCTCAAATATTGGGGTGTCTTCAAAATTTTATTCAATGAAATAAAAAAGTTCTATTTTATACATCTTAATGGAATCTTTAAAAATTTCACAAACTATAATATGTTGAAAATATATCTATATGAAAAACAATAAATTGATATCTACTATATTCAGAAGAGAATTAAATGAGAAATTATAAATATATAGTAAAGAGAAAATTATATCAAATGATAATGTGATATGTATATATAAAAATGATTGATGGAATATAAACAATATATTTTTTTAGAATTACAAAATGAAACATTTTCACATCATTATTATCCATTTTTGATGAATAATTAAGATAACGTTTTGAAATTAAATTAAAAATAGACTAAATTTCAATAATCAAAGAATGCTTATATAGTGAAAAATTTATTTAACAACCTTATATATATTTTCGGTTGTGGATAAAAATAGACTATATCATAATTGAATCCATTATAGTCAAACAAGGTCTAGAAAGAGGAGAAACACACATGACTCCCCATTTTCATGTGTCACTTGAAAAATAACCAACCAACACCAGTCACATGCCCCTATAACAATTAACATTCCAATTTGAGGTTAAATTATCCTATACTATATTTAAAAAGTGACGGTGTCTATAACATAGTAATACAATACAATTAATGTGATCCAATTAAAGTAACAACTAATCATTCTTCCCCTCATAATATTTATAACCACATTTTTTGGAATTATTATACTCACTCCACTAATAGATATAATGATATATATAGACTCTAAATTTAAAAAAATAAAATATAAGCACTATCTTTCTCTAAAAACAATATTCATTGATTCTTACACTCAACATCATTAGTATTGGACTACTACTTATATTTTCCTATCAATTATTATTAATTATATGAGAGAAATAAATGAAGTGACTATAGAATTCATTAAATTGATTAGTTATAAACTGTTATATCCAATTATTCAGGAAAACTCTAGGCACATAACATTAATCATAAGTTCCAAAATAGTACACTAACTAATCCTTCGTCATGGTCATCATTGTTGAAAAATACCTCAAAGCACATCCAATTATTCCACCATGATGATTTTTTCTATTAAATGAGATATCATATTATCAAACCCCATTATCAGACCCATATAATATAGAATATGATAAAAAATGTTAAAATTTCAGTATTTAACTCCTGAAAACAAATTATAATAAATAATAGAAAATGTGAATAGATTTTAATTATTTTTTTGGGGTAAGTTCATTATTATAAGAAATCACAACTTTATAATTTTCCTATATTTAGATTTGGTTGTGTGTATGTTTGTGATTATATATATACTATAGTACTTAAATTATATAATATTAATTGTAATCAACTAAAATTTTAGGCATTTTCACTAATGAATAATAAACATACTTTGTAATCATCATATTTAACTTATAGTAACATGATTTAATTTTAAAAAATATTATTATTAGGCACCCATGACCTTACTAATACATAAAATTCAAAAAAATATACTAATCATTTATATAAACCAAAAAACCCTTCCCAAATGTAATTTCATAATTAATAATTTTCCCCATTTTGGATAATAAAAAATATGGTTTAATATCTCATTTAAAGATACTGAAATGATGGATTACAAGAAAAATTATATAAATTAATTTCATTATAATTTACTATGTGTCATTAAGAATTTTTTTCCCAAATAAACCTATCATAAGAAAATAAATTTTTTCATTTATGGGTTGGAAAACATAATTTTATACCCTAAAACATATAAATTACATGGAAAATATCTGAGTTAAATATATGATATATACCATAAATCAATAAAAGGGAAGAAAATACTTGAAATGACAAGGATGATGGGGTCCTCCCTCCTTATTATTACAACAAAAGTAATAGTATAGTCACATTAGATACAAAAAATGATTTTCTAAATATATATTAAAGATGTTGTAACATTAAAAGAAAATTCTATGTAATAGGGTTCCATAATAAAAAAATAGGGTGATTCAATTTTCATGGAAAGGATGAAAAAAGTGGTGTTGATGTTATAGTTAAAATGGTTTAGGGAGAACAAAAATACTTAAAAACATGAAAACAAAACATTTTTTATAAAATATTTTTTTTGGAACATAACTCAATGTGTGAGGAATTTATTAGGTGATTAATATCCTTTAATTATTTCATAAAAATATAGAAATATAATTTTTGTGGAATAAGAATGAAAATTGGTTATAATTTATTCACTCTTATTCTAAATTAATATTAGTAACTCACAAATTCTCTAAATGGAATAAACTAAATTTTGATTCATGTTTAATTGGATAAATATTTTATATTCTAATTGTGTGGTACACAATTTATTCCTGAATTTTATTTTAATTTCAATTAATATTTGATTAAATTGTTCCATGATCATGATATTTTAAGAATCAATGAATTATGCTCATGAAAATTCAACTCATATAAACATTTCATGAAATAATTCATAAATAGATCATCTTATTGATTTTGAGAGATGAAGATTAGTAAAATAAAATATGTTAAGAAAACATCCCAGGTATAGTCATAGTCACACACCTTATTTATTTGAATCAACATGAATTGAAAAGAAGAGATTATAAGTCAAAAGAATTTATAAAGTTAATAAAATGTCTAAAGGTGGGATACACATTATTTACCACCCAAAATTCAATATTTTGAAGCCTATAGTAACAATATAGACCATATTTTATAGTTTACAAATTCTGTATCACCTATCTCACCAACAACTGATTCCCAAAAGTCAACGATAAATGAGCTACAATTTATAAAATAAATAAATGTTATTGATCAACTACAAGTTTCACATGTATGCAATGATTATGTAAAATCAACATTTTTTTAAAAGATTCATTGGGATATAAATCATCATATGAGGATAGAGTTCCATAATTTGGATAATTTTTTACATTTTTTTATTTGGTATTCTAATATTCTAGAATAATTGTAATACTATTATACCCATTATAGAGAGTTATCCCCACTCGCAATAATTGGGAATATGATGCACATGATATGATAAGGTGTAATGTGTAATGTTATGGAATTGGGTTGTAATATAATTACTGAATATTAGTATTTTGAAATCTATTTTTCATTACTAATTTATTATTATAATTGTTTTTAAAATATTTAAAAAAATTCTTACAAAATAGTTTCACTAATTTTATTTTAGTAGGTTGAAACCCTTTGATATCATGACATTAAATTATGTGAAATTTATAATTTTATGTTATATATAATCAAATTTTAAAAACAAATAAATTATTTCTTGAAATATATTTTTATTAAAATATTAGTTAATTATGTAATTATCATATAATTATTTGACCACAATGACCATATGTATAATTAGTTATTAATTTTAAATCACCAAAGAAAGTTAAATACACTATTTTATTAAATCATATTCAATTACATAGAATCTTGATGAGTTTTTTTTTAAATTATAAAATAAAATATGAAAATTTTAACATGAATCAATCAATTCAACTACACAAATAATCATTTCATACATAAAAAAATAAGAAATTTTAATATCATATCTCTATTTAACCAGTCTCTTATTTACAAATTCTATCGTTATTACAAATTTTAGGGAAAAATTATATTTTTATATATGTTTCGATGGGTGTAATGATATGATCTTGGATTCTAATGGAAAAATTATAGCATATATTTTGTGTAAATGGTTTTTTATACTATTTTTAATGATTATAATCTAGTTATTTTAATAGACCAAACAATATGTCCGGTTAGATTATAGGAAATATTATAGAATTTGATATTAAAGGAGGAACCAAATATTTTTTAGGTTTACATTATGAGAAAGGTGTTTTTTAGAGGATGAAAGTAGCTCCTCATTATAGACCTTGATGGTAGCATTTGATGGTATCTCCTGATAGAAACTCTTGATGGTTGTAGTCTTAGTTTAGTGGTTTATTTTGATGGTTTATCTAGGAGGTAGCTCCTAATAGTAGATTATTATTGTAGTATTCTTCATTTGGTGGTATCTTCTTATGGTAGTTCACAATGGTAGGTCCTAAAAATAGCTCTTGACGACAACTCATAGAAGTTGTAGAATTAGTCTGGATGTTGTTTCTTTTGGTTTCTTCTGGTGGTAAATTCTATACATAGTTTACGTTGAATAATAGTATATTATTATGGTTGTAAGCGTTTTCTGGTTGTACATTTTGGCAATTTATTGTGGACTAAGATTCTATATGTAGCTTCTAACGGTATATCCAAATGGTAGATCCTAATGGTAGCTCCAAATTATAATAGACGTAGTATAGAATTATCTTCTAATAGTCTATTTTGGAGGAATCTTCTTTTAGTGGATCCTAATGGTATCTATGGATGTTATAAGGCTTCATTTGGTGGTAGATTTTGATATAAAATTCTAGTTGTAGCTTCTAATGACATATTATGATGATAGATTCTAGGGGTATATGTCCTAGTATCATGGTAGAATTGGATGGTATATTCAGAAGGAAGTTTCTAGAAGTTTAATCCAATGGTATATCAGGATAAAATCTCTTGACAGTAGCTCCTGGTTGTACATCCTTATAATAGAATTATATAGTTTTTTTCTTCATAATTTAGAATTTTCCCATGTAATTTTTTTTAACATAAATTTTGTGTGTGCCTTAATTAAAAAAATAAATAGCTTTTTAAAAGAGTATATTTATATCACCATTTTATTAAAACTAAGGATCATTGAAATGGGTATTCTTTATGTAATATCATTCTATCCAAAGTTATAGTAAATTAACCCGATCTCTTTGATCTAAAATCCTATTGGATTTATAACTACTATTTATAAATGGCATATCATTGCACTGTTCTTTAATTATTTCTTTCTCTCAATAAGGAATGTTCTACAGACGTTTTTTGGATGTGTAGTCATTTTTCCACTATTTTTATCATATATTCATATATTAGTTCAATCCCATAAGTGGAAACCCTAATTTTCATGCAGTGGTTCATGAAAATATTCTTTCTTACCTATAGGATATTATTTTGTTCTCATATATTTTATCATGTGTGGGCGGTCTTGTTTGTTTGTCTATTTGAAATATGATTTAATCTATATTGACAAAGATAAATCAACCAGTTTAATTATATTTGAAGGGTGTGAGAATGACTCACATGATTTTATAGATTTTTTGTATTTTCATATTGAGATTATATATTCTTGTTGTACAATTGATAATCATGGCGGTTGGGATCCATTTTTATGATGTAGTTTTTTTTTGTTTGGGAGACCATATTTTTTGGATTTTTTGATATGACCATAAATATAACTAATGAATCACCTATGTCATGTTAATTAAATGTTTTCCCCTTAAAATCATGCATGTGTGAAAATAACATTAACATGGAGTGGAGTTGATGAAAAGTCCCTCAAACAATCTAGAAAAAATATAAGGGAATTGATATGGAATTTGATGTGATGTGTGAATGGGTATTGTGTTTCATGGTCATGAAATGGTGTGTTTGTGATGGGGTTTGGTGTTGATATGGGAGTTGGGACAAGGATGTTTCTTGTTGGGATTGTTAGACTGATAATTATGGGATATTTTCCATTGTGATTTCATGTGTTATGCTAGTTTCCCATTTATTAAAAGAAAAAAATAAATAATACTCCTCAAATATAAATGGTTTTGGATATTTTGTAACATGGGAATAATTGAATAATGAACAATTTAATTGATGTGGTATGTTTAGATTAAATGGTAAATGATTATAACTAAATTAATGGGAAGGAAATTGTGTATTAAATGGATTGTGAATGAGAAATAAATGGTATCTTAAAATTGAAAATGAATAGAAATTTTAATTTTGGAAAAATGGTTTTAATTTAGAAATAATATGAAATTTGGTTTCTATTTTGTGGGGTGGCGTTTTTCATTGATGGTTGGAAGCAACAATGGGGTTTCTTCTGAGGCGATGGGGTGATTTTGTGAGTTGGGTTGATATTCTTCTTGTAAACACATAGGTTTCGATTATATACCATGATAATATACATATATATATATATATCACATTTCATTTATATTTAAAATACACTCCCCAACCATGTTGAGAACATTTTCTAGACACCAGAATGTTTTGGGTTTTTTTCTAAAATCATGATAGAGAGGATGGATGGCTGGCCACCCGATCATCCACTACTACAAAAAAGATCATTAACAACACTAAAAATGGGCTTTAAAAGTGCTAAAAAAGCACTGTAAAGCTCGGCACTGATAAATGGGGTACCCTTTATCAGTGCTAAAAAAGCACTGATAAATGAAACCTTTATCAGCACTAAAAACACGCTGATAAAGGTAGACTTTATCAGCACTAAAGGAGCTATGATAAAACAACCCTTTATCAGCACAAAAAGAGTGATGATAAATGAGTGTCTTATCAGCACTCCTTTAGGGATGATAAACTGATACTTTATTTGCACTTTTTTAGTGATGATAAAGGTGTAGTTTATCAGCATTTTTTGGCACCGATAAAAGCTCCATTTATCAGCACTAAAAAAGCGCTGATAAATGCCATGTCTGCTGCTATGAAAAAATATGCAGCAGCACACCCAAACACCTGGAAAAAAAAATCAGCATATCAATAAGCTAATTAAAGAAAGTATACCCATAAAAAATTAACACATAAATCATAAGCTAATTTGACCAAGTATACCCATACAACAAGTATACTCGTACACCATTAACACATAATTCCTAAGTTAATTAAGTACATAAATAATTCAATTCAGAATTCAGGGGGTTGGGGGCTGTTCAAGGGTTTATGGTGGCTGTCTAAGTGGGGGTAGGGGGTGTATGGGGGGGCTTTCTAGGGGGGTGGGATGGTGTCCAAGGTGTCGGGGGGGGGGGGGGGGCTTTACAGGGGGTGGGGGGGGGGTGTCCAGAGGGGTGGGGGGTGCTAGGGGTGGATTAGTGTCCATGGGGGGTGGGGGGAAGTCCAGGGGGGTGGTGGTGTTGACTTATACATGTCACCAAGGACCCTTGGATTCTTGTTTTAGAAGATCAAGGCAATCCGAATGCGTTTGGTTGGATTTTCATAGGTCAGTTGTTTTTTTCAATTAAAATTGTGTCCATTTTAAACAAAAGAGAGACCCTTTGAGTGATAGTAGCCACACCGTGCCTCAGATTGAGGCGGGGTTGACTCGTACACGTCACAAAGGACATGTGGATCATTTTCCTAAAAGATCAAGACAATCCGAATGAGTTTGGTCGGATTTTCATAGGTCAGTTGTTGTTTTCAATTAAAATTGTGTCCATTTTAAACAAAAGAGAGACCCTATGAGTGATAGTTCCCACACCGTGCCTCCTATTGAGGTAGAGATGACTCATACAAATCACAAAGGACCAGTGGATTATTCTGCTAAAGGATAAACACAATTGGAATGCGTTTGGTTGGATTTATATAGGTCAGTTGTTGTTTTCACTTAAAATCGTGTCCATTTTAAACAAAAGAGAGACCCTTTGAGTGCTACCGGCCACACCGTGCCTCAGATTGAGGCGGGGATGACTCGTACACATCATAAAGTACCCTTGTATCGTTCTCCTAAAGGATCAGGACAATATGAATGTGTTTGGTCAGATTTTCATAGGTTAGTTGTTGTTTTCAATTAAAATTGTGTCCATTTTAAACAAAAGAGAGACCCTTTGAGTGATAGAAGCCACACCATGCCTCAGATTGAGGTGGGGATGACTTTTACACATCAAAAGGACCCATCGATCGTTCACCTAAATGATCAACACAATCTGAATGCTTTTGGTCGAATTTTTATAGGTCAGTTGTTGTTTTCACATTAAATCGTGTCCATTTTAAACAAAATAGAGTCCCTTCGAGTGGAATCAGCCATAACGTGCGTCGTATTGATGCAGAGTTGACTCTTATATGTCACCAAGGGACCTCGTATTGTTCTTATAAATGATCAAGGTAATCCAAATGCGTTTGATTGGATTTCCTTAGGTCATTTGTTGTTTTCACTTAAAATCGTGTCCATTTTAAACAAAATAGAGACCCTTTGAGTGGTACCGGCCACAACGTGGCTTGGATTGAGGCAGGGTTGACTTTTACACGTCACCAAGGACCCTTGAATTGTTATTATAAAAGATCAAGGAAATCCAAATGTGTTTGGTCGAATTTTCATAGGTTAGTTGTTGTTTTCAATTAAAATTGCGTCCATTTTAAACAAAAGAGAGACCCTTTGAGTGCTATTAGCCACATAGTGCCCTGGATTGAGGTGGGGTTGACTCGTACCTATCCAAATGGACCTTTGGATAGTTCTAATAAAGGATCAAGACAATCCAAATGCATTTGGTCAGATTTTCATAGGTCAGTTGTTGTTTTCAATTAAAATTGTGTCCATTTTAAACAAAAGAGAGACCCTTTGAGTGATAGCAGCCACACCGTGCCTCGGATTAAGGCGGGGATGACTCTTACATGTCAAAAATGACCCGTGGATAGTTATAATAAAGGATAAACACAATAAAAATGCATTTTGTCGAATTTCAGTTGGTCAGTTGTTGTTTTCACTTAAAATCATGTCCATTTTAAACAAAATAGAAACCCTTTGAGTGGTAGAAGCCACACCGTGCCTCAGATTGAGGTAGGTTTGACTCATACATGTCACCAAGGACCCTTGGATCGTTATTATTATAGATCAAGGCAATCCGAATGCGTTTGGTCAGATTTCTATAGGTCATTTGTTGTTTTCACTTAAAAACGTGTCCATTTTAAACAAAATTGAGACCCTTTGAGTGGTACCGGCCACACCGTGCATCCGATTTATGCGGGGTTGACTCTTAAACGTCGCCAAGGACCCTTGTATTGTTATTATAAAATATCAAGGCAATCCTAATGTGTTTGGTCAGATTTTCACAGGTTAGTTGCTGTTTTCAATTAAAATGGTGTCCATTTTAAACAAAAGAGAGACCCTTTGAGTGCTAACGGCCACACCGTGCCTCAGAGTGAGAATGGGTTAACATTAACATGTCACAAAGGACCCGTGGATCATTCTCTCAAAGTATTAAGACAATAAAAAGGCGTTTGGTTGGATTTTCGTACGTCAGTTGTTGTTTTCAATTAAAATTGTGACCATTTTAAACAAAAGAGAGACCCTTTGAGTGGTAGCAGTCACACCATGACTCAGATTGAAGCAGGGATGAATTGTACACATCCAAAAGGACCGTTGGATACTTATCCTAAAGGATCAACATAATCCGAATGTGTTTGGTTGGATTTCCATAGGTTAGTTGTTGTTTTCACTTAAAATCGTGTCCATTTTAAACAAAAGAGAGACCCTTTGAGTGATAGAGGCCACACCATGGCTCATATTGAGGCGGGGATGACTCATACATATCACCAAGGATCCTTGGATCGTTTTCATAAAATATAAAGGCAATCCGAATGCGTTTTTTTGGATTTTCATTGGTCAATTGTTGTTTTCAATTAAAATGGTGTCTATTTTAAACAAAAGAGAGACCCTTTGAGTGTTAGTGGCCACACCGTGCCTCGGATTGAGGTGTGGATAAATCGTACACATCACCAAGGACCCATGGATCGTTCTCCTAAAGGATCAACACAATCCAAATGTGTTTGGTTTAATTTCCGTAGGTCAGTTGTTTTTTTCACTTAAAATCGTGTCCATTTTAAACAAAATAGAGACCCTTTGAGTGGTAGCATTCACACCGTGCCTCGGATTGAGGCGGGGTTGACTCTTACACATCACCAAGGACCCTTGGATCGTTCTTATAAAAGATAAATGCAATCCGAATGCATTTGATCAGATTTCCATAGGTCAGTTGTTGTTTTCACTTAAAATCGTGTCCATTTTAAAAAAAAATAGAGACCCTTTGAGTGGTACCGGCCACACTGTGCCTTGGATTGAGACTGGGTTTACTCTTACACATCTCCAAAGATCCTTGGATCATTCTATTAAAATATCAAGGCAATCCGAATGTGTTTGGTCAGATTTTCAAAGGTCAGTTGTTGTTTTCAATTAAAATTGTGTCCATTTAAAAAAAAGAGAGACCCTTTGAGTGCTAGCGGCCACACTGTGCCTCGGATTGAGGCTAGGATGACTTGTAAATTTCACAAAGGACCATTGGATTGTTCTCCTAAAGTATGAAGATAATCAGAATGCGTTTGGTCAGATTTTCGTACGTTAGTTGTTGTTTTTACTTAAAATCGTGTCAATTTTAATCAAAATAGAGACCCTTTGAGTGGTACCGGCCACACCATGCCTCGGATTAAGGATGGGTTGACTTTTACATGTCACAAAGGACCCGTAGATTGTTATCATGAAGGATAAACACAATCCAAATGCGTTTGTTCAGATTTTTGTATGTTAGTTGTTGTTTTCACTTAAAATCGTGTCCATTTTAAACAAAATAGAGACCCTTTGAGTGGTATTGGCCACACCATGCCTCAGTTTGAGGTGGGGATGACTTTTACACATCACCAAGGACCCTTGGATAGTTCTCATAAAAGATCAAGGCATTCCTAATGTGTTTGGTCAGATTTTCGTAGGTCAGTTGTTGTCTTCAATTAAAATTGTGTACATTTTAAACAAAAGAGAGACCCTTTGAGTTATAGAGGCCACACTGTGCCTTGGAGTGAGATGGGGATGACTCATATACATCACCAAGGACCCTTGGATCATTCTTATAAAATATCAAGGCAATCCGAATGCGTTTGGTCAGATTTTCATAGGTCAGTTTTTGTTTTCAATTAAAATGGTGTCCATTTTAAACAAAAGAGAGTCCCTTTGAGTGCTAGCGGCCACACCGTGCCTCGGATTGATGCGGCGTTGACTTTGACACATCAAAAATGACCTGTGGAACATTATACTAAAGGATCAAGAATATTTGAATGCGTTTGGTCAGATTTTCGTACATCAGTTGTTGTTTTTAATTAAAATTGTGTCCATTTTAAACAAAAGAGAGATCATTTGAGTGGTAGCAGTCACACCGTCCCTCAGATTGATGAGGGGATGACTCATACATGTCAAAATGACTAGAAGTTCGTTATACTAAAGGATCAACACAATCCGAATTCATTTGGTTGGATTTCCGTAGTTTAGTTCTTGTTTTCACTTAAAATCGTGTCCATTTTAAACAAAAGAGAGACCCTTTGAGTTCTAGCGGCCACACCATGTATCGGATTGAGGCGAGGATGACTCGTACATGTTACCAAGGACCCTTGGATATTTTTCATAAAATATCAAGGCAATACGAATGCGTTTCATCTAATTTTTATAGGTCAGTTGTTGTTTTCAATTAAAATCGTATCCATTTTAAACAAAATAGAGACCATTTGAGTGATAGCGGACACACCATGGCTCGGATTGAGGCGGGGTTGACTCTTAAACCTCAAAAAAACCCATGGATCATTCTCCTAAAGGATCAAGACAATCCTAATGTGTTTGGTCAGATTTTCATACGTCATTTATTGTTTTCACTTAAAATCGCGTCCATTTTAAACAAAATAGAGACTCTATGAAAGGTACCGGCCACACCAAGCCTCGTATTGAGGCTGTGTTGACTTTTAAACAACACCAAGGACTCTTGGATCGTTCTCCTAAGGGATCAAGACAATCTGAATGTGTTTGGTCGGATTTTCATACGTCAGATGTTGTTTTCACTTAAAATCGTGTCCATTTTAAACAAAATAGAGACCCTTTGAGTGCTAGCAGCCACACCGTGCCTCTTATTGATCCGGGGTTGACTCATACACATCAAAAAGGACCCGTGGATCTTTCACCTAATGGATAAAGACAATCCGAATGCGTTTGGTCAGATTTTCGTACGTCGGTTGTTGTTTTCACATAAAATCGTGTCCATTTTAAACAAAATAGAGACCCTTTGAGTGGTACCGGCCACAAAATGCCCCAGATTAAGGCGGGGTTGACTCTTAAATGTCACAAATGATCCGTGGATCATTATACTAAAAGATCAACACAATCCTAATGTGTTTGGTTTGATTTTCGTACGTCAGTTGTTGTTTTCACTTAAAGTCGTGTCCATTTTAAACAAAATAGAGACCCTTTGAGTGGTACCGGACACAACGTGCCTAGGATTGAGGTGGGGATGACTCTTCCATGTCACCAATGACCCTTGGATAGTTCTCATAAAAGATCTAGGCAATCTGAATGTGTTTGGTTGGATTTCCGTAGGTCAGTTGTTGTTTTCAATTAAAATTGTGTCCATTTTAAACAAAAGAGAGACCCTTTGAGTGATAGCGGCCACACCGTGCCTCGGATTGAGGCGGGGATGACTCATACATGTCACCAAGGACCCTTGTATCTTGCTTATAAAAGATCAAGGAAATCCAAATGCGTTTGGTCAGATTTTCAAAGGTCAGTTGTTGTTTTCGATTAAAATGATGTCCATTTGAAACAAAAGAGAGAACCTTTGAGTGCTAGAGGCCACAACTTGCCTCAGATTGAGACAGGGTTGACTTCTAAATGTCGAAAAGGACCCTTGGATCGTTCTACTGAAGTATGAAGACAATTCTAATGTGTTTGGTCAGATTTTCATATGTCAGTTGTTGTTTTCACTTAAAATCGTGTCCATTTTAAACAAAATATATACCCTTTGAGTGGTAACAGTCACACCATGCCTAGGATGGAGGTGGGGATGAGTCTTACACGTTAAAAAGGATCCATGTATCATTATCCTAATGTATCAACACAATCTGAATGTGTTTGGTCATATTTCTGTAGGTCAGTTGTTGTTTTCACTTAAAATCATGTCCATTTTAAACAAAAGAGAGACTCTTTGAGTGCTAGCGGAAACATTGTTCCTCAGATTGAGTCGGGGATGACTCATATATGTCACCAAGAACCCTTGGATCGTTATCATAAAATATTAAGGCAATCCAAATGCGTTTGGTTATATTTTCATAGGTCAGTTGTTGTTTTCAATTAAAATCGTGTCCATTTTAATAAGAGTAGAGACCCTTTGAGTGCTAGCGGCCACACTGTGCCTCATATTGAAGTGGGGTTGACTCTTAAATGTCAAAAAGGACCCTTGTATCGTTATACTAAAGGATCAAGAGAATTGGAATGTGTTTGGTCAGATCTTCGTACGTCAGTTGTTGTTTTCACTTAAAGTCGTGTCCATTTTAAACAAAATAGAGACCCTTTGAGTGGTACCGGCCACACCGTGCCTCTAATTGAAGTGGGGTTGACTTGTACACGTCAAAAAGGACCCATGTATTGCTCTCCTAAAGGATAAAGAAAATCTGAATTTGTTTGGTTGGATTTTCATACGTCAGTTGTAGTTTTCACTTAAAATCGTGTCCATTTTAAACAAAATAGAGACCCTTTGTGTTCTAGCAGCCATACCGTGCCTCGGATTGAGGCTAGGTTGACTGGTAAACGTCCAAAATGACCCTTGGATCATTCTACTAAGGAATCAAGACAATCCAAATGCATTTGGTCAGATTTTCATACGTCAATTGTTGTTTTTCACTTAAAATCGTGTCCATTTTAAACAAAATAGAGACCCTTTGAGTGCTTGCGGCCACACCGTGCCTCATATTTAGGCGGTTATGACTTGTACACATCAAAAAGGACACTTGTATCGTTCTCCTAAATGATTTAGACAATCCGAATGTGTTTTGTCATATTTTTGTACGTCATTTGCTGTTTTCACTTAAAATCGTGTCCATTTTAAACAAAATAGAGACCCTTTGAGTGGTACCGGCCACACCGTGCCTCGGATTGAGTCGAGGATAAATCGTACATGTCACCAAGGACCCTTGGATCGTTTTCATAAAATATCAAGGCAATAAAAATGCGTTTGGTTGGATTTTCATAGGTCAGTTGTTGTTTTCAATTAAAATTGTGTCCATTTTAAACAAAAGAGAGACCCTTTGAGTGCTAGCGGCCACACTGTGCCTCAGATTGAGGTGGGGATGAATCGTACACATCAAAAAGGACCCGTAGATAATTATCCTAAAGGATCAACATAATCCGAATGCATTTGGTCATATTTCTATAGGTTAGTTGTTGTTTTCAATTAAAATCGTGTCCATTTTAAACAAAATAGAGACCCTTTAAGTGGTTCAACATTCTTGCATGTCGCTGGTGCATATCATCTATTAAAATGGGAAAATGAATCATTGGGGAAATGATGTTTTATTTAATAATAATTACAATTTTCCTATAAACATTTACATACAACAATGTTTTATCTTTTGATCCCCTTAACCCCTCTAAAAAATGACCACCAATTGTACATGTCCCCAAGTTAGATCTTCATTGTATTTGTGTACAATATGCCATTAGGTATGCAGCCCACTCATTTATAAACACATCTATATCATCTTGTGAGTATGAGGATTTTAGATAGTCAGATTAGTAATGCGAAATATAATAATGAAGAATTAACAAATAACTTAAACGAACTAGTAGTTGTTTTTGAAAATACCTCTTTAGGGATGATAGTTTGTTGATGAAAAACGATCTCTTTCATAAATTTACAAACATAATAACTGCAATAATTATCATTTGTTTGTTTTGGACACTGCAAAAAAATTTATCATTAGGAGAATAAGTAACTTGTGTTGAGATGTGTTTGGATAGTGAAATTTTATTATATATACCCTGATATTTGTCCAGACGTAGTATTTGCTCGCCTCCTTATGCTTAGCCCCTATCCTCATTCCTTTTCTAGACGATAATGACACACCACCCTATCATAATAGAATCCTAATTAAAAGATAATATAAATTATATTAATTGATGTTTAGACCTAAAATGTAAGATGTAGTGTCTTACATATTCACAAACTCCATCATGTGTGGTCGGTTTGATGGATATCCTTGCATTGAATCTAGAAAATAAATCTTTGGAGTATCCAAGTTCACCGCAATTAGAAACCAATGTTTCCTAAAAACAAAAAAAAAGAATAACTAATTAAAGAAGTGAAAATATAATTGATATTTTTTAATCGTAGAGTATTACCCCTACATGGTTGGTATTAGGAAAAGTCTGTCATCTGTAATCTTGCTTTCAAATGTTTTTAGCAAGCCGTTCACTATTTCATCCATTTTTAATGGCTCTATTTTTGTTAGGTGTGTTGACGTGATATGAGGACTAATGAGTCCAAATCTTGGCTCATGGGAAAATTACTTCAACTATTTTTCATAAATGCATCTGTCAACAATATAAAATGCATTTAGTCATAATTTTCACATTAGATCAGCTTTTAGAAAATCAATTCATGGAAACATACCTCATATATACATTTACAACTGTGATGCCTAGCCAACCGTTTTCAGGGATCTCATTTATAGTTTTAGCATAAACGAAATCTTGACTTTCATATCCATATATATTCTCTGAAAAACCACTATATGACTATTACCATCTTTTAGCTTCGTATCCACATGAGTCTTCAATGCTAGTAAATGTGGATAGAGAACAGGTGGTGTTATTGTGCTTTCAGTAGCTCCTTGGGATCGATTGGTTGATCCTTTAGATGGTTATGAGCTGACATTTGTCACCCCCTTCCTTTTCTCAATCTATAACAACAATCATTGGTTCAGACCCTTTTTCATTAATTGTTAAGGGTTTATCTTGAAAAAAAGGAAATAAATACCTCATTGTCTGCATGTACTCTTACAAGTTGTGATGAACATTCAATGAATGTCCCAATAGCCTTTTTGACCGTATGAATATCATCATCATAAAGTGGAATATGTAGCTCTTCATTTGGATCATGAGCTATAGTAATCGTCACTTTCAGATGATATTTCGGAAGTGGTCTATTATGCATTGTGACATCTGGGATATTGAACACTGTAGCCCTCGCTACAAGGTGATAGGTGGGTGTTGACAAATATAAATCACAATCATTATCACCAGAATGTGCAGAAGTCATTAACTACAAAAGTGGTTGAACTGTTAATTTAGATTACATAAATTTAGTAATGATAAGATAATAACATGAGATAAAAAGATCTATATTACAAACAAAATATAACCTGTTTATTAAACTCTCTTTCTTTTTTTTCAATGGTTGAAGGGATTTGACACCTCTATCGATTATCCAAATCCATTCATTGTGGTCTCCTCTAACATACAAAACATCATCTGCATTGGGGCCGCTCTGAAATGATTGTGATGTACCACTAAAAGGATTGTCCTCAACTGAATTTTCATCAGAACCTTCAATAGTTTTGGATGATAACAGAACAATCAACCACTTTCGGTTTGCGGGATCTGGAACATAAAAAACTTGTACCCCTTGTGATACCATTATAAACTGTTCGTCTTTGTACCCTTCTTTACTAAAATCAACTTTCACAAATCCCCATTCATCTATTTTAACACCACTATTGTTATAAACTCATTTGCATTGAAAAATCGGCAATTGGAATGTCGTATAATCCAAATCCCGTATTATTTTGATAATGCCAAAGTATGACATATTTGGATAAATTGGATTTCTATCCTTACTTCCAGAAACATGCATCGCATCAGCCACTAGTGTAACTCCAATATTTTTCATGGTACTATCTTCATCATGTTTATATGTATAGAATGTATAACTATTAATTACATAACCACTGTTAGATAATACATACACACGTGGTCCATCGGCTAACCATCGAAGTCGTTATGACATTGAATTCAGATTTTCATCCAACTGCTTAAAAATATGGTTATGAAACCATCCTATAAACTGGTGATTATGTCTATCTGATAACCATTTTTCTACCCATGATGGATTCAACTGCCTAATAATTTCTTTGTGAGTTTAAATATATGGAGCAACCTTCCAATTGTTATACAAAACATAAAGATGGGCCTGCTCCCAGTCTGTAATACTGATTGTCACAATTTATCTTCCAATAATTCTCTCACCCTCAATGCGTCCAGTGGGATGAGATTTCAGGAGACTAATGCTTTCCACATCAGATAGGTATTCAGTACAAAATTTAATGGCTTCCCCAACAATATATCGTTGCACTATACAACCCTCTGGCCGACTATGATTTTTGACAGACCCTTTCAAAATCTTCATATACCATTCAACATGATACATCCATCTACAGTGCACATGACCACAAAGTCGAATCTCTCTCACCAAGTGAATCATCAAATGAACCATCATATCAAAGAATGTTGGCGGGAAGAACATTTCTAATTCACATAATATGATGACAATTTCTTTTTCCATAGCTGGCAATATCGCCGGGTCGAAAACTTTTCTACATATAGCTTTGAAAATTAAAAAAAGCTTGGTTAACCTATGATGAAAATTCTTGGAAAAAATGCAACGTAAAGCTATAGGAATTGAATGTTGCATCAATACATGTCAATCATATGATTTCAAACCTTTTAACTTCAAATCATTCATTGAAACAATGTTCTTGATATTTGATAAGTACCCCTCTGTAACCTTTACATCATTGAAGAAGTTGCAAAACTGATATCTCTCCTCCCAAGAAAGAGTATAAGCAGCTCGAGGAAGAAACATTCGATTTTCACCCTCCACAGGAGCCAAATCTTCTCGTATTCATATGTCAACCATGTCCAACCTTGCCTTAATTCAATATTTTGTTTTTCCAGGGGCATTTGAAACATTCCGATAACACTTTCACATATATTTTTTCCACATGCATAACATCAAGAAAATGTGTGACGTACAAACAATTCCAGTATGGTAATTCAAAAAAACTAATCTATTTTTCCAACCGATTTTTGTAAGGTTTTTCAAAAATGGTTTACCAAAAACAGTGTTCAGATCTTTTACTTTCTCAAATAGCTGATCACCTATTAGTGGAGACAGTGTTGCGTGTTGTTCTGAACTTCCATTTAATGATGTCATCCAAGATCGGTACTTATGCTGATGAGGTAGAAATCTACGATGTCCTAGAAACACATATTTAGATGAATGTTTCAACCTAATTGATTCTGTATATTCTTCACACATAAGAAAACCATTGAGTTCCTTTAATGCTATATCCTGTCAAATTTCCATAAGGAGGGAAATCATTTATTGTCCCATAAAACATTGCTCTCAATGTGAAGTATTCACTTTTATAAGCATCATACAACATTACACCTGAATCCCACAATAACATCAAATCTTTGATCAAAGGAGCCAGATAAACCTCAATATCATTACATGGTTGTTTTGTTCCTGATATAAGCATAGATAACATGATGAATTTCTGCTTCATGTATAACCAGGGTGGAAAGTTATAATTTACCAACATAATAGGCCATGTACTATGAGTGCTGGTTTGAAAACCAAAAGGATTCACTCCATTTGTAGATAACACAAGACAAAGGTTTCTCGTCTCTTTTCCAAATTCAGGATAGTCATGATCAATTTTCTTCCATTGAGGAGAGTCGACCAGATGACGTAGTTTCCCATATTTATTTCTTTTATCTACATTCCACAACAATTGTCTTGCAGTTTCTTTACTTCCATATAGATGCCTAAACCTTGGAATGATTGGAAAGTACCATACAACTTTAATGGGATTGGATTTATCTTTCTTGTATCGAGAAGCACCACACTTTGGGCATTATGTAAGTGATTTGTTCTCCTTGCGAAACAATATAAAGTCTTTAGGCCAGGCATGTATTCTTTCAGAAATCATACCCATCGAGCGTAGCATTCGTCTAACTTCATATGTCCGACTTGGGAGCTCATTATCTTTTGGGAGCATGTCATTCAAGAGAGAAAGTAGTTTTGTAAAACTGACATCACTCCATCTGTTACTTGCTTTCAATTTTTACAACTTCAGTACAGCTGACAATGTTGTATACTTAGTGCAAGCAGCATACGATGACGTCTTTGCACAACTCTTTAACTTCTCAAACAATTTTGGGCAATCACGGAGTTCATCTTCAATAGTATTTGACATTTCCTCAATATTATCTTCATCATCATTAACATATGTAATCACATCCTCCATATGGTCTTATTCATTATCCATATATGTATTCATATCTGATGATCCATAAAACACAGTTTTATCCCAGCCAGTCGCTACATTCTCTTTTTCTCCGTGTTTATTCTAACATTTATAACTCTGATCTATTCCATGACATATCAAATGTTCTTCCAAATCCTCTGGAGTAAGTAGTCTAGAATAACAACAATGTAAGCATGGACAAAGGATTTGAGAAGGATCCTTTGTGTGATCCTTTGAAAACTTGATGAACTCTTTCACTCTGTTCTCGTACTCTATTGTCAAACAATTAGCATCCATCCGATCTTTATTCATCTTCATCCTATTTGAATCTCAAATATTAGTATTTATGGTTAAAGTACACAAAACAAGACTTCCAAATATAGTAGAAGAGAACCACTTCCTTATAAAAATATAGATTAATAGAGCCTAACCATTAGTATTTATTCATCTTCATTAAATATAATTACTTTAGATTCATTATAGTTTCCTCAAATCACCCTAGACCAAACACAAGAATAATCAAGAATGATACATCTATCACTCCTAGGTCTATTCCCTACATTCAATATCATCATGCCTAAATACCCATATATCCACACATAAACATGTCACAAACACATATAAAACCATATCCACATCAGAACCAATGTACCAATATGGATTTTAATCAGGTTACTCGACTCAAGTGGTGGTTTGTAATAATTAATAAGAAAATATAATAAGTATATAGTCACACATAAATCTCAAACTGGTGTTAATAATCTAATAAACCAAAGGTATCATTCCACCTATCAAAATACTATGAAGGATCCCATATGTGACAGTAGTCCCAGGTGGTAAAGGTTCCTGAGGAGGAATGGGTGAACACGCACCTATCAGGGTTCGAGTTCAGGTCACTGAGGTTGAAGGTGGCCCGATACTCCTACAAGGGTTCATTCCATATTTCACAAACCATGTCCTAGTACCCTAGGATGTTAAACCACTACTGGTTGAAGTGGAACCGTTCTGGATGATCATGTCAAGAAGAAATGGAAACCAAGAGGGGGGATTGGATCAAAATACCTCAAGCAAGATGAAAAAACATGGTATTTGAGAATAGGTTAGTGGCTTTCATGTTGTCTAGACACCTATCCAATAGACTCTACAAGCGAAGATGGCCCCTGCAGTTGTTGAACCAGGTGAAACTGTCACCTGAGAAGCTGAGATCAATGAGACCCTTCCCATCCATGAACTGAACAAACTCCATGATGGCCTTCCTCTGGAATGGGCTTCTACCTTTCCTTTACTTTGGGTTGGAAATGACATTAAAGTCACCCCAAAAAAAATTTATGGTGGCTGAGATCGATGGTATTTTTTTTAAAAGGACAATCAATCCCCCTCAATTATTTAAAATACCAATACCATAAACCATTTAAAAACAAGACATTTTAATTTATTTTGGAAATCATTCCCAAAAAAATTCAATAAAAAAACACATGCCAAACCATTTGGAATTTTATTTAAAGAATCAACTTATCTTTATTTTAAACCATGATTTTCATTTATAATATCAAATACACCAATGGTAGAAGGAAACCTAATTTATTTCGATGAAAATGGTTAATTCACAATAATATCCCATCCATTCCATATATTATTTTCATTAATAGGGTTATTTTGTAATTCAAAATAATCAAAACATGTCTAAGCAACTTCAAATGGATAAAATATGAATTCATGAAACACATGAATCCCAAAAAGAAGATATAGTATAGAAACACTCACTTGGAATTTTTGGGATCAAAACACAATTAATCTGAATGAGTCTACTCAAATGAAGAACATTGAATCAAATAAAAGGGATCTCAATAAATGGTAAAAGAGATACTATAACCATAATTCCCCAAAAAAATTATAGGTCTAGTAAATACCAAGGATTTTATAGACCCCAGGAAAAAAGAATCAAGTGATTGAGAGAGATTGAAGTTCAAGAAAAGAAATAAATACTAAAATAGGATCACCAATTCGAATGAAATTTCAATCCACCAAGTGATGAGGATAGAAGAGCCAAACTATCCAAAGGGGCTCCCAAGGCTTGAGTGGGTTGAGTTAAACTTGAGGGAGAAGATAAAATAAATAAATGGGGGTATCAGGGTGGAATTACCCTACTACCTCGATGCTCCCTCATATACAACGACACCATTGGCTAGATAGTGGCCATCCCCAGCTAGATAGTGGTTATAGTATAAATTTTATAACCATAGGTTATCCCACTGGCTAGTCACTACAGACCCACCATCTAGCTGATGGCTATAGATTGTTTTTGTATCCATTGTGAATCCCATTGCCTAGCTAATTACCCTCACAGGCTATTCGGTGGACCACATGAAGATTTTCAAACTACATGTTCATGTCCAAACCATCTATGATAGTCTGGGACATCCTATGACCCCTCAAGAAACCCAAGAAAACTCAAAGAGCATTGCTTTTATGAAAGAGATACTGAGATGTTACAATTCTCCCCATCGTTCTGCTTTTTATTCGAATAAATATTCTAGTACGAAGGACAGAAAATGATGAGACAAAAATAAATTTCACACATTAATTATTGTGTGGACAATTCAAAAAATATAAGAAGATTCACCAAATAGAGGACCACTAAAAAAAATTAAAATGAACAGATAACCAATATTCCCAAGAACCCTTAATGTATATCCTCCAAGAACATCATACATCTCCAAATGACATGTCTACATCACTAAGAAGATAGAAAATACCAATAATGTCAAGAGACCTAGAATAGGTCACCCAAGCATTTAAATTTTCACTAAAATGGTGGGACATAAGATGGAAATATACTAATAACACATCCCTTCACCCAAATAAGAGACTAAAACCACTAACCATGAAGAACCACTAAGAGCATAATTCGAAACCTAAGGAATGGTATACCCAAAACATACCAATTAATCCAAATTTAATAACACAATCAATATCCACTAATGATTATAACAATAATAAGAAAGTAAAAAACCAAAAAGGATTTATTCCTCGATCAAGTACTCGATGGAAACCTTGAATTCCCACTATAGAGTGTCACCCATTGACAGTATCCTTAAATTAGACACTAACACCTCCCAGTGTCTGGTCCATCAAGAGACTTCATAATCCTAGTAAATTGAGTACACACCAAAAGCCTATCTATGTCTAACTATAAATAGAACATATAAAATGGTTTTTGCACAAATATGGAAAACTAATCTAATATAAAATGGTTCATGCCAAATATACATATGGTTATGTGTGATGGGAGAGGAGAACAATATTAAAAAATGATTTGGAAAAAATTCCTTAAAGGGAGGTCCATAAAACCGAAGCTCGAGGGTGTTGCGGGCGGCGGAGGTCCGGAAAACCGAAGCTCAAGGGCGGCAGAGGTCCGACAACGCGAACTCAGCGGGCGGTAGAGGTTCGGCAATGAGAAGCGAGGGCGGTGGAGGTCCAGCAATGCAAACTCAGCGGGCGAAATAGGGGAGTCACAGGGTTCCAGTACCGCGAGAGCTTTAGGTCGCGATAAAACGAGGGCACTGTGCGACCAAATTTATAAAAAAATGGACTAAGGTTTTATCAGTGATAACAAAGTGCTTATTAAGAATACCTTTATCAGTGCTTTTTTAGCACTGATAATGGTACTCTTTATCAGCACTTTTCTAGTATATATTTGACATTTGTCTCCATATAAATGATTCCTCCAAATTTTCAAAGAGAAAACCACAGCTTCTAATTCCAGATCATGTGTGGGATACGTTAACTCATGAGGTTTTAGTTGTCTTGAAGCATAAGAAATTACCTAATCATTTTGCATCAGAACACAACCAAGTATCTTCAATTATGAATCACTATATATGACAAACTCACCATTTTGGGAAGGAAAGCCCAAAATTGGGGCATTCACCAATCACGTTTTCAGTTCCTGAAAAAAAAACATCACATTATTCCATCCAAACAAATTTAACCCCTTTTCATATTAAATTAGATAGAAGTCTAGTTAACCATGCAGAGTTTTCAACAAACTGTCAGTAATAACCTGCTAATATAATAAAACTATGAATCTTTGTAATAGATTTTGGTCTTGCCCATTCACCAACCACTTTTTTTGGAAGGAAAAACTATTATTTCATCCTTATTGACAACGTTCCCAAGAAAAGAAATATATTGTAATGATAAATCACACTTTCTGAATTTCCCATACAGTTTCTTATCCTTTATGGTTTTCAAAACAACACTTATATGTTTTTCATGCTCCTCTTTACTCTTATAAAATTCTAGAATTTCATTAATAAACAAAACTACAAACGTATCAAATAACTCTTGAAATATTCTATTCATAATATTCATGAATACAAAAGGTGAATTAGTTAAACCAAATGACATAAAAAATATTCATAATGCCCATATCTATTACAGAAATTTGTTTTTGGTATGTTAGCCTCCTTCACCTTCAGCTGATGGTATCTAGATCTCAAGTCAATTTTTGGAAAAGAACTGATCTCCCTTGATCTCATCAAAAAAGTCTTCAATATGAGGCAAAGGATATGTGTTTTTAATTATGATGTTATTAAAGGTTTTATAATTAATAAAATGTCTCATAGAAAAATATTTCTTTTTAACGAAAAAATAGAAGCACCCCTTGGTGATGTTCTTGGATGAATGAAACCTTTATCAAGAAATTCCTACAACTAATTTTCAACTCTAAAAGTTCCATTTGATATATTCAGTAAGGTGGTTTTGAAATTTTCTTAGCATGAATAACTAAGTCAATTATGAATTTGACTTCCCAATTAGGTATGACACCAGGTAACTCATCAAAAAAAACATCAAGGTATTCATTTACCACTGGAACACTATGACAACCCTGCTTTTTATTACAACTTAATCATGATTTATTACATAAAACATCACTTGATACAACAAAGAAGATCGAGAGGTATAGTGTATTAGGGGCTTAGGATCATTACATAAAAACTTTAAACTTGAAATACAACATCATTATTGAAAACTTCCTTTACATGACCACTACATTCCTTCGTACTTAGCATTGCATGGGATAACCTGAGGACATGCATAAGAAAAGGGTGAGCTATAAAGCCCAGTAAGGGAGTACACAATGAATAAAATGGTGAGTACAATACATGTTAGGCAATAGAAATATCAATAGAGCATTAGAGTAACATGAACATAAAGGCATGATAAAGCATGATAACAATAACATGGAAATGTGGCAACAACACTTAACATTGAATTAGCATGAGCCAAGGCTCATTGCACATGGAGCATGAGTAAACCCGCATTGCACTGGAAGCACGAGTAAACCCTCATTGCACTTGAATTAGCATGAGTCAACACTCATTTCACATGACGTATCATGATACTATACTTTACCCAATGCATTGGAGCGCTATAAAGGGCACACCCTTCTTAAACATTTCATTTCATGCATAAGTGTGCCACATGGATCATAAAACATGGATTCATAAAACATAATCATTTATTACACGATAAAGGAATGTGGAATTAATACATGAAACTTTATAATCAATAAGTAAATGTGAATAAAGGTGAATACCCTTGATGGAGAAATGGGCATGGTATTCACTACACCATGATATTGGCTTAGAAAATCGGTGTGATTTCGGCAGCGTAACGACGTGACATAAGAATTCATAAAAAAGGTTGATGAGAGGGAAAGGGGTTCCTCATCATATTTACATGTAATGGACAGTATGGAGGTCATATAGATACTTGTCCCAACAATTGAAAATGAATTTAGATTCATGATACAAAAGTATTGCTTGAATATAAAAGAGGAGAAAAAGGGTTCTTTCGGAATTTCGGCTTAGTAACGGGTATACATGGGAGGCTTTAAATGAGAGAGAAAGGGGTCTCCCATCATTCAAACAATAAGAGGGCAGTATGGGAGATTTTCAAAACCATACCCCAAAATTCATAATTGAAATTAAAAGGGCAATACAACTTAAAGAAAATTGAAAAAAATGAGAAAGGAAGAAAAAAACCCTTACTTGGAAGTGTGCTTCCAAAGGCTAGAGAGAGGCTTCTGAGAGGCTTCTTGGGAGCTTGGGGCACCTTGGGAGGATTATAGAGAGAGTAGGGCAGAGTTTGGTCGAACTCCAAGGGATTTTAGTGAGGAGGAAGTGGGAGCTTGGGTGGGTTTATATAGGAAAGGTGAGAGAATTCTTTATTATTTAGGTTTGGGACCCCTTATATTAAAATAATCCAAAACACAAACCATCCCATGGTATTTTCCCATGGTTTCTGGAAAAGGAAAGATGAAAACAATATTAAACAAGGACATGGTCCGAACTTATTTAAAAATTAGGGTTGCTTATGTGGAGGTGAGTCACACTCCCATGGAAATTAATTTAAAAAGGTAAAGTGTTGAATAAGTTTTGAGGACTTCATTAATGCTGTGAAAAGTAAATCAAACAAACCCAAAACCTCATTATTTTAATGATTAAACACATATTGTATGAACATAAGGATTATGTTATTTTATTACATCACAATTGGGTCATTATGATGTCATAAAACACATTATATATTTAAATGGTATTTAATTTTTACCCAAAAATTTAACTGTCTCAGAAAATTATGAAAAATTCACCGTTGGATAATTTCGACGTCCTGATTCCAAAAATAACATTTATTTTATCTAAATAATTCTCTAAATATGTGAATTTTCACTTTTAAAATAAAAACCGACATTTATAAAAAAATTCACGGGTTTTGACAGAAATGGCTTTCAAACCTTAATAAAATTTTAATTGCATTCATAAAATTATAAGATCATTTATACTTAATAAAAAATTAATTTAATATTAATAATAATATTTTATTAAAATATTATTTAATTCAAAAATCCTTTAATTTAATAAAATATAATTCTTAATTAAATAATAACTAAAAACACCATTTGAACTTTAAAAACTAATTACAATGTATCAAAAATGACTAGAAATTATATTCATTATTATATAAAAAAATAATGTACATGAACATTGTGCTAATTATTTGTTACATAACCCCTTAAAATAGCCGCATAAGACCTAAGGGTAAGGTGTGCGATGGTGATAGACTCTTGGGGCGGCTCAGATAACATCGTTCGAGTGGTAATTTCAATCAACTTCCACTTTTCCTGTAGACGATCACGTTCGAGCTTGACTTGATGAAGCTCAGCTTGGGCTTGGTCAAGGAAAAAGCCCAAAGACGCCACCTCTTTTCCGAGCTCTGACAAATGGGCTTCGTAAGGGGCAATTCTACTGGATGAGGCCATCGCTTCCCTTGTCTGAGTAGAAATGGGTTCATTAAAGCCTTATATTTATACTACTCAGATGATCACTGTCCAACGGCTATAAAAGTAACGATCACAAATCTTAACGTAAAACTAAAGAAGTTGACATCTTATAAAAACATTTTTCATAAAGAAACATTTAACTGGATCAAGAGGGATTTTCTATCAATAAGCTTTGGGTGGTTACAATATTCCCCCCTTAAGAAATTTCACCCTCGAAATTTTCTTTTTCCCACACTAAAACAAATGTGGGTAACTTAGCTTCATCATATACTCCGACTCCCAAGTTGCTTCTTTAAACTTGTGGTTTCTCCACAACACCTTGACGAGGGGCATTGTCTTATTTCGTAGAACTTTTTCTCTACGATCTAAGATCTTCACCGGTTGCTCCTCATAAGAAAGATCGTCTTCTAATTGTACCACCTCGGAAGAGAGTACATGTGAAGGGTCCGGTATATACTTTCTTAAGAGGGATACATGGAAGACATCATGCACCTTGTCCATAGTAGGTGGAAGTGCTAGTCGATAGGCCACAGCCCCAACACGATCAAGAATCTCGAAGGGGCCGATGTACCTTGGACTTAACTTCCTTTTCATTCCAAACCTCATGAACTTCTTCCACGGAGATATGGGTAAAAACACCATGTCTCCAACTTTAAACTCAAGGTCTCGTCGACGATTATCTGCATAACTCTTCTGTTGACTTTGGGCTACCTTGATATGCTGTTGAATGGTTTTCACCTTCTCCACCATTTCTTCGACCATTTCTGGTCCAAGCAGCTTACGTTCACCGACCTCATCCCAACATGCTGGTGTTCTACACCTTTTCCCATACAGGGATTCATATGGTGCCATTTGGATGCTCGAGTGGAAACTATTATTATAAGAGAACTCAACTAGAGGAAGATGTTGATCCCATCCTCCTTTAAAGTCCATTGAGCACGCTCTCAACATATCCTCAAGTGTTTGCATAGTCCGCTCAGAGTGGCCATCAGTTTGAGGATGATAGGCCGTACTGAAGTTCAGTTCAGTATTCAGAGCTTGTTGAAGACTCTTCCTAAACATAGAGGTGAATCTTGGATCTCGGTCAGAAACAATAGATAGTGGTACTCCATGCAACCGTACCACATCCCTAATATATATCCGTGCTAGTTGATCCAAAGAGAAATCCTCTTGAATAGAAATGAAGTGTGCAGTCTTTGTAAGACGATCCACAACAACCCAGATTGCGTTTTTGCCTTTGGATGTCCTTGGAAGTACAGTGACAAAGTCCGTGTTGATGTTCTCCCATTTACATTCTGGTATGGGCAATGGTTGCATAATCCCCTTAGACTTCTGCCTCTCTGCCTTCACTTGCTGACACATCAGGCACTTTGTTGTAAATTCAGTGATCTCCTTCTTCATATAATCCCACCAAATGTTTTCTCGGAGATCTAGATACATCTTTGTGCTCCCTGGGTGAATAGAGAAATTTGAACTATGTGCATCATCCAAAAGTTCCTTCTTCAACTCCGAACTTGATGGAACACATAGTCTTTTCCCAAACCACACAATTCCTTCTTCATTAACATTAAACTCTGAGGATTTTCACTTTTTGATAGCTTCCACTTTTTCTTGGATTCCCGCATCATCCTTTTGAGCATCCTTTAACCTTTCCAAAAGAGATGGTTGAGCAATAATTTGTGAAAGGATTGATGATGTTCCCTTCTTTATGATTCCCACGTCCATCTTCATCAAGTCTAAGAAGATTGGATCCTTTTCAATTCTCATCATTGATAGAATCGTTGGATCCTTTCTACTTAGGGCATCCGCCACCTTGTTCGCCTTCCCAGGGTGGTAATGTATTGAACAGTCATAATCCTTGATGAGCTCTATCCATCTTCTCTGGCGCATATTAAGCTCTTTCTGTGTGAATATATATTTAAGACTCTTGTGGTCAGTATATATCTCACATTTCTCTCCATAGAGATAATGCCGCCAGATTTTCAAGGCAAAGACCACCGCCGCCAACTCCAGATCATGCGTTGGATAGTTTCGCTCATGGATTTTCAACTGCCTTGAGGAATAGGATATCACTTTATCATTCTACATCAGCACACATCTTAATCCCTTCTTCGAAGCATCACTGAATACCACAAAAAGCTCCCCACTTGTGTGTAAAGTGAGCACGGGTGCAGTGATAATCCTCCTTTTCAACTCCTTGAAGCTTTCTTTTCATTCATCACTCCAAGAAAACTTTACTCCCTTTCGAGTTAGCTTGGTAAGAGGGTTGGACAATCGTGAGAAATTTCTCACAAATCGTCGATAATATCTAGCTAACCCCAAGAAGCTACGGATATCAGTTACTGATGTTGGTCTCGGCCATCCCTCAATTGCATCTGTTTTGGAGGGGTCCACAGATATCCAATTGCTTGTGATGATATGGCCCAAGAATGAGACTTCCTTCAACCAAAACTCACACTTTCTGTACGTTACATAGATCTTCTCCTTGCGCAAAGTCTCTAGTACAGTTTTTAAATGCTCCTCATGGTCCTCCTTGGTTTTGGAGTATATTAGGATATCATCTATAAAGACTACCAAAAAATTGTCAAGGTAATCTCTAAAGACACTATTCATCAAGTCCATGAATATTGCTGGAGCATTGGTGAGTCCAAAAGGAATTACTATGAATTCATAGTGCCCGTACCTTGTATGAAAAGATGTCTTGTGGATATCTTCATTCTTCACCCTTACTTGATAATATCCCGACCGCAAGTCCACCTTGGAGAAGTATTGTGCTCCACGCAGCTGATCAAACAAGTCATCGATTCTTGGGAGAGGATACTTGTTCTTTATCGTTATTTTGTTAAGTTCACAATAATCGATGCAAATCCGTATTGACACATCCTTCTTCTTGACGAAGAGGGAAGGTGCACCCCATGGTGATGCACTTGGGCGTATAAAACCTTTATCCAGATTCTCCTATAGTTGTTTCTTCAGCTCTTCAAGCTCAAAAACAACCATTCTATATGGAGTCTTGGATATTGGTAGCACCCCAGGTATAAGTTCAATTGAGAACTCAACATCTCTTCTTGGAGGAAGACCAAGAAGTTCCTCGGGAAATACTTCAGTGAATTCCCTCACAATAGGCATTTCTTCAAGGGTGGTTTCTTCCTTGGACTCAATAATCTGAGCCAGATATGCGTGCTCATAAGGCAGTAATATCCATGCTTGAGATTATGGAGCTAAAGGAGATTCATCTTTCTCCCGACACTTGTAAAGAATCGGGGGTCGATTCTCCATATGGAGTGTGATTTCCCTCTCCCAACAATTTATGATGGATCTATATAAGGAAAGCCAATCCATGCCAAGAATTGCATCAAATTCCACCAGAGGGAGTATGACGAGGTTCGCCGGGAAAATAAATCCACAGATTATAATAGGGGAGGACTTATATTCATGGGATGCAATGATTGCCCCATTTTCCGTACTCACCGACATCTTTACTTCCAGGATTTTTGGTGGTGTTGGGATTGTTCTACTAAACATTCGAGATATAAAAGAATGCATAGAACCTGAATAAAAAAGTACGTTTGCTATTCCTGAATGAATAACTAGCGTACCTATCACCACTTCGTTGTCGGGGTTCACTTCGGCAGAAGTGATGGCAAAATCTATTCCTTGCTGTCTTGGAGGTTGTTGGTTGCCTCCGATAACCCATGGATTAGGGAACTGATTCGCAAAATGACCTAGTTCTTTGCATTTGTAGCATTGAACAACGCGTTTCGGTTCGAACGGAGCGTTCCTATCCTCTGTCGCAGCCGCAGGTCCTTCTTGCCGACAGTTAATAGCTAGGTTCCCCTCTCTTCCACACCTAAATCATTTTCTCGTCCCCCTAAGGCAATTTCCAGGGTGCTTCTTTCCTCACTTTTGGCAAGTGGGGTGCTGGAACTTCTTAGCACCGTTGGATTTATCCATTAGTCCACCAGCATTGAAGTCCACCTTTCGCTTCTTGTCCCCATGATACCCCTGTGATTCTCCGATCTCCATTTCAACCTTGAGGGCACATCAGAAAATTTCATCATAGCTGTCGATGTCACGGATTGCTAATGATTTCCGCAAGCTAGGCTTCAGCCCACCAAAGAAGCGGTCAACCTTGCAGTCGGGGGTAACGAAAAATCTGGAAGAGTATCATGCAAGCCTTGTGAAGTTTTCCTCGTACGCTCCCACAGATTCTTCATCTTTCTGCTTGAGGGAAAGGAAGTCCCTTTCCATCTTAAGATGGAGGGTGCACGGAAAATATTTATCAAAAAACATCTTCCGGAATTCCTTCCATTCCAAAGCCCCGATCTCCTCCTCAGGCTTCGTATTTTTGATCAACGTCCACCATTGATCAGCTTCACCCTCCATACGATAAGCCGCCAGGAGAACCTTCTCTTGTTCAGAACATTGAAGGATAGAGAAGATCTTTTCAATGGATTTGATCCATTGCTCAGCGATCGTGGGATCAGATGATCCACTAAAAGTAGGAGGCCTTTGTCTCATGAAGCTCTCGATAGTGACTTTTTATTTCTTAGGGGGGGTTGAACGTTCCTCTTGACCCGTGTTTCTATTAAAAACTTGAGTTAGCTGAGAGAGAAGCACGAAAAAGTTCACGATTCCCGCTCCCATTGGATTGGGCATCTCATTAGTACAATCATCACACTGATCTTCACAATGGTTATTAGCCCGAGTTCTCCTATTACCGGCCATTGGCTGGAATAAAAGGGAAGTTACGGGTAACACATAAAGGGTAATCCAAAGACAAAAGTTGATGACTTATAAATAAACTTTAATCTCTTTAACTCATGAGTCTATAGGATTCAATCCAGGCTTTTCATGATCTTCCTTCTAACATATATTCTTAGGGGTATTTTTCCCTTAATAAGGGTTCATACTAAGATTGTGAATTTATCAAAACATATCCCCCGAGAGTGTCGTAACCAAGAGTGCAGCAAGGCCCGTTTTCGTGCACCAGTTCCCGTTCGAGTCTAGCTCAAAGCGGTGTTTTCGGGTTTTACCCCTAGGATACATCTGTGCCAGAGTCGCCTCTACCTGCTCGTATCCAGACAGGGTTGTATTTGTTTGATAAACCACTTACTTAGTATTTACCATAACTTAGGGATGTTTTTATTATGCTTAGTCTTGTATCTAAGTATTTACTAGGGTTTCCTAATCCCAAAAATAACTAAACCTATCCTCTGATACCAACTATGACAACCCTGCTTTTTATTACAACTTAAGCATGCTTTATTACATAAAACATCACTTGATACAACAAAGAAGATCGAGAGGTTTAGTGTCTTTGGGGCTTAGGATCATTGCATAAAAACATTAAACTTGAAATACAAAATCTTTATTGAAAACTTCCTATACATGACCACTACATTCCTTCGTACTTAGCATTGCATGGGATAACCTGAGGACATGCATAAGAAAAGGGTGAGCTATAAAGCCCAGTAAGGGAGTACACAATGAATAACATGAGGAGTAAAATGCATGTTAGGAAATAGGAACATCAATAGAGAATTAGAGTAACATGAACATAAAGGAATGATAAAGCATGATAACCATAAAATGGAAATGTGACAACAACACTTAACATTGAATTAGAATGAGCCAAGGCTCATTGCACATGGAGCATGAGTAAACCCTCATTGCACTTGAAGCATGAGTAAACCCTCATTTCACTTTAATTAGCATGAGTCAACAGTCATTTCACATGACGTATCATGATACTATACTTTACCCAATGCATTGGAGCTCTATAAAGGGCGCACCCTTCTTAAACATTTCATTTCATGCATAAGTGTGCCACATGGATCATAAAACATGGATTCATAAAACATAATCATTTATTACACAATAAAGGAATGTGGAATTAATACATGAAACTTTATAATCAATAAGTAAATGTGCATAAAGTTGAATAACGTTGATGGATAAATGGGCATGGTATTCACTACACAATGATATTGGCTTAGAAAATCGGTGTGATTTCGGCAGCGTAACGGCGTGACATAAGATTTCATAAAAAAGGTTGATGAGAGGGAAAGGGGTTCCTCATCATATTTACATGTAATGGACAGTAAGGAGGTCATATAGATACATGTCCCAACAATTGAAAAGGAATTTAGATTCATGATACAAAAGTATTGCTTGAATATAAAAGAAGAGAAAAAGGTTTCTTTCGGAATTTCGGCATAGTAACGGGTATACATGGGAGGCTTTTAATGAGATAGAAAGGGGTATCCCATCATTAAAACAATAATAGGGCAGTATGGGAGAGGTGCGAAACCATACCCCAACATTTATAATTGAAATTAAAAGGGAAATACAACTTAATGAAAATTGAAAAAAATGAGAAAGGAAGAAAAAAACCCTTACTTGGAAGTGTGCTTCCAAAGGTTAGAGAGAGGCTTATGAGAGGCTTCTTGGGAGATTGGGGCACCTTGGGAGGATTCTAGAGAGAGTAGGGCAGAGGTTGGACGAACTCCAAGGGATTTTAGTGAGGAGGAAGTGGGAGATTGGGTGGGTTTATATAGGAAATGTGAGAGAATTATTTATTATTTAGGTTTGGGACCCCTTATATTAAAATAATCCAAACCAAAAACCATCCCATGGTATTTGACCATGGTTTCTGGAAAAGGAAAGAGTAAAAAAATATTTTACAAGGCCAAGGTCCGAACTTATTAAAAAATTAGGGTTGCTTATGTGTAGGTGAGTCACACTCCCATGGAAATTAATTTAAAAAGGTAAAGTGTTGAATAAGTCTTGAGGGCTTCATTAATGCTTTGAAAAGTAAGTCAAACAAACCCAAAACCTAATTATTTTAATGATAAAACACATATTGGCCGAACATAAGGATTATGTTATTTTATTACATCACCATTTGGTCATTATGATGTCATAAAACACATTATATATTTCAATGGTATTTAATTTTTACCCAAAAATTTGACTGTCTCAGAAAATTATGAAAAATTCACCGTTGGATAATTTCGACGTCCTGATTCCAAAAATAATATTTATTTTATCTAAATAATTCTCTAAATATGTGAATTTTTACTTTTAAAATAAAAACCGACATTTATAAAAAAAATCACGGGTTTTGACAGAAATGGCTTTCAAACCTTAATAAAAATTTTAATTGCATTCATAAAATTATAAGATCATGTATACTTAATAAAAAATTAATTCAATAATAATAATAATATTTTATTAAAATATTATTTAATTCAAAAATCCTTTAATTTAATAAAATATAATTCTTAATTAAATAATAACTAAAAACACCATTTGAACTTTAAAAACTAATTACAATGTATCAAAAATGACTAGAAATTATATTCATTATTAAATACAAAAATAATGTACATGAACATGGTGCTACTTATTTGTTACATAACCCGTTAAAACAGCCGCATAAGACCTAAGGGTAAGGTGTGCGATGGTGACAGACTCTTGGGGCGGCTCGGATAACATCGCTCGAGTGGTAATTTCAATCAACTTCCACTTTTCCCGTAGACGATCACGTTCGAGCTTGACTTGATGAAGCTCAGCTTGGGCTTGGTCAAGGGCAAAGCCCAAAGATGCCACCTCTTTTCCGAGCTCGGACAAATGGGCTTCGTAAGGGGCAATTCTACTGGATGAGGCCATCGCTTCCCTTGTCTGAGTAGAAATGGGTTCGTTAAAGCCTTATATTTATACTACTCAGATGATCACTGTCCAACGGCTATAAAAGTAACGGTCACAAATCTTAACGTAAAACTAAAGAAGTTGACATCTTATAAAAACATTTTTCATAAAGAAAAATTTAACTGGATTAAGAGGGATTTTCTATTAATGAAACTTTGGGCCATTACAAACACCATTAATGTGAATAGTTCCCTTATTTTCAACAATATGAGCAAGATAACTTTCATTTACATTTTCAACAGTTTCTTAGCTTCCTAATATGTTATCAATTGTATGGGTTTGTTCTTGTATAAAAACTAAAATTCTTCCTAAAGAAACTTCTTTAGATCTAAAATCAATTGTGCCATGATAAACATAAAGCCAATCCATTCCCAGAATGAAATCAAACTCTACTAAGGGAAAAACAACAAGGTTTACAGGTAAATTATTTCCACAAACCACAATAGAAAGATTCTCATAATTACTCTTTACCATAATTTTCCCCAATTTTGTTTTAACAATAAGTTCTAGTCAAATTTGTTGATGTGATATTTATAATTTACCGAATAATTGATTATAAATAAACGAATGGTAGACCTCGTATCAAACAAAACATTGAAAAATATGAGTAAACAAACAAGGTGCCTTATAAATCTTCATTAGATAGCCCAGAGTCTGCTGACAAAGTCACAAAAAATCTCACTACCCCTTTATGCTTATAGTCTAGCTTCTTTTCACCATTCGTATCTCTATTTGAACATAAATTTGCATAATGACCCATCTCTCCACATTTAAAACAATTAACAGTTTTCTAATCAGGATTAGTCTTAGGATCGTTTTTATTACAATCTCAGGCTATATGTCCAAACATACCACATCGAAAACACTTCCTAGTTTTGGTAAGGCATTCTCCAATGTACTTTTTGGCAAAATTTTCACAAACTGGAAAATGGAATTTCATACCATTAGATTTAGCTGGTTGATTATTTCCCATCACTTTCCATATAGACCACTTTTTCTCATTGTTTTTAAATTGAATGTGATCATCAGCAAAATCCATCTCTACCCTCTCAGCACATCAGACAAGTTTCTCAAAAAATTTTAATTTATGGGAGGCCAATTCCCTTTGATACCTTGGCTTAAATCTTGAGTAAAAGTGGTTGATTTTACTATCAAGATCCAGAACAATATTTGGAGAATACATTACTAGTTGGGTGAAGTTATCTTCATAAATGACCATTGAATCTTTATACTTTTTCTTGAATTCAAGGAATTGCTTCTCCAACCTAAGTCACACCACCGTAGAAAAATATTTTTCAAGGAAAAGACTTTTATATTCATCCCAATTTAAGGCATACATATATTCTCTATCCCGGATATTTTTGACCGTTGACCACCAATGATCAGCTTCACCTTCAAAATTATAAATTTAAAGACTTACCTTTTGATTATCTGAATAGACCATAACATGTAATATATTTTCAAGGGCCTTAATCCATCCTTAAAATACGATTGGTTCAGATGATCCATTGAAAGAAAGAGGGTGTTGCCTCATAAAATGTTCTACTATCATCATGTTCCATTGTGGTTCCTCTAGTTGTTCTCTTATATAGATGCCAAAATAATTTATTTCCTGTTTTAGCAGAGTCATTACTATCACAGACTGCTCGGTTCGAATCCCTACCATTCTAGGCTGCATATTCGGAAGGATATCGTTCTGTAGGTGCCTCTCCTATTCAGTTTCCCTGTTTCTTCGGAAAAAACCATTCTGAAAAAACATATATTAGTAGAATAAACATGGTAATCTCTAAATTCTATATCATTTAAAATTAAACATAGTGTAAATATTATTTATGGTATTTTATTATCATCATACAAACCCCTAAAGTTATCTAAACCATCATTTGATACCAACTATAAGGACCCAACTTTATTAAATTACATAGTCTTTAATTTTAGTCAAGAAATAAATTCATTTCATATTGAGGATATTTTAAAGTTTATATATTTATATAATTGGTATATAATACAAACATATCATTCCATATTCATATAGAGAATATACCACAAAATAGTATCCATTTCTTCCAAAAAATAAAACTTTTGAAATAAAACATTTTTTCATTGAAAAATATTCATAAAATTTAACTTGGATTCCTTATTTTTATTACACATAATTATAACCTATGAAATGTATTTAAAAATGTGGGCTGAGCACAAAAATCTCAGTTAGGTATATAAAAAAAGGAAAGAAAACATTTGTCCATGAACGTATGAAATCATTTAGAAAAAACATACTTATCACCCAAATAAAATGACTTTGTAAAACCTGAGATTTACATTACTTTTAAAAAAACATATATAACATAAATATAACCTTAAAAATATATCGTTTAATTAATCATATATTCTTGTAATCCTCTCAGTTACCTTATAATTTGTAACAGTCATGGCTACCTTACAATTTGTGTAACCATCGTAGTTACACTTGGAGTAAATATACAACCAACCTACAAATTAAACATATAAAATGAATTGGAGGAAGATATATGTCCCAATATTCATCATAAATAATTCCCAATAACTAGAACACAATCATAAGACATTAATAATTTCAAAAAAAAAACATTTCTTTTTGAATTTTGTAAAACATAATTTTAAAAGAGGTTTTTAAAAGAAATGTCCCTTATAAATGTCATATAATTTATGTGAGACTTAATATAGTTGATTGAATATGTATATACACTATAAATTCAAATAATTAGACATAATATTTAAAAAATTAAACTCAGAAACAATTTTAATACCAAATAAATAATGAAGTAGAATGTTATCCCAAAGAGTGTAAATCGGGTAATGAATTCCCTTACGTTGGGGTTTTCTTACATCAAACTCATTAAAAACTAGTATATAATGGTTATAATGGTGTTATTAATATCATAAAAAACATATTAATATTTATAACACCTTATATTATCATTTCATAATATCATTTCATCCTTTAATTATTAGTATTTTGTTTCTTCCATTGTGTTGGGTGCGTTCTTTACATGATTTCCATGATCGATTTGTGTTTGATTTTCCTATCATATGGAAATGAAATTATATAAGTGGAATGAAATTGTATTAATATGTTTCCATAATTTATAATGATACCATAAATCATTTTGTTATCAAATATTATGATGAATCATTAGATGAAACATTAATGATATTTGTTTCGATCATTTTTGGTGGTTCCTCAACAATCATGAACTTGTTTTATTATATAATTTAATTTCATTCATGGATGTTCATTATAGAACATAAAATAGGTTAAAAAATAGACATTAAATTTATACTAAAACATTAAAAGAGTTTTATGATCATATTTGAAGGATGTAATGGAAATTGGAAACACATCGTCCATGATTTTGGTAAATCGACACATCACAGACGATGGTTTTATTTTTTGATTATGAGGGAGAGGAGATGAGGAAAGATGATGAATATTTTACATGAACCTGATAATATAAATAATACATAATATTCTAGAGATTTTATACCTCCTGGATAAGGGTAGGTTTAGAGAGTATAAGAAAAGAAAGGAATTGAAAAGAAAACACACGAAATAGGAAGAGGATTCTTACCTCTTGATCACTTCTCCTTGAGATCCTCCTTAAGGCCTTTGGTTTTGGCCTTTTGGTGAGACCAGAAGGTCTTGGATTTGTGGAAGAGCCTTGGTTAGGGAATTTGGTAGAACTTAGACAATGATAATGGCTTGAGAGGTGTGAGAGGAAGAGGGGAATGACAGTGGTTTTTATAGTGGAGGAGAGGAGGGATTTTACATTATTTTAATCATTATTTTAATATTTTTGTCCAAGACTATGAATAGTCTTTATTATTTTGATAAAAAATATTAAATAGAGCATTTTAGTTCTAAACATGTGGGATTAAACCATTTATTATGTCGTAAATAGTGCATTTAACTAATAATTAGAATAGTCGGTATTTTACTGTATTTCACTATTCATAAAAGATTCAAGAATTTCAGAAAAATCACAAAAATTAACCCTAACCATTTTTCTACATGTAGAATTCAAAAATGAACTCAATTTTTGGAAAATAATTTTCTAAATAATATTAATTTAATTTTTATATAAAAACACACTTTATTAAAAAATTAACGAATTTAAAACTATAACTGATTTTATGTCACCTTGAAAAATTAATAAAGATGTCATTATCTTAAAAGATGAAAGAAAATAAAACAATAATGTGATTTACTATCCATAATGGTCGTATTACTATTCATAAGGGTATATTACTATTCACTAAAAAAATAAGTTGGTTCCATCAGACTCCAAATAACTTAATGATCATAATTTTAGATTTCCATTTTTCAATATTCAAAACATAGATGTGGAAAAATTATGTTTAATGGATAGTCATAACTATCTAATTAAAACAAAGTTTCAAGCATTTCAATTTATTTTTAAAATGTTGGGGTGTTACATACACTATGTATTGATATATCATACATAACATTACCACATCCATTATCATCATTATCCTCACAAAAATATTTCACAACCCATTAAAATATTACTACATAAAACATCTATGTAACTACCAAGTATTGAAAATTAAGTCCAATGTAATTCATTTATTCTCCCACATAGGGAACTAAACATACAAATATTGTAGAGTAAATAATCACATTATATTCAATGGTTATAACATTATATAACCATGAAATATAATAAGATTAAATCATAATTTTTAATTCATTACATCCTTTACAATCATCAAATAATAGGAACACAAAAGTTTAGTATGTTCTTCTCATGGATAACTTAAATTAAATCACCTTTAAACTAAACTATATGTTCCACCATATTCATTCATATTAAAAAATATATATATTCACACAGTTGAGGTAACATAGTGATTTATACTAAATTTTAATTCCACCTACATTATCATTTCATTGAATCAAATTCAAATTTCAAAATAATTAGGCATCATGTGCCAAACTATGAATGGAATTACCCTATGGTTATATGGAAGAACCCCTTTAAAATTAATAATTCCATTTTTAACTAGTATCTAAAAGTTATCAAACATTATAATGTGGAAGGGGGCAATGAATTTATATCATAACATTATGTAAAATATTCCAACTCCTTCTACCATCACTTGAAACACCTTTTACACATTGTCACATAATGCGGCATGGGCCACTTGATAATGTTCATAAAATACACACCTCTCACCTCAATGGTATCTTCTATAAACTTCATAATTCTCTGATCTATGTTATACATAAGGAATTAATAAATATTTCATGAATATTAACAAAGAATGTAAAATAAATTTTCCTATCATAAACATCCAATCATGTAATTTATATATTATTATAAAATATTGGATAATGAAATATCATCAATTCATTATAATATTCATTATTATTTAATTTTAATCTCTAATAATTAAAATTCAATAATTATAGAATTAAATTTACATAATGTTCTATATCTCAATTATTTAATTTTAAAATTAAATAATAATTCTACCATTTCATAATCAGTATATAAAAATTAATTAATAAGAATAATTATTACAGAAATTTCATATTTATCATCCCTCTCTAATTTCAATTTAGCACATTTTAATTCTTCCAAAATACTATGAATAATTAATCCATTATCAAAAAACCTAACCATAATAGAATCACAAGTATTTTAAAAGAGTTAATAATTTCACTCATCAACCTCAATTACATTATGAATGATATCTTCAAAAAGACTTATGATCTCCACTGATCATTCATTTACAATTAAATATTTGGTTCATCTACTTTTTTCACAATTTAACGTGAAACAAAAATTATTTGTCTCTTCCCCCTCATGATATAATATTTAAAAAACCATTTACACAAATTCACCAATGGTAATACATAATATCTATTTTTATAATATATTTCATCTAACCCTGAACATCACTTCCTAGTGTAACGAAAAATAAATCTTTATGTTCCCTTATATTTAATTCCATTAATTAAAAACACCTATTTATTTCCTCCTAATTATAACCAAATATATGCCACCATATTATCTTCTAATTTATTCATATATTCACCACAAATGTATCAATACTACTTATTTAATTACCAACAAATATTTATTCAAGATGTTCTACAAAATTATGTAAATAAAAATATATCATATAAAGTTGACATATTCTTAAAAAACCACGATAATATGGAATTATAAATTTAGCATACTAGGGTAAAAATTTAATCTCAAATATAGGGGTGTCTTCAAAATCTCATTCAATGAAATAAAAAAGTTCTATTTTATACATCTTAATGGAATATTTAAAAATTTCACAAACTATAATATGTTGAAAATATATCCATATGAAAAAAACTAAATTGATATATACTATATTCGGAAGAGAATTAAATGAAAAATTATAAATATATAGTAAAGAGAAAATTATATAAAATGATAATGTGAGATGTATATTTAAAAATTATTGATGGAATATAAATAATATATATTTTTATAATTAAAAAATGAAACATTTTCACAACATTATTATCCATTTTTAATGAATAATTAAGATAATGTTTTGAAATTATGGTAAAAATGGACTAAATTTCAAAAATAAAAGAACATTTATATAGTGAAAAATTAATTTAACAACCTTATATATATTATTGGATTGGTTGGGAAAAAATAGACTATATCATAATTGAATCCATTATAGTCAAACATGGTCTATAAAGAGGAGAAACAGACATGACTCTCCATTTTCATGTGTCACTTGAAAAACAACCAACCAACACCAGTCACATGCCCCTATAACAATTAACATTCCAATTTGATGTCAAATTATCCTATATTATATTTAAAATTGATGGTGTCTATAAAATAGTAATAAAATACAATTAATGTGATCCAATAAAAGTAACAACTAATCATTCTTCCCCTCAAAATATTTTTAACCACATTTTATTGGAGTTATTATACTCACTCCACTAATAGATATAATGATATATATAGACTCTAAATTTAAAAAATAAAATATAAGCACTCTATTTCTCTAAAAACATTATTCATTGATGCTTACACTCAACATCATTAGTATTGGACTACTACTTATATTTTCTTATCAAGGATTATTAATTATATGAGCGAAATAAATGAAGTGAATATAAAATTCATCAAATTGATTAGTTATAAACTGTTATATCCAATTATTCAGGAATACTCTAGGCACATAACATTAATCAGAAGTTCCAAAATAGTACACTTACTAATCCTTCTTCATGGTCATCATTGTTGAAAAATACCTCAAATCACATCAAATTATTCCACCATGATTATTTTTTCTATTAAATGAGATATCATATTATCTAACCCCATTATCAGACCCATATAATATAGAATATGATCTAAAATGTTACAATTTTAGTATTTAACTCTTGAAAACTCATTATAATAAATAGTATACAGTACGAATAGATTTCAATTATTTTTTTGGGGTAAGTTCATTAGTATAAGAAATCACAACTTTATAATTTCCCTATATGTAGATTTGGTTTTGTGTATGTTTGTGATTATATATATACCATAGTACTTGAATTATTCAATATTAATTGTAATAAACTAAATTTTTTGGAATTTTCACTAATGAATAATAAACATACTTTATAATCTTCATATTTAACTTATAGTAACATGATTTAATTTTAAAAAATATTATTATTAGAAACCCATGACCTTACTAATACATATAGTTCAAAAAACAATATTAATCATTTATATAAACCAAAAAAACCTTCCCAAATATAATTTCATAATTAATAATTTTCCCCATTTTGGATAATAAAAAATATGGTTTAATATCACATTTCACGATACTGAAATGATGTATTACAAGTAAAATTATATAAATTCATTTCATTATAATTTACTATGTATCATTAATAAATTTTTCCCAAATAAACCTATCATAAGAAAATAAAATTTTTCATTTTTGGGTTGGAAAACATAATTTTATACAGTAAAACATATAAATTACATGGAAAATATATGAGTTAAATAGAATATATATACCATAAATCAATAAAATTGAAGAAAATACTTGAAATGAAAAGGATTATGGGGTCCTCCCTCCTTATGATTACAAAAAAAAGTAATAGTATAGTCAAATTAGATACAAAAAATGATTTTCTAAATATATATTAATGTTTTTGTAACATTAATATAAAATTACTATGTAATAGGGTTCCATAATAAAAAATAGGGAGTTTCAATTTTCATGGAAAGGATGAAAAAATTGGTGTAGATGTTATAGTTGAAATGGTTTAGGGAGAACAAAAATACTTAAGAAAATAAAAACAAAACATTTTTTATAAAATAATTTTTTCTGGAAGATAACTCAATGAGTGAGTAATTTATTAGGTGATTAATATCCTTTAATTATTTTATAAAAATATAGAAATATCATTTTTGTGGAATAATAATGAAAATTGGTTATAATTTATTCACTCTTATTCTAAATTAATATTAGTAACTCACAAATTCTATAAATGGAATAAACTAAATTTTGATTCATGTATAATTGGATCTATTTTTATATTCTAATTGTGTGGTACATAATTTATTCCTGAATTTTATTTTAATTTCAATTAATATTTTATTAAATTTATCCATGATCATGATATTTTAAGAATCTATCAATTATGTTCATGAAAATTGAACGCATATAAACATTTAATGAAATAATTCATAAATAGATCATCTTATTGATTTTGAGAGATGAAAATTAGTAAAATAAAATCTATTAGGAAAACATCCCAGGTATAGTTATAGTCACACACCTTATTTATTTGAATCAACATGACTTGACAAGAAGATATTACAAGTCAAAAGAAAATATAAAGTTAATAAAATGTCTAAATGTGGAATACACATTATTTACCACCCTAAATTCTATATTTTGAATCCTATAGTAACACTATAGACCATGTTTTATAGTTTACAAATTCTGTATCACCTATCTCACCAACGACTGGTTCCCAAAAGTCAACAATCAATTAGCAAAAATTTATAAAATAAAAAAATGTTATTGATCAACTACATGTTTTAGATGTATGAAATGATTATGTAAAATCAACATATTTTTAAAAGATTAATTGGGAAATAAATCTTCATATGAGGATAGAGTTCTATAATTTGGATAATTTTTTACATTTTTTATTTGGTATTCCAATATTATTGAATAATTATAATACTACTATACCCATTATATGGAGTTATACCCACTCACAATCATTGGGAATATAATGGACATGATATGATAAGATGTAATGTGTAATGTTATGGAATTGGGTTGTAATATAATTAATGAATTTTATTATTTTGAAATCTATTTTTCATTACTAATTTATTATTATAATTTTTTTTAAATAATTAAAAAAAATTCTTACAAAATAGTTTCACTAATTTTATTTTAGTAGGTTGAAACCCTTTGAAATAATGACATTAAATTATGTTAAATTTATAATTTTATGTTATATATAGTCAAATTTAAAAAACAAATAAATTATTTCATGAAATAAATTTTGATTAAAATATTAGTTAATTATGTAATTATCATATAATTATTTGACCACAATGACCATATGTATAATTTGTTATTAATTTTAAATCACCAAAGAAAGTTAAAAGTCTATTTTATTAAATCATATTCAATTACATAGAATCTTGATGAGTTTTTTTTTAAATTATAAAATAAAATTTGAAAATTTTAACCTGAATCAATCAATTCAACTACACAAATAATCATTTCATACATAAATAAATAGGAAATTTTAATATCATATCTCTATTTAACCAGTATCTTATCTACACATTATATTGTTATTAAAAATCTTAGGGAAAAATTATATTTTTATATACGTTTCGATGGGTGTAAAGATATGATCTTGGATTATAATGAAAAAATTATAGCATATTTTCTTTTGTAAATGGTGTTTTTATACTATTTTTAATGATTATAATCTAGTTATTTTAATAGAACAAACAATCTTTCTTGTTAGATTATAGGAAATATTATAGAATTTTATCTTAAAGGAGGACCCAAAGAGTTTTTAGGTTTACATTATGAGAAATGTGTTTTTTTAGAGGATGAAAGTAGCTCCTCATTATAGATCTTGATGGTAGCGTTTGATGGTATCTCTTGATAGAAACTCCTGATGGTTGTAGTCTTAGTTTAGTGGTTTATTTTGATGGTTTCTTTGGGAGGTAACTCTTAATAGTAGATTGTTATTGTAGTATTCTTAATTTGGTGGCATCTTCTTATGGTAGTTCACAATGGTAGGTCCTGAAAATAGCTCTTGACGACAACTCATAGAAGTTTTAGAATTAGTCTGGATGTAGTTTCTTTTGGTTACTTCTGGTGGTAGATTCTATACATAGTTTACGTTTTCTAATAGTATATTATTATGGTTGTAAAATTTTTCTGGTTGTACATTTTGGTAATTTCTTGTGGACTAAGATTCTGAAAGTAGCTTCTAACGGTATATCCAAATGGTAGATCCTAATGGTATCTCAAAATTATAATAGACTTAGTATAGAATTAACTTCTAATATTGTATTTTGGAAGAATCTTCTTTTAGTGGATCCTAATGGTATGTATTGATGGTAGAAGACTTCATTTGGTGGTAGATTTTGATATTAAATTCTAGTGGTATCTTCTAATGACATATTATGATGATATCTTCTAGGGGTATCCGTCCTAGTATCACGGTAGAACTAGATGGTATATTCCAAAGGAAGTTTCTGGAAGTGGAATCCAATGGTATATCTGGATGAAATCCCCTGACAGTAGCTCCTGGTTGTACATCCTTATAATAGAATTATAATTTTTTTTCTTCATAATTTAGAATTTTTCCCATGTAATTTTTTTTGACATAAATTTTGTGTGTGCCTTAATTAAGAAAATAAATAGCTTTTAAAAAGATTCTATTTATATCACCATTTTATTAAAACTAAGGATCATTGAAATGGGTATTCTTTATGTAATGTAATTCTATCCGAAATAATAGTAAATTAACCCGATCTCTTTGATCTAAAATCCTATTGGAATTATAACTACTATTTATAAATGGAATATCATTAAATTGTTCTTTCATTATTTCTTTCTCTCAAAAAGGAATGTTCTAGAGCCTTTTCTTTTAGATTTGTAGTCAGTTTTCAACTGTTTTTTTGAGATATTCATATATTAGTTCAATCCCATTAGTGGAAACCCTAATTTTCATGTAGTGGATCACAAAAAGATTCTTTCTTCCCAATAGAATATTCTTCTGTTCTCATATATTTTATCATGTGTGGGGGGTCATGTTTGTTTGTCTATTTGAAATACGATTTCATCTATGTTGAAAAAGATAAATTAACCAGTTTAATTAAATTTTAAGGGTATGAGAATTATTCACATGATTTTATAGCTTTTTTGTATTTTCATATTGAGCTTATATATGCTTTTTTTACAATAGAGAATCATTATGGTTGGGATCCATTTTTGTGATGTAGTTTTTTGTGTTTGGGAGACCATATTTTTAGGATTGTTTGATATGACCATAAATATAAGTGATTAATCACCTATATCCAGTTAATTAAATGGCTTCCCCTTAAAATCATGCATGTGTGAAAATAACATTAACATGGAGTGGAGTTGATGAAAAGTCCCTCTACCAATCTAGAAAAAATACATGGGAATTGATATGGAATTTGACGTGATGTGTGAATGGGTGTTGTGTTGCATGGTCATGAAATGGTGTGGTTGTGATGGGGTTTGGTGTTGATATGGGAGTTGGGACAAGGTTGTTTCTTGTTGGGATTGTTTGATTTATAATTACGAGATATTTTCCATTGTGATTTCATGTGTTATGCTAGTTTCCCATTTATTAAAAGAAAATAATAAATAATACTCTTCAAATATAATTTTTTTAGGATGGTTTGTAAAATGGGAAGAATAGAATAATGAAAAATTTAATTGATGTGGTATGTTTATATTAAATGGTAAATGATTATAACTAAATTAATGGGAAGGAAAGTGTGGATTAAATGGATTGGGAATGAGATATAAATGGTATCCTAAAATTGAAAATGAATAGAAATTTTAATTTTGGAAAAATGGTTTTAATTTAGAAATAATATTAAATTTGGTTTCTATTTTGTGGGGTGGTGTTTTTCATTGATGGTTGGAAGCAACAATGGGGGTTGTTCTGAGTCGATGGGGTGATGTTGTGAGTTGGGTTGATATTCATATTATAAACACATAGGTTTTGATTATATACCTTAATATATATATATATATATATATATCAAATTTCATTTATATTTAAAATACACTCCCCACCAATGTTGAGAACATTTTCCAGACACCTGAGTGTTTTGGGTTATTTTCAAAAATCATGATCGAGGGGATGACTTGCTGGCCAACCGATCTTCCCTTCTACCTCTTCCAAGATACCATGACACACATGGAAAGGATGTGATGGATATAATTAAAAATTTCAATGTTATTATGTGATGTGAAGTCATGTGATGTCCTAGGTTTCTATTGAAAACATGTGATGTGATCACATATGTGTTTTCCAGCAAAATTATGAGATGGGTTATATTGCGTATTGTGTATGGAAGTCGAAGGGAATGAGGTTAATGTCCTTCATGTTCATTAATAAATATCATTTAGTTTATGGTTGGGATGTGATATTATGTACCAAGGGTCTGTAGGTAATATGTGATGTGATTTAATGTGATGATATTTTTTATAGAAGAGGAGGGAGTGCCGGGAAATACATCATCAGTGTGTGAGAGTGGATAATTAGTGGGAATGTGTTGCATGGTATCATTTATCAATATGATTAATAATATGTTATTATACCATGATAAATTATTTTTATATAATTATATAGTGAGTATGTGTTTTTTAGATGACATAATTTGGGGTTGTTCGGTTCTTTTGTTTTCTTAGGATTACATTAGTACTCTTATTTCACATGTTCACGAGAGACAACAGTTTTCCCACCAAGTTTTCTGATCTAACCAGACGTGTATATAAAACTACTTTTCTGCATCCTAGAGGTTTTTTTGGACCATGATAAAAATTATATGGTATTAACTCTATAATTATGTTGTGTCACTTCTTGAGATTTTACTTTTGGGTATTAAATTATGAGACTCTTAACTAAAAATATTTTATTTATACATGAAATGTTGGATGGTGTTACCTTACATTTTTTATTATGTAATTTGATGATTTATCACTGTTATTCAATATCTAAATCCTACATATATTATAGTTTAAAATGCATCCTCTTTATGTAATTATTATACCCTCGATGCTAGTAATCAACTAGGGGCCTACTGAAGGTGGGACCTCAGGGTCATTATATCTATCTCACCATTATAGTGGATCTAATAGGAGGGGGACATGGAATCGCTATCTCAGAGGATTGTGGTTGTGATATAGAATGGAGTTTGTATTTATAAATAGTGAGTATTTCATTTGATATTTTTGAAATAGTTCCAGTTGATCTTGGTGCGTGACATAGGCTGGGGACACCAGCTAGGAAATTTGATTTTGTGGACCCCATTATCTAGTGCAAAGACTCTGATCATATTGAATGACCAATTGCGGTGGATCTATTTGTAGGTTAGATAACTAGGAGAGATATTTTTATCATGATTAATTTGTTTTTTTATTTCTTAATTTGGTGGTTTTATTTTGGGGAAATTTAATGCAACATAAAATGAATAAAATAAAACTTAATAAACATAAATAATACTAGTTTTAAGAAATCATTGTTTCTATTTATAGATCCTCTTAATCTTCTTCATGAGGTCAATGTACTGAAGGTTTAGAAGGCTCATCTGGTATATTGTATGAATGTTGAAAATGGTAAGATGTAAGATCTGTGGAAAGGGTATTTTTTTACCCTCCAACGGAAGAATTTGAGGAAGTGCTTGATTTATGACCAAGATATGGAGAGCTAATCAATGGAGGAACCTATGGTTGTCAGGGATTTTTTGGATGTTTTTTATGAGGAGGTTGGGATGATACCACATTAATGAGACATTCAGTTTGAGATAAATCTAAATCCTAATGCTTCTGTGATTTTTATGGATCCATATCTATTATAACCTTTGAATTTTCAAGACATAAGGATTCAGATAGATTATCTGATGCATAGGGTGTCATCTAGACATGTGTATCATTATGTGGTTCCCCAATGTTATGTGGATAGATGATCGATGGTAGTATGATGTTGTGTATCAACTATCAAAGGTTAAAAAATTTCCTGATCATGAATTATTACCATCTTCAGAGGATATAAGATCTTTTAATCTATCTTAAGGGAGAGAGTTAGTATTATATAATGGATTTGGGTTATGGATATATCATGGTAATAGTGAAGGGGTTGATATATTGATGACTATTGCTATATGAATGTATATTTACATAGAGTTCATGGTAATGTATTTTGGTTTCACAAAAACATCATCTGTTTTAATGGTTCAAATTAACTCCATGTTCTGTGAATTCTTAGACCAGTTTTTAATTGATTTCACTGATGAAATATTTATGTATTTCATGTCTGAGAATAAGCATGTAAATCAACTTAGTTTCGTTATGTTGGTTCTTTGATGGATCCAGATCTATGGAATGTGAACCTTGTTCAGGCTCTACACATAATAAGTTAACTTATTTAGGAATTTGGTATCTCACAATGTTGTGATAGTGGACTGGTCAATTCTTAGGGTGGTTTATTCTTGTGTATCACCCCTGAATGTGGGGAAATATTGTAGACTACAAGGTTTTTGGGATATCACCAGATATTAATATATGAATTTCTTGGATTTTGGAAAAATTTATAGTCATTAAATGGAATAAAAATGAATTTTATAGACTACTATGTTCCCATAATAATTCAACTATCTAAATGGGATGTTTTTAAGTTTTCTAGGGCTTCAGTTCTTATAGGGTGGTGATTCATTTGAGGATTTTTTGTATGCTTCCTACATTGGATTGTGATTTATCTTTATTATATAGAAGTATGTGGTCACTTATGGGTGAAGTTAGTTATTCCCCCACATATTTAACCATTCAATCCATGAAATAGAGTTTCCACTGGATGTATTTTCACTAAAGTTCAGGCTACATTACATCATATGGGAGTGATTTGTAGTCTTTATAAATCATAGTAATTTGAGGTATATTCATTTTCATGTGATTTGAATCTGAATAAATTGAGGTTGATTATGTTTTTTAGTATTATTATTATTAGATCTATTAAATATCAGTAGTGGGAATTTTTTTTGTTTCATTCCCTGAGTAGGAAGTCATTTAATATTGTAGATCAGGAGTTTGAAGATGCTTAGAGTGAGATGGAGATATTAGTGTACCTACACATAGATTAAATGAGGGTTTATGGTTTTAGTTTCATATATTAAATTAATGTTTAGTATTCTTTGATGATGATGCATGTGGAATCTCAGTGGGGAGGCTGATTGGTCAAATTGATCCTTGATCATATTTTTTATTGCAATGCTCTAACGATATGTTCAAGGATGGTCAGAATTGAATGAATTTTCAAGGGATGATGTTTGATCTATATTAAATTCATGATGGTGTATTTCATGAGTTTCATAGATCAACCTTTTGAAGTACACTGATTATTTTCTATAATGTACCATGACATGATTAATCATTTTTGGTGGCCCTATATGAAATAGGATGCGGTGGATTTTTTAACTTGGGGTTTGGTTTTCCAGATAGTAATGGTCAAGGTTCATTTCATGGAAATTTGATTCAATAATAGGATATTCCCAATTGGAAATGGGATTCCATCTCATGTGGCTTAATATTACTATTACACATGAGATCAAGGAGTTTAATATGCTATATAGGAATTTTTTTTGGATGAAAAAATTAGCTCACTTCTATGTGATCATGTGTTTAGGCTCTATGGATGATTTTGAAAAGTGTTATGTTGATGAGGTTGTGATTTTTATAGGAGTTGTGAGGTCTATTGTCTCAGAATGGGATTCATGTTTTACTTCAAAATTATTGTTGGGATTTCAATATAATTTTTTCAGGAATATACTCCTCAACACTTGTTTCCACCCATACATGGAAATGAAGAAATTGTTAAATATCATGTGCTAGAGGATATGAATTGAGTATGCATCTTAGACATCGATGGATCAAGGGAACATAACCAGACCATGTATTTGTTTTCAAATAACAATAAAATTCCCTCAAATATTTCCATAGTCCATTTTGGGGCTTTGAATTGGAGTCTATCACATTATTTGTTATGTTGGGATAAGGATATCTTGTATTGGTTTTTCATCCGGTTGTGGTGGAGAGAACGACACATAAGGTTTTGAATATTTGTGATAGGATGAAATCAGAATAGAACCAAAGTAGTCATATGGTGATAAATGGAGAAGTCCATTGGAGTTAGAGGATAATTACCACATGTTCCTAAAGGACTTCCTAGACATGGGAACCAATGGTTAGGAAGGAAGAGAAAACTCTCTCCCTAGTTTTTTGGGCCTTTTTAAGTGTTGGGGTGCAATGGTAAGGGGAGATTATCATTCGAAACATCTACCATGACTAAACTAGATTGAAAAATATATAACACCCCATAATGATAAAGGGTTAAATGAATAAATGATATGACTCATGCCAACAAGGTGCACCTTCCTTTTTTGGGAGCCTATCTGATTAGAACTCCATAGTTTAGAATTCTTGTCTTGGAGTAGTTATCAGGATGGGTGACATTCTTGGAAGTTTCCTAGGGTGTGTGTGAGTGAGGAAATAGAATACTAGAATGAAAATATGCAGCCTGTGGGAACTTTCATTAGTCAAATGACCCATTCAAGCATGTGGGTGGGGCCACAGTGGATATCACATATCTATGGGGAAACTGGTGTCACCTAGAAGGCCATGACCCGACGACTATGTTAAGGTGAGGGTGTTTTTGCTGTAAGTGGGCCCTAGTTGTTAGATTTGGAATTAGATGTGGTACCCAACCTTAAGTGTTCTTCACTGCCTAGGTTGACATGTAGGGACCCCAACAAGAAAATTGTGATCTAGGGGGGTGTGAATGTAACACCCCATAATGATAAAAGTTTAAATGACTAAATAATATGACTAATGTCAACATGGTGAACCTTACTTTTTGGGAGTCTATCTGATTATAACTCCATAGTTAAGAATGATTGGATTTGATTAATGATTTGGATGGGTGACCTTCTCAGAAGTTTCCTTGTGTGTGTGTGAGTGAGGAAAAAGTACACTGGAAAGGACATGTGTTGGCCTGTGGGGACTGTTATTAGTCAGATGATCCGTTTAGGAACGTTGGTGGGCCCTAGGGTGGGGATAACATGTCTATGGGGCAACTGGTGGTACCTAGTAGGCCAAGACCCAATGAACATGTTAAGGTAGGGTGTATGTGTTGTCAGTGGGGCTTAGTTGTTATAACATCATCAACATCTCTCATCTCAATCGATATCATTATGATGAATGTAAAATAATTGAATTGGGGGATTTGGATATCGAGGATGTCACAAAATTTATAGAGTGGATTATTGAGATCTATTATCATTGAGAGAAGGTTTTATAAGTATGTAACATTCCATATGTATGTGTTATGTGGAGGTTTGGTGGAATAGAAGAGATTTCATGGGAGAATAAGAGGATAATGTGTTCTGAGTACCCTGAGTTTTTTATGCATTTCTTATTTTCCATTACATTGGTTGATGATGTGATTTCTAGACCTTATTGTTTTAAATGATACATGAATACTCATTACTGATATGATGTGTAACTAAATCATCAATTCATATGAGGAAGGGAAACAATATCCTTAATTCAGACATGTTATACCGTGATGTGATTAAAACCACACGGTTGACTTAGAGATACCAAATGTCGATTTTATATTGATAGGGGATATGTAATTAATTTATTTTTGTAATTTTTGATATTTTGTGTGGTGGTTTTAGATGTTTTTGGCTGGGGGTTTTTCAATTCATGAAATGGTTGTGAAAGAGGTTATATAGAATAAATGAATCTTGTGGTTATGAGGGATGTTGTGGAGGGTTTTGTTTATTTGGTGTGTATAGTTTGAGGAGGTGTTTGGAATGTAACATGATCCTTGAGAGGTGTCTTATGGTATAATGGTCTAGAAATTTTCATTTTTCCTTTTTGGATAGTTTTTATTATATAGGGTGATAATAGTTTTAGAGGTTTCTAATCTATTTTTATGGACCTTTCAGCTTGTTACATTGTGGAAAATAAAGTTCTAGAGGTTCTCGATGGATGTTCATTGTATTTTTGTGGTATTTTATAGGGAAATATGTTTTTTTAAAGGATAATGGTAGATCTTAATGGTATCTCTTTAATTTATCTATGGAAAAAATTTGTTGAATGTAGTAGACTTATTCTGGTGGTATCCTTTTATGATTTATTATGATAGTTCCTCCTCATGGTAGATCTTGATGGTACCTCATTATGGTATCTCCATATAGTAGCTCCCAACATTAGCTCATAGTGGTAGATTCTAATGGTAACTTCTCATGGTATCTTCTAATGATTGCTCTGAATAGTAACTCCTGACTATAGATCCTAGTAATAATAGAAATAGTCTTGGGGTATCTTCCAATGGTATCTTCTAATGGAATATTCTAGCTATAGTAGTCTTAGTTTGGGAATAGCTTATTCTGGTATCATGCCTAGTCTAGAGGTAGCTTCTGGTGGTAGCTCCTAGTGGTAGCTTTTGATGGTAGATTCTAATGGTAACTCTTAATGGTAGATATATATAGTAGTAAACCTATAGTAGAAGAATATTAAATTGGAATATTATATCATCAGCTTCTAGTAATAGCACATGATGATAGCTCCTGAAAATATATGACATAGACTTGTGGTGGATTATAATGATTCCTTTTAGTGGAATATTTTAACTACAGCTCTTGGTGGTATCTCTTAGAAGTAGTGGACATTGTCTGATTTTAGCTTATGATAGAATATTTTGAATGTATATTCTAGTGGTAACTTTTGAAAAATTCTCTTGATGGTATCTCCTAACAATAGAACCTGGAGGTAGCTCATGTTACTAGAATGATCCAGTTTTTAGAAAATTTATAGTATTACCAATTTTAAAATCATTATCAATAAAATTGGGCTTAACACCATAATTATGTGAATAAAGATCTATTTTAAAATATAATATTTATATTGTTCTAGTCTGTAACGTCTGTATCTTTCAAATTCTATTCTTTGGGGGGTATTTAGGGATTTATGCATTGATGATCAATTAAAATTATATATATGGTCTAAAATCCCAATGGTTTTCTATCAGTTTATTCTAAAAGGAAGATATTTTTTAGGTAATTCCTTGTTGATTTATACAATTAATGGATATTTAGATGCCTTTTTATTTGGGCCATGGAGTGTTTTTTCCAATATTTTTTCAGATATCATCCTATAGTAATTTTATCCTCTATGTGAATCCCCATTTTTTGAGTAGACAATCTCATAAATATTCATTATTCTAGGTATTTTATCATTTTATATCCATAGTTTTGTCATGTAGGATGGGTTCATGCATATTTATCATTATAGAATATTGTTTTATACGTCTTAACAAAGATAAATCAATATGTTTTTATTTATTTGGATTAATCACCTATGTCTAGTTAATGAAATGACCCCCTACGAAATTATAATTACGTGATAATAACATTAAATATGAAGTTATGTTTATGAAAATACCCATGAAAAATATGAAAAAATAATAAGTGACTAATTGTGGAATGATTTATTATATTTGATTTGGTTATTTTTCGTTTAGTTTTGCAATGGGGTGGTTGTGATGAGAAGTGGCGGTGATGTGGATGTTGTGATGAAGAGGTGGTTGTGTGGTCTTTTTTTCTGAGGATAATGGGATGTATTTCTTTTTGATGTAATTTATTATGTTAGTTATTGAGTATTAACATAAATAAATAAAATATATCATTGAAATAAAATATGATTAAGCTATCATTGACTATGGATTGAAATGAATACCAAAATATTTAATTAAAGTGATATATATAGTGTAATTGATAATTTTTATACATGAATTAACAAGATGTAAAATTTATAATAATTTGGATGGATTTAGGAAACAAACTATCTATTTAATTCAGAACAATCTTGTAATGTGAAATATAGAAAAAAGGATTTAATTTTGAATGAAGTTGAAATGTGGTTTGTGTTTTTAGGGTGAGAATGATTTGATAAAATGAATGTTTTTAGGTGAGATAATGAGATGAATTATTGTGGGGGTCATGAATGGAAGGAGGGAAAATGATAATTTCCTTCATCTCCATAATTCTCTACTATTCATGTTGGGGTTCTTATGTGATGTGATGTCCTTGGGGTCTATAGGGTAAATGTGACATGTTGTGATGTGATGTAATGTTAGGTGGAATTTTTGGGATCAATAGGATATACATAATTGGTGTGTGTGAGTGGTTAATTGTTGGGAATCTAGTGTGGGGTTCCCATTATCAATATGTTTCATACTATGTTATTATACATGGATGTATAATTTGGTGAGCATGCCATGATGATGATTGGTTTTATTACTTGACATGTTTAGGAGTTTTATTATTCTTCTATTTTCCTATATGTTCATTAGTTTGATTCATTCTCTTTTGAATGAGGGACATCCGTATACATACTAAGTTTTATTAAATTATCACCCTTTATAAAAAAAAATTATTTCAGTTTTCTTGGAGGATTATGTGGACTGTTCTGTAAATTAGTAGCTCTTACCTATAAATAGTTTTTTGTGACTACATTAGCTTTTAAATTTGTTTATTTACGTTAGATAATTTTATCTATACATATTTTAGTTATACATACAATGTGGTATGGTTTTGGATTCCTTTTTTATAATTACCTAGAGGTGATTTATCCCATATATCCTATCGCTAGATCCTATATATATACAATACAAGGTAATTCATATGATTTTTGAGATTTTATAGACTTAGTTTTTATAACCATACTAGGTATCACTGTAACTACGACTTAGGGAAATTATCTCTCTCCAAACATGTTGGCATCCCAAGAGTGAGGAGGTCATGATAGTTACATTCAATAATCAGTTATTTTGATTTATTTTTTATGATATTTTATTTTCTTATATAATTTTTACTTCATAACTATGTGTGAATGGTTTAGTTAAATATTTTATTCTTTAGACACAGTGGATTTTCATTCATGTAATATTGATATAGAATACATTCATTGACTAGATCATCAAAAAAATATGTAATATGAAATTAAAAATTAAAAATTCATAGAATTTTACCTTTTCCCCACAATATAAAATGATGAATTTCCAATGATTGATTGAAAACTCAGGTTCAAAACAATTATTTTCCATGATAGGGTATTTTATTAAAAACATATTAATGAAATATATTCATTCAAAAAATAATCACATTGGTTAAAAAATTCTCATTTTATAAGTATTATTGATAAATAAGATGTATAAAAGAATATCACTGATAGAATCTAGTAAAATTGGGAAAATAATTTTTCACTGACACAATTATAAAAAAAGTGATTGTGAACACATTTATCACACCTAAAAATACTAATTCTCAAGATTATATTTTAAAAATAAGAGTGAGTATCTTAATACATTTTAAATTATTTATATTTATATTTTTTATAAAAATGGATGAATGTGTTTATATAAACACTTATTTTTATGAATTTTTGGGAAAATTATAATTTATTCCTTGAAATTTAAAATGAAATTACATCATTTCATGTTTGTTGAATATATATACTAGAACATAAAATCACATACCATGGGCTTCAATGCTCCATTTACTGTTAAATATCACAATTTTTAATTACACATCAGTTTGATTATATATAATATTTGGTATATTATTCTATTAAATCACCTATATTGATTATCATGATTTACTCAACTTTTGACATAAAAAATTAATATGTATGAATTATGCTAATTTTAAGAAAATATTTATCAAATTCCTTAATTATATGAGGAGAGATACAATAAATCATACACAATAAATCATATATCATAATCAATTAAGACTCCTTCTCCATCGAATATATTGTATCACCTATTCAATTAAGTTAATTGAATAGAATGTCAAAAAATATTGATTTTGTTTTTATTTTAATTAGTAATGTATCATAAATGAGATATAAGAACTCTAGTAATTATCAATACTACTTTTAATAAATGATAAGGTATTTGATAATATAATCATTGTATTTATATGAGAATATAGGCATAGCCTTTACAAATCATACACGATAAATCATATATCATAATAATATTTCTAGCATAAATCATGGAAGTTCATAAGATTTTGATCATAGTGGAATTAAAGAACATGATCCAGGAGAGTGTAAAATTCTAATAAGATCATGTCATAAATGTGCGTCATAATTTGTTGAATAATAATTATCATTAATTTCTTGTTTCAAAAATTCACACCAAATGATTACTTACATGCTACAATTGGGTTAACCACATATATACTTGCATCTGTATTTGGATAGCCTCATGTATATGAACTTTTGGACATGGGATAACATCCCATGTACCCAATTATGGTATTGGGATACCGTAAAAAGTACCCCTTGTTCTCATAAATCATCCATTTTTATACAATTAAATGGAGGACTATAATGGACCCACCTAATCGATAATCATAATATATTCATTTTTATTCTACATGATCTTTAGAAAATTTAATATTTCATCATAACTTATCACATGGAAAAGAAATACCTTATCATTAGTACTTCATAATTATAATAATAATATATCCCAAGAAAAAATATTGAAGTTAAAATTGGATCATATTCCAAATAAATCATATGAAATTTGAGTAGATGTTGTTATAGATGAAAATAACATTAAAATATCATTGGAACACTTCTTGAGGAAAATATATTTCCATTTTAATTTCACTTATTTAAATTATAATGTTATAAAACATAATATAAAAAAAATTCTTCTAAATTCTGGTTAAAAATTTAATGGTGGCTTCAATTAAAAAATATTTCATGATCATAGGAAAAGAAACCTTATATTAAAAAAATATTCATTTAACTTTTTTAGTAGAAACTTAAAAGTACCACATTTGAAAAAATAAATAATTATTCATTTTCACTATCAATATATAACATAAAAAAATAATATATTTATAAAATAATATTAGAATATTAAAAAACATTAATGAATTAATTTTATTGAAAATATGAAATTGAAATAAAGAATGTTGAACAAATAGAAAATGAAATTCTGTTTTCCTGAAAAATATTATGTCAAAATTCTGAGTTCATAGAGAAATAAAAATTAAAGTAAAATAGGAAATACTTAGAAGCTTTTTAGTAGAAGAAAACTATAATATTTTAGAGATATATATCAAATAATTTTAAAATTATAAATTTAATCATAAACAATCCTAGTAAAAATGAGAATGTAACTTAAATCCATTACATCATGTATTAATTTCACTAAATGATCTACAAACTCCAATATCATAAAATAAAATTTATTATAAATATATAATATACCAATTCATACCTATAATACCATATATGATATATTTTTAACATTTGAACATCATTTTATTCTTGTTTCATTACTCAAATCATTTGTTCTATGTGTTAGATATTTCATTTTTCATCAATGATTTGTTTTGGATGTTATGGTAGCAGAATTTTGATCATTATGAAATATTATATATAATCATAATAATTTCATATGTATAGTATTTAATCATTATATACTCCTTTACAATATGTAATATAAAGTAGTGATGAAAAAAGATTTAGAACAATTCATGGGTATTTTAGTTCATAAGTATCCCAAACAGTTTTATTCAACATTTCGATGGATAAAAAGAAACAATTAGAATGAAAATTAGTAGTTAAAATTCGATATTATATTATACATATCATATGTATACACTACATAGATAATAAAAATAATACATGATATATTGTCATAGAAAATTAAAAATGTTAATAAATGGATTTGGTAATCCCCACATACACAGGTGTAATACATTCATTTCTCATATGATGGAAAGATTTGTGAAATGGTTGTGACAATATAACAATAACATCTTAATGTAATATCGATACTATTATTATCATGTTTTTATGGATAAATCAATTTTACTCTAGGTTTAAGATGAAATTAAATTAAATGATCTTACTAAATATTTATACATATTCCTTGAGACACCACCTTCTTTATACACCTTTGTAATTGATATATTTATGTTAGGATAATAAATTAAGATACAAGATGACATGATGGAATCCTATAAGGTTCTGTATCTAGGATATTTTTTCACTTTAATGATCAAATATTGTGAATAGGTAGGAGAATACTTCCCCTTTTTAAGAGAGGGGGTGGATACACATATAATTATATAAAATATTTCTATAATATAAGGTTACTATAACGAGAAACAGAAAATAATGGAAAATGATTAAAAGATAAGATAACAATATTTGAAAATATATTAAACTAATTAGAGTATCAAATGTTTATGTGACATTAATAGTATTATCTCTTAGTTTTATCCCCTAAGAAAACTCATTTTTAACTTAACCATGGTAAAAATATAATACCATTGTTATAATTAATTATGACCAAAAAAATATTTTACCATATTAAATTACATAAATTATACATATTCTAAATATGGAATAATTTTCACCAGATTAAATATCTATATATGGAATGATATAATTTTTATTATGCTTTCAAAATATAAGAAAACTTGTTAATAAAAAAAGAATGAACCTGAATTAATCTACATTCAATTCAATATAAAAGCCATAAAATGATTGTAAAAATATATTATTGTGTATATAATATATAAATATAAAACAATTAGTAAATATAGTTTTTTTAATTTATTAATATAGAAACACATTTCATTCATAAAAATTATTTTGAGAAAATTGTTTTTTATGCCTGATAAAGAAACTTATTCCAAATTCAATTTTAATGATGATTACTATTAAATTAATTTTTTTTACAATTTAATACGGAATAAATAATTTAATATCAATTGCAGGCAAAATTATTTTTCTAAAATAACTGGTTTTATGAAACGTAATGACATTTTTTACAAATTATTAATATTTTCACTAATTAATTGAAAGAACATATTATAAAAATCCAAAAAATTCACAAAAAATAATATTGACGTCGTTAATTTAAAAATTATATAATTTTTATAATATTGGAGGAAATAAATTTTAATTTTCACACCATAAAATAAAGAGACCTTCTTTTTGAAGAAAACAATTTTGTGAAAAATATATTGAATTTACTAAAAATTAATTAAATATTTATAATAAATTATTGGAAAAAAACCAATTGCATACATGATTACTCACTGAGGTATATATAATAGAATTTTTATTTTCCCTCTATTTTAATTTACAGATGGCGTAAGTTTATTACACCACATGGAAAAAATGATATTTCCATTTCCTTTAATAAATTTCTTGAGGGATTTGGGTGGGGCCACCAAATCGTATCTCATATTTTTTTGGTATTATATACTAATGATTAAATTTGGATTTCTAAATAAAATATAATTTTTTTATAATGTATATATATATATTTAAAAATTCCAAATTAAAAACTCTATTTTAAGGATATATATATATATATATCATTCCTTATTTAGACTCAGTGTTTAATGTCAGGAAAGTTATTGATTTGTTAATATCTATTTCAAAGTAATTAAAAATTAAATAATGAGGTGTAACATTCTTCCCCCATAAAATGATATTCACCCTTGAAGTTTTATTAAACATAGAAAATATAATGATATATCTTCTTCAACACATCCTTATGTTCCAATATAGATTCCTTAAATTTTTTATTCATCCAATGAACATTAACTAGGTGATTTGGCTTTTCCATATCACATTATCTATATGATCAATGATTTATAGAATATATTATTAATAATAATGATCATTATACATTGGTAAAACCTTTGAGTTCATTATATTTCAATGATTAAAAATTTAACTCTTAAAATTTGTTACCTAGAATATATAGAGAACTTGATAGGGGTTCATTGAAAAAACCATGTTACAATATAGAATAACTTATTGATAAAGAATACCTAAATAGTTTATATATTTTAGTATCAACATTCCCTTATTATTGAATCTCAAAATTATTGATCCCAAGTGTTTAATTTTTTTCAATGATGTTTCAATATATATTATTGTGTTTGGATGACATGGTGATGGTTATAGAGATATCATGGAATTGTTTATTGGATTTGGATGTCTCACTGTAGAAATTCTCCATATAAATGTAGTGATTATTGAACTGATCAAAAGATCAAATACATGTGTTATTGGAGTTATATAATATACAAAATATTTAATATAAATTAATAATTTTGATATACTTATTTTCATATATACTTTAGTGAGGAATTTTAAAGAAATATTTATTTTTCAGGATTATTAGTCTATAAGAATAACATGGAATATTATACTATATCGTGATGAAATTTCTGTATGTTTTCCATGAAAACATATTGAGGTCCATGAATGAATAATATACCATGGAAGTTAAAATTATTCTATATTTATTTTTGAGAAGTCCCTATATGATTTTGAGTTATATTGGCTACCTATATAAGTTAATTCATTAATACCTAAAACCACACAAAGGAAAACTAAGACTTCCTATATATGTCATCTGGGATATATAATGGTACATTAAGTATAAATGGGGGTGTATCAAATTTATGTTTCAATACATAATATTAGTTTTTTTCTATATTTTCATACATGTATCTCTTTTAAGAGTAATGGTTTCCCATGTAATGGTTTCCAACACATGTATAAAACTATGTATTGGTAAATGGGGGATCATGTAATGGTAGTGAAAATTCTTGTAAGGGAACATGCATAATTTTTAAAGAAACATAAATCAGGCTTATATCTACATAAGGGTATGTGATGTTTAAAAGAAATTTATTAAGTGTATTTAGTCACTCATGTAATGTTATATTTTTATCATGTAATGGTTGATGATTCTCATTTGATGGTGATGAGGTATTAAATGAAGAATACTACTTCCATGATCAAATACATCAACCTCCTAAAATCTAAGAGAATATAAAGAACATGTTTCATTCAATATTCTTGTATATTCCATTAATTAATAGTATAATCTGACCTATGAAATCTATAGGAATTAATTCATGGAAAAAGAAACATGATAAATTCATGATTGAGTTCAAGGTAAATCCATTAGTGAAGGGTTGTGTAATCATCAAATAATGAGGACACATGATGAAATTAAAATTTAATTCTATTTGAACATGAATACACTACATGATGAATTTTGATTCCCTAAATTAATTTATCATCATAAATTTGGCGTTTTAAAATGGGTAATCTCAAATATTAAGATATTACATATAAGGTGAGAAGGTTTTTTAACATATGAGAGTATGGAGGTTATGCGAGAGACATTCCATAATTCTAGATGACATGAACACATGCCCATTGAGCCATAAATGATGATATATTTATGAAGAATGAAGAGACCTAGATTCCTTGAGGTATTTAAAAATTAAATTCACATTTTCTATAGAATGTAATTCTATATGAAGAAATAATAAAACCATGAAACCTTTAGGTATTTCAAATGAATTTCATGAGACATAGATTCCTTGAGGTATTTAATAATGAAGTTTCTTTCTTTAATTTCTCCTTCATTACTGGTCATAAAACCATTTCTATGGTTTAACTAGAATTTAATATATTTATTATAGCCTAATTAATATTCATGTACTAGTATACTTAAATATTATTAAATCATATGACCCAACTAGTTCATAATAATCAAAATACCACTAAAATAATCTAAGAGAATGTCATTAATATTTCATCTAATGATTAATAATCATTCCATGTAAACAAAAGATATAAATGACCATTAAAAATTCTATATTTTCATAAATAATAGCTAATTTCATTTCCTAATATTTACATCCATTCCACATGAACTCCATTACCATAAAACAAGTGAACTGATTATGAAAGTCAAGAAAACGAACACTTCCGAATGACAGAATTCAATATAATAACCTATCAATAAGGATATAAATTAAATAAAAAGAATTATGATAAACTAAATAAATTTCAAATAAGTTATGAAATAATTTATTAATAAGTCAAATTTCATATTCCCGGTCCATAAGTTCAAGAGAGGAACACATTCATACTTAAGGTAAGGGTTTTCCACCCGAACACCCATTTTCATTTTGGTTATTTTAATTGTCTAATTACCTTAATGAAATTATTAATTATTATTATGTACTCCTAATAAATTCATCTTGAGTATTATATATATTTACACCAACCATAATCCTTCCTTATTTTATATATGGTTCACATTTTAAAAGGAACTTTCAATTTTTTTATGAAATACATGCCCAATTCAAGGGAATTTCTAAAATCCGTACCTATTTTCAAGGGAAATCTATAATATTTTCTTGGAAACCATTATCTTTATAAAATAAATCATTTTATTATTAAAATACTATCTTACTTACCTTCTGGTTTTATTCAAATATTTTTTCCAATAGAACTCTTATTTTCAAAGTAAAAGAGTAATTATCTCAAGAATTACTCAAGGATTTTATAAAAGTATCTTCATCTATTTAAAAACTCTTATTTATTATTATGTATTATTGGGATTAATATTTCATTGTATAATATACCATATTTAATTTAATGGTGTATTATTATTTTGGCTGTGGATGTGCTTTCTTAAAACCATTCACCAATTTACTTCGAATGGTTAGTGTTTATACTTAATGTCCAGGGAAAGTTATTTGCATTTCATATATTAATTTCAATATGAATGTATATTTTGTTTATGTGTATCCCCATTCATATGAGGAATTAATTGTCTATAGTAAGTGTCAGGTGGGGCCCTCTATAGCCCCTTGGTTCATCGGTAGGTCTCATGAGACAAACTACGGTATTGGCTTAAGGCCTTGACAAAATGATTATTTATGGTCTTAGCGTGAGGACATGATAGTATTGTAATGTTGTCCCGAATTATAAATCCCTTCATTATGAAAATAGTATTGATGGTTCATGTGGTTATTAATCTAGTAGAATACCCATGATTATGTTTTATTATGGATTTTTTTATTCAACTATCATTCCTGCCATAATCTATTCAAGTTATTGTTAAAGGCATATGTTTTTGGTTATTATACATGCCTAATGTTTATGCTATGATATCTTATAATGTATTTCTTACTCTTACTGAGCATTTGAGCTCACCCTTTTCTTATGATTCATTTTCCCAGTACATGAATAATTTTATTACGAATGACATGCTGATATAACCTAGGAGTTATGGACATTGTCGATGAAAGTTTTATGTTGTTTTTCATTTCAAGATGCAATGTTGAACTTATGTATGTATCTTATTTCCAATTCTAAAAAACTAATCAGTCCTTTGGAATGCATATTACTTGTTTATATGACAATTTAATCAAATAAGGAACCAGCTCTGGGTAACTGGGGTCGGGTCCTTACAGTTGGTATCAAAGAAAGTTTATTAGAAAAAATGGAAGCTAGATTTAGAAAACGTAGATTAGGGAAGAGTCCATAGGATAGTATTTTAGGATAAACATACACGAACATCTTGGAATTTTAGTAAGGAATTGATTATGTGGATATTTATGTCAAATACATCCCTATCTAGATACGAATAGGTAGAGACGGCTCTGGAATAGATGTACCTAGGAGTGAAAACTCCGATAACGAGTTTCGGTCATGACTCAAGGTATCTTGGTACATGATAATGGGCCTTGCAGCACTCTTGGATTGACACTCCTATGTGATATGCATAGGATAATTCACATTTTCTTTACAAGCCATTATGATGGATTTAAACATAAATTTTTCCACAATGGAACCAAGTTTATGATTAAGTAATTATCTATGTATAGGATTTTGATTTATGCTAATCATTTTTTTACATTGAGATTATAAATTATGATTCATAACCTAATCTAGTGTATTCTTTTATTTATAAATGGTGCCTATTGGAAGGAATATAAATCAAATTAATGCACGTTTCCCATGTAGCGATTTCCTTTGGACACATGATAATGATGTTTGATCTGGTGTTGTGACTTGTGTGAAGAAACTTATACCTATACTGAGACAACTTACTGAGGTTATGAATAATTACCTTACATGTATGGGGAATCTGGATCCACAATGTGGTGGAGCTATGTTAGATCGCCTTATGAAAAAAACAACCTCCATCATTCAAAGGGACTACAAACCCGTTTGTAGAAGAGCAGTGTATATATTCCCTATAGATGATATTTATCACTTTCGGATGTAACAAAAGATAGAAGGTTGTCATGGCTATGTATCGTCTATAGGGGGATGTGGATTAGTGGTGGATATTAATCCAAAAAACAAAATAGGGGGAAGAAATATAAGATATGGAATGGATGTATTTGAAGTAAATATTTCTAGAAAAATATTTCCCCCACGAAAAAAGAGTGTATATAGAGAGGAAATTCGTGAATATGAGGAAGAAGGAGGATAAAAATGTTCCCAAGTATGAAGCCAACTTTACCAGGATGTAAAGGCATGCTGCGGACAACATACATAATCCAACGAGAAAAATTTATAGATTCTTTGATGGTTTAAAACCATTCCTTCAAAGGGCACTAGTCTCTCTATGTTTCTCATCATATGAAGATATAATCTCAAGTGCTATCAAGTTGGAATTTTTTCCAAGTATTATGACTTTAAGGGAAAGAAAGATAAGAAGAGGGATGCCGAAAACTTTGGTAAAAGAAATAAGGAAATAGGTAAGAAGGTAAGAGTTGAACTTCCATCATACAGTAATTGTGGGAAGAAAAACCCTGACACTTTTTTGAAGGGAATGAGAGTCTATTACAAGTGTGGAGAAAAAGGACACCTATCTCGGGATTGTAAGGGGATGAATGAAGCTACCAATTTTCAATGCTACAATTGTAGGGAGATGGGTCATTATTAACATGAATCTACTACGTGTCAGGGAAATGTTACTCAAAGAAGGCCAAGGGAGAAAGGCCAAGATTATGTGGTCACAACTGCGGAGGTCGACATTCCTAAAAAAGTGGTGGTTAGTACTTTAATCCTTTCATAAAACTTAGACAATGATTTATTTGATTCTGGATCATCGCATTCTTTCATATCTTCCTAGTTTTACAATAAAATAAGATATTTACAATTAGATTTAATAAGGGAGTTGTCAGCCAGAACTCCTAAGGGAAGTATCATTGTAAAAAATTTGTGTCACGCAGTCCCCATTATAGCATATAAATGTGCTGTATTTGCTGATTTTATTGTCATAACCATGATTTAATTTGATATAATCCTCAGTATGGATTTGATTTCGAACCATGATGTGGAAATTTATTCCAAGAGGAAGGAGGTTATAATTTTTGAAGATGATGTGTAATCCCTTATATTTAGGGCAGAAACATCACCATCTGATTCTTATCTAGATCCACCACCAGTAGAACTAGTAAATTCAATTATTGGGGACTAAGGGAATTCAATAACTTTGGGTGAGGAAAAGAATGATCAAATAGATGATTTACCTATTGTGAAAGAATATGTTGACGTCTTTCTAAAGGATTTACCTGAACATCCTCCAGAGTGTAAAATTGGGTTTTCCATTGACATAATTTCTGGTTCAAGGCCCATATCAAATACCCCTTATAGAATAGACACTGTGAAATTAGTGGCACTGAATACACAACTGGGGGAATTGAGTGATAAAGGATTTATTCACCCATGTGTTTCTCCATGGGGAGCCCCTGTTCTTTTCGTTAAGAGTAAATATGGGTCTATGAGGTTGTGCATTGACTATAGGGGGACCAATGCTATAACAAAAAAGAATAACTATTCCCTACCTCACATTGATGATTTATTTGATCAAATTCTTGAAGAAAAATATTTTTAAAAGATTGATATTCGATCTGGATTTCATCAGTTTCTTGTGAGGAAGGAATACACCACAAAAATAGCATTTCAAACTAGGTATGGGAATTACGATTTTACAGTAATGACTTTTGGACTGACTAATGCACCCTTTGTTTTCATGGATTTAATGAATAGAGTTTTCAAAGAATATCTTGATGAATTTGTGGTGGTATTTATTAATGATATATTGTTATACTCTAAAATATATGAAGATCACGAAAATCACTTGCACACTATTCTGAAGACTCTTAGAAGAAATGAATTATTTGGGATGTTTAGTAAGTGTGAATTTTGGCTCCAATTAGTTTCCTTTCTAGGAAAAATTTTCTCCAAAGACAGAATATCTATTGATCCTATAAAGAAAAAGGCAATGAAATACTAGCATAATCCAACAAACCTAACTGAGGTACATAGTTTTAATGGATTAACAGGTTATTATCAGCGTTTTATTCTGAACTTCGTCTGTTTAGAAAACCAAAGGACCAAGCTTATACGTAAAGGGGTTAAGTTCGTATGGAAAAAAGAATGTGAGGACTATTTCGAAGAATTTAAGAGGAGATTAGTGAATTCTCTAATCCTAACCCTACCCTCAGGGAATGATGGGTTTGTGATCTATAATAATGCATCAAAGAAAGTACTTGGTTGTGTCCTTATGTAGAATGATAGAGTTATTGAATATGCATCATGGAAGTTAAAAATTCATGAAAAAAATATCCCACTCATGATCTTGAGTTAGAAGCAGTAATATTTGCTCTAAATATATGGATACATTATCTCTATGAAAAAAATGTGAGATATATACGAATCACAAGATCATGAAGTATATCTTCTCACAAAAAGAACTCAACATGAGGACACTATGATGGCTCAAACTACCCAAGGATTATGATTAAACTACACACTACCACCTAGGGAAGGCAAAAATGGTAGCTGATGCATTGAGTAGGAAGGACCATGGAGTTCTCAAAAAAATGAGGATTGACAAGGATCCTTTGTACATGGATCTAGTGAGGATGGATATGGGAATTATCAAAGAAGGTGAAACATCACTACTTTTTCATTTGTTTGCCCAATGATCTTTATTAGAAAGGGTTAGAAGTTCCCAGCAAGATGATGAGAACCTGCAAAAGAAAATTAATGTTGTGAAAGATGGGAAGATGGTTGATTATGTTTGTGAAGATGGTGTTATGCAATTTGGGAAGAGGGTTTGTGTTCCATCTATACTCGAGATAAAAAGGGAGTTATTGGATGATTCCCATAGTTCAAATTTCTCCATACATCCTGGTAGCACTAAGATTTATAGAGATTTCAAGGAACATTTCTGGTGGGATAACATGAAGAGGGAAATTTTGGATTATCTATAAATATGATTAGTCTATCAACAAGTGAAGGCTGAATGGAAACATCCAAAATGAGTCATGAAACCTATACCTATTCTTACATGGAAATGGGATGAAATCACCATAGTTTTTTTCATTGGATTACCCAAAACTCCAAGGAATAATTATGCGATATTCATAATTGTGGATCAAGTTACAAAATCATCACATTTCCATGCAATAAGGGAGGATTTTCCAATGGAACACCTAGAAAGACTCTATATCAATGAAGTTGTGAGACTTCATGGAGAACAAATCTCAATTGTGTATGATCATGACCAATGGTTTACATGGAAATTTTGGAACAACTTTCATAAAGATTTGGAAACTGAACTTTGATTGATTACTACTTACCACCCACAAACTGACAGGAAATCAGATAGGATGATCCAAACCTTTGAGGAAATTTTGAGATCATGTTCACTTGACATTCAAGGTATGTGGGATCAATATTTTCCCTTAGTGGAGTTTTCCTATAATAATATTTTCCACTGGAGTATTCAAATTGCACTATACGATGTAGTGTATGGGAAAAGATGTCGTACACCAACTTGTTGGGATGAAGTTGGGGAAAGGAAGATTGTGGGCCTAGAGATTGTGGAGGAAACAACAACGAAGGTAAAAAAAATTCAAGGTCATATCAAAATAGCTCAAAGTTGAAAAAAGAGATATTTTGATAATCGAAGGAATGATCTAGAATTTCTAATGTGAGATCAAATTTTCTTGAATGTATCTCCAAGGAAGGGTGTTACAATATATAGAAAGAAAGGGAAACTGAGCCCTAGGTGGAATGGGCCTTTTGAAATTATGGGGAGAATTAGAGTTGTTGCATATCGTTTGGCTATGTCACCTTGCCTATTCAAAGTACAAAATGTGTTCCACATCTCATTGCTGAGAAAGTACATGCCCAACCCAACACATGTCCTCACTTATGAAGGTATAGAGTTAGAACCTGACCTATCTTACTGTGAAGAGCCTATCAGGATTCTCGACACTAAAGAACATGTGTTGAGGAATCAGATGACTCGTTTGGTAAAGGCACTTGGGAGAAATCATAAAATTGAAGAAGAAACATGGGAACCTGAGGATATTATGTTGAATACATACCCAAATAGTTTTACGAGGCAACATTTTTTAAAATTTGAGGATGAAATTTTTGTAAGGAGGGGAGAATGTAAGACCCCAAGGTTTTGGAAATAAATATTTATTACATGTAACACTGAGTCCCTAAAAAACAACACGTTTTATAATCTAGTCATTAAACACAACTTTTCCCCGTTTATATTTTGAATTTCAAAAAATGGTCATCTAGACTTATGATCAGTAAGTCATTTGGAGTCATATAGAACAAACATGATTTTTGGTGAATAGTAACAGACCATTATGAATAGTAATAAAAATAGTAATATAACCCTTATTAATATTATATGATAATATTATTTTATTTTCTTAGTTTAATAAGATAATATGATCTTTATTAATTTTTCCATGTGATATAAAACTAATTTTACCTTTAAAATTTTTATTTTCCGAATAAACTATGATTTTAGTTAAAAATTAAATGAATAATATTTATAAAATTATTTTTGAAAAATGGAGTTCATTTTTGAATTCTACACATCGAAAAATGGTTAGGGAGAATTTTTGGTATTTTTTTGAGATTCTAGAAATTTTGATGAATAGTGAAATATGGTAAAATACTATTTATACAAATTATCAATTAAATACACTATTTATGACCTCATAAATGATATAAGGCCACTTAGTTCGAACTCACATGCACTTATTACTATTAGGGGTCACATGAAACAACACTATTGGTCATCTTAGGGGAAATAATAAAAAATGAATAAAATATCCAAAATTCACTACTCTCCTCCACTATACCCCCCCCCCCTCACTTCCTATTCTATTGACTCCTCTAAGACTTGAATCTCCTCAAATATCTGACCAATTACCCTTCTCTAGTCACTCCCCACATCCAATAAGCTCTTGGTCTTTCGAAAAGACCAAAACCTCTTCCCGTAAGGACATTCTCCAGGAGGTTATTACAAAAGGTAAATCATCTTTCTATTTCATTTAGTTTCATTTCAATTTATCTTCTTTTATTATTCTATCCTAAACTAATCTGTCCAAATTAACATGATCACTGTAGTATAATCTATATACTGGAATTATATCATATTAATGGAAGAACCATTATCAATATTCTTACTCTCTCCCTTTTATTTTATAAAATAAATCAACGTCCATGAGGTTCTAATTTATAACCTTTGTGGACGACGAAGTTTCATTCTTAAATTTATCCTTCATTACTGGTCATAAAGACATTTTTATGGTTTAAACAGACTATAATATATGTATTATAACCTAGTTAATATTCTTGAAGCAGTATATATACATATTATTAAATCATATTACCAAACTAGTTCTTAATAATCAAAATACCACTAAAATAATCTATGTAAATGTCATTAATATTTCATCTAATTATCCATCCTATTTCCATGTAACAAAATGATATAAATAACCATTAAAAATTATGCATGTTCATAAATAATATTTAATTTTAATTCTGATTATTTAAACCCATTCCACATGAACTCTATTACTTTAAAACAATTGAATCGATTATGAAAATCAAGAAAACAAACACTCCAGAACGACGAAATTCAATATAATAACTTATCAATAAGGACATAAATGAAATAAATAGGATCATGATAAACTAAATACTCATATAATAGGTTATGAAATAATTTATTTATAATTATAATTTCATATTCTAGGACCTTATGTTCAAGTTCGGAACACATTCAAACTTAAGGTAAGGTTTTCCACCCGAACATCCATTTTCATTCAGGTTACTTTAATTGTATAATTACCTCAATGAAATTATTAAGTATTATTATTTAATCCCTATAAATTCTGTTTGATTATTCTATATATTCACATCAACCTGAATCCTTCCTTATTTTGTGGATGGTTACACATTTTAAAAGGAACTTTCAAAATTGTTTCTGAAATACATGCCCAATTCAAGGGAATTTCTCAAATTCTTACCTATTTTGAAGGGAAATCTATAATATATTTTTGGAAAAAATTGTCTTTATAAAATCAATTATTTTATTATGAAAATACTATATTAATTAACTTCTAGGTTTTTACAAATATTTTTCTAAAATAACTCTTATTTTCAAAGTGAAAGAGTATTTATCTCAAGAAATACACAAAGATATTAGAAATTTATCTTCATCTATTTCAATACTCTTGTTGATTGTTATGTATTATTGGGATTAATATTTCATGGTATCATTTACCATATTTAATTTAATGTTTTATTATTATTTTGGATATGGATGTTCTATCTTAAAACCATTCACCAATTTACTCTGAATGGTAAGTGTTTATGCTTAATGTTCGGGGAAAGTTATTTGCATTTCATATATTAGTTTCAATATGAATGTATATGTTGTTAATGTTTATACCCATTAATATGAGGAATTAATTATACATATTAAGTGTCAGGTGGGTTCCGCTATAGCCCCTTGGTGCATCAGTAGGTCTAATAAGACAAACTACAGTCCTGGCACAAGGCTTTGACAAAATGAAAATTTATGGTCTTGGCACGAGTCCTTGATGGTATGTTTATGTTTCCCGCATTATGAATTCACTCATTATGAAAATAGTATTGATGGATCATGTGATTATTTGGCTAGTAGAATACTTATTATTATTTTTTATTATGGATTTATTTATTTAACTCTTATTCCTTCCACAATATGTTCAAGTTATTATTAAAGGCATATGTTTTTGGTTATTATACATGCCTAATATTTATGTTATGATATATTTCACTATATTTATTACTATCACTAAGAGTTTGAGCTCACCCCTTTTTTATTTTTTATTTTCTTAGGACATGAATATTTTTATTATGAATGAATTGCTAAAATAACCTATGAGTTATGAATGTGGTCGGAGAAATTTCTATGCTGTTTTTCATTTCAAGTTTTAATATTTAACTTATGTATGTATCTTTTTTCCAATTATACTAAACTACATAGTCCTTTGGGATGCATATTACTTGTTTATATGCCAATGTAATCAAATTAGGCACCGACTCTGGGCAACTGGGGTCGGGTCCTTACCAGAACTCTCCATCCAAATCATGCAAAAGACTTCTATAGAAAATTGAGGTAAATATTGGACCACATTCGGATAAAAAAGTGTGGTAATCCATAAAATTTTATGACTTATTTAATGTATATCATTTCAATAAATGTAAGAGATAAATATTTAATAGTATTAATAAAATATGACAACTTCATAAGGTGATTAATTACACCACAAATAACATTATGGCCTTTAGATTTTTTGGGGAGTCCCATGAAATAACTTGTGTGGTAATTTTCTTATTTAAATTATTTTAGGGTACTGGTTATAACATAACTATAGAAAATTAACTCTCTAAATTTACATTATATCATACAAAGAACCTAGATACAAACTAGGTAATATCTCTTTTCTTGTTTTCCATTTAGAAATACTCATTCAGAACACTATAAATATATGTACATCAAGGATGAATATAAAACGTCGTGTTAAGAGATTATTCAAATGACACCTTCTTCATATCTATAATTTATGGAACACATATATAGTTCCTAAATTTTATTATTCCATCTTCACCATGGTTGAAATTTGGAACATTTTTAACCTTCTTTTTCTGCTCCACATATTCCTTTTATGGATTTTTAATATTCAAATGGATATATAGTCGAATACTGATTTATGTATGATGTAATTTCCTCTCACCTCCAATATTTAATGTTCATCCATATAAAATTTATAAATAAGGTATCCTACATTGTAATATCATAATATTTTAATAGGTGAATACGTATTATATCATACAAGATACACAGCACTGAGCATAAAGTAATGATAAAATATTATTATAAAAATATGACCATTCTATCACCATCATTGAATTTAAATGTAAAAATAGATTTATTGAAAATTATTTAATATCTATAAAATTATTAAAAAATAAATGTCTATTGATTAATTATTATGAAATAAGAATTATTTTTAAATGAATCTATTTTATTCTTAAAAAATACATTTTCTTCCAATATTGGTTATTATTTATTTTTGTGAGAGAAGATGATGATAAATTTATGGAAAATTTTATATAATATTCTATAAAAATGATATCATTTTGTATATAATAATTTTAAAATTATGATAGAGGCAATATTTGAGATTTTTTGGAAAAGTATGTTTTTTTAATAAATATTTAAATATAAAAATTATTATTGTAAACTGTACAATTTTAAATAATTTTAATAGTTAATTGTTTTTAAAAAATTCATGTAAAATAAAATCTAGTAAAATAATATTATGAATATTCCAATTATGGTCACCAGAATTAATTTTATCTGGATTTTTTTATAAAATTATTCCATACTATACAACAAAATTTCCTTGAAATTAATTGTTCCCCACCATTTGCAGGATAATTTTAAATTGAATCTCTTCAACATATAGTGATTTAATCTTGAAAAATTAAAACCAAATTTTTAATAAGTAGAGAAAATTTTTGAAAATAGTTCTACTTCTTTTTTGGGAATATTAATAGTAATCATGGTAAAATATTCCACCATAAAAAATTTCAAAAAAATGATATTATGGTAAATAAATAATGTGAAATGGATTTATATTCATTAAATAAGTATCAATTATTATCATTTATGAGTATAATCCATCCATAATCTAAAAAAATATTAAAATATGACCTTTATTTTTCATTTAACATTGATTTTTTTCATTATTATAGTCATTTAAATGATTAAGTAAAAAGTATAACTCATTTTCTTTTAATATTTACAAAATTTTATCACAAAATGAAAACTAACATATTTTAAATTATAAATAATAATTTCAAATGTGAATGGAATTTTTTATGAAGTTAATTTATTTTTAATTTCTATTGATGAAATAATTACATTAAATTCTCATGTAATAATGATACAATGCTTGTGGAAATAGTTCAAAAATATAGTAAATTATTTTAAAAACATCAAAGTGATATTGTGTGGATGATTAATAGTATCCCATTAATTTTGTGGTCAATAAAAAATATTATTAATATTTTTATGGGTTTTTATATAATTCTGTATTTCACTTGATTCTATTAATTCCAAATTCAATGAATAGGGTCAAAAATAATATTAATAATATTTTATGAAAAATATTTATTGAATTATTTAGAAATAAAAACATGAACTATGAAAAGGTGGTTATAAAATTATTTAAATTTATATTGATTTTACATTTATATTCCAATTTTTAAATTATATTAATAATTATATCCCTTAAATATTGAAATATTTTTTACCATGGTTATTGTTAAAAATGGTTAATATAGGGGTGAAAACTAATGATAAAGTATAAAATAGAATCTAAACCAATATATTTTTTATTTGGTAATTATAATAATATCATATAACCCTTATAAATTAATAAATTTAATTTTGGATGTATTTCATATGATATATACACATATAATATAATAATATTTTCATATATTTCAAAAATTTTGGTAGTGATGTTTTATGAGAAAGAATAATTTATTAATTGATTTAAAATTTTAAAAAAATCCTCACTATAAAAAATTAATGGTTTGTAGTTTTAATTAACCTCCATGATCCAATTATTGGTAACATATTATTTTATTGAACTATCTTGACCTTGGAATAGTTGAAAACCTTGATATCATGACAACTCTCAAAAGGGTTAATGTGGGATAAAAATAATAGATAAGGGTTGAAAAATAAAAAAAACAAGCCCAAAATTTACATAATTTTATTATTTGATCTCATCAAAACAAGATATTCATATTATATCAATTTGGACATATTTATTAAATAATATTAATTTATATGAATTTAACACATTAACTAATTCCAAGATAACCGCTCCCTTCCCTATTTGAAGGACTCCCCTTATCGCATCACATTACATAACTACGAGATATCCTTATCTACCGAACCCTACCCAATTGTCTTATGAACTTCCCTATCAAAAATTTATAGGTTCATTTCTTTTTAATTTAATATTCCAAGTTTCTATAATTTGAGATCTAAAAGATGTATGCCAAAGAAGAGATATTCGTAATTCCCAGACCTTTCAAATTTATTTCTTCTTCTAATGCCTCTAAATATATTATACAAAAACTAATGAAAATAATATATTTTCAAATATATATATACATATATTTTGATTTGAATAAATGAAAACATTTTACAACTCATTTCCATCTTATGAAAAGTAGAAGACATAACTCATGCGTACGTATTGCATTGTATCTCTGCATAGCGATTCAATTTTATTTTAATAAAAAAAATATTTGGATGGTTTTAATGATTTTATAATTAATATATATGATATTTATTTAATTAATATTCTTTTTTATGTATAATATATATATATTGATGCATTCTAATATGTTGAAAAATGATAACGTCCCACGTTCGTGCGAGGGTACTACCATCTCCATGATACAAAGGGATTATTATTTTTCTTTTAACATACTATTGATGGTAAAAAAAATATATTTAATGAATATATAATATATATATATATATATATATATATATAATATTTTAAGGATCCTATAACTGTGAATTATTATTTTCCTTTTTTATCTATCAAAAAGTGAAAAGATCGGTCATGTATACATATGGACTATCGTATCTATGAACGACGTAATTAATTGTAATAAATATATGTTCTATTCATGAAACAATATATATTTATATATCTATATTTTATTTATATCATTGATGACATATTAAAGTTGGTGAAACCGTGTGAATGATGTGGAGACGAAAACTACCGAACTAAAATATACATGTAAAATGAGACAGTTAATATACAATAATGAAGATTTTAGAAAGTAATTATTAATAAATTGGAATTGAGATGTTATAAGTGTATTATATATGACATTATAAGTATATAAATTTATTTATTAGATAATTATACTTATTTAAAATTTATTATATTTGAGGTTAAATCATAGTAATCTATATTGAAGCATGAGGCTTGATTTTTCTAAACTCAATTTATATTCCTTGGGTTATATAGCATATTCATTTATTATGGTATTTAATGATTAAATAAGAAGGTAAAATTAATTATTACATGTTTTATATCAATATTCTATTTTTTTATTTACATTTTTAAATATTAATTACTTGATTTATTAATTTTGAGTACAATGGTGTGATCTTTTTATGCGATTTCTCCAAAAATACCATTGTTTATTGTGATCATATCTAGTTAAGTTTCTAATTATGAAAAATAATTATCTATATTTTAATAAACACATGAATTTTATTCCCCTATAATTTAACAATGAATAATTTATTTTTATTTAATTTAATTCAATTTAAGCACTCATGAGACTCAAAGAATGCGTTTTATAAAAAAATGGTATTATTTCTCTCCCTGCGAGAAAATCCATTTCCATATATTTAATTGTTTTATATGTAATATTTTAATGTTTTTAATTTTTTCCTATGATTTTTTAATTTCATTTTTTTAATGAAATATATTTTTTTAAAAATTGTTCAATTGTAATGTTTATATCATTATCTAAATAAGGTAATTTCGACTATTCATGAAAAATTAAATGGATTCATATTATTAACATAAAGATCATGAATAGAATTTACCACATTCAAGGCCAGTCAATGTTAAAATTATTTATTGAAATGAATCCAATGTTTTTTTAAAATAAAATTTTATCTATAATATTGGGATTTTTTTTATATTCTAATAAGTTATTTTGAAGTGGGAAGGTTTTTTTTTCTACAAGAAACATTTAAATTATCATTAAATGAATTTTGAACATGGTTAACACCCATTGATGTTATGGGGGATATAATACCTAGATGAGATCATTATAATTTTTATGGAAGTTGCATAATGAAATTGTTAGGATGTTATAAATTATTGAATCAAAATGATTAATTGACGACTTATAAGGGCTGTTTAGAATAAATTGTATCGATAAATAAAATTATGAGGAATGAAAAATAAAAGACAGTTAATTATGAGGCCTATTTATAGATGTCCCCTTAATCCATATATATCTTGGATGAGAAAAAAATGTTTTCATGATTTATAGGATTAGTTAGTAATATTATGTCATAATAGTTTTTTAATTTGTGATTTATGCTGGGTAAATTGATATTTTCATGGTCAGAAACTCATTATGGAATGTTAATTTATTATTTGAGGGGAACTTATGGTAAGATTCATGATTTATTAGTTGAGAGGAATTCATCAAAATTTTTTATAATATTGAATTTACATTATTAATAATTCATTTTTCATTAAATATATGGTGAACTTATTTATATTGGTCCTAGATTTTGATTGACCATAGTTTTTTGGCTAAATGGTATTTGTGTTCATTATGCACTCTACCATTCTAATTATTAATTATTTAATCAAGAAAAATTTCTTTGTTCATAAAAAATACTAATCATAGGATCTCAACCTTCATTTTCTCTTTATTCATTATATGAACAAGGTTATAGTAAAGAATATTGAGGAAGAAAAAAATATTATTGTATATTTTTTATATTTCAAATTTAATATTGGAATCATGAATGTATCTATTATTCCATGACTACTATATTATTCATTCTGTTTGGATGCGATCGATTTTATATAGAGACAATTTATTATCAAAGATATTGGATACGAAATTATAGAGTTATGTTTTTTTCTATTGAAATTAGATATTTTATATGAAAACTCAAGGGAACTACTTTTTCAAAAACATTGATTAGGAAAAATAACTTTATGGTAGAATTTGATGATATATATATGAATTCGGTAATATCCTAATGTTTTTAGATTATGTGTTTTTTCTAGTAATATAATCCTGTAATGAATTTAAAAGTTTAAATGTAATTTTCAATGATGCATCATGTGTTGATATTGTCCAAATGATTTGGAAAAATATATCTCAACCATTATTTTGGCGCAGGATGAGTTTTACCTTATGGTGCTCCTAGTTTGAAACTCCCATAGGATATGATATGGTTAATTCAAATCACATATCTGAAAAGATATTAATGATTATTATAGATAACGACCATGGATTTCCTAGGTTAACCTAGAAACACCATGGATTATAATGAATGTGTATTGATTTATAAATATTGTAAAAAAATTTCATGAATATGTGGTTTCCCACTTTGATTATTGTTTCCCATACTATTTTTTTAGTTTCACTCAATGGACGTAACTATAAAAAATTATGTTAACACTATATGTGACTATCAATGGTATTATTTTCTTAATGGGTATCCAACTAAAGTGATTTCTAGAATGAAATATTTTATTACGATTGAAAAATATAATATCTCCTAATATGATTAAAAATATAATCATGGGGGAGTTTCTTGACAAAATAAATAATATAATGATGGTGTTTTATAGAATGGAAGGTTATATGAGGCATTGGAAGAAAATGATTTGACATAAAACAATTATGATTTATATAATATCCACATGGGTATATTTTTAATAGAATTAAAATATGATTTTAATATTGATAAATAGGACATAAAGAAAAAAACAAACCATTTAAATTCTCAGTTCATCAATGTTATGGATAAGGGCCAACGTCATCATGAAAATAAAATATTAGAAATTTTATATGATATATATAAATAATATATGTGTAAAATATATGATTAATGAACTATTTTTGTAGTTACCATTAATAGAAAATATTTTTAGATACATATTGAGGAAATTTGAGATATTATTTATATTTTTTTGTTTAAAGGAAGTATTATGGAATAAGAAAACAGTGTGTTGCTAGATATTTTTGAAGTAAGTATAATGATTTACGTACCTATGAATTGGGTTTTGTAACTTATAAAGCATTGCTATTCAATGATGGTGTTTTTACATAAAAAAATTATTCAACTAATATTTAATTTTGTAAAGATTTATGGAAGTGTTAGAAAATGTGAATTATTGGAATATTTTCTAAAAGTAATTGATAACATTAATGGGTAATATGATATTTTATAATGAATTAATTATGGTTTATTACAATTGGGGAACATATGTTATATCATATAGAAAATAATTTTATCGAAATGTTAGTTAATAACAATTACCTTAATGATATATTTGAATAAGAACACAATATTTTTGGGAACATTATATGATTAAGGAAAAGGTAATATTATTTATAGGTTGTGATTTCATTTTATAGATAATTACTGAGATAACTTATGGAACACTATATATTTTTGTTAGGGTTTTATGGAGATTCAGGTTATTTTGGGAAATTATAAGTATATTCTAGAGATTATATGATTATGATATTAACATGATTAGTATGTTACATTTATGGGAATCTTTATGTTTTTTGTGGATAATTTATGGAACAAATTATATAGATATTTGGGTTTTGAATATTGTGACCCCAGTATTATACACATATTATTACTTGATTTTAATCAGAAGAAATTAATATACACAACTCATATATTGTGAGTAATAGTGTATTCAGAAGACTATGTATATAATAAGTAAAAAAGAAACAATAATACAACATATTTATTTTCCCCTTATAATTACATCTTATATCCTCTTGATCTCATAAACAACATAGGTACACATGAGGAATACATATAATAAAATGCTAAGATATAATTACTATCTAGGGAATAAAAATTATAATGAAGAATAACATGTGAGTAAACTTGAATAAAATTATATCATAAAATATAAGGCCATCAAAAAATACTAAGGGAGATTATTATAAAGGACCAAGAATTATATGATCATAAAAACATAAGAAATTTGAACCAACATAAAACATCACGTAATAATAAGTGAATGATATCCATCAACCACATTATTTGGTGGGAAAAGTTAATTTGTGGATGATGTTCACTCCAGAATCCTATACATATCATCTAATGAGAAAAAAACTAGTTAATTAGATCACGATCTAGGTGCACCCTTAATATTATTCACATTCATATGTGTTCCCTAAAAGGAAATCAATCATAAGAGATAAACCCAATAATTTTTAAGAAATGGGTTTCATAACCATCTAACAAAGAATAATTGTGTGAAATATTTTAAGGTATATAGTGAAAATAATTAATTTATGAATTAATGTATTTTTTATTAGTCTAATTGATTAGAATTGACATCCATGTGAAATAAATACAATTTTTTAGAGATTTCACATTGGAAATGTACCAATTAAGCCTAGATTTATCAAAAATGGAAATAAGTCATTATAGAGTGAAATGTAATAATAATTTATATAATAATAGAAATTGTAATAAAATCCATGATAAATTGAATGATTTTACTAATCATTTTTTGTTTAAAACATCTAATGGAGTGGTACTTAAAAAGGGTTTTGAAGAAGTGGTCTCCCCTTAATCGGGTAATCTTTTTGACAGAAATATAAAATAAAACCATTAAGTAAATTAATGTCCCAATTAATTAATGATTAAGTAAGTTAGGTATAAATTTTATTCAAATATATTAATAATAAATAATAATTAAAGATGAATATTATAGTTAAAAGTGAGGTAATAGAGAGACTTTTCATAACCAAATAAAAATGGGTGGTTTAAATAGTTCTCTTACCCTAAATAATAAAATCATTTTTCATTATAAGTTAATTTACTAGATTTCCATATTAAATAATTTATTTTCATTACTAACAACCTTATAAATATATATTATAGTTATTTAAATTTAATTTTGTTCAGTTATTTTCATTACATTAATATAAAAGTTTTTATTTTGTTGTTCTAAGGGTATTTGTTACGTGGTTTCATGGTCAAATCACTTGTAGATAATTATTGATGCTTATAAAATATGGAAAAAACTCATTCAGTTAATGGAAATTATTTTCATATGTATATATGTTTCAAATTTTCCCAAATAAACAATTTTTATCTTATAGAGGTACGATTAACCTAGTGAGACTATTACTATTATGTGGTTAGTTATTTTTTTACCAAAAATCTCGATGTAGACTAATTTTATTTAATAAAATGATTATTAAAACCATAAAGAACATAATATATGATATAAAAAATATAGAATAAATATATTTAACCATAAATTTTTTTTAACAATCATAGAAGGATATGGAGAAAAAAATACATTATTTATGGAGGTGGTGAAAAATTCATATTGTAAAGATAATTATAATTTTATGATTAATTGATAGAAAAATAAGAGGATGGATGATAGATACTCTATTAACATAATGTAAGTTAAATATATTTCATTTGGGGCCAGAAATAGTGGTAAGAACCCCCATAATACTACCTAAAAAATGGGTGTCCCAAACCCATTGGGAGTAGGGATCGTAGAACTGCTGTAGTGTAATGTAGTAGTGGTGGAAATGTTCAATAATGACACTGTAGTGGTGGAAAGTTACAATGTAGCAGTGGCAGACTAGTACTGTTGTAGTGGGTACTGTAGCAGCTAAGTTACTATTCATTAAATGGGCATTGGGACAAAAATTTCAAACCTACGGGCCAGGTAATGGGATTCATTCCCATTGGGCCTTCAGGCTAAAAATATGTATTATGTAATAAAGTGGCTGATTGGGTGGATTATCCCTGGGGGGGTTATGACATACATTTTAGGTCTGCGTGTTTTTGGTGTGTGTGTTTAATTTAATTGTACCCCTAGGCACCTAATAAATAAAATTAAAATTTATAAAATATACTTGGGTAACTATATCATTTTTAATGTATTTTTTTCAGGAATAAGAGTGTGAAAAATCAATTGAATCAGTTGATGGAATGACCAAATCCTTTGGATGTCTCATCTAGGGAGTCCACTTAAGGAACCATTTGAATGGGATTTTGGTGATACTAGTTGAACTATGATATTTGGGAGAGTAATGTAGAGTAAATTCGAATGAATTTTTTAGTGTAAAAGGACTAGTGGTTGTGAGAATAAGTGGTTTTGTGGGGTAGTATTTATAAGTTTATGAGAGGGGTGTTTGGAAAACTATAATAATTAGTTTATTATTTTGGTTCAAGTGCATCAATTGTGTTGAATCATGTGACTATATAATGTATATAGGGTATTTAATCTCAATCTAGGGGTTATTTTGACATCATTGACTCATATATTCCTGTATTTAAATAATAATTCTAAATATCATATTTTACCTTAATTCACTATTTAGTGAAAATTGATCTATTTTTGATAAAAATAAAATATTAAATCTAATAATTTTTCAATGTGTACATTCCAAAAATTAATCTCATTTAATTAAAATAGATTTAAAAATATGAGAAATTTATTTTTTAAACAAGACACTCAATTCTTTGACGATTACCAATTTTAATAGTATGATTAATTTTTTGAATCAACAGAAATTTATTGATGGTGTCATAAAATAATATTATAAATATAATGAAACACAATTTTAATTTATAATATTGTTTTAGAAAAATAAATATTCATCTAAAATAAATATTATATTCAAAATATTTTGAAATAAATCTTATATGTTTTAAAAAATGAAAACACTTATTTTATCATTATTAAAAAATTAATTTACTTGTATAATGATATTAAAATTCCAAATTCTCATTTTAAATGATATCTAAATATTACATTTCCCTTCCAAAGATTTGGATACTGTTCTAATATTCATGTTACTATTCATAATAGTCAAATTACTATAACAATAGTCATTTTTGTATTCCATTGGTCTGACTCCATTTCCATGGTTATATTATTAATATTCATATGTGATCCCAAGATTATATAAATACCTAACATGTCATTATATATTTATTAACATTTATTTTCCCTCAATCATATATATTAATTCTCAAAATGGTTAATTCATTTCTACTATTACACATAATGGCTATAGGTTTTTTCATTACTGTATTTCTTCAAGGTGATAATTGATATCACAATTTCCTTATACTTATTATCTTATGGGATATTTTTTATCCCATTTTTATTGATTCAAATCCTATAATGTTTTTTATTGTTTACCTATAATAATTATATTAATAATAAAAGAAATTTATATTTCAATCATGTGGTGCGTGTGAATTATATATTATATTTCTAAATATAAACAAAATTATATATCATAAGGATGAATAAATTGATAAAATTATTAATAATTTCATTATCCCCCATAATAAGTATTACCTTGAAATTTCATTCCATATAAAATGGTGAACAAAGGTGAGGGTAGTTTTTCATCCTCTCTTCCTCAGGTTTCCATGTTGAAACCTCAAACATCTGGTTTTGCGATAGTACATTAACTAGGTGGGTTTTATTGTTTCATTGAAATTTGTCTCTACTATCATAAATGATCACCAAATAAACCTTATAAGTGATATAATTTTTTAGTTTCACAACCTTTAAATTAAATAGAATCGAGGGAAATAGATGTACTTCCTTAAGAGGGATATGTAGAAAATTTAACTTATATGAGAAATGGTTGGTTAGAGTGCTAGGAAATAGGGAAAAAATCTATATGATTGATACTATCGATGGGGTTGTTGTACTAATGACATAACCTTCGCTTCTTCATAGATATAATGAATCAAATCATAGGAGATATTTTAGGGAAAACATTATCCTTGAACTAAAATTTCAAGTCTCATCAATGATTGTAAGCACTTATTTTTTGTTGACATTGAGAATCCATGATGTGTTTCTTAATGGTATTGACCATTTCTATAATTACATCGACCATTTAAGATCCCAAAATCATGTGTTCACAATAATATTCCCAACATTTTAGTCATCTAAATCTATTCTAATTATGGGGTTCAAAAGTATTTATTTGGATTCTTGATTAAAATATATTATTTATTGATAAATTTACTAGATGAATATGTTGATCTTATTGTATTTGAGCATAGTGGAAGTATCATATAGGGATTACCCAATTTTTATTTCTTCATGATCGATGATTAATCCAAGAATTACATGAAAATACACTTTATGATCAATATAATTTAGTTAAATAACATAAAAAATAAATAATTTTTGGAACCATGAAAAGGATCATCATATAATATTTATAATTAATTTATGATATTTAAGAATGATCTAATAAGAAATTAATTCATTATTTATGGATCTACATATAGCTATACATCATAATGTCATTGTGTATTAGGAATCCAGTGTATAATGCCTCCATTGGTGAAACACATGTGTTCCAGGAACCATCGAATGCCACCTCCAATACCATTTACAGTACATCCAAATGAATACATCAATCACCTTTGATCTCCCCAATAATCTCTTCAATGATGGGTTTTTTCAATCTCTATACTCATGAGAGTGGTGGATCCAAATTATTGCATCATTCAAATTTGATCCCCAAGAAAATTTATTTAAGGATGTGTTCTATTAAATGTCTCTATACATTAGAGATATGTTGTAGGTGGATATATGTTCGTTATTGAGAGAGTTCCAGGAGACGATGTGCTTTAATGCATTGATGGGACCCTCTTCATATCACATTTTACCCAACCCAAATGAATTGGAGCTCCTATAAAAATAATATTGTTGGGGTTATATAATTCTAGGGTAATAAAAAAATAATTATGCATGCATCCTGATTATTTCAATAATCCATTTAGAACCCCATGTACATAATAACAATAATATTATTTTTTTTATTTACATGTTCCACACTCAATAATTAAATTTAATATTATATATTAAAATAATATCAAATGTAATTTTTTTATCATTATAAAATTTAACATAGTCCTCCATTCCTCCGTAATATTTATCAATCCTTCAATAAAAACTAATTATTTAATAAATAAATATCACTAAATTTTTTGATAATAAAAATTTAAATTCTATAATCATTAAATAAAAAATAAATATTTATTTAAAAAATTTCTCACATAATATTCGCTTGAATATATTGGGATGATGTATATATAATCAAGAAAAATTGAATAATTATTCAACATCAAGTGGAAATAATATTTATTCACCTTGTTATATAATAAGTAATTATATATTATTTTACTTCGATTCTTGATACACATAGAGTGTGACCCTTTAGGCCTATTTTGTAGGTGTGTTAGGAGAATTTGCATAAAGTCCATATTTAGAGTCTATCGACACACTAATACACCAATAGAGACTGTATATAATGTTGAAGTGACATAATACCTTTGAAGAACACTTACTATGTGATATAATCCTTTCATCATGATATGTTTAATGAATCAGGTTCTTTTTTAATTCTATCAACCGATGTTATCGATTTCTCTGTTGGATTTCATTAAATTGTTCTTGATTTTAGAAAACAATGGACATATATTCATTTAGGCTATATCATTTCCATAAAATTTCCTATGAAATAAAACTTCATTTGGGAACTTGAGGTGAAAAATCTATATTGAGGTTTTTTTAATTAAATGTTACTCATGAATAACCAAATGTATCCTACCACTCCACTAACATAGGATATCATAGTATTATTCAACACATCAATGAAAAAAATTATAGTAATCTTTAATAATAATATTATTGTCTATGAATCAATACACACATCTAAAGATATCAATATCCAATGACACACATATTTTTTTATTTCCTTATGAAAGGTATCATTCTCATAATATCATACAATTGATATTTCCAAGGTCATACACCATGAGATAGTTCCTCAAATTCCTATAAGTCTCCACCCAAGATATCCTATTTCATTTGTTTCCCTAAAATGATTTAGTCTGGATATTTAATATATATTTATGAATATTATATTTACACTTCTTGGTTCTCATCATAGCAGGGAACTAATAAGAACTTTTAGTGTGAAAAATACTCATAGTTCATTATCACATACCATGTTATAAAGGATAAAAATCATGATATGATATAAATTTTACTTATTTTTCGAAAAATTATTACATGTTATTATAAATTATATCAATGTTGGTTATAGGGAACCAAATCCTATCAAATCCAACTTAAACTAGAGCCAACATAAAATAACCTTTAGTCTTCTAGATCTCCCCTGATACTCTTCTTACTGAAATGATTAGACTTTATACAAGAGGTCTATTTCATTTTCTAATATAGGAATATTACTTATTAAAAATTCAATTCTCTTAAAACATCTCCCCATGCTGTAATATTTATAGAGTATATTATTTTTTCCATTGATATAAGCATGTCACATTTTAATTAAACACCACAACAATATTTTCACAATACACTTTTGAATGGTCTTTATTATCATGTACAACATAAAGCTTCATGACAATATTTTGTATCAAAAAATCTGCCTTGACTACATCAAAATCCTTTATATATTGTTACTCTATTATAGAATCAAAATCAATTGGATTTTTTGAACACTTGTAGATCACATCCCCTCTATTGATACATAAATAATAAAATAGATGTGACTTCATATCATTATAATTTATTTGAGAACTTTCATCAATATATCATATATGGACTAGCTCCAAATAAACTATATACACTTGGATCATATCCTTAGTTCTTTTCATATACATAAGGATTTCATTATTAACAGACCAACGTTGTTCTCTAGGATCATCATGATATCATCCTACCATTCTCAATGCATATTCATAATCATGTCTAGTATATAAAATTTTATTATTTATTAATCCCATCACTGAAGAATGTGAGATGTTACTCACTTTTTCATCATCATGTCATGTTTGAATCTAAATTCTCTTATAAATATGTTTATGATGTGACACTAGAACCAATACCCACTTGAATTAGTCTATTATATATAACTTTAATATCTTTTTAATATATGTTCTTTTATATAGCCCATGACTATTTTTGGATCTATCATGAATGATAATGATCACTAGAATATAGGATTCTTTTCCGAATTCCATTATAGAGAAAAAAGTTTTTATCCACACTTTAATAGTTCATAAGAAAGGTATATAATTTACAATAAGTAATATCTCATCAACATAAATACAAGGATAAAAACTACATTACCACTAAACCTAATTTAAACACATGTCTCCAATTCATAAAAAATGAAGAAAAATTCTTTTATAGAATCAGGGAATTCAATGTTCCATGACCTAGATGATTTTAACAACATATTAGAGGATATATTTTACATTAATATCCTATCACCACCAATTAGTGTCACAAAACCTTCTATTTGTGTCATGTAGACATATTCTTGATTGTTCCCATTAAGGAATGATTTTTTTACATCCATTAACCAAATTTCATAGCCATGGTGAGATACTTTAGAAAGAATTATTTTTATGGATTTAAACATTAGAACTGTAGAAAATTATTCACTGTTGGTAATTCGATAATGTTTTTTAAACCCTTAATCCTTTAACATTAATTTATAGTTATTTAATTTACCTTCCATGTCCAAACTTCTATTTAACAACCATTTTTACCATACATATTTAAAATCAACTTTTGTATTGTTAAGATCCTAGAAAAGGTTCTAATACATGGAATCCATTTCAGAAATCATTGAATCATTCCATATTTATGCTTTTGTGTTCTATACTTCCTCTTTTTAAGATAGAGATGTCCATAATTTTCAACCAATAATGTGCCACCATCATCTGTGAAAAGAAAACCATATCTATATTGTTCTCATATTTAATACATGTGTTTCTAGAACTATTTTTCCATGGAGACCTATGGAATCTATTATTGCACCAACTCTTATGTATCTTGAGCATCATTATCATTATAATCAACAATTCCCTAACTAAACTTTTTGAGGATGTTTTTACTTGAAATGAATATGACTTGTTGGGTGATAATTACATTAATTTTTTAGGGTCAGTATTGGTAGTATATTGTTATTTTATTACAATACCCTATAATAATAGACTTTGTTATATAAGGTTAACTTTTTTTACCTAAGAATGACATAATTATTTTCTCACAACCTTATACTTTTTTATGTGATAAAATGGGTATCATTTCAATCTCTAACGTAATGGGAATTGGTTTTTCCACATTAGTTACTACATGGTTTAGTGTGTATATTTCATTGTTTAATTCATATCCCAAAAAGGATAGTAGAGGATCTACATGTATCATCATCGAACTTTCCATTTTTAACATGGTACAACTCCTAATTTGAATAAATCCATTCCAATTTTTTTTATGGTTTAGTTAGTTGTGATAACATCCAAAATAATATAATTAATTTTTTAATCACATGGGTTAATATATTAAACTCCTCAATCTGATCGAAGAATTTTTATCTTATTTCCATGTTGATTCTATACTTTATTCTACAATTTATTAAATTTAGAAATGGACTTGTACTTATACTTTAGAAAGTGGATTTCATATTATCTACTAAAGTAATCAGAAATAGTTTGATGTAAGAATACCCACTTCTATATTCTACAAGAAAGTTTATACACACATCTATGTGTAGAAATCCAAAACACTATGCGGACCTTTCACCATATACATAGAATGGTGGTTTTTTCATTTGTAATTATAATGAAACATGGCATATTTCAAGTGGTTTTATCTCAAAAAAATTAATTAAAAATATTAACTTATCATTTTCAATCATATATCAACTAAAATACCCATGTGATAATTCTATGGCTGGGCATTCAATGAGTCTTTTCAAAAAGATTCATTAATTATTTCTAATACTGTGTTATGATAAATTAACACATAGAGATAGTTATTTAGATGTTCCAAACCATAGAATATGTTATCTCAAAAAAATCTAAATTTGAAAAGAAACTCATATGAATCAATAAATTACACATAAATAATGTTTTTGGTGATATTTTGAATATAATAACATTCCTTTAAATTCAATATAGTTCTTGTTGGAAATGAATGGTGGTTATCCGCAATGTCTATAGAATCTCACCTTACACCACTAGAATCTTCAAAATCCATATATCCTCTAGAAATATTTTGGAATCTATATGGTTTCCGATTTTAGATACATAAGTGATAACCTAATGCTATATATAATACCCAATGTCTAGATATTGGAGGATTATAATCGATGACTAAAAAAAATCTTCCTCTTTCTTAAAGGTTTAGTTTTTTTTACAATGACCTTTATTTCCACACAAAAAAACATAATTCTTCCCAACCATTTTCCTTCCATGGGATTATTATCTTCATGGATGGATGGTGCTCAGGACCATTATACATTTTATGAGTAATATGATCCATCACCTTTATCTTAATTTTCTTATTCATGATATGTATCATGGGTTTCCCACACCAAATTTCCTTTACTACATGGAAAATCAGTGTAAGATGTTCTGAAAATATATTTGTTAGGACCATAATGATAAGTAAGTGTATATTTTTAAATTATTTTCATTTCTTTTCAATGAACGATGAGGAGAAAGAATATCACCTCACATTATATAAGTGGATGATCAAACTGTTATTTATACTCAGGAATTCTAGTTTATAATTCTTTTAAAGTAAATTAAATTTGGAAGGAATGATATTGTTGGAAGACAAGGAAGTTACAATACTTTCCTTGGAAAATCTGATAATTCTTTTCTAGTTTGTATTTCAAAAATATCATAAGTTGTCTATATAACTTGCGATTCAAGAATTATTAATGTAAGGGTGAGAATATGTGCTGCAAATCATTTTACAATTTGATTGTAAAGAAAGATATTACTAGATGACTCTAAATTATCATTGTTGGTTTTGTCGAAGAAAATTTTAAGGTGGCACTGTTTCCTAGGGTTTTTCCAATTTTTTTCGGTAAAAAATTTGGGGGATAGTGAGAATCAGGAAATATGGATTTCCATGACGATCTCATGAAAATGTGGAAAGGGAATGAGATTTTTGATGATGGGATATGTGAAGGGTGTTTCTTGAAGACATGAATATTCTGAAGGTTATCTTCACGATTATGAGAAATGGAGCATCATGAGCGCACGATGGTTTGACGAGGATCTATATAACAACTTCAAATATAAAAGGACCATCCTGAATGGATAAACTCCACGAAGATATTTTTGAGTGATTTGAATGATACATTGGAGGTGGTGGAGCATCCCGAATGGGAGAGACTATAAATTTAAGGAGACCCCACTTTGTTTTTATTATGAAAAATCAGAGGAATTTGAAATTTATATTATTTCATGGTGTTAGAGAAGCTCTATAAAGCGGGATTTTTTATGAAAGATTGAGCATCAGAAAAATACTTTTAATGTCATGATCGATGCTAATGAATTTTTTTAATGGGTTCCTCATGATGATGTGATATTTTTCATTCAATAAATGGGCTTCATGAGGGAATTTGGTTCCACGAAGGAAGTTTGCTTCATGAAGGTTTTGAGCTTCACGAAGGGAGATTTTTTAGGGAGGTTTAAGAAAATTAGTTTTGAATACCCATTTTAAGTAAGGATAACTTTCATAGAGAATGAAAAGCAGGCTATGGTATCAGAGAAAGTGATATTACAAAGTATAGGAGGATCTTATCAGCTTCTAGGTAATAAAGAGAAGATATTTTTTGAAAGATCATATTTTTAGAAGTCGATCAAGAAGAACTGTAAAATTGTATTACATAATTTTTTGCAAGAATAGGCACACACACTTTTTGGATATTTTTAAATTACTATGTGAGTGTAAGGGAACATACTACTCATTGTATTCCAAATCAAAGGATTTTTTTTCTATTGGAATTTGTGGTATTTGATTGTTTCCAAACCATACTAAGGATATAGAAACTATTTTTGAGTAGTTAACCTCAGAAATTATTGTGTTTATGAGGATGTGTGTTTTATTTTTATTTAGTAGGGAATGAAATATTAACATGAGGTGAAGGTTGTTTCAAAATTAAGGTATCCTAAAATAAAAATTTATCAAAAATTAACCTCTCCCCCTCTCAGTAATACATGTATCCTAATTGGGATACTTCACTATTCTCATTCATTATCATATTATAATTAATAATAATAATATATTTGGTCTTGGGTAGTGAGAAAATTATAAATCCATTGAAAAATTAATTTTTTAATTTGGTCAGTATGATTTCTACGAATTCAATGTTTCCAATAATCTTTTCTACATGAGGCCCATAAGGAACTAACTCTCTAATATTATTTTAAAAAAGGAAATTAGATATATAATATCTTTATTGTCACAATTTCTATTAATAGAGATCCAGAAGATGATGAATCATTCTATAATAATCCATACCCCCATGTTTCACCAAATATACATTGGTTAGAAATTATTTCAAGAAACACCAAAAACATGTGGAAACATTCAAATGTTTTTCATAGATAGATTACTCTTCATCATAAGCCTATATTCGAGGATATTCTGAAATTGGTTCCTCCATCATAAACAATTTCCTTTCATTGCATGGGATAATTCATTAACACCATTCCAACTTTTTGATTTTTTTTCACGATGAGAAGGTTACCCTTATAATATATGGAGCAATTAGATATGATTTAATTTGATTTTATTATTTTTTATAAAAATAATTTGATTATATTTTTACTAAATTATCTTATAAAATTTACATAAATAAAGAAATAATATAATTAGTAATCTACTACTATTTTATAGAAACCCAATATCCCTCACCATTGTATTTGGAATATCATGTTTCTTGGATATTATAGTGGTCATGATTGATATACCGTTGAAATCACCCTAAATTTTGGGAATGATAAAATTTTAAGGGAATCATGCAATCATTAAAAATTACAACAACAATAAATAATTGTTCATAAATTTATTTTATAGACTCCCAAATCCTAAAAATCATTAAATTTTATATTGTTAACCTTTTCCTTTGATTCTATTATTTGGAAGTCAACCGTTTATGTGAAATTTGTTAACTAAAACCAAAACAAAAAGTTATAATTCCCTATTAATTGAATATTCCCCAACTATGGATTGTTACACAATTTGTACCATGGTTTGATTAGAAGTAATATAGTTAGAGGATATACAAATATAATATACATATTTGAGGTATTTTATCTTCATGAAAAGATTTAAAATTATTATCTTTATTACATTCTATATAATGTTAATTGTATTTACACATGTTATTAACAATGTATTATATAAAGTTTATGAATAAGTATGTTTATTATAGTTTTATCTTTGATTCATGTTATTAAATTAATTCATGTTATCACAAAAAAACATGCATAATTAAATAACCATTAAAATTTATAGAAATAATATAATATAGTGGTATGATCATGATATTTTACTACTAGTTAGTTTATTTATAGAATTATAAAATAACATCCACCCAAGGGGGAAAACTCTCGATCAATTTATTTTTTTACATAGGATTCATCTTATCCACTTATGTATCTCTCTTGGGTTGGTTTGACATACACTCTTAGAAAGAACCATGTCCACTATCATGGGAGGTCCATCTATTACATATTATTTGACACACATTAAATTGAGGGGAACAAAATAATTAGTTAAGGGGTTTACATAAATGAATCCATGTGAATGTTTTCTATTACATAATGAGAGTATATATGACACATAGTAAAATTATTTAATTTCAAAGAAATTTAAAAGAAACCAATCACTTTAAATGGGCTAGCCTATGATCCTAATCATCCACATGAACACAATGAATTGAACATTTAATAAAATTATATTTCAATTATAATCATTCAATTTGAAGAAAAATGAAGCTCAAAAGTACTAATTTTGTTATTTAATTAATAAATCATTTTTCTTATTTCTCATCTGAATAATATCGAGATCCTCATCAATCATAATTTTATTTAAATTTAATAAATTTATTTAAAATTTACTATGTTTAGAAAATGTACATAGGATGTAACACAGTGAGTACTTATCCAAATTAACCAATGTGTATTATAAAATTATACTATTTAATCTTGAGACATGTGGTATACATAAATTATAAAATATTTTAGTGTAGTGTAATATAAGGTTAATGTACACATGGTAAACATGGTTTTTGATTAGGGTTTTATGCTTCAATGTGCATAGAGTAATAACTATAATTTGATTTATGCATAATATGAAGATAAATTTTTTGATAGAAATTAAATATTTGTTTATATATATATAACCAATCACATGGAATGTACTATAATTAAATTACCAAGCATAACACATTGTGATAAGGTTTGTAAAGTATAAAAAACTAATTTTAATTATGCATAATTTTTTAAAAGTAAAAAACATGAACATTGAATCATGATGGAATGCATTAATGTCACCACTGATATGTGAAGCGAGCCTAGGGACTTGGTGTGTGACCGTTCCCGGAAAAATATTAGATTACATTGCATGTACATTGTCAAAATGGTTTCTGTTTTCTATGTGATTTTGTCATAATTCATATAGGTCATGTTATAGTATATATGACATGTATATGACTTAAGGACTACACATCATGTATTGAAGTTACATGGGGTGTACTCCAATTGACTGTGAAAAAGGATCTCATAGTGAACATGAGGTTTGTAATTAAATTCACCATGTGTAATAAATTCTCATGGCTTAAAATAATCCTTAATTAATTCAACGTTTACTAAACAATATTACATAACATAAACCTCTAGGTTAAATGGAATATACCCATGTTTTGTCCTGCTAAACTCCATCAGACATCAAAATAAGATTTTCAATTTTATTAGTTTTATAAAATAAATAAATTTGACTATATTTTATTCCAACTAAGTGAAAGAAGTAAGATAACCCAATTCAGATTAAATAATTTTTAAACTATAATAAAAAACTAATGAAAAATGAAAAAAATAAATAAACGATATTTAAATAATTATAAATAATTATGAAATCCCTCTCATACCATATGTAGGTTCTAGTCATAGGGTGAAAATGAAGTGTTGGATGTGGAATGTTAAAAATTTATTTTTAACATGATAGAATATTAATCCATGATTTACATGAATATAAATGGTGTGATCATCATAATTTAATGAATGAATATTGAAAATAGATAAATTTTATAACCATTAATAGGAACATAACATATTGTTTATAATTAATTAAAAAATAATATTTTTAACATGTGATAAATTCTTAATTCATTGATAGATATTTTGACGTCTCTACATATTACTATCATTGTGTTGTAGGAAACATGAGTGGATTCAATCTATGTGTGATCAAAAAGTTTTCCACAAACCTTAAACTATCCCTGTAGGTGTCTTCATGTTCTAGATTGGTAGATCTGAATTATTCCCTCATTCACCATTGATAAACCTAAGAATCACATCATAGAAGGGAAATATTTGATAGCTCTATACATGAGAGTGGTTGAGGAGGAGGATCTCTCTAAATTAATGAGATAATTGTTGGAGAGAGAGATATTTAGTTATTTTGGAGAATTATCCTTGGATCTCATTTTACACAAAATAAATTAATTGGATCTCCTTTGAAAATAATATAATTGGGTATTTATACAAATATTTTCAGGAAATAATAATTTCACATCCACTGTTGCTCTTTCTATAATCCTTGTGGAACCCCATGTCCATAATAATAGTATTAATACTATTATTTCATAACATACTCTAATATCATGAAATAAATTAATTATTATTCATTAAAATAATATTAAATATATATATATATATATATGATGTAATCCAAGAATTCTAGGGCGTGGGCATGGACGTGGAAGGGTTGACTGGAATACCATATGAGAAAAGGAAAGAAAAATAGGAGTCAAAATTATAGAGAAATTAGGTCATTGTATTTTATAGGGAAAATATTCCTTGATTAACACATACTCATGTATTTTAGAATTTATTGTCATTAATAAAGGTGTTGTTCACCCAACTATTTGAAAAATATTTAAAATATATTATTTCCTAGTGATCCCTTAAACTCAGACATCCATTACACAATAATATTTACCAGGAATTGAATAATGAATATTTATTTAATAAATATGTATCAAAACATTATTCTCTAATAAAAAAATTAATTAATATGTTCACTAAATAGATAATTAATAAATATTAAATATTCTTATTGTATAGTATTCTCTTAAATAACTGCTAAATGAATATATGAGATCAATCAAACATGAATAATTATTAAACCATTAGTGGGAATAATATATATTAAACATGTTAAATAATAAAAAATAATATATAATTTAATTGGTATTATATATACAAATAGTGTTTGAACCTCTTCGCCTATTTCTCATTGGAATTAGGTGAAGCTGAATGACGTCCATGGATTGAAACATTCCAAGGTACCCAAAGAAAATGATGAAAATTAATAAATTACATAAAACCTCATATAGATTATTTCTGTGTAATATAATCCTTTTATCATGATATTAATAATAAATATGTTCTGATACTGGTTCCATCAATCTATGTGATCGATGTCTCATTAATTAAATTTTTAGAAATTAATCTTTCCTATATACTATCATGAGGATAATTAATTTATGATATATCATTTCCATTAAAAGGCTTGAAATATCAACAATCATTAATGAACAAAAGGTGAAAATCCTTTATCCCATTATTCATTAATGATATAATACCCATGACACACCCAATGTATTTTTCCTATCCATGAGCACGTGTCATCATAGTTTTCATCAATACATCAATTTACATGACATATAATCCTCATTAATAATATTAATTTATAAGGATAAATATACACATCCACATATAGGGAGATCAAATGAAACATATAAATGTTCATTTCCTACTTGCGGGTATGATTCTCATATTATCCTATACTAGATATTATAAAGGTATTATATCATTATATGGAACCTAAATATCATATTAGTCACCAGCCAAGACAACCTATAAATTTTTTTTCCATAAAATAATTTCATCTTTCTATATAAAATATAATTGATAATATTGTAGTTACACTTCTAGCTTCTCATCATGGTAGGGAACTACTATGACTGTTCAAGTGTTACAACTACTCTTATGTGATTAGCACATACTATGGAATAGATGAGAACTGTTATGATGTGATATGGAGTTTTTTATATTAAAAATTTTTAATAAATGTTATCATAATGTGCATTGATATTGGTTATATGGAACCATCTCCAATGGATCTCATCCTCTTTTGGAGTCTATTGATCAATAACTCAATGTGACTTTTTGTTTCTTAATATTCCACTCTAATTAGACATATTTTTTCTGGTTGATAAGATTTAATGGATTAAATTATGTGTTTCGTAAATTTTTGAGTATTTTAATTATCCTTGGGGAAAATAATTGAATAATATTAGATATAATCAATAGTGGAGTGCCATGAACCATCAACACAAAATTAATGTAAATCATTGCACATTAATCAAGTGATATTTCCTCTTGAATTGAATTGAAGTGAGATGTCATTGTATAATGATCCATCATAAAAAATTAGAAATATTTCATATAAATTTATTTATAAGACCACTAACAACATCCATGGTTATGGTATTCCATTTCAATATATTTATTTTTATTGGATTCATTTACCCTTGTAGTTTTCCCTTCAAGAATTCACATACTGATATACTATAAATTTTTATATATATTCAATGATCTGCTATTTTATATTTTCCCACAAATCATGACCTTGTATACTTATATATGTATTTTATCCTTTGGTGGATAAAGAATACATAACTATGTCCACCATTCAACAACTCTTTCTTCATATAAGGATTTGATGGTACACATTGTCATTACCCAAGTCATACGACTCATTCTTCATAAATTTTAAACATTATGGATTATACTTTTTATAAATATTCTATATTCTTCTATAATTCTATATTTTTTCTTTAAGAATAATTTACCTATCTATAAGGGAAGATTGGGAAATCATTTTTCAAATTAATGATGATTTTCATTTCATTATGATCCACATATCTATCCATAGAGAGCATAAGATGGTTGGATCAGTCTAAATTCTCTTCATTGATAATGTTTTAATATAAATTGTACTTAATGTATCTACCACTTTATGTTATTTCTCATAATGATATTTTATTGAGTTTTCATAATTCTTGACCAAATATATACATCATTATTGGATCATAATATTCTTATTATGTGTAAATATATAATTATGGATACTAAGATCTATATATAACAACCCTAACCCCCATAGCCTAGAGTCGGTATTCATCTTATTACAATGGAATAGATACAAGAAATAACATCACTAATTTCCAATCATCTTAGAAGTCATAATTAAATAGAAACATACAAGATTTCCATTTTTACATTGGTAAGAAAACATAGATCATAAAAAAATGAAATAAACTTCTTCTTGTCACTTATTTATTGATTTTATTTTAAAACACCAAGGAAGAGAAAAAAATAATAGGGTGAGCTCAAATAGCCAGTAAAGATTATATGAGACATTAATAATTGAAGAACAGATAACAAGGAATATACATTATGGAAAGGTAAATAATATGAAAAACAAATGCCATTACTCAGGAAATAGATTATTTATTTTATAATGTATATATACCATAAATTACTGTATTTTACTATTTACTAAAAATTCATGAATATTAAAAAAATCCCAAACAATTACCATAACCATTTTCCAATGTGTTGATTTAAAAAATGAACTAAATTTATGAAAATGATTTTCTAAATATTATAAATTTAATTTTAAACTAATATCATCATTTTTATAGTAAATACCATTTTTATAATTATAATGGAATTTATAACACATTGAAAAATTAATTAAGGTCTTATAAAATATCCTTATTATCACATGGAAAAAATATTAATTTAAAAATAAATTTTATGTAAATAAACTTTCATTTAAATAATTATATTAATTATAAAAATTAAAATAACATTTATGTTTATATAAAATATAAACCATTAATTAATACATTCTAACAAATTTATTTACATGTACTCTAATATAATTATAAAATATTACAATTTATAAGATTCATAAATTTTATTTATACATTCATCGGTGAGGTTAATATTATATTTGATGAATTACTGTAATAACCCAGTTCTTACAAAGGGTACAAGTTTCTTTTGATTTGTGTTTCGAGCTAGTTTTTGAGAAAACATGGGAAACTGGGCAGTTCTGGAAAATTTCCAAGTTACACATCATGTACACCATATTACACGCCATGTGTATGTTAGGACAATACAGAATGTGGGTTGACTTAGTACATGTCGTGTGGTGACTGTGAAAAAATAATCTACTATATGGCGTGTAGTGTTCATCAACATGCTGTGTATTTACTTTCTGCGTACTGGCTGAGTCCTAGCCATGTGCTGAACCAAGTGACACATTTGGGCGACATGGTCGCAGGGGAATAAGGTTCCATAGAGGTTGTATCTTGGGTTCTAAATTTGGTGATTACCACTCACTCGTGATTTGGGTCGTGTTCACATAGATTACTCTGTAATGAGGTGGTTTTGATTGCTCTTGTGGGTAGAGGCTCTCATAGTTGCGGTTAGGTGATTGTAGTTTGTGGGTGCTTGTTGTGGAAGCCATGTGGATGGTGATGAGCCTTTATATTGTTTGTTCGTGCCTATAGGACGTCGGTAATTGAGACACGAGGTGTTAAGAGGCTCATGGTTCTAGGTTACTATTGCTTGGGCATGCCTATAGGATGTTGATACTTGAGACATGAGGATTAAGAAGGCACATGGTGCTGGGTTACTATTGTTTGGGAATGACATCTGGACGTTGGTACTTGAGACACACGGTGTCAGGAGGCACACGGTTCCAAGTTATGTGATTGAGATTTTGACATTTGGTTGAAGTAGGTGACACTCCCTGGTGGCTATTGAGCTCTAGTGGAGGTTGTGTTTACATTGGGAATTATAATGTTTAATTTCTTTATAGATACATGTCTGCTTAAACACCTATACTTGGTATGCACCATTGGGTGGTTTCCTACTAATATTCATCTCACACCCTACATGGGCCCTTCAGGATGCATTTAGAATTTGTGGATTTACATGAAGGAAAAACATCAGCTTCAGGAACTAGATTGCATTAGTTGTTGCATAGAGATTTGACATGAACCCTAAGATCATGCCTAGCTGGGTTTACCTTTTTTTTCTTTCTTTCCTATATCATCATGCTTACTTTATTTTGTATCTACTATGGGTTAGCCATGGGCGCCATTGTTATTCACATGTATGACCTGTTGTGGATGCATGATTTTTCTTTCAGTAGTTGTTATAAGTGGTTTTCAACATGTTTTTTTGTTTCTCTTATGTTTCTTTAGTTTATATATTGCTTCCCCAATTTATTTGTTTTTGGACGTGCTTCCACTGTGGGGGTCTGATTCGAGTCTACTGAGTCTTTATTATTGCGGTAGGTTTTATTATTATACACGACCAAGTACATTTATTTTCTTCTGAGAGGGTATAGCATCCCCACTATACCAGTTTACACCCTCACAGCTAGTCGGCAGCCTTTGGCATCCGGGGAGGTACACCTAAGGTCAGTAACACCTGAATCGTTTAGCATTTTTTGGGTGGATGTTTGGATCTGAACATTACAAAGTCTTATCAGAGGAGGTTGTTCTTGACAAGAAATTAGTAGCATCTTTTCACTGAATACTAATGAAATTGAGACTGCCTTTTTATTTCTACTGGTTTGACTATTTGGGTTATGGTAGACTGCAGATAGGTTTTCAGTGAAACTGGGTTTCTAGTTTGTGTTTGGGTGCCTTCAGCCCTAGGTACGAGGGATGGACCAAGTTTCCTTCGGTGGGAATTACTAATTTTATTTTTCTCAGATTATATTTTATATGGTTTCCACCTTGGTAGAACACTTGGTTTTTGATGATTTTTTGTTGTGATATGTAAACCTTGACTTGATGCAATAAAGGATAAATGGACCTTGGACCGGTATGGCAAGGTGAGTTTTCTTGGATTTTGATCGACACACTGTTAGGGTATTTCAATTTCATATACGCATTTATGCATTGTGATGTGATAATACCATGCAGATAATATCAATTTCCATGATATAGATTATTTTGAAATGTGAATGGTGAAATTCCGGATATAATTTCTTGTTTATTTAAATTTAATATGCAATGATTTTAATTATGTAAAATTGCATGTGACATGAGATTTGGGCCGAGCTCATATATGAGAAGGAAAATACTATGACTAAGGTGATGTTGATCAGTAGGATTAGGCGTCTTGGACATCAGTTAGAGGTACTGTGGTTGTCATGATTGGGTGACTCGGTTGTCAATTTGAGCCAACGATGGTTGTCGGGATGGGCATGGCCCAAGGTACTTTTGAAAATTGGCTTAGTTGAGGGTGGGTAAGGAGGCTGTAGGACCGGGATACCATAGGGAATGTTTGCGGTGGGGGAGAGTAAGGGTAGTTGTTATACAATTCCTCTTTTCTGCTTTCCTTATCTACATTATATATATATATATTTTATATATGTGGGTTGTCTGACCATTTGTGGTATTCAGCGGGTTCCTCCTAGATGGCTCGATGGAACATATGGCGGGTGATGGTACAGTTCCTCAGGAGGAAGGTCAGGTTCAGATGCCTGAGGGATAGGCAGCGCATTGAGCCACATGTACAGGCTCAATGACAGGCTCAGTGACAGGATCAACTTCAGGATCCAGTGCAGATAGGGAAGCAGTCAAGTTTGGTAGCATTCAGGTTGTGGCTTGACGAGAAGCTCTGATCTAGTCTGGTATGTGTCTTAATGGGGATTGACAACGAAACATAGGGTATAGAACCCTCTATGAAATATCTGACGCTGGAGTTCCAATCACAACACCTGCCACTTTTCTAGGGTGAGGGTGGTCTAAAAGCAGCTGAGAACTAGGTAGAGAGATCATGCAGATGATCATTGAGCAGATCGAGACTCATCTAGGGCACATAGTCAAGCTAGCAATGTACAAGCTGAGAGGACTGACAAAGCATTGGTGGAATGTGTAGGTTCAGGCTTGCAGAAACTAAGGACTAGAATGGAAGGACTTTGAGGACATGTTTTTCGAGCACTTTTTCTCAGATGCGTTGAGGGAAAAGAGATATCGGGAGTTCTTAAGCCTATATCATGGTGACATGTCCATCATGGACAATGTAGCTACCTTCACCGATCTGTCTCGCTTTGCACCAGGTATGGTAAGCGATGACACCTCAAGGGTGAGGTTCATCTAATATGGATTACAGAACTCCATTAAGGTGTATGTAAACATCTTTAGGTTATACTTGTTCTTTGAGGTAGAGAATCATGTTCTCATAGCCAAGGGAAACTTGATGAACATGTCTCTTTTGAGCCGGTCAGTGGATTTAGGTGATGGTTCAGATAGTAGGAAGCGAGATTGGGATGAGTTAAAACAGAGAAGTTAGGCCAATGACTCAACTAGACCACCTCGTGGCAGTTTATCAGGGGTTTTCTTTCAGTTTGGGAATCCAGGGAATGTCCAAAATCAGTACGATAGGCCTCCAAAGGAGTTCTGGTCATGTGGACAGGTTAGAAATCTAGAGAGGTTCTATAGGAAGCCTTCTCAGACAGCTGGTAGGTAGGGACCAGGATAGATAGTGGCGATTGTGATTGATTTCTGATTGGTACCTGGTGAGGGTAGCTGAGGGTCATCTGTACGCGAAGGACATGAAAGAGACAAAGAGATCCAACTGAGGGGTCAGTGGCCAGTGACAAGAGAAGCACCGCAGGGAGGTCATGTATCAAGCAGTTGTAATTCAAGATAGGTGCATGCCATGGAGATTCTAGAGGCTGATCAGGCCTATGAGCTGATGAAGATCAGAGGTATGTCGCAGGCGCGATCATGAGGTTTTCTTGTTTTATTTTTTGGAATGTTCTGTTGAGGCATGTCCATTTTGAGTGCACGAGGTGCATATGATATATGTGGACTAACCAGATGCTAGTCATTGGTATTGACACCATTTTGGGCGCATGATATATATATATATATATATATATGAGATGCGTGGCATTAGGAGCATCAAGGATGAGGAATGCATGAGGTTCCATGGGCATCAGGGCATCAAGGATGCATTCTTCTTGAGGTGCAAGGCACCAAGTTTTATTTTGAGAATCCATGGGATGTAAGACCTCGTGGAGGTGGACACTGATGCGGTGCAAGATACGTTTCGGTGTTGGGAATGAAACAGGGGCACCTGATAGGGTGTAGGGGTGACGATGCATCATGGGAGGATAAGGAGTTTAGAAATAGGTCATCGGACCTTTGTTTGTTTCTATTTTTGGGCTAGAATTGCCTGAAGTTTTCTTCCCCACTCTTGAAAGAAAAAATTGGGGACAAATTTCTTTAAGGGGGACGTTTTTAAGAACCTGGTTCTTATAAAGGGTACATGTTTCTTTTTCTTTCTATTTTGAGCTAGTTTTTGTGAAAATAGGGTAAACTGGGCAGTTCTGTAAAATTTCTAGGTTACACGCTATGTACTCCATAGTACACGCCATGTGTATGTTAGGCATGTACTGACCACGTGCTAACTTAGTAAATTCTATGGGTGACCATGGAAAAAATAATCAATTACATGGCGTGTAGTGTTTCTTAACACGCCATGTTTTTACTTTCCATTTACCAGATGAGTCCTAGGCATGTGTTGATGTGTGATGTGTCTAAGCCGTGTGATGAACTGGAAAACCGTGTAAGTCTGAGTACAGACCTGATACTACATGACATGTAGTCCTTAATAAACTGCATGTATTTTTTTATTTTTTTATATGGGAGAGAGTTGTGTCACATTTTTTAAAACATCATACTCTTCACTATTTTCGGACTATGATGCTCTAGGAGGCCGAGAACACTTCTTCTCCTAGATTCTTAATCCGATGTATGTTCTTCAATCCTTCAGTGGCTATAGGACTGCATCAGAAAGGCTAAAACAACACATCATATTCAATTATTGTTCCCTTTCCTCACATACCATAATTTCCATCAGAGCAGAATTTCCAGGATTTGATGGAAATGTATATCTATGAAGATCAAATTAAAATTGAAGCGCAATATCAGATGTTCCTACGTCTACAAGTCTAAGTTAGGTGGTGCATACTTTATTTTGTGTTTTCATGGTCATTTAGGAGTTTTGGATTTTTAGCTCAACTATAGAGACCCCAACCTTTTATATATAACATTACATGATTTTAATCATAATTATACATCAGATCACAATCCAAGGATCATAAAGTCTAGTGTCTTGGAAGGCTAAGTACATAATCAAAAATTATAAAAAACCCTTTTTTTGAACTCTATAATGAGATCTTATATTCCATTTTGCTTATACAAATGCATAGGATAACCTGGAGATAAAATGAACAAAGGTATGAGCTAAAATCCCTGTAAGGGAATAACCATAAGAACAAAGCATAAGCACATGGTATAGAAGGCATGACATGATGGTATGAAAAATTCATGTAACATATGGAATCATAAAATATAAACATGGAATCATATAAAAATGGAGTCATAGTAATGTGGTGAAAACATAAAACATGTATTTAGTACGAGTTAAGGCTAACCTCCAAGACCATTTCCCATAGTAGCACATGCCAAGGCTAACCTCCAAGACCATTTCACATAGTAGCACAAGCCAAGGCTAACCGCCAAGACTGTGACACATAACATCTCATGAGACTCAACTTTACCAAATGAATTGGAGTGATATCTAGGCATAACCATCTTAACTTTCAATGAATATTTTTTCCACATAATGAATCGTACATAATCAATCATATATAAACATAAGGGTTACCCACGGAAGGGATTGGGTACCATAATCATGATGTAAATCATAACAAATGGGAATATCATTAATGTTTCCATGAAATAAAGGAACTAAAATATACATGGAAATTAATAAGGAAAAATAGGAATGTATCATGGGAAGTGATGTAAAGTATAAGTGGAAACATTTAAGAAAAGTATTTAATAAATATTTAGCATTAAAATATTTTTGAGAGTGTTTAAGGAAAATACTATAGAGCCTTTAAAATAGAAAAGGGAACAATAATTTATAACAAAACAGAAGTGAACCTAGAAGGTTTTCATAATAAAAATGACTGATTAAATAAAGACAATGGTGGATTAAGACATAAAATATAGTTCACTTGAAACTGGGTAAGAATTCAGGAAGTTCCCTTAAAACATGTTTGCTTATCAGGAAGTATTGTGGCGGGAATCACTTAAAACATGTATATACCAAATAGATAACACTGAAGGGGTCTTTATAAATGAATTTTTCACATGTAAAAAACATTTATAATATTAACATAAATTTATAAGATAACTTAATTTTTGTTGAAATAAAGATAAGGCAACCCGAAGGAATAATAGAGATTCGGGTCGAATTCCTTTCAGATTATCAACTTGATATCAGGTGTACTTAAGAGGGATTCATGATAGATAAAGAGGTTAATAATCACTCTACATCATGAGGGAATAATTTTGGAGGTGCTAAATCATATCCCATCATTATTTATTACCCATAAAATGGCATAACATAGAGGACATTCTTGAATAAAAGTGAAATGGAGAGGATCTTTTACCTTAAATCTGATGGTGATCTTTTCTTGAAGACATGAATAATAAAATTAGGTTCATTAATTAATAATTACTGAACCTATTTTATATTTAAAATATTTATTATAACCTTTTTATGTCCATTTATAACCTTTTTGATTGGTTATGGGTTCGATTTCATTGTTCGGGTTTGTTTGCTTTCTTGGTTTTAATGATCGGTTTATGTTCGGATAAACATGTATAATGAAGGTGGTTGTCCAGAATTAAAGTCATATTTTATTATTGAACATTAATAAGGTTACATGGTTTATAATCTAATTTGTTTATTTGGAGTTAAGTTGAATGATTATATAAAAATTTTGTGACAACCTTTTGGGTTAATTGGCGGTTTTTGACCACAAAGAACAGGTTTTGTTTTATAAACCAAAACCATGTGTACAAAAGTATTGTAGAACCATATATGATGAATAATAAATATATTATGGTCTGGTTTAACTATTAAAATGGTTTAATTACCATAATTGAAGAAAATAACAAAAATTGAAAACTCGTCATCCTTGAATGTGGTGAATTAACACATTTTAGATGGTGTATTTACTATTAAAATCAAAGATGAGTAAAGGAGAGATGAGAATATCTTATTACATTATCATAAAAATATTCAAGTACATGTAAGACATTGAATTTTTCATAACATTTGGATGGGTATAGGTGAGTATAGAAAAGAAAACAAATGAACTTGAAAAGAAAAAGAAAGAAAATAAAAGAGGAATTTACCTCTTGATTCAATCTTCCTTGAGAGCCTCTTAAGGGGAGAGGATTTGGTTTTTTGAGAAGACCAAGGGATTTTGGACGTGGTGGAGGAGATTGGGTAGTGATTAGGGAAGAATATAGGCAAGGAACAAGGCTTGATAAGATTGAAGAGAAGGGGTAATGATGAGTAGTATTTATAGTGGAGGAGAGGAGGGTTTTCATAATATTATAATGATTAGTTTATTATTTTTCCATAAGACAAGAAATAGTGATGATTCCATGACTAAAAATTGTAATAAGTGCATGTGAGTCTGATATTTCAGTGCTTACATCACTTATGATGTCAATAATAGTGGAATTAAATTATAATGTATTTATACGGTAAATTATTGTATTTTACTGTTCACTAGAAATTCAAGTATTTCAAAAAAATACCAAAAAATAAACCTAACCATTTTTAAAATTGTATAATCCAAATAAGAAATCAATTTTCCAAAAATAATTTTCTAAATTTGCTTAATTTAATTTTTAATTAAAATCATAATTCACTCGAAAAATGAAAATTTTAAATATTTGTTTTCTTATTCCAAAATATTGGTATATCAAACTTCCACTTGAATATTATATATGTACTATCATAGGTTAATATTCATTACGGTACTTTACTATTCATAAGGGTAACATTTCTATTCATAAGGTTATGTTACTATTCACCAAAAATTATGTTTTTCATATTAGACTCCAAATAACTTACTGATTGTAACTTTGTATGTCAGATTTTTTAAATTAAAATCACAGAGGTGACACACTTATGTTTAAAGGTCTCATAGTGCTTATTAGTTCATTATTTTGTGATTTCCTATGATTATATGAAATAATTATAAGAAGGAAATTTATATTTAAAACATTGAATCATTACATTATCCCCCCTTATTAAATTCCCCCCTCGAAATTTCATTTTACACTCTAAGACACAAACAGGTGTGGGTACATTTCCTTTATTTCCTCCTCTGATCTCCATGTTTCTATTCATACTTTGGTTCCTCCATAGTACTTTGACCAGGTGAGTAGTCTTGTTACTTAGAACTTTATCTCTACAATCTGAGATCTTCACTGGTTACTCCTCGTAAGAAAGATCATTCTCCAACTGTACCACCTTTGAAGAGAGTACATATGAAGGATATTGTATATACTTTCTTAATAGGGATACTTGGAAGACATCATGTAATTTGGAAATGGTAGGTGGGAGTTCCAGTTGATAGGCCACAACCCCGACATGATCAAGAATCTCCAAGGGACTGATGTACCTAGAACGTAACATTCCTTCTTCCCAAACCTCATGACCTTCTTGCATGGAGTGATGTGTAGAAATACCATATATCTAGATTTGAACTTAGGTTCTCATCAAATATTGTCTACATAACTCTTTTGTCGACTTTGGGATGCCTTGATGTTCTAATGAATGGTTTTCACCTTCTCTATAATTTCTTGTACCATTTCAGATTTTAGAAGCTTATTCTCACCGAATTCATCCCAAAACATTAGTGTTCTGTACCTTTTCCCATAAAGGGATTAGAATGGTTCCATTTGGATGCTCGATTTGAAATTTTTATTGTAGGAGAATTCAACAAGTGGAATATTTTGACCTCATACTCCTTTGAATTCCATATAACATGCTCTCAACATGTCTTCCAGTGTATTAATAGTTTGATCAGATTGGCCATCAGTTTTAGGATAATAGGTCATACTGACTTTCATTTCAGGGATTAGAGCATGTTAGATACTTTTCCAGATATTCATAGTAAATCTTGGATCTCTATTGGATACAATATATAGTGGTACTCCATGAAGACTTACCACCTATTTGATATATATCCATGTAATTTTATCCAAAGATAAGTCTTCTCAAATCACAATAATGTGAGAAGTCTTTGTAAGACAATCCATAATGACCCATATAGAGTTGTTTCTTTTGGATTTACTTAGAAGTCTAGTGAAACATTCCATGGTGATATTATACCACTTCCATGTTGGTATGGGTATTTGTTGCATAATCCCCTTCTACTTTTTCCTCTTAGCCTTCATTTGTTGACATATTAGGCACTTTTATGTATATTCAGTAATCTCTATTTTCTTATTGTCCCAAAAAGAGTTTTCTTAGATATCATGATACATTTTTGTTGTCCCTGGGTGAATAGAGATGGTTGAGCTATGTGTGTCATTTAAAAGCTACTTATTTATCTCTGGATCAGATGGTACACATAATCGTGACCCAAATTTTACAACTCCTTCCTCATAATTCATGAACTCTAAGGATTTCCCCTTTCTAATATCTTCTACCATTTTTATAATTTCCACATCTTTTCTTTGAGAAACCCTTATTTCCTCCATGTGGGATGGTTGAAGAATAATTTGAGAAAATATTGATGATGTTCCTCCCATAATGGTTCCCATATCCATCCTCTGCAAATCTAAGAAGATAGGATCCTTTTCAATTATCATCAATGATAAAGACGCATGATCCTTTCTACTTAGAGCATATGCTACCTTATTTTCCTTACAAGTATGGTAGTAGATTGAGTAGTAAAAATCCTTGATAAGATCTATCCATATTTTTTGGTCAATATTAAGCTCTTTTTGGGTGAATATATATTTTATACTCTTGTGTTAAGTATATATCTCACACTTCTCCCCATAGAGATAATGCCTCCAAATTTTCAACGCAAATATCATAGCCGCCAAATCCAGATCATGCATGGGATAATTTTTCTCATGTATTTTTAGCTGTCTTGAGGCGTAGACTATCACTTTATCATTTTAAATCAGAAAACATCCTTAAACCTTCTTTGAAGCATCACTGTACACCACAAATAGTTCTACATTTTTTGGGAGTGTGAGTACTAGTGCAGTGATTAGCCTCTTTTTCAATTCCTTATAATAGTCTTCACATTCCTGAGTCGATACATACTTTACTCCCTTCCATGTTAGCTTGTTCATTGGGTTATAAAATAATGAAATGGTCATAAAAAATTATTGATAATATCTATCTAGACCCAAAAATCTACGAATCTCCATTACAGTTGTTTTCCTAAGACACTCTTCAATTGACTTTGTCTTGGAAGGGTCCAAAGATATCCCTTTGATGGTGATAACATGCCCCATGAATGATACTTCCTTCATCAAAGACTCACATTTACTCTACTTTGCATACAACTTCTCCTTTTGAAATGTTTTGAACAAATTATTAAAATGATCCTCATGTTCCTCCTTGCTCTTGGAGTATATCATAATATCATAAATAAAGACTACCACAAATTTGTCTAGGTAATATCTAAAGACTCTATTCCTTAAATCGATGAAAATTTCTAGATCATTCGTGAGTCCTAAAGGCATCACTATGAAATCATAGTGTTCATACTTCATTCAAAAGGCAGTCTTAGGAATATCTTCCTTCCTAACCTTTAATTGGTGATATCCATATGGAAGGTCCACCTTAGAGAAATAACTGGCCCCACGAAGCGGATCAAACAAGTCATATATTCAAGGAAGGGGGTAATTGTCCTTTATCGTGATTTTATTGAGCTTAAGATAATCAATGCAGAGGCGCATTGATCCATCCTTCTTCTTGAAGAAGAGGACTAGCGCACCCCATGGTGAATAACTCAGGCATATAAAACCCTTCTCCATATTATCCTGTAAATTATTCTTCAGCTCTTCCAGCTATACGGTGGCCATTTTGTAAGGTGTCTTTAATATAGGAAGAGATCCAAGAATAATTTCAATTGAGAACTCAATCTCTCGGTCAGTAGGATGACTAAGAAACTCTTTAGGGAATACATCAGTGTAATACCTCACAATGGGAATGTCTCCAAGCATGATTCTCTCCTTTGTCGCATTCATTTGAGCTAGACATGCTTTCTTATAAGGAATTAACATCCACACTTGAGACAATGATTCTAAAGGAGATTCATCTTCCTCCATACACTTGTAAATAATCGGAGGATGCTTCAATAGGTGAATAGTGATTTACCTTTCCCAATGGTTGATATTGGATTTGTATAAATATAGCCAATCCATGCCCAAGATAGTGTCGAACTACACTAGAGAAAGTATGACGAGATTTACTGGGAGGTTCAATCCACAAAAGTTAACCAATGATGAGTTATCAACCATGGAAACAATAATTACCCCAATTGATGTTCTCACAAATAACTTATCCTCTAAATTTTGAGGTGGTGTTTGAATAGTTTTACTAAACTAGCAAGATATGAAATAATGTGTAGAACCAGAATCAAATAGTACCTTCACTAATCTTGAATTAATAACTAGTGTACCTATCTCCACAACATTGTTAGGCTCCACCTCTGTAGTAGTGATAGAATAATCTCTTCCTTGTTTCCTTGGATGTTGTTGTTGATTTCCTCTTCTAAGCCATGACATAGGGAAAGTGTTTGCATAATGACCATGCTCTTTGTTGTTGTAACACTTCACTATAGGCTACGTCTTGATATGATCCTTCCTTTAATCATCCACATTAGCATGATTCTTCATATCCCTATGGATGTTCTTGGCCAGATGTCTTATTCTTTCACATTTGAAATAATTCTTGGTTCCCTTTAGACAGTTCCCAAGGCACTGTTTTCCATAACTTTTAAAAGTGGGATATTAGGGTTTCTTTACATCGTGGGATTTGTTTGGTTTACCACACATGTTGTTCTCTATTTTCCGCTTATTTTAACTGGTCCCATGATACCACTGAGTTTATTTAATATCTATTTCAACCTTGAGGAAAAAACAAACAATCTAATCATAAATGTCGAAGTATTGAATCAAAAAAACCTCCCATAGACTCAGCTTTAGCCTAATAAAGAAGCGTTCCACCTTGCTTTCAGTGTTCATGACAAAGACAGATGTGTACCTTGAAATCCTTGTAAATTTTTCATTATACGCCCCGATGAACTCAACTTACATCTACTTGAGTCCGAGGAACTCTATTTCCATCTTGATATGGAGGGTTAGAAGAAATTATTTATTGAAAAACATCCTCTTGAATTCCTCCCAATCCATGGAATCAATTTCCTCTTGGGACATTGTATTCTTGATCAGTGTCCACCACAGATCAGCTTCCCCATCAAAATGATAGACCTCCATTACAACTTTCTCTTCTTCTAAGCACTAGAGGATGAAGAAAATATTTTCAATGGAGTTAATCCACTATTCTACAAGGAGGGGATCATAATATCTGCTAAACAGGGGAGGCCTTTCCTTATGAAGGATTCTATGGAAACATTCTCTTTCCTTGGAGGATTAGGTCGTTCCACATGATTCAAGTTATTATTCATAACTTGATCCAGCTGAGCAAGTACTATCATGAAGTTTTGAGCACCAATTCCTATCATATCAGGAATATCATTAGGTAAATATTCACATTGCATAAAACATTGGTTGTTGGAATGTGCTCTTCTATTTCATGCTGTTAATTAATAAAAAGAACATACAATTAGAGGGATTTAATACTTAGTTATTGAACATAAAAAGAAAACTTTTCAACATAAAGGATAAACTTGTGGAGGAGAAGTATATCCTAACTTGTGATTCCTTATGTTTAAATCTAGGATATCCTCGATCTATTTCTTAACTTATATTCTTATGGGGTTTTTTATTCTGTTAATAATGGTTCTTACTAAGCTCATGAATTTACCAAAGCATATACCTTGGGAGTGTCAAACCAAGAGAGAAAGAAGGCCCATTTTCATGTACCGGGATACCCTAGGTCTGACCCAAAAATCCTTGTCGGAGTTTTCACTCCTAGGTAAATCTATGCTTGAGCCACCTATACCTATTTTTATCCAAACATGGATGTATTTTCTTGATAAACAACTTATATTATACTTACCAAAATATAGGGATGTTGTCTTATGGTTAGTCTTATCGTTAAGGTTCTCACTACGGTGCTCTATTCCTAATCTCAAAAAATAACTAGACTATCCTTTGATACAAACTATAGAGACCATAGACTTTTACATATAACATTACATGATTTTAAGCATAATTATACATCAGAGTACAAGCCAAGGTTCGTATAGTCTAGTGTCTAGGAAGACTAGGTACATAATCAAACATTATAAAAATCAAATTTTTATTTAAACTTCATAATGAGATCCTATCTTCCATTGTGCTCATACATCTGTATAGGATAACCTAGGGATAATATGATCAAATGGATGATCTAAAAACCCAATAATGTAATAACCATAAGAATAAAGCATTATCACATGAGATAGAAGGCATGACATGATGATATAAAAAAAGGCATGTAACATATGGAATCATAACATATAAACATAGAATCATATAAACAAGGAGTCAAAGTAATATAGAAGAAACCTAAAACATGTATTTATTATAATTCAAGGATAATAAGTAATACTTTTTCCCATAGTAGCACTAGACAAGGCTAACCGCCAAGATCGTTTCATATCGTAGTACAAGCCAAAACTATCCGCCAAGACCGTCGAACATAACGTTTCATGAGACTCAACATTACCCAATGAATTAGAGAAATATATGAGAGAAACCATCTTAAATTTCCATGAATATGTTTTCCACATGATGAATCATGCATAATCAATCATATATAAACATAAGGGTTACCCATAGAAAGGATTGGGTACCATAATCATGAAATAAAGCATAAAAAATGGGCGTATCATAAAAGTGTCCATGAAATAAAATAACTAAAATATACATGGAAATTAATAATGGAAAATAGGCATGAATCATGGTAAGTGATGTCATGTAGAATAGACAACATGTAAGAAAATTATTGAAGAAATTTTATAATTAAAACATTTTTGAGAGGTTTTAAGGAAAATACTATAGATCCTTTAAAATATAAAAGGGAAAAATACTTTATAAAAAACTATAAGGGAACCCCAAATGTTTTTATAATAAAAATTACTAATTTAATAAATGCAATGGTTTCTTAAAACAGAATTTATAGTGCACCAGAAATTGGGTAAGAATTCGGGAAGTTCCCTTTAAACATGTTTTCTTATTGGGAAGTACTGAGGAGGGAATCACTTAAAAACATGTATATTACAAAGAGAGAATGATGGATGGGTCTTGATAAATAATTTTTTTAAATGTAAAAAACATTTATAATATGCACATAAATTGATACGATAACATCATTTGGGTAGAAATAAAGATAAATAAACCTGAAGGAATAAAGGAGATTCAGGTAGAATTACTTATGGATCATCAGAATGATATCAAGTGTACATAAGAGGGATTAATGAGAGATAAATGGGTTTATATCCACTTATAAATCATTATGGAAGTATGGGGTAGGTTCAAAATTATACCCCATCATTAGGTATTACACTTAAAATGGCATAGCATAGAGGACATTCTTGAATAAAAGTGAAATGGAGAGGATCCCTTACCTTAAATCTGGGGGTGATCTTTGCTTGAACTTAATGACCTGAATAATAAGATTTGGTTCATTAATTAATAATTAAAGAACCTATTATATATGTAAAATATTTATTATAACCTTTTTAAGTTAATTTATAACCATTTTGATTGGTTATGAGGTTCAATTTCATTGTTCAAGTCAGTTTGCTTTCTTGGTTTTAATGATCGGTTCATGTTCGGATAAACATATATGATGAAGGTGGTTGTAAGGAATTAAAGTTATATTTTATTATAGAAAATTAATAATTTTATATGGATTAAAATTTAATTTGGTTACCTAGAGTGAATTTGAATCATTATATAAAACTTTTGTGACAACCTTTTGGGTTAATTGGAAATTTTTGACCACAAAGAACACATTTTGTTTTATAAACCAAAACCATGTGTAAAAAATTATTACAGAACCACATACGAGTCATAATACATATATTAATTTCTGGTTCAACAATGAAAATGGTATCATGACCAGAATTGAAGATGGTAATAGAAATTGAAAACCCATCGTCATTGAATGTGGTAAATTAACACATCTATGATGGTGTCTTTTCTACTAATACAAAAGACAAGTAAAGAAGAGATGATAATAAGTTTTTAAATTATCATAAAAACATTATATTACATGAAAGGTACTATATTTTTCATAAAATTCGGATGAGGGGAGGTAAGAATTTAAAAAAAATAAATTAACTTGAAAAGAAAAAGAATGAAAAGAAAAGCAGAATTTACCTCTTAATTCAATATTCCTTGAGAGCCTCTTAAGGGGATAGGATTTGGTATTTTGAGGAGACCAAGGGATGTTGGACGTGGGGGTGGAACTTGGGGAGTGATTTGGGAAGAATATAGGCAAGTCACAAGGCTTGAGAGGAGTGAAGAGAAGAGGTAAGGATGGGTGGTATTTATAGTGGAGAGGAGGGTTTTCATAATATTATAATCATTAGTTTATTATTTTTCCAAAAGACAAGAAATAGAGATTATTCCATGACTAAAAATAGTAATAAGTTCATTTGAGATAGATATTTTGGTTCTTACATCACTTAATGTGTTAGGAATAGTGTATTTAAATTATAATTCATTTGTACGGTAAATTAATGTATTTTACTATTCACCAAAAATTCAAGTATTTTAGAAAAATACCAAAAATTAATCCCAACAATTTTTCAACATTTAGAACCTAAAAAGGATATTCATTTTTCAAAAATAAATTTCTAAATATGATTATTTTAATTTTTAATTAAAATCTCAATTTACATGAAAAACAACAATTTTAAAAACATTTATTTTCTTATTCCCAGATATAGGTATATTGTACTTCCACTTAAATAATATTTATATACTATCATATAATACTATTCATTAGGGTATGTTACTATTTATAATGTTAACATTACTATTCATAAGGGTATGTTACTTTTCACCAAAAATTAAGTTAGTTATATTAGACTCCAAATAACTTACTGATCGTAACTGTGTATGTCAGATTTTTGAAATTAAAATCACATAAGTGACAAATTTATATTTAAAGGTCACATAGAATACAATAGTTAATTATGTTGTGATTTCATGTTATTATATAAAAAAATTATAAGAAGGAAATTTCCATTGAAAACTTTGGGTCGTTACAACAACGTGAGGTATTGATCGAGACCCAAGTTTATTTATATTGAATTGAACTTATGACATATGGGATGATGTTGGGAATTCCATTACGTTGTTATGCTTGAGCGAGGCTGGGTTATAGGTTATCTCTCACTAGGGGCATTTTGGCCGGGGTGCCAAAATGGTTATAATTGATTTGTTTGTGATTAAACTTATTAGTTTAAACCGTTTAAGCATGATTAATTTATTAGAGGCTTTGAAGACCTCAATGCTGGTATGTGATAACACATTTTAGTTCAATTCAACTATTTAAATTGTTTTTCCATTTTAGAGTGATTCTTTTGATTAAATATATTTGATGCTTTATATTTCATATACTGAAACCTTTGGGTTGTGTTGGACATGACCTGAGTATTCTTGAGTGATGTTGATCATAGGTTGGGCTTGGCCTGGATTATTTGGGTGGGTTGACCACGGGATTGGGCATCGTGGATGTTGGATTGAGTTCGTGTGACTATTAGGTTGGGCATGGCCTGAGTTACATTGATGGCAAGGCCATTAGATTCTAAGTGACATGGTAGTAAGGGAACGAGGTTCCAGATAGGTTATGTCTTGGGTTCTATATTTATTGATTACCAGTCAACCTTGATTTGGGTTGTGTGAAAATAGATGAATCCTTAATGTTGTGTTTTTGACCACTCATGTGGGTAGAGTCCCCTGTAGTTTCGGTTAGGTGATTGTAGTTTGGGGGTACTTACCATGGAAGCCATGTGGAAGGAGAGGAGCCTTCAGATTGTTTGGGAATGCCTATGGGATGTCAATACTTGAGACATGAGGTGTTAAGAGGCATATGGTACCAGGTTACTATTGTTTGGGTGTGCCTACAGGATGTAGGTACTTGAGACACAAGGTGTCATGAGGCACATGGTTCTAAGTTACTATATCTTGGGAATGCCTTCAGGACATTGGTACTCGAGACACACGGTGTCAAGAGGCAGATGGTTCTAGGTTACGTGACTGAGATTTTGGCATTGGCCAAAGCAGGGGGCACTTCATGGTGGCTGCTGAACACCAGTGGAAGTTGTTTTTTCATTATGAATCACACTTTTTTACTTTACTTATAGATTCATGCCTGCCTAAACACCTATACTAGGTATACACCATTGGGTGGTATCCTACTGAGATTCGTCTCACACCCTATACGGGCCCTTCAAGACACTTGTAGAATTTATAGATTTACGTGAAAGAAAGAAATCAACTTTAAGAGATGGATCATATTAACTGTTTCATAGAGATTTGGCATGGACCTTGAGGCCATTCCTAGTTGGGATTACTTTTTTTTTGTTTCTTTCCTATATCAGCATGATTAATTTATTTTGTATATATTTTTGGTTAGCCAGGGGTTCTACTATTAATGACATGTAAGACCAATTGTGGATGCATGATTTGTTGTTTGAATAGTTTTTATAAGTGGTGTTTATCATTTTGTTCTATTTATCTTCCATTTCTCTTGTTTATATATTTCTTCCACTATTTATATGTTTTTGGATGTGCTTCCATTGTGAGGGTCTGGTTCGAGTATGATGATTCTTTATTACCACTGTAGGTTTTATTATTATACATGGACCAGTACCTTTATTTTCCTCTAATAGGGTATAGCCTCTCCACTATACCTATTTACACCCTTGCTGCTTGTTGGTATCCTTTGGCATTTCGGGTGGTGCGCCTAATGTCAGTAACACCAGGCCTGTTTAGCACTTTTCGAGTTGCAGTTTGGGTCATGACGTTATAATTACTATTTCTTAGGTTCTCATTATAATTGCAACAGTTAATTTTCTATTTATTTGTTCCTTAATTTCTAGAAAATCCTTTTATTTCATTAATTATTAATTTATAATGTTTTTTGTGTTCTCCATGTGATTGTATATAATTTATAATATATGAAATAATTTTGTGTGTAGTGTTATCTATCAGATGAATTTAATTTATTTAAGAGGATACAAATCATATAATATTGGGATGTTATATTTTTCTCCCCTTCATAAATTTCTTCCTTGACAATTTTCATTAATATTTCCCTCTAAATAGAGGTGGGTGGTTCCTCAATATAACATCTTCAGGTTCCCATATCGCTTCTTCCATTTTATGGTTTCTCCAAAGAAACTCTCCTTGTAAAGTTTTTTGATTTCCCAATACTTTTTTTCTTGTGAATGGAATTTAGACAAGATCTTCATAATAAGATGAATTAGGTTCTAGTTTTATATCATTATAGGTGATTAAATTCATTGGTTTTGTCCTATACTTCTGTAACAATGATATATGGAACTCATCATGCACTTTTGAGAGACATGTTGGCATAGATAATCGATATTCTATAACTCCAAATATTTCCAAAATTTAAAATCGTCTAATGAATATGGGGCTCAGTTTCCATTTCTTACCAATCCTTAAGACACCAATCTGTGTATATACTCCTAGAAAGACATGATATACCACTTGAAATTCCAAATCATTTCACCTGTTGTCAATAAAAAGCCATTGTATACTTTTAGATTCTTTACTATGAGCATGAATATTTTATACCTTTTTCATTTTCTCTTCATTATGTTCTAGGCCTATAAGTTTCCTCTCACAGACATCTACCCAACAAGTTGGACTTCGATATATATTTCCATATAATTCTTCATATGGTTCCATTTAAATACTAGAATGCAAACTATTATTGTAGAAACATTAAATGAAAGTTAAATACTAATAATAGATACCTTTAATGTCAAGTGACCATGATCTCAATATGTCTTCCATTGTTTTAATAGTCCTTTCATACTGTATATAAGTTTGGGGATGATAATCTATATTCAAATAAAGCTCATTATCCAAATCCTTTTGATGAAACTTCCAAAATTTTGTTGCATATTTTGGATCTCCATCAAACACTATTGACATAGGTTCACTCTAATTTCTTAAAACAACACAAATATAGAGTGTTTCTACGAGATCAAGAGTAAAATAATCTCTTATATAAAGGAAATGGGATTATTTTTAAGGGAATCAACAATAAACCATATTGTATTATTATTTCAAGGTGTCATTGGTTTTCCTATGAATAAATACATCACAATGTCATATCACTTATAATTAGGAATATATTGAGGTTTCATGACTCCAATACAATGTTTTCTCTTAACCTTCAATTTTTGAAAGACTAGACACCATTACAAAAAATCATCAATTTCCCACATCATATTATCCGACCAAATGTTTTTTCCAATCTCTATGCATTATGGTACTACAATGGTGTATTGTAAAATTTGAGATATGAGCATCATTTAATATTTCCATTTTAGCATAGGTATTGATAGAAAACATAACCTATTTCCAAATTTCATAATTTTTTCCTCATACATAATCTATGACATTCTTCCATCCCTAGAGGAATTAATTTTCTACTGATAATTTTGATCATCAGATTGAGAACTTTTTCGCTTCTCCCGTAAATATGGTATAGCAATCATTTGAAAATTGACTAATGTTTACCTTTCCTAAAAAATACCATATCTATCATTACTAAATACATGAATATAGAATCCTTCTCAATCCTCATTTGGGTTATAATTCCATGATCTATTATGCTTAACACATATTCTTCCTTATTTGTGCTGACTTGACCTAAAAAATCATGAGGCTGGTGTTTACTAAAATTACATTAGAATGATTACAAGGACTCAAATCCCTAATTACTGAAGTGTTTGGTAGTCTTGGTAATCCTGATACAAAATGAGTCTTGTATTAAAAATAATTATATTTAGTGGAATATAATTGTTTTTCTTTCATGGATAACTTAATTCTATATAGTATATCCCTGCATATCATTTATTGTATTCCTCTTGGATTACTAGTGAAAGGAAAAAAGGTTGAGTTCAAATTCTTAGTTAGTGTAATATATAGTAAAATCAATAATTATTCAATGATAATAATAAAAATATAAAGGTAAATAACTTAGAACACATTCCATGTAGTCAATATCTAAAAAGGAAGTTCATAATAAATATTTAATTCTAATATCTAGAAACACATTTCATTATAATAACTACAGAATGAAAATTCAATATGACATGGGATGAAACTGAAAGACATTTCATTTAATCAATGAACTAAAAATGAAATATATCCATAGATCTATAGATGAAAAATCTAATGGATTGATAATAAATACAACTAAATGATGGAAATGATTAATTATTGGATGCCAAGTTTCTATGGTACATGAATACATTACTATAAAGACCTTTCAAAAGACGATTTATAACATACTTTGTAAAAACAGATTTGGTTGGGACAACATTATCTCTACTATCAAGTCCTTTCAAAATATAGTTTATAACATATGAGTTATAAATCTGAAGTGTTTTTCCAACCTAATTTTATCCCATGAGATTGTTGATGCATCAAGGGGAATTCATTAACTAATCCCCAACCCATAGGGCTTTCCTTAAATGGTATCCAACCCATGTGTTTCATGATCCAAACATTAATCTTATTGAATAAACAATATGCCTTATTAAATATCCATATTGAATATAGGATAATGACTTATCAATATTTTCATAAATAATAACATAATATTATGAGTATGCATCATATGAAAAATGTTATATGGTTCACACAAAAATCAAATCCATAAAATATTATATAGATATTTATGTTAAATTCAATGTCAAAAGATAATGCTAAGTTGATTATTTCAATGGGTACTAAAAGAAATCAAGGAAGTGAATGAAAATACTATCCTTGGCCAAACCAATCAAAAACCACAGAGAGGACAAATAAGCATGGAATCAAAACAATATATCCTATATGGATTAAAAATAAAGGGGGTTTTCATTGATAAGTAGAAATACAATATAAAAAAAATATTTTTGAAGTTTTTTTTAGGAAAAATATATTTTTTGAAAATCATTTTGAAAAATATTTTCTTTCAAAATCATTTTAAATAATATATTCATTAAAAATCATCCTTTTAAACATACACTGGAAGCTTCAAAGGAATGATAAAGGGTAAATTAATACATACTTTATGAGGTAAAATGAACAATCATTTTAATGGTAAAATGATTAAACAATTTCCTTTTTCAGATTGTGATAATAATATTCCTTTTAAATAAAAATTAAATGTAAAAACTATAAACACATCTTTAATAAAATACTTTGGAATGTTATACAAAATTTGAAATACTTTTTAGAAAAATTGGTTTTTAGATGATAACATGTTCTCTCACAAAAGGGAGAAATGATGTTGGGTTTTCATCAAAACATTTTCTATAAAGTTTTGAGTAACAAAGAGTGGAAAAATGGAACTGATACTTAAAAACGTTCATGGGTAACTAGAGGAGAAGAAAATAAAATGGAATGTTATAAAATAATAAAATGATTACCTTTTATGTAAATTCAAGTGTAAATAATCCGGAAGAATATTATTTTATAAATTAACCCCTTTAAATTATTAAAATATTGGAGTGAGAATTAATCAATGAGTAGATTATGTGTATCAACTTTAAATCCATATATATAAGTGGAAATACAAAAATATGTAAGATCCTAGGTTTTTATTGAGGTTCATATCTTTTATTACATGTTAAATGTGGTTTACTTTCTTTTTTATCTTAGAACCTAAGTCGGGTCATGGACTACTTGGGTTGTTGTGGGGAAAGGAGGGAGAAAAAGGATAAAGGATGACCGCATTCCAGGTACACGTCGTGTAATTGGACTACACACCATGTAATTGGCCTACACGTCTAAAACTAGCCTGTCACGATGTGTATCATTTCTGGTTAAGAAAAATTATTGGATAGTACATGTCCTCGAATGGGGGTACATGTCATGTAATTACCCTCCAGGGGTTTTAAAAAGATAGTCAGTAGCCTCTAATATTTTTATGCACAACCTATGACTCTCATTTTCAAGATCCTAAAACAACCTAAAGAATTTTTTCTGATCTAGAAGTATTTCTATCTCTAATTATTCCACCTTTATTCACATTGGAATCGCATTGGTAAGGACTCTATTATATTTAAACCATTCTTGATTCTTCGGAACAACGACTACACTATTTATATTTAGGCTCATATGCACTAATTTCTCGTTCTTCGTCCATTAATTATATTTATTCCAAACTAGGATGAATCATGACTTAATACTAGATGAGATGTATACCACTGAGCTGAGGTAGGTGGTCAATACTTTCTTTCAGATTTTATTGTGTTTTCAAGCATTCATCTTATATGCTATCCATTGGACTATCCCGCGTGACCCTGTTTTAGGAGATATTCTTCTTATAATATTAATATTAATTAGTGAGGATTCCCATTGGTTCCATTTAGGTGTGTTGGAACCTGTTAATCATTTCAAGTTTTCCCATGGGGTTTGACTCTTTGATTTAACATATTTATGCTTGTTTAAACCAAACAAGGGGGAGTTCTTGTGCATTCCTAGTTAGAGGAAGCCCGTTATGCTTTGATAGCTTGAATAACATGTTTATGTGATGTACTACCTCTTTACTTAATGAGTATCTTGTGATTCTATGTCTATTTTGATAGTTTTTCTTATTAAATGGATAATATATGGGTGGATATACCTATATGAAATGACTAACGGAATTATTGATGGTTTCATGAGTGGGTATACTCATGGCTTGTGGATGTTGATGTGATTGGGTATACTCACATGGGATGTTTGTTTATATTGAATTATTGAATGAATAGATGATAAATTTCATGGATTGTTCTCTATGGATTTGGAATGTGGTAGTGGACACCTTGGGTTGACTCTGCCCCTTGGGTATTGATTCCATGGGATGCCTCGAGCTTTGATACCATGTGGATCTGGATTTCTTGGGATCACATAGGATCTTACATTTCCATGCTCCTATGACCCCAACTAGTACATAAAAGACTTTCCACTAGGACATCCATGGGACTCGATGTGATTCCATGGACAAGCTCCTTGGATCCGGCCCTTCATGGTATTGAATTATTAATTGGATGCCCTGGTATGTGATGCCTTGGATCCATCCCTTGAGGTCTACTTATCACTATAAGGCATGGTCAAGGTATTCTACTTTTCACAATATGGCATGGTTGTGAGATTCTTCTTTACACTATGTGGAATAGAAGTGGGATTTCATGGATTCATTATACAATGTGTTTGTGATTTTTTTGGTATTGATAGATATATAGAGTGGCCGTGTGACTTGTTTAATTTTTTATGGCTGCCAGGTTTGAAGTTGACTCTTTTAAGGTATCTTTTAGTGGCTATTTAGTTTAATTTTTAGTTGACCCATGCCGTGGGCATATACACTTTACTTTACTATTTTCCTTAAACTTGACAGAACATTGTATAGGGATGTTAGAACTGTATAGAACTCCGTGGTTGCCTACTATGATGTTTATATCACATCCTATTTGGTCCTCCTCAGGGACCCAAACAGATTATATAGTTGCAAGTAAGTATAGGATAAATCTCCCTAATACGTGTTGTTGACTGTGGCTTTAGAATAGGGGAGCATTGAATGAAGCTGAGCCTTACGATGCTACATACACTTTTTTAGTATTTTTTTCTTTTTGGATACTTTTACTGTACTGTATTACCATGTACTATTATGGATGCATTCAAGATACTTGTATCATCTATATCATTTTGTATATCCGACACTTCTGGATATTGATTTGTATTCCAGTATTGTCTTACATTCATTTTTTTTTATGTTTATTTCTCTTTAACTATTTATTGTATTTTTGAATTCCACTATGATACTCTGGTAATGAGGGCATAGTCTCCCCACTGACTCAACTATTCCCTTGTAACTAGATGGAAGACTCTAGCATTTGGTGAGATGTTCTTGATCCCATGTGGCCAACCAGACTCGGGGCACTGTTAGATGACATCTGCATCCAAACATTACACAATAGAAAGTAAATGTAATTATAGAAATAATAATAAAATATTAAAGGAAATGAGTAGGTAATATAACCCAGTGAAAAGAAATTGGGTTATGAAATTCTTTTACACATGGTAACTTTTAACTCAAATCCCCTTAGATGAAAAAATTCAAACTGGATCTCAAAATATCATGAAGACTGGATGAGTCACCATATTATAGAAAAAGTGGTTGTATGTACACCATATATAATATGCTATGTGAAAAAATAAAGTTATTATTTCAAGATAATATTAAAAATCCCCAAATAAAGTTATATATAAATTATCTTCCTTACAAATATTCTCAAGGAGAATAATCATTAATCATACCAAAGTTTCCAATTCCACATTCATGCATTTCTATCAAAATATCCATGAAGGAATAAAATTAAAAAAAATCTCATAATTTGATGAGAATAAATATTCTTAATGATATAATATGTCAAAGGTATGTACATAAACCATATAAAAGAATATTGGTGCATAATAAGAAATAAATTTCAATGAAATGTAAATAGAGATGAAATATATTACCTTGCATTTCCATTTTGGGTGAACGCTGATTAAAATCCCGTATAATGGTTTTAAAAATATCCCAAAATAATACCCGAACCATAATCATATTTATAATATCATACATTATCTTCATATAACATCTTATTACATGTTTGATAACAATGTTTCATTATTTTCACTATTTTTTGTGTTAATTCCCTTGTTTTGGGGGGTATGTTTTAACTTTTTATTTGTTGTTCTTATCATGGTTTCATCATCCCCATAATGTAAAACATTATGTACATATAATATTTATTCACTATATATGTATTTATAATAATCCTTTATATTTTTAGATAATAAATATAATACACCATTCATTTAGATGGTGGGCTATACATACTCATGAACTCTACATTCATTACTTTTCAATATTAAATGAGTGAAATGTAAATGATATATATGTATATAATAATAAAATTATCATATCTAAGTAATATATATTAAATTGGTTTATTAAAATCATCTTTAATACATTCCATGGATATTGTTAATGAGTCACCTTGCATTGAGTAGGCGGTAGTCCAGACTTCCACAAATGTTTTTTATTGTATTCCCATAAGGTGGAAAGAATAAAGTTATATTCTATATAAAAATAAAAAAAATCATAAATAAATTATAAATATCATATATATCATATATATCAAATATAAACAAAATTTGTATCATAATTCCCAACCATGAGAGATGGTAAAGAAAAAATGAACAACTTCATTTTGTGAACTGGTAGTTTTCTGTACACATAAATGGTAAGTTTTTCACCCATTAGATGAAACTGTGCATACATGTAGGTTAATACCATGATATGAAAACAACTTAATATGTTGTGGAATAATATTTCTATTTTATAATAATGGAATAATAATATTTTAGGGTGTGGAGAATATAAATAAAACTAAATAACTTGGGGAAGTATGTTACCACTTATACAAGTAACTCTTTTACGATTAAACCAACAAGATTCTATGGATGGAATTCTAACCATGTTTAGGTTTCTTGGTAGACATGAGGGATTTTGAGGTGATAGTTTTGGTAGAGATTGGTCGAGCCAATGTGTATTGATAGGTTTGATGAAGTGGGAGGAGGGGGGGACTTTTTATTGTGGAGTAAGAGTGGCACTGGTGTAAATTTATGGAAAGGGAATTCCACCAATATTTTTCCAATGTAACGACCCAAACTATTATAGATGAAATTACCCATTTGGTTTAACTAAATTTATTATTATGTAATATAGTTATAGAAAAAACATGAACATGGTTTTTTTTATGTCCATTTGGATTTAAAAGTCCATTAATTATATTTACCATTGATAATATATTATTTGGATAATGATTATATGTTTAGTACATCTATGGGTTTTAAAAATACAATTGACAAAAAAAAGATATGGTCTCAACTAATGCTATAATACCCTATGAATCACATTTATTAGTGCTTCCAAGGGAGATAAAGTCTCTAGGATTTTCTGTTGACCATTCCTAAGATGAGATCCAACAATATAAGCATGTGTGAAACTGTTTACATGAGAAGTTCAATATCATTGAGATCACGACCCAAACCATGTTTTTCAAACCGCTCCACAAATGTCCCATCATAACACACTCTACACATAGGGTATATTTTAGAATAATAAAGGGATATGTATCAAGATCCTAGAAATTGGAATATGTACATTATTTGGTACGTAAAAATCAATATATTTTCATCATATTATTTTTCTTTTTATTTTTTTTATTTTCATACAACAAAGAAGAAATTGAATTTTTGGTTAAAATTAAAATGAAACTAATGAATTTATGACATTAATGGATCTTTTAAGTAAATAATATTTTAATAAAATATTATAATTATATAATTTTTATCCACTATGAATGACCATATAATCAAATATAATTTTTATAATTGTTAGAAAATGGTTATTATAAAAAAACCTAGCATTTCATAATATCTATTTTATTTTAAAAGTAAAAGTTCACATTTTAAAAAAATTATATATATTAAATCGATATTATTTTTTGGAATCAGAATGTATAAATTATCCAGTGGTGAATTTTGTATAATTTAATTAGATAGTTGATTTTTTGATAAAAAAATAAATACCGTATAAATATGATTTGGGTATTATAACATCATAATGACTAAATAATAAATTAATAATTACTATAAATGGGATCCAAGAAAAATTCAATGTTTTGCCTTTAAAATTATGTGATTTTATGTTTATTTCATTTATATGTTAAATCCATTATGAATCCTCCATAATCGATAATAAATTTTATTTTTTTAAATTCATTTCATTGAGAGTGTAACTCACCTCCACATAATAAAGGACATTATTTTAATATGTTAGTCCCTTAGGCTTATAAAATAATAAAAATCACTCCCATTTTTTAGATACCATGGGAAAATCCATGAGATTATTTTTTTATTTGGATAATTTTTTATGTAGATTCCAAAACCTAAATAATAATGAAATCCCCTTATTTTCATATATATACCCTCCGAAGCTCCCATTTATCTTCCCTAAAACTCTTTAGATCATGACCAAAATCTTCAATAAACTCCCTATTATCCTCCTAATGATCCCCCATGATCTCATGAAGCCCCTACCAAGCCTTTGGAGTCACACACTCAAGTAAGGGATCCTCCCCTCTCCTCTGTTATGAGGCACTCATTTTATGTTACATAAATTAATTTAATTTTTCATATTTTGGGATATTTTCATCCATATAAATACTTAAAAGTTTATGTATAAATGACTACATCCCCTTTTATTCTCATCTTTTTTCCTATGAACCTTTATGTACACTCGTTACTATGCCAAAATTTTGTACGGGTTATTTTCTTTCTTCTCTTTGTTAACATTTATGAAATATCTTATTTCTTATATTTCCAATTACTCATGCTAATAAATTTCCTTAAATGTACCTATTACTTTAAATTTCATGTTTAAATAATGAGATACCATAATATCTATCATAAACCCATTTTATGAGTTCTTATTTGACATCGTTATGTCGTTGAAATATCACCATAATTGTTCATGCCAAAACAATGGAGTAGTGAATACCATAACCATTTCTGTCAATTATATTCACATTTATAAACATATAATTTCTTATTTTGGAGAAAAATATGTTTATTCCACACTCCTTGGTCATCTAATAAATTTTTATGATGAATGAGTCCATGTTGAATGATCTATGTGGAACAATTAAACATGTGTATAAAATGAATATGATGGGTGAACCCATATAGCGCTCTAATGCATTGGCTAATGTTTAGTATCACGATACCTCATATTGGGTTAGGTAATGAACATGATTAATTTATGGTAATTTTTCCAACATTTTGTCTTTATGGGTTTAGCATTTTCATTTGTTAAAGATGAAGTGTTTTATGTTGTTTCCACATTTCACATGTTATGATTATCATGACATGTCATGTACCCTTGTTCATGTTTTTGATTTATACTCTTTTTATGCCTCTTAGATATTATACTATTTATATGTAACATACTCTTCATGTTATTCCATGTTTATTCCTTAATTGGGATTTATATCTCACCCCATTCTTATGTTTTTTCCCAGGTTTTCCTGTGCATTTTTATGTATGAAGGACTATTATAAACATGTTAAGGAGTTTTTCTGTAAAGAAGATTTATTTCATGTTTTAATTTGTTATTTCATGTACCAAACTAATAAATAAACAATACTTATCAGTCATCTGGGTTGTATTATGTGTAATCATATGATATATAACATGTATTAATGAAAAATAAAATTTAGGGTTGTTACAGTTGGTAGCAGAAGAAAATTTTAGTTATTTTTTGTATTATGAATAGAGACCTCTAGATAAAGCCTTTAGGATAAGACTAAGTATAATAAATAATACCTAAATTTTTGTAAGTATACAGTAAGTAGTTTATCATGATTGTACATCCGTATCTAGATACTACAACTGTATGTGGTTCTGGAATAGATGTACCTAGGATTAATAACTTTGACAATATGTTCCGAGTACGACTCAAGGTAACCTAGTACATGACACTAGGTCTTATTGTTGACATATCTTGAAACTCAATGGTTATAAGATTTGGTAAATTCATAATACCATTACAATGAATTTTTATAAGAAAAAAAAATTAACATAAGAATACATGTTTGGAAATACATAATGGAAAACATAGATTGAAGCCTTCAAATTAAAAAGTTAAGAAAATAAATGTAATTTATAAGTTTTACCATTAAGGTCATATAAATATTTTCATAGTGATAATCTCTCAACTGAGTCAAGTTATGAATAGAATCCTAGATTTGGAGGATTGTACAACCCCCCCAAGGAGAGAAAAATACACAATCAAGGTCTTCATGAGACAAAGGACTCATAATTTTGATTGATCATAAGATCTATTAATCATGGAAAAATGGATAAAATCTATTGAGAAGATATCATGAGCCCTTCAGTGTTCTAAACAAAATAATGTTCTTCTGGTTGTTTATCATATATAGGTAAAATATGATTATTGGTGGGCATTGACCAAGAATATGAGCCATGAGGATGAGATCTAAGAAATGGAGTGGAAGTAATTCCATAAATTTTTTATTGATAAATATTTTCCCCACTCTCCATCACAAAATGGAATAGTACTTTATTGGACTAAAAAATAGAAGACAAATCGATTGGTGCGTATGAGGAAAAATCACATGACTTTCATGATACACCTCATGTTTTGTTGATGCCCTTGAATTAATGGTTGACCACTTCATTGATGGGATAAAATACAGTCTATGGAATGTCCGGGTGATCTTTGAAATTGATATCTATGATGAAATTTTTTAATGTTCCCTTAAAGTTAAGTTGAAGATAAGAGAATCTCAAGGGTATCCCAGGATTAGGAAGCATAATGTGGAGTTAAATTCTAGTATTAAAATAAATAAATCTATTATTCTTATGATATTCCCTCACCCCACATGTCAATGGTGGGGAAAGAAGGACCTAGGAAATATCCTACAGGGAATGAGTAACTGAATTAGGCATGGGATGGGAAAGAAAATTGGCTTACGTCTGCCGATAGAAGAAAAATGACAATGTGATGGAGGAAATTAATGATCTAGTAAAGCCCTTATTATATTGTTTATTACATAAACTACAAATTACCATGTCACATTTCAAATAAATTCACTAATCAAAGTGTATTCAAAGAAATCTAACAACCTCCAAGGCTGGAAGGTAATTCTTTTTTCATCACTACCTCTGAGGTGGATCCCGATAATGATGTGGTAAAGGTAAAATATTTAATACTTAAATAACAAAGAATATAAGTTTTTATTTTGGTTCAATACATTCCTTCATATCACAAAATTATAGTAGAAATATTCATACACCACCAAAAATCATGGAATTAGAGCTATCAGTGAAAATAGAAAATGGAGAAATTATTGAATCCCATGTATATAACTCATACATTATGAAAAAATGTAGGATTAAATTCCTAGAAAACCTTTTCATACTACCTTCTGTGTAATATTATTCAATTTTGGAAATGGATTTGATTTACCTGTATTTATCCAACATAAATTTACATGAGAAGGAATTCACTCTTCATATGGAGAATTGACCCTCGAATATGTACAGGTTCTTCGAAGAGGAGGAATCTTCATTAGCACTAACATCTAAAGCATAGATTTTATTGACCTATGATGAAGTGTATCTAGCTAAAATTATTACATCTATGTAAAGGATAATCCTCGAAGACATACCTATAATGAGTTAATATGCTGATGTAGTTTCCAAGGAATTTTTTGGTCTTCCTTATAGCAGAGAGGTTGAATTTTCCATAAATATTATACGTAGGGAATTGTAAATAACCAAAAATACTTGTAAGATGACTATTTTGGAACTTGAAGAGATAAATAAACAACTACTAGAGATTCTAGATAAAGGGTTTATATGACCATGTTATTCACCATGGGGTGCACCCGTCCTCTTCATCAAGAAGATAGATTGTTTAATTCGACTTTGCATTGATTACCATGATCCTAAGAATATCACAATAAAAAAAAGTATCCTTTGACAGAGATTTATGACATGTATGATAAACTACATGGTGAAAAATAATTATCCATTATGGATATGTGGTCGGGATATTTCCATGTTAGGGTGAAGAATGAGGATATCTCGAAGAATGATTTTTATATAAGGTTCAGGCACTATGAGTTCACAGTGAAGCCATTAAGACTCACTAATTATCTAGAAATATTGAAGTATATGATGAATAGAGTCTTTAGAGATTACCATGATAAATTTTTGGTGTTATTCAAAGATTAAATTCTAATATACTCTATAACCAAGGAGGATCATTAGGATATAATTGTCATTGTGCTATAGACCTTGTAAAAGGAACAATTTTTTTTAAATATGGAAAGTATGAGTTATTGTTGAATTAAATCTCATTCTTGGGGAATATTATCACATGAAATTGGATATCTGTGGATTTTTTAAAGGAAAAATAAATTGGAGGATATTTGAGGCCTAAATCCATGAAATATATCTGTAGTTTCCTTGGGTTAACTTTATTATAACTAATTTATGAGTAATTTCACACGATTATGAAACCCTCTTACTAAGATAACTCAAAAAGTATTAATGTTTACAAGGAATTATGAATGTGAAAAAAATCATAAATGAGCTAAATAGGTGGATTATCACTTCCCATGTTCTGAAACTACCCCCAACTGGAGAACATTTTGTAATATTCAGTGATGCTTTGAAGAAGGGATTTGGCCGTGTGTTGATTCAAAATGAGAAATTAATATCCTATGTTTCAGGGAAGATGGATTTTCAATAATAGAACTATATAATTCATGATATGGAGTTCATTGTAGTGATCTTCCCTTTGAAAATATAGTGTCATTTTCAATTTTGGGAGATGTATGCAATATATATGGATCATAAAAGTCTCAAATATATATTCACACAGAAAGAGATGAATATGCACCAATGAATATGGTATAATATAATTTAGGAAAATTAATTCCAAATTCACTACCATATTGTTAAATTGATTTATACGGTGGATTATCTAAGTGTAAATGATCTAAATTTTTTATCATTGATTATAATTGAGAAAAATATAATATTATTATATATGAAGATGATGGATATGGAAATCATCAAGGAAGGAACATAATCAATCCTTTATGAAATGATTTATAAAATAGATCTTATTGAAGGTTAATTGTTGCTCAAATAGATTATGTGGGAATTCAGATGAAAGTGGGAACTATAAGAAAACGAAAATCCTTATAGTTCAATGTTAATGAAAAATGAATTAATATATTTGGTTCAAGACTATATGTTCCATAAAATACAGAGTTAAAGAATGATCTATTGGATGGTTCACATATTTCGACATTCTCTATTCCGTTAGGAAACACAATGATATATCGAGATATCTGATAGAATTATTGGTGGGAAAAAATGAATAAGGAGATCACAGAGTACACATCAAAGTGACTACTATTTCAGAAAGTGAAGGCTGAAAGAAATAAGTATAAGGAGATATTGAAACCATTACCCATACCAACATGGACATAGAAAAACCTCATCATGGAATTTGTCACCGGACATATGAATACATAAAAATGAAACAATTAAATCTGGGTTGTTTTGGTTCATCTTAAAATAATTCACACTTAATTATAATTTGAGAATATTTCTCACTAGATCAACATTAAAAGATATACTTTAGGTATGTGGTTAGTATTCCTAAATTACCACTATCGATTTTTATGATAGAGATCCATGATTCAACTCTATGTTTTGGAAAATTCTCCAATATTCTATAATACTAAGTTGAACTCCATTATGTCTTATAATACTAAAAATGATGCCCAATATAATTGTAATGTTGAAATAATTGTTGAAATCTTTAGAGAATAGTCAATTTACTTAAAAGGAGGACGGGAACAATATCTTCCTATGATCAATTTCTCGGAAAACAATAGTTTCTACTCTAGAATCCAAATGAATACTTATGAATTTCTTTATGGATGTTGGTGTTAAACACATGAATTTTGGGATGAAGATGAGGAACACAAAGGGTTAGGTCCTAAAATGCTCAAGGAAATTATGGAAAATGTTAATACCATTTAGTTGCACATAAAGTATTCTCCAAGTCAATAAAAGAGCTATGATGAGAATAATCAATGATACATATTGTTTAATGTTATATACATTGTATTACTCTGATATATCCATAGAAGAAAGTGAAGATATAGAAAAAGAAGGGAATTATTAGTCTATTGTACATCAATCCTTTTTAGATCCTTGATCGCATCAGAACAGTGCCCTACCGACTATAACTCCCTCGAATCCTATCTCAAGTACATAATGTATTCCATGCATCCCTCTTGAGGATGTACATATAAGAACCATCACATGTACTCAATCCAGTGGGGGTAATAGTGTATAATGACCCTTCCTATGAAGGTAATTTTATGAAAATAATAGATCATAGAGAAATAGTTCATCAAAATAAGAAAATTCCCTGAGTAAATGCTTTGTGGAGAAATAACATGTTTTATGAAACAACATGGGAACACGATGTGGTGATGAAGAAGAGTCACCCTATTTTTTTTTTGTGTGTGAAAAGAAAATTTCGACAGTGATATTTCATAAGGGGGAAAATTGTGAAGACCATAAAATTTAAAAATAAAATTCCCTTTTGATATAATTAACATTCATATTATGTAATATGGTTATATAAAACCCATGTACTTATTTTGTTTTATTGTATCCAATTTGATTTAAAATACCATTAAGTACCTTTATAGTTGATAATATAACATTTCAATAGTGATCACAAGGTTAGAATAACTATTGGGTTTTAACTATCCAATTTACACATAGGAAAGAAGTGATGTACTCAACTAGTAGGATCATACCCTATGTAGCCCATTTATCAGAGCTTCCAAGGGAGATAAAAACTTAGGCTTTTCCCATAACCAATTCCAATATGAGATCCATCAACATAAGCATGATAGAAACTATTCATGGGAGATGTTCAAGATCATTGAGATCCTGACCTAAACTAAGTTTGTTGACATTCCCTATGAATGTCCCACTATTAAACATCTTAACTATATAGAATATACTAGTGTCTTAAAGTTATACGTATCATGACCCATGAAATAGAAATATGTACATTTTTTTTTATTCAATAATGAATATATTTTTATCCTATTATTATAAAATTAGAAATAAATTTTTTATTAAATAATACGGAAATAATATATTTGGATAATATTAAAATTCAGTTAACGAATTTATGAAATTAATGTATTTTTTAAATATTTATTGTTTTAGCAAAATAGTATTATTGAATAATATTTATCAAATACAAATTATCATATACACAAATGTAATTTTTATATGTGTTGGAAACTGTTATTGTAAAAAAACCCAAGATTTCTAAAAAAATATTTATTTTATATTAAACGTGTAAATTAAAATATTTAGAAAATTGTTTAGATAAAATGGATATTATTTTTGATTCAAAATATCGAAATTATCTAATGTTGATTTTTTCAATTTTTTTTGAGACAATCCAATATTCAAGTAAAAATTAAATACATTATAAATAAATGTTGTGTTTTATAACATCACAATGAAACAGAAAATATGTAATAATTACTATAAATGGGATCCAAGACCAAATAAAACTTTTACATTTTAATTATTGTGACTTTATTTTTATTTTAATTATTTTATAACGCCATTTTGAATTTTCCAACACATATAATATATTTTATGTTTTTGAAATCATTTCATTAAGGTCATGACTCACCTCAACATAAGAAAGGGTATTATTTTAATATTTTCTCTCCTTTTATATATAAAATAATAAAAATACCTCCCATTTGGTAGAAACTATTATATGGTGTGTGGTTTTTTATATTTTATTATTTATAATCCAAAAGCTAAATAATAATGAAATCCACACCTTGGAAAATATAAACCCACCTAGGATATCATTTAACCTTATAAAATTTGCTTAGAGAAACACCACACCCTTCCCTTCACTCCCTAAAGACCTCCAAAGGCTCCACCAAGCTCTCAGGAATCACCTCCCAAGCCTTTGGGGTCACACACTCAAGTAAGGGACCCTCCAATATCCTTTTATATCCTGAACTCCTTTTATGTTATTTCTTTTAATTTCAATTTTCATATCTTAGGATATGATCTTCCATATACTCCGTAAATACAATATTATGTATAAATTATTATATCCCCCCTTCACTCACATTTTTACCTCTTATGAACCCTATATAGACCCATTACCATACCGAAATTTTGTATAGGTTCTTTAATTTCCTTTATTTAATAATGTTTCTTCAATATCATATTACTAATTTTGTCTAATTCCTCATATTGGTACATGTCTTGTCCATATTATATTAAATTTCATGTCTAAATTATAATAGGCCCCATTTTCTCTCATCAACCAATTTAATGAAATTTTATGTGATGTTGTCATGATACCAGAATATCACCTAAATTTTCCATGAAAAAACAATTCTCTAGTGAATACCATACCCATTTAATATCAAAGATATTCACATTTACGAACATATAATTTTTTTTGGGTACATCTATATTTTTATTTCACACTCCTTGATCATGGAATAAATAATGATGATGAACGATTCCATATTTTATGATCTATGTGGCACACTTAAGAATGAGTATGAAATGAATATGATGGGTGCACCTAGATAGTTCTCCAATACATTGGGTAATTTTTATTATCATGATATGTCATGTTGGGATAAAGAGTGATCCTGGTTACTTTAAGGGACTTTTACTACCATAATTTCATGGCATGTTTTTTCCTTGAAATATGATTATGATATAGTGTTTTATATAATTTCCACATTTACCATGTTTTGACTATCATGATATATCATGATTCCTTATTCATTTTAATGATTCGTAGTAATTTTATGCCTCATTGATATGCCTGTTTTTTCACATATATAATCCTCTTCTTGTTATTTCATGCTTATTCCCTTACTCAACTTTATAGATCACCCCTTTTTTATTTTTGTCCCAAGTTAACCCATGAAGTTCTAAATATAAAGGAATATTATAAACATGTTAATGCGGTTTTCAATAAATACAATGTAATTATTATTTTAATTTTTTGTATAATGTACCTTTTTTCCATAGTCACTACACTTCTTGATCTTTTGGGTTTTATTAAGTGCAATCCTATGAAATAAATCATTCATTAATGTGAAATAAAGATTAGGTTTGTTATAGAAAAGTAGATGAAAAAATGGTCCCACGTAGAGATAAGGGAGTATAGGGTATAAATGTATCCAAAAAAATGGATTTTGGACAAGTTTAAAGGTCTTTAGGGAACTCCATTTTAAGGTTTATCCCCTTTTTATGATTAAATTCACCTTAATTGTTGTAATTAATTTTAATTACATTCAATAATATTTTTGGTCAAAACCTATGTTTAAATTATTAGAAATTAGAAATTATTCTTATTAGAAATATGGATTCTTTTTTTCCATATACTAATCCAAGAATTTGAATAAATTAATATAAAATTAACCCCACAAACGGGACGATAAAGTAGGTTTTTAATGTAAAAAGGACCAAGAGTTTGTTATGTTTTAGTATATAATTTCAATGTGAAATTTATTCAGTTGACCTATAGTGGATTAATTAATAAAATATTTATCTTTTTAAACTTTTAAAACTATTGAATTTTTAATTTATCATTATAAGTCAATTTTAATAAAAAAAACTATAAAATAATAGTCAATATTTTTTACTATTCCTTAAAAAAATGAAACTTCAGAGAAAATACCAAATATTCACCCTAACCAAATTTTTATTACCCTATTTCATAGATGAATATTGTTTTTAGATATAAAATTTATAAATGTTAAAAATTAAAATTTAAAATATGTTCACCATTAAAAGGCGGTAAAAGTGCCTTAATAAAAATATAGGTTTTATGTGTAATATTGATTTTGTTCTTAATTTTTTCTATAAAATATATTCGATAAATTTTAAAAATATTTTATTTTATATATAAAATAAATATTTAATTAATATCATTAACTAATAGAAATTAATTTAATTTATTTGGAAAAAATTTATTTGTGAGAATAAGTTTTTTTATAAAAATATTATCTTTTTATTCAATTGGATCTTATATTAATTTATAATTAATTTTTATCAAATAAATTAGTTTTTAAACCATATATTTTCATAAGTTATTTAATAATATTCAAATATTCTTATTTATATATTATAATATTAAAAATAATATTTTAAAAATATATTGTTGTTCTGCGAAACTAAGTCAAGCATGTAACACAATGCATTTAAGAGACTGGTTGTTGCATACGACATACGATAACTCATTGTGGTATTCATTTAAATCCATAAAACATATTTAATTTATTTAAAATAGTTAATATATTATAAATTCATGTTATATGATATCCCCTTATGTGCATGGTGTTTCATGTAATATAAGATATAGAATACCATGTTCCTAAATTATAATTTTATTGTGTTTCATTCTCCCTACCCTAATTAAATTGGTTCCTCTCAATTTAAACAAAATCATGGTTATATATATTTTTATATTTTTTATATTTTAAATCTCACATCATGAGAAGGTTTCATATGAAATATTCTAAAAGAGAGAGAATAATAAGTAAAATATGTAACGTTGATAAACATATAACTAGTTCTCTAAGAATGATAACATTAGTGGGAAACAGATATATGGAATTAGAGGAAAATAGAAAATAATTATACGGTTTTATTGAGTTAATATATCAAAAAAAATTTAATGGAAAATTGAAATTTGAGGGCCTAATTACAATAATTTTTTAAAGATCTAAAATACCATTTGTTCGACATAAATTCAAGTATTAGGATAATATTAGTGAAAACATAAACATTGAAGAGATATATAACCAAAATTTTCAGATAGAATGTTATAGAGAACATGTTCATTAGAATGTTGTTGACAATATAACCATAAACCAGATGTGTGAATAAAGTTCACTAACATCATAAAAAATTATTATAATAGGAAAAATGATCATTTTCTTAATTTTATGTAATTATTTTACTACATAAGAGTGTAAGAAAATATATTTATTTGAAATATTTCTATTTTATAAGAATAATTTCATCATTTGGTTCTACTTAGATAAAATTTAAATTCATCCCTTAATACATGGAATGTATATAAAAAAATGAAACCCATTTTTATGTACTAAAATTTTATTTTGACTGATCATAATAACCATAAAGAGTGACCTGTTTCTCATTTTTACTATAACTATTCTCCAAAGTCTATATGGTCAATACATTTATATATAAACCTAAAATTTTAAAACTATAGGTTTATCATTAATATTAATTCATCAAATTGTTTAACTATAAACAAAGAAATATTAACCAATAAATTTCATTGGTTAGTGGTTTTTATCGAAAAATTATTTTCCTTCTCTCATTGTTTCATGTCCTATGACCATTACAGACATGATGGGTTGTCACTTGACATATGGGGTTTCCTTTTATAAAAAAAATATTAATATGATTCCCAAAATAAATATAATTTAAACCCATGAAATATGATTAGTCACTAAATTTCATTTTAACTATGGTTTTCAATATAATAATAATATATAAATACATCATTCATTTAATTCTAAATAGGTACTTCTTGGTCAAATGTCTAACCATAATGTTATTTGTATGATTTAAAAATCATTATAACATATCTTCAACAATGAACAAAATAGGTTTAATATACATTAATTATTGTATATCCAAATCCTTCAAAATGGTTTTTAAAGAATATTTTTATTATCCAAATCAAATCCCCTAGGAGTGTTAAAACAGGTGCGAAGTAAGGCTCATTATCGTTTACTATGTTAACCTCGAGTTAGGCCATACACACCTTGTAGGATTTTTAATCAATAGGTAAATCTATTCCATAAGCATTCCCACTTATAGTACCCATATAAGGATGTATTTCTAGGGATAACCACATAATCTATATCATACAAAAATTATAGGATATTATTCTATACATACCTCAAATTATACCTAAGGGTTATGTTCTCTAATCTATGTTTTCCAAAATCTAGTTCAAAATATTGTTACTAAACTTGTTTTTATACAAAATATACCGACTTGACTGTATTAATCATATAGTAGTGTCTACTACCCTTACATTGACATGATTACATGGAATCAAATTCCAATGAAATGAAGAGTTTAATAGTCTTTCTCAACCAGATAAATAATTGAGTCTTGTATTACAAATGAATATACTAATTACAATATAATTTTTTTTCTTTTTAGGATAAATTTATTCTATATAGTATATCCCTACATATATTTCATAGCATGTTTCTTTGATTAATATGGAAAGGATGCAAAATAAGGGTTAGCTGAAATTCCTAGTAAGTTTAATGTACAACAGAAGCAATAATAAATCATAGAGAATAATCAATATGGAAAGAGAAATAAAAGAGAACATATTCCATGTAGTGAATAATTGAAATGGAATGACATAAAAATAGGGAATGTTAATAACTAGAAACACATTCCATTAAAATATCTATATAATGAAAAATGAATATTGAAAAGTTCGTAACTAAAACATATTCCATTTAATCACTGAATTGAAAATGAAATGTATCCATAGATATATTGACAAAAAATCTCATGGATGAATAATATATTAAACTAAATTAGGTAAATTCTTCATTATTGGATGCCATGTTTCCTATGTATGTGGAACCATTACCGTCATGACTATTAACAAGATAGTGTAGAAAATTCTGGGTACAATCTAATTTGGTCCAACATTTTCTCTACTTTCAAGACCACTCATAATTCAGTTTATAACATATTGGTTACCAAAATGAAGGTTTTTTTGAACCTAATTTCATTCCATTATACTGCTGATACCTCGAGGGTATTTCATCAACTGGTCCATAACACATAGGGCTTACCCTAAAGAGTCTCAAACCATTATCTTTCTTGTCCCAAGCATTCATCATATCGAATAAAAAATATGACTTGTTAAATATCTATATTGAATAAATGATACAAATTTATTAATATATCCACAAATAATCAAATAAATTTAAAATTAAAAACCATATAAAAATGGAATATGGTTTAGGAAATAATCATATCTACAAAAAATGATATTGTAATTTAGGGGAAATTCAATGACAAATTATCATTGGAATTTGAATTTTTCAAAGGGGAGTGAATGGAATCATCGAAGTGAATATGAGTACTATATTTCTAAAAATAAATAATAAACCATATAGATTAATAATAATGTTGGTATTAGTACAACATATCCCAAGTGGAATAAAAATAACGTTTTATTGTCATTTATGAATAAAAATACAATAAAAATATCTTTTTCAAAATATTGTTGAGGAAAATATCCCTTGGTTTTCAAAAACCTTTGGAAAAATATTTTCTTTGAATATAAGTTTTAAAAACATTCTCATTGAAAAATATCTTTTTAAACAACCATATGAATATTAAAATAAATTATCATGGGTAAATATATACATGTCATACGAGTTAAAAGGGACATTCCTTTTTCATGGTAAAAAGGTTAGAAAAATTCCCTATTCATGAGAATATTCCTTTGAAAAAATTTTAAATAAAAAAATGGTATAAATGTATTTAATAAATAATTTTTGGAGGGTTAAAAAATTTTAAAATAATTTTTATAAAATTGAGTCATAGAAGATAAAAGGATCCCCAACTAAAAAGATAAATGAATTCCAGTTTTCTTAAAAACATTTTTTCAAAACATTTTGAGTACAAAAATGTGATAAAATGGCACCAATAATTGAAAAAGGTCATGAAAAAATAGAGGAAAATAAAATTAAAGCATTTATATAGAAATTCGTGCGTAAAATATTCCAAATAAAATTATATTGTTAGGTAAACACTTGAAAATATTATAATGTTGGAGTGAGAATAAATCATTGAGAAGATAATGTGTATCAACTATTAACACATATATAGATGTTTAAATACATCAATATATAATCAATATAATTATACGAATAATAATAGAATATTTTTCAATCATAAAAGATTTAAAATGAAATGTTATATATTTGTATAATAATTAATGGATCATTCCTTTGTTATATATGTTACATATGTTTATTAATATAATCCTTAAAACATTCTATGTATTATGTGAATGAGCCACATTATTTTGAGGATGTGTTAGTCCACACTTCAATAAACGATGTTATCATATTCCCACAAGATGGAAAATAGAAATGTATATTATATATGAATATTAAGGGAGAATAAAAAAATAATAAATATCTTAAATATCATATATAAATGTAGTTTCCATAATAATTCCCATCCATGAGAGGTGTTAATTGAAAAAACGAACAACTTTGTTTTGTGAGAAAGTAGTTCACCGTACACATAAATGATAAGTTAATTACCCATTAGATGAAACTATGTGTAAGTATAGGTATAAAAAGTGATAAAAAAACATATCATTATTTTATGGATAATTTTTTTATTATATAATATTGGAATAATTAGTTTTGAGGTGTTAGATTATGGAAATAAATCTAAAGATCTTGAGAAATGATGTTACCTCTTAATCAGGTAACTCTTTTTTTTTTGAACCAATGGAATTGTATGGATGGATTTATGAAGGAGATAAGGATTCATGGTTGATAATATTTATATTTAGGTTATTTTTTGGTAGATATTTTTTGATCCAAATTGGAATTATAGGTGTGATGAATTGTGGTGAGAGGAGAACTTTTTATAGCAGAGGAGGAGTGGCACTATTGTAATTTTTTTGAAATGTAATTCAAACCATGTTTTTCCTAAGGAACATGGATAAAAAATGGTCAAATTTAGAGAAAAGGGAGTATATGGTCTATATATGTCCATAAAATGTATTTTCTATATGTTTCTAGGTCATTTTGGCCTTTATGTTTGAGTATAAGTCCCCTATTAAACGTAATTTCACCTTAGTCGTTGTATTTAATTTTAATTATTTTAACTAATTTTTTTAGACAAAAACAAATTTAAACTTTTTATGTATTATAATTATTTTTATTCCAAATATGTAATATATTTTTCCAAATTATAATCACAGAAGTTGTAGCTGTTAGTTTAAATTTAGTCCCATAGACGGGCCGACAATGCAGGTTCTTGATGTAAAATCATCCAAAACATTGATAAGTATTTATATCCAATTACATTGTGAATATGATTCTTATAAACTAAATTGGAATAATTAAAAAATTCACCTTTTTAAAATTCAAAAACTGTTGAAAATATAATTTAACCATATAAATAAATTAGAAAAAAATCATTTTTAAATTAAAATTAAATATTTTAAACTATTGTATAAACAATTAAACTTCATAGAAAATCCCCAAAAATTAACCATAACCTAATTTTTATTTTCCAAACTCAAATGTGAAGTTCAAATTTACATATAAAATCTATAAAAGTTATATATTTGTTTATTTAAAATATTTTCTCTATTAAAAGGCTCTAAAGGTTCCTAAATGAAAATATTCGTTTTTGTGTGTTATATTGGGGTTGTTATTATATTATTCCAATAAAATATATTAGATAAATGTAAAGAATGGTTTGAATAAATAAAATACAGATTTGATTAATATAATTAAATAGTAGTGATTAATTTAATTTATTAGGATAAAATATATTCGTGAGCATAAAATGGATTTCTATTGAAATATTCTCTTTATATTCAATTGGTTCTAATATTTATTTATAACTAATTTTTATCCAATAAATTTGTTGTGAAATCCATATATTTTCATAAGATAGTAAATATTATTCATAAAAAATATTTTATATCTTATCATATTATGAAGATTAATATTTTTTCTAATATATTATTGTTCTGTAAAACTCAGTCATGCGTGTAATGTAGGAGATTGAAGGAACTTATTTTTGCATGGGACATATGCTAAATTAGTGTCATGACCATTCTAAACAATAGAATATATTGAATTTATTTAAAATATTAAATATATTATAAATTATCTAGATATTATATTCCCTTAATCACGTGGTGTTTCATTTCATACACTTTATCGAATTCAATGATCCTACTAAATAATATTATGGTGTTACATTATTTTATTTTCATGTATGGTAGTGTATTGATAAAATATAATATTTGAGTAACTCAATCCATATTATTTTCCTCATGTTGTGTTTTTTCTATGTAATGATTTATTTTAAACACTTTTGATATATATATATCACATATTTCACTATATAGATAGTGTCTCTATATCTTTAGAGTGTAAATTACAACTGCTAAATCAAGATCGTGAGTTTGGTAATTTTTTTCATGATTCTTCAACTTCATTCATTCATATGAAATAAAATTATTGTTTTTCATTAGGAAACCACCAAGTCATTTCATGGATGAATCACTCTATATCACAAACCCATCATTTCATGATGGTAGATTCATAATGGGATAATTAACTAATATTATCTTAAATTATTCAAAGCTGCATGCACCTTCCTTTTTCCATAAAAACATAACCCCTTTATGTGAGATCTTGGTTGGTAGTTTATCTAATAAAGAAAAATAATGAACAAAACTGATAGTAACATTCAAAATCAATGCAACTATGTACCTCAGTTATGTTTGTTGGTTTAAGATATTCTTGGATTTTATTTTTATTTACACGGTCAACTAAAATACCAACATTAGAGAAAATATAGGGGAGAAAATAAATGACATGAAGAAATAATTCAAAATTTATAAATTTTACATATAATTCATTCTATATGATGTTATTTAGAATAATCCATACGTGATTCACATTGTCTTCATAGATTTTATAATACACCATAATATCATCAATTAATACTATAATGGAATAATCATGACATTCGTTGAATATTTTTTTCATTAGATCCATAAAAAAAGAGGGTTCATTAGTTAATACAAATGGAATTACTATGAACTCATAATGTACATACCTTGATGAAAATCTATCTCTAGAACATCATCCTTCGTTACTCACAACTGATGATACCCAAAACAAAGGCCAATCATTGAAAAATATTGAACTTTGTGAACTTGATCAAATAAGTAAGCTATATGAGGATGATGTTACTCTTTCATTATTATAATATCATTGAGTTTCCTATAGTCAATTTATAGCCTCAAGGATCCATATTTGTTCTTAACAAAGAGAACAGGGGATCCCCCTGGAGAAACACAAGGGGGAAGAAATTCCCTATTACTAAAATAATCTAGTAGTTTATTTAGCTCTAACAATTCTACAATTTTTATTATATAAGTGTTATTTTATATTGGTATTAGATCAAGGATATGATCAATGGTAAATTCAACCTCATGCTCATGGGGTACCCATGTAATTCTTCCATACATAAATAAATATATTCCTACATAATTGATAGATCAACAATTTGAAGATTACACTCCTCATACCTAGATGTTTTTTTCTCTTCCTCCCTAACAATTTAATTTATTTGAGTTACTATGGATAGATCTACATAAGAACCTTATGATGAATTTTCTTTTCTAATGACAAGTGATTCTACATCTTCCACCCAAATCATAATTTCCTTCTTCATAAAATAAATAATGAAATCATATTTTGAAATCCATTTCATTATGAGGATTATATCAAAGTAAACCGTAGGTATAATGATAAGGTCAGAAAATAAAGCACCTTTATATTCCATAATGGGAACTAGATGAAACTTTGTTTTTAAATGAAACTTACCTTATGGGTTTTTATTAACTACTCCATTATTATATAAAAAGGTAAATATATAATTATAATGGAATATTTGGTAAATGTAAATTTGAGAGATGATCCAGAAACAAATAAATCATTGGATATATTTTATTATATTATTAATTGTCATGACCCCCTCCCACCAAAGATGCCCCTCTAGTGAAGACAATGGATAAATAGAGATAATGACCCTTAAGTCCATCCTCCAGTAGACCCCAGGGTGGTGACCAGTACCAAGCGTATAAAAGTATCAAGGAATGGGAGGCATTACCATTTTTATAGTAACCATGATCAGGAGATAAGATGCATCAACTACAAATAATATATAATAGATATATAAAAGTAAAACCAAAATACATCCCAAATGTATGTTTAAATTAAAATCTACTACAAATACAATGAAAATATCCAAAGTAAATACCAAAACAAAATCCAAGTAGTGACATAATAGCCATTCAAACATCCATGCTATTAATTTCCAGCATGACCCCCATAGTCCTCCTTGAAACCTGAATGTAGTTTTATATTCTTAAGGTCATCATACATGTATACTTAGTAGTTAAAAAACAATGTCTCTCATGAAAAAATGGAGAATCATACGAATTCCCTATGAGAAAATGGGGGAAACCAAAATCACCTAACAAGGTATACTAACCACCCCATCCTCACCAAAGCCATGATCACCAAATAATGAAATACATGTTATGTAATATAGAGCACATCGATGATAGGGTACCCCACACCACTTTCCCACTAATTATCCACTCTCAAAACCTAATGGAAGACGTCCTAGAAATCCCACCTCTTCAGAAATAACCATATCACAACCTACCCACACACACCTAGCCCCCAAAACTACATCACATCCCACCATCAAACACTTAAGAGACATACCACATCACATCCCAAAGACACCTGGGAACCACAACACATCACATCACGAAGACACCACGAAGCACAACTCCTTCTCACACACTAGGACCTCGCAAAATAAAACCTACCTGAAGAGTATTGGGCTATCACTGCCTGGAAGAGGGAGAAAGGAAGAGAGGGTGGACATCCATCCATCCTCCACTATGATATTTGGGAAATAAACCCTCCCCCTAACAATTGGGGTGTTCATCACATAATGATCAACTAGGGTGGTGTGTGTATATAAAACAAAAGGAAACAAACGTACATATATATAGGTATCAAACACTCTGACCAACCAATGTGGTTCCAAACAAGAACCATCCCAAAAAACAACCTTTGTTGCTACCTCCAACTACACGTATCGGAATGAATGATAGTCATTTCTATATTTGATAAAATATTTCTGCTTAACACCTAAGTGTTTTGACCTTATTAAGAATTTACCATCTATTTCTTCCCTACCTGAGAAACTAACAACCACAACGCATAACTAGACTCAAAAACAAGCTAGAAAGAGGAAGAAAATGTTAATAAGGAAGACCACTCCACATTTCCTCTCCACTAACACCCATTCCAACCACTTTAATCATCATTATTCAATGTCAAGCTGCCTATTCCAGTATCTCAATAAGAAAACCCCCAACATACAACCAACCCTAAAACTCACCTCATCACAACCATACTCGACATCCCCACTATATATCCTTACTACACTAATCACAGCCATAAAAATTCATCTCCCCCTCAAACACAACCATCATAATCCCCATTGTATAAACATACCACGTCCAACAACCATTACATAGCCCAAATGTAGTCCCACTACATAACAAGTTCATCCAACCCATAATAAACAAATCTATCATCCATTGATTCCATTACACAACTTTTACCACCCCATACACATGGCCACACTCCCAGACACAACACGACGCAACCTGCATGGGACCCAAAACAAAAAAAACCAAACAAAACACAAATCCAACAAACAGAGCAATGTCTATATATATTTTACCAAAAATCGTTGTTTAACTACACTTTGATAATTCTGGGATGATCACGGAATAAGTTCGATCATGGGGAATCCATTTAATTAACCAGATTAACATGGTCAAACAATTTCATTGTTATAGTGGTTCAACATGGGATCAACAACAAGTATAAACCATCACCCATGTACAATCAAGGCCACCAATGGAAATTATTTTCAAATGTTATATAGCCATAAAAAAACACAAAATGGATCAAATATAATAGATAAAACAAAATTATCATCATCATCATCTTCCTCACCATTCATTTATTACTAATATAAATGTCCAATATCTTATTTATCATCATCTTCTACCATTGATTTATTACTTATTTTAAAATGGATACAACCATATTCACAAGTAGACATTATTAAACCCACCTCAAATGATGAAAAATTTAATGAGATTCAAAGGAGTCCTTACATGGGAGAAAAAATGATTGGTAACTCCTCCTAGTGTCAAAACAGGAGGCATGAGGAGGAGGAAGACTCCATGGGAAAACTGGATCTGAAGGCCACAACACATAACATGACTACATGTGGAAGAAAGGATCTGGGTGCACTAGAAGAAAATAAATGGGTTCAAGGAAGAGATGATATTGGCTTTAGAAAATGCCAAATCCCATATCAATGGAAGAGAGATGATTTCAAAGTACTTAAAAGATGGGTCACGGCCATGACCAAGGATCTTGGTCTTTTCAAAGCCTTATGTAATTAGGATGTTAAAGATATAATTAATAACCTTTGAAACTTATTAAAAAATGGGAAAATTAGGTATTAAACTCGAATTATGTCAAATAAAATGTAAGAGGGGTGAAACTGGAAAAATTTGGATAAAGCTGGGAATGAATCACAAATTGGTGAGTCACTGATGTGAGTCACCAACGCTGGTCACCAATACAAGTCATCGATGCGACTCACCAATACCTGACTCACCAACGACACTTTCTAACATGATCCATTGACATGACCTACCAATAGTGATTCAATGACATGACCTACCCACGTGACACACCGATGTGTCGCACATATAGCGATTCACTGACGCTAGTCACCAGGGCCACCCACCAACCCATGACTCCCTGAAAACACTCACTGATTCCACTGACCAATGCCACCCACCTATGCTGCCAACCAAAGAAACCTACCGACACCACTCACCATCTCCTCTCACCGAAAACGAATCACCAACATGACCCACTAACACGACATACTGATCTAGAGTCACCATTGGAAAAACTATATTTTTTTGAAAACTCTTGAAATGAGTCACCGTAACCTCCAATAACACCTCAAACACAGTATTTTCACAAAGGAATGGACATGAGTGGTAAAATACAATACATTAGTTACCTATCAATCTATTATCTCCCTCAGGAATTTAAATCCAAACCCATAATAAAGAGGTGTCTGAACAACCACCTTGTGAGAAACCTCTCAGGGATAAACCACACTGTATGGATCGTAAGCTGATGTGAAAGATAAACATCAAAGAAAACCTCATATGACACCTGCTACCCCAACTGGACACAAGACACACCCCAAATGCACCAAAATCCACACTCCCTGAACATATGAATCAGTGAATTCATTCCACCATGTCAAGATACTATCTTCTTTGGGAAGTACTGACTCACCCGCCCAGGTTTAATTGCATCCTCATTAATTCATATTGATTAGGGATTTGTTCCTACCCTATTCATATGTCATGAATTTATCACACATTACAGAACTAGGGAGTAAGCCATCTCATATAAAATAAGGTTCATTCATTACAAAAAAAATCTGGGCAATGAAAAACTCCAAACATATCTAGGTATTGTGTACGCATCTGCGCTTCTTGCTCCAAAGTACACCCCTCTAGGCCATCATTCCTCCTCCACACATGAATCAAGGGAATGGTTTATCCATTTATCATCCTCTCCCAATGAACCTGGATCTCCACTGGCTGCTCTATGGACATTGCTTTTTCCCAAATTTCCAACTCCCCCTAGTTAAGGAAATCATTATCATTGTGAAGATACTGATGAAGGTAGGAGACATGAAAGAAATAGTGGATTCTTTACAACTGTAGTGGCAGCACCAACTAGTATACCACTTCACTGACTCACCCCAGGGCCTTTAAGGGTCTGATTAAATTAGGAGATATCTTTCTCCCTCTACTAAACCTCTACTTCCAACATCGTGGGGAATCCTTCAAGAACACTTGGTCCCAAACCTTGAACTCGAAGGTCCTCCTTCTCTAATCTTAATACTACTTCTAAGAGTATTTTTCTACCTCGATCCTTTCATAAACAAGATGCTCCTTCTTGGTTGTACTCAACATCACATCCTAACCAAGAACATCTTCCTCCCAAACCACTGTCAAGCATAAGGGTGAATGAAATTGTCTCCCATACATTGCATTAAATGGATATATGCTAATGGAATAGTGATAAATGTTTTTTTAATTAAAATACACATGAGGAATCTGTCATACCAAAGACCCACCAAAGTCCATGATGCATGCTCGCAACATGTCGTCCAATGTCAAGATGGTCCGCTCTATCCGCCCATATGTATGAGGATTAAAGGTAGTGTTGAGGTGTAACTAAGTACGAAAATAATTCTACAATCCCCTATACACTTGTGAGGTAAAGCGTGTATCCCAGTACGAGAAAATGGAACTCAGAACTCCATACAACCGTATCACCTCATCCACATACCTCATAACTAAGACATCTAGTACACTTGACTCCTTGATCACTAGGAATTAACCAATTTTGTTAGAAGATCCACTACTACCCATATAAAATAATAACCTACCTAATACCTAGATAACCCCATGATTAAATCCTTCAAGATTTCATCCCACATACACTGAAGGCCATCTATGGAATGAAAAAATCCATCGAGAACATTGTGCACAACCTTTATCTGCTGGAACACTAAGCACTACACCAAAAACTCTACTACCACCCATTTCATCCCATGCAACAAAATCTATTCTCTTAAGTAGAGATACATCTTATAAGTTATCAGGTGTAAATCTAAGGATGATATTTTAAACTCACAGAGAACTCCTTCATGCATCATCCACAAAAAATAACTTCCCATGAAACTACATCTGATTTTGACCATCCACAGACCATGTTTATAAAGTGTTACCCCGGACAATGCAATAACTCATCACCTCTACCTCCAAATATCCCCACTGAGACTCCTCCACCAACCATAGCAGATATTACATCACATTCATCTGATGTAGAAAACCTCTGCCACCATTCATTCCTGCATCTAAGTGCAAGGTTGAAAAATCCTCTATCGCCTTCCAAGAGTCTGCAGATTCTCGAACTACCTCTCTCTACGATGCCATACCCAACGCATCAGCCATAAAATTTCCCTTTTTAGATGTGTAATAGATTTCAAAGTCTTATTCCTAGAGAAACTCCATACACCACCTCTTTCATAGGTTCATATCTTGCTGGGAAAATATATATCACAAGATCTTCTGATCCGTGAAGGCCACAAAGCACTACACAATGAGTTAATTCCACTACAACTTTAACGAAATCACATTCAAAGATAGGTATAGATCATGGGGGAATAGTTATGTTTATGGGGACGTAACTACCTAGCCACATAAGAGATCACTCCATATTGATGCATCAAAAAACAACCCAATCCTTGAAGGGAAGCATAAAAAAACTTATAACATCACCCCGTCCTCTGGTAGCTAGAGCATTAGAGGACTGACCAACTTCACCTATAGGTAGATAAAATCTTCCTAGAACTACTCACTCCATGCAATTATGTAGTCTTTTCTGGTTAGTTTCATCAACGAAGCTCAACTCAAGAGAAATCTTGTACAAATCTTTTGTAATAGCCTACTAGACCAAGGAAACTACAAACCTCATCCATGTTCTTGTGTTCTTCCCAAGAATTTACTGATTTTACCTTTGACTAGTCCACTACTATTCCCTACCGAGACACAATGTGTCCAAGTAAGTGCACCTCCCATGTACAAAACATTCACTAGGAAAACTTTCCATAGAGCTGGTGTTGTCGAAGAACTTCCAAGATAGTCCTGAGAATCTCAGTATTCCCATACTCTGCCATCAATTAGATAAGAATTTCATTGATGAATATGATGAAAAATGGGTCCAAGAACTCAAGAAATACTTATTTTATAAGTCACATAAACACAGATGATGTGTTCTTTATACTAAATGACATAACCATGAACTCAAAATGCCCGTACCTGTACATGAAAGCAGTCTTTGGGATATTTCCTTCCTTCACCCTTAGCAGGTGAGACCCATACTTCAAATAAATTATAGAGAAACAACTTTCTCCCAAAAGTTGGTTGAAAAGATCTTATATCCTTGGGAGAGGTTAATAGTTCTTGAATATTACCTGATTCAACCTCTAGTAGTCTATACACATCCTTAGACCACAATCATCCTTCTTTAAGAACTAGACCGAAGAACCCCACATAGACACACTAGGCTAGATAAATCCATTATTCATTAAGTCATCAACCTGAATTTTCAACTCACAAAACTCAAAAGGTTCCATACGATAAGGATCCATCAAAATAGGAGAGGAATCAGGTTGCAGGTGTATCTCACACTCGACATCACATCGAGGGGTTAGAGTCACAACCTCATTGGGAAATAAATCCGAGAACTCCCCAACAACTATGGGAGCCTCTACTATTTCATCATCCAAAAATTCCACTAAAATCTCAACCAACAAAGAAAGAAGAGGCTCTACATGCAAAATGTCAACTTTATAGCTCTACAATCCAACGAAATACACACACCAACATCTACATCTGAAAAATGACTCTTCGCTGTAAGTAGTCAATATCAAAATGAAAAGAAAACAACCATTCGATCATAAGAATAACATTGTATGGATTCATCTATAGTAAACAAATATCCCCACTGGACTCCTTCAACCCCATCATCAGTCTACATCCCTACTGTATATCAAACTACCTTGTCTGAACTCTAATGAACATGATTAACACTTGGGAAATAGAAAGCCTCTCTATTTCTATCCCCATATAATGGGCCAGATTGGGTTAAAAAATGAGTGTGAAGCTCTCGAATCAAATAAGGAACAAGAATGAGTACTAAACAAACTGATCGTACCTCAAATGATCTCTAGTCCCACTTGAATGGATACCTCTACGATGTGTAACTAAAAAAAGATAACTCATTATTCCCTCTGCTGATGACCGCCTCCTTGACCACTATCGGGCCACAGTCCCTAAGGAATACTCTGAGGCCAGCCTCCACCAGATTTACCTCCCATTGGTGGAGCACAAGTCTGTTGTCCCTCCTACAGAAACGTCCTTGATGAAAACTACTACTGGGGAAGGTGCTGAAATTTTCCAACTCCACCATACCGAGATCGAATGGTCAATGGTCACAGACTCCGAAGGTTCCCATGAAATCTATAGATAAAACAAACTGTACCTAGGCCTTCAAGGTAGGCACAAGGACTAAGAAGTCAAAAATAAACTGGCGAGGTCGACTCCTGGATGACCGAAACCTCAAAAGCCCTGGAACCTGAGACATCCTATTGGTAACCTTTCCCTTCATAGAACCATATCCGATCCCTTAGTGTGTTAGTCCTCCTATGGATTTCATTTTCTCTACAACATCCTCATTCTCCTAGACCACTAGTTATGAGGCAAGGTGAAGGGTGTAACTAGGTACTGGAGAGAAGGACGAAGTGCCTCCTATAAGTGTCTCACCCAAGACCCCTCACTCCAAATTAGATTTATAGAAAAACGAAGGATATCCTGGAAAATGATCCCCAACTCCCATACTAGTATACTCCAATGTAAGAGGGTGAGTTTCTCTTGTCGCTTATTAGCCTTCATGGTCAAATAAAAGAATTATTCCTGTAAGTCCTTATCCAAATGGATCCATAGAACAATAGCCTCTCTCTCCTCTCTCCTAGGTAAAAAAATCCACAAATGACATGAGGATCTCCATATCTAGATCATTTATAATGGATACCAGTACTCCTTTATAGCACAAAACAAGCTAAAGGTGATCACAAGCTCCTGAAGCCAACTCTCTGTCTCCATCTCTGAAATGAAACCCTTGTACTCTCCAAGAGTCTATCACTGAAAATAACCTAACATTTGTAGCCACTTGTCATCCTCCTCACCTTGGTCAATCCTCCATCGATCAACCGAGTTAGACTTCCAAGCATCTACTACATGTACAATACATAGATGATGACCGAGTGCTATAGCTGAAAGATTAAAAAAGAAATTCTATGCCTGAGTGGCATGTAATTGTATTTATGATTCATTTTAACATTTCTATTAATATTTAAATTCACCAAATCACCTAATTCAAATAAGAACACAATTCATCATGATGCATGTACCTTTCCTAGGGACTCTACCTAGTAAATAGTGTAGCCTCACTCAGTCATTCGGTAAGCTAAAAGTTATTGCATCGGAACACGGGGGTGCTAATATCATGGGTCCTAGCTGGTCTTCCCTAGCCTATGTCTTTCACCATGATAAAATTAAAATATTTCCCTACCAACCCATACAATCATCACTGTGACTACCCCAAACTCCATCCTATATCTAAACCAGCACTTCTGATACCATTCTTTAATGACCCCTCCCTCCAAAGATGCCCCTCCTAAGCAGGAAATGGAGAAAGAGAGATAGTGACCCTCGAGTCCCACCTGTAGTAGGTCCCGGGGTGGCAACAAGCACCAAGGGTGTACGAATATCACATAATGGGAAGCATTACCCATTTTATAGTAACCATGATTGGGAGAGAAGATGAATCAACCATATAGAAACTCCAAGATATATGTAAAAGAGAAACAAAAATCCATTCAATATGTATGGTTAAAGTAAAAATCACTACAAATACAATGAAAATTTCCCAAGTAAATACCAAAAGAGAAGCTATGCAGTGACATAACAGCTGTCATAACATCCAAGATAGTAATTACCATCATGATCCCTGTAGTCCTTCTAGAAATATGAACCCCATTTTATATACATTGGGTGATCATACAAGTATAATCAGTTGGGAAAAACCAAAGTCTCTCACGCATAATTAGAGAAGCATATTAATTTCTCCTTGAGAAATATCAAGAATTAAAAATCACCTAACAAGGTATACTAACCACCCCATTCTCACTATTTGAACTCCCACCAAATAAAACAAGTCATGTATTGTAATATAGATCACATTGATGATAGGGTACCCCTCAACACTTTACCACTGATTATCCACTCTTACACCCTAATGAAAAAATCATGTTACTCATTTTTTTTTGAAAGAACCATGAAACAAACCAGCCCTACACACTAATCCCCCACAAATACATCACAAAAATCCCACAAACACATGGTCCACATGCCATATCCCATCTTGCAGACACCTAGAAAACACAACACATCTCATCCTGAAGATATATAGGAAGAACAATTCTCCCTCACATAACAAGGCCTCGCAAACCACAACATACTTGAAGAGTCTTGGGATATCACCACCTGGAAGAGAGTGTAAGGATGAGAAGGAGGACTTCCATCCATCCTCCCACTAGGCTGTTTGGTAAATAAACCCCCCCCCATGAAAATGGATGTGTTCGAAACATAGTTCTCAACTAGGGTGTGGTGTGTATAGAAAACACAAGGAAATACATGTATATATATAGGTATCAAATATTCAGACCAACATATGGGGTTCCAATCAATAAAAATACAAAAATTCTACCTTTACTGCTACCTCTAAATGAACATATCATAATAAACAATGATCAATTCCATATTTGATAAAAATAATTATTCTTTACACTCAGTCATTATGATATTATTAAGAATTTACCAGCTATTCCATCCCTACCTGAGAAACTAACAACCACAAAACAATACTATCCTCACAAACAATCCAAACAGAGGAAGAAAACAGTGATAAAGCATCCCAGTCCACATTTCCTATCCACTAATACCCATAACGATCATCGTCAACATCATTCTTTAAACACAGTAAACAATGTTATTTCTCACAATAATAAAAATGTATAATTACATCCAACCCTGCAAATCACTTTCTCACAACCATACTAGGTAGCCCCACTGCATATCTACACCACACTCATCATAACCATTAACATCCATCCCCCCAATACAACCATATGTAGCCCCGCTGCATAAAGAAACCATACCCCAACAACCATAACATATACCAAATAGAGTCCCACTACATAACAAGATCATCCATTCCACAATCAACCAATATCTCATCCTTAGATTCTATTACACCACCCATAACACCACAAACATAGGTCCATGATCCCAACTACAACACCACAAAAACCACAAGAGACACAAAACAGAGCAGATCCAAACATAGTACACAACCAAACCAACAGAGCAAGGTGTATGCAGATTTAACCAATAGTCATTATTTAATTACAATTTGATAATTCATGGGTGATAACATAATAAGTTCAATCCTGGGGCATTGATTTAATTAATCATATTTACATTGTTAAAAAATTTCATGAATACGACAGTTCAATAGGGGATCAACAATAACTATAAATAATCACCCATTTCCAAGAAAAGACCAACAATGAAAATGATTTTTAGATGGAATTTAGCTAGAAAAAACACAACATAGATCAAAGATAACAGATAAAAAAATGACCATCATCATTATCTTCCCCACCACTCATCTATTACTTAAGTAATAGGTTTTATTATCTATGTTATCATCATCTTTCACCCCTCATTTATTACGTCATTTAAAAGGGATCTAGTTGTATCCACATGAAGACATTAGTAAAACCACCCATCATGATACAAACTTAAAATAGAGATGAAAGAAAACCTACATGGAAGAACCAATGATAAAAAAATCCTCCTAGTGATAAAATAGGGGGTGTGCGTGTAGCAGGAATACTCCAGGGAAAACTGGATCTGAAGGCCACAACACAACACACTACACCATGAGGAAGAAAGACTCTGGGTACACCAAGAGAAAAAGTAAGGGTTCAAGGATGAGAGGATCTCAACTTTAGAAAAGGCCAAATCCTATATCAACAGAAGGGAGATGATTTCAATGTACATAAAAGTTGGGTCATGGCCAAGACCACGTAGATTGGTCATTTCAATGTCTCGGGACATTAGGATATTAAATATATAATTAATATCATTTGATACTAGTTTAGAAATGGTCAAAAATAAAATTTAAACATGATTTACATAAAATAAAATGTAAGAGGGTAGATACTGGAAAAACGAGAAAAAGTTGGTAATGACTCACTGATGGGTGAGTCACCGACTTGATTCACCAACATGACTCATTGAAACGATTCACTGATTCCTAACTCACCAAAACTACTAACCAATATGAGTCACCAATGTGACCTACCAATTGAAAGTCACTAATGCGATTCACCGATGCGACCTACCAATGTGACTCACATCACTACCCACCAATTCCTGAATCACCAATTCCAATCATTGATGCCACATACCAATGACACTCACTGATTCCGCCAACTAACAACAACTGCCGATGCCATTCAATGACACCACTCACCCTCAGGGAGTCACTGATACAACCTACCAACAGTGAGTCATCGATGCGACACACTGACACGACCCACCGATCTTCACTCACTATTGGAAAGACTGTGTTTTTTTCAAACTCATTAAAGGATTTTCCATGACCTCCAAGAACACCACAAAAACTGTATTTTCACAAATGAATAGTTGAGATAGGTCTTGGATATTACATTAATATACGACTCACCACGTCATTAAGTAATTCTACTTCAGCTATAGTGATCATATATGATTGGCCATCTCCCATTGTCCTCTTATGTGGTAAATTCCACTGATTCATGGGAAATTCATTTGAATAATTCCCCAATTTAGTTTCAATTAAATCATTGAAGAAAATTTATTTGTTTATTCCTATGGGAATAATTAGATCGATGATCATTATCTTCACACTTATAGTGAACTCATTTATCCTTCATGAATTTACAAGGATGATTCTTTCCACGATTTATACATATTGGAAATTTCTTAATTCCCTTCATATTATTTAATGAGACACATTTTCCATGGTTAGCCTAAGACCACTTCTTCTCTTGATTTCCCTTGAACATATATGATATTGAAAATTACTTCTCCATTTTTATGGAGCTTTCTACTATTTTATCATATGATGAAAATGTTTGAAAATCCAATTCCCTTCAGATACATGGATTAATAATATAAAATAAATGATCAATATTGTCTTATAAATTACAAATATAATCAATATAATACCTAGATTGTCTTTTTAATGTACTTCCATAATCTCAAACACTCTCTTCTATCATTTTCTTTATGTTAAGGATTTTTATCATCATTTTAGTTATTTCCCCTTAAGGGATGATTTTTTTGAATAAAATTTCGTTAAAATTACTCTATTCAATTTATTCTATTTCACAATCCTAGTTTTTATTATATATAAAAGATAACCATTTATTAATATCTTCCATGAGGAAATACACCACCAGTATAACCTTTTCAGTTTCATTGCATCTCATAGCTATAAATATATTTTTAGTGATTTTATCAACCTCTTAACTACCCATGGATTAGTAGTAACACAAATAGATTGGGTATTATTCCCCATTTATGAATAAAACATAGGTGATGTATGGTTATTCATTAAAACCTATGTACTCTTTCCTATTATGGATATGTTCTTCTCAACTCCAACACTAATGGTGATGACTTTCTGAGTAAGGAAATAACTTTGTTGTCTGCGGTTATTGATTACTTACATTTCCTTAGACATCATTACTAAATAATGGTACACACTATGATATATCAAAATCATCCTAAACATTGAGCCATTAATTCATTAAAATGTGTTCTTATAATTCTCATGTTTATTTGACATCTAGTTCCCAAGGTTTTTACTGAACATAATATGATACCAAATGTAAAAACACCTACAACAGTATCCCAAAGTCAATGGTAATTTTATTATAATGGAATAAATAAAAGAGATCACATCACCCAAGATATATCAATTTATTATTCTTGAATGAATAGCTACATACATGGTACCCTAATTATATATTTAATAAAACACATATCATAACAAAATAAAATAAAATTCTTCTTACCCCTTGTTAAAAACTTTCATCATCACAACATTTGAAAGGAAACCAAATAAAAGGGTGAGGTCAAATTCTCATTAAGGGTTATATGAGACATTAATAATTTTAATCAATGGAAGCAAGGCATAAAAATTACAGAAAGTAAAATAATCTAAAAACACATGCAGTTAGTTCACTAAGAATGATAATTTATTCATATATTTTTTCATAGTTAAAAACACATGGAAATTAATAAATAAATTATGAATAAAGTATAGAAATATTCATTGGAATTCATGTATCTGTTACATGACCCATTATACCATAAATATGTTTTATGTTTGTGGGTAATACCCATTAAATTATATTTATAAATAAACAAGAAGGGGTTTTCACTAACAGTTTTGTATTTTTAGTTTGGTTTATGCGTCTAAGGGCTATCACCAATTGGGCCCCAACCATCAATGAAAGCTTAAATCATTATTCATACATATATTTAGTTACATAAAAACATTGTATGTAAAAAATGGTATAAAACTGAGAATTAATCATATCTATGATACATGATATATGGATATTTAATGAATGATGATCATAAATAAAAAGGATATATACATACACTACACACAAGGAATATGTAGTCAAATGGAATACCAAATGGTTTCCTTGAAAGAATGGATATAAATTATACATACACATTCATAAGAAAAAATAGAAACAAATGATGAAAAATTATGTCCGCCATAAGAAAAAACATGTAAAGAGTGTTTTTAAAAAACATTTGAAAAGGGTATCTTTAGTGCACTTGATGGAAAAATATAAAAGAGTCCCTAAAGTAGTAAAATAAATAATTGTCATCATAAAACCAGAAGTGAAAATAGATATTTATTGATGATAATAATGTTAATTTTTTAAAAAATATTTTTTTCTTAGTATATATTAAGGATTTCACTTGAATACTCATAGGAAAATGAAATGTTACCTTAAATCAAGACTTCTTATCAGGATTATTTGAAAAAGAAACCATATAAAACATGATTTTCACCATAAAAATAAAATTATATAATCTAAGAATGTATTTTCTGAATATACAAACACAATTCAGTAGTAAAATATATGATTAATTAACAATTACATTTGGGTAATGAGAGATAATTCATAACCTGAATAAAACATGGAGGTTCTAGGAGAATCGCATACCTTTTGTCCGAAAGTGTTTTCAACTTTCCCGTCATGTCCTAGATAATGAAGTTATATTAATTGATAATTTAATTCAACACTTATTAAACATGTATTTTAAATATTATTACTTTATTATGTTTATTTATGGCTTTTTTTTACGGTTTATAATATTCATTTTCTTCATTTGTGAGTGTTCATTTCATTGGTTTTCATGATTCGTTCACTTGTATACATGTATGGATGTTCATGTAAAAATGGTATTAATTCTCAAGAATTGAAATTAATTGTAAAAAATGATGATAAATAATATTAAATGGTATTATATATCATTTTTTGAGATATGAGGATGAAAATTTTTATAAAATTACAATGATGAATATTACTTTATTTTGGGGAATTTTAGATTATCAAAAACTAGTTTTGTTTTATTAATTAATATTATGTAAATATAATAGTTAGAGAACATTATATGAATTATAATATTTATAATAATATATTATATAACCATGATATTGGTTTTATGGAATGATTTGAAGTTGGTAATGGAAAATGAAAACCCATCATCCCTAATAGTGGTAAATCACCACATCACAAATGTTATTTTCATTTTTATAATAAAAGGGAGAGGAGAATAGTATTGATGATGGATTTTACATTAACAAAATAAAATTCAGGTATATATAAAATAATGGATTTATCATTCATTTTTTGGATAGAGGAGGTAAGGTAATAATAATAAAATAAATTATTTTTCAAATAAAGTATAACAAAAGAGGATTTTACCACTTGAATTTATTCTTCGTTAGAACCTCTTAAAGGGTCTTGGGATTGGTATTTTAGAGAGACCAAAGGATCTAGGATGTTTCGGAGAAACTTGGGAAGATTATTGGGAAAACATTGGACATGATTAAATTATAAGGATGTGTGAGGAGAAGATGTGGAGGGGGTGGTATTTATAGTGGATGAGAAAGGTGTTTTATCATTATTTTATACATTAGATTAATATATTGACTCAAGAAAATTATTTTTTTAGATATTATCACAAAATATATTAAAATAATTAAGGGAATTTGAGATTTTTGTCCGTTCCATCTTCCATGGTTCATGAAATTCGGTATTTAATTTGTAATATATATATCCAATAAATTACCATAATTTAAAATTTTCTAAAAAATAAAGTATTTAAAACAAATTCCAATAAATTCACCCTAACCATTTATCAACATGTATAATTTAAAAAATGGCTCCATTTTGTAAAATTAATTTCCCAAATAGTATAATTTTTTTAATTGAAATCGTCATTTTCATGTAAAATACCAATTTTAAAATTATAACTTATTTTACGATATTCTGAAAAATTAATTTATGTCTCATAAAATTATGTTATATTAAAAAGACAACAAAATAATAATTATGAATACATTTTATGGAAATTAATTTTCTTCTAAAACATTATATTATTTATAAAATTTAAAATAAATATTAATGTTAATAAAAAATATCAACACTTAATACATAATTTAAAAAACATTTATTTACATATACTATTATATAATTATATCATATTACCATTTATAAGATTAATAAACTTTACTTATACTTTCATAGATGAGGTTATTATTATGTTGGTCAAATTAGTATTCTTGAGTGTCACATTACTATTTCCAAGGTCAATATACTATTTATATGTTCCTTAATTCGTAGAAAAACATTTTATTTCAATTAGTTGTCATTTAAAAAGTTTTTTATTTTACATATATGATCTTATTTTATTTTCACTATATGAAATAATTGTGTTTGCAATGTAAGATATCGAATGAATTGAATTTATTTAAGAGGATACATAACACAAAAATCATTGTTTCTGTAATATATATATATATATATATATATTTAAAATTTTGGGGCCGAAGGCTCATTTATTATTAAATCAAAGCAAAGACCTCTTTAACTTGGTAGGGGGAGACCCATTACATAGCCCGAAGGCCCAGTGGGCATTGATCCCATTACATGGCCCTTAGGCCCATTTTTTTAGCCCAAAGCCGATTCTGTGAATAGTTCCACTACAGTACCCTACACAGCTACAGTTCTGCACAGTACCTACCACTACTACAGTACTGTGCCACCGCTACAGTGACCTTCTACCGCAATAGTGCCCACCACTACTACAGTGCCTCTTCTACTATAGTACGCTACAATACTGCTATAGTAACCTGCGCCCAATGGGTTTTGAACCCCCATTTTTCATGTAGAATTAAGGGGTGCTTACCACTAAGCCAATAAACATTAAATGAACATTCAACTCATTTCATTATAATTAACACAATATAATTTATGGGATAGTCATAACAATGAACATTCAACTTCCTTGTGGTGTATGCTAACACATTATCGTTTTGAATCAGTACACTACATAATCACTTCTTTGAAAAATATTTTTATAGAATGAAATGTTGCCCACTTCTGTGATGTGTAAATACTAGTGAATTTATAACACTATATCTCATATATATTATTTTAACTTCACATTCATTAGTTCAGAAAAACATTACACCATTTCAAGTCATCTTGGTTAGTAGTTTTAATAAATACAAGAAGATTCACACAAATAATCTGTAATACCCTTCAAGTCTTGGGAAAATAATATTTATTTAAATTTTTTGTTTGGGAAACTATTAATATTTTTATGGGAAGAATATATATATATATATATATATATATATATATATCTTTTGGTGATAACATGATCAAATAATTATATGTTTTACAACCATAACTCATATTTCCTATACATTACATAATGTATCTCTTTAAACAATGTCATTATAACATTATTTAAATTAAACATTTGATCCTCCATGATTTTAGAGTATATCAAAATATATTCTATATATATTACACTTTATTCATCAATGTAATTTTAAAAATATATATATTCATTGTGCCTATAAGTATTTCTAGATCATTAGTTATTATAAAGGTAAAAACTATGAACTCATAATGTCCATACATTTTTTTATTGTCTTTCATAAGAGTACCTCCATTTTTTTGAAATTAACTATGTTTATCCCAATAATTTTTCTACCATATATAATTATTAGGACCCACATAGTGGATCGAACAAGTCATCTATCCGTGGAATTAGATTTTTTTTCTTTATCATTTTTTTGAGTTCATTATTGTCAAAGAAAATATAAATTTACCCACCATACTTCTTGATGAATGGTATCATCTCTCTATCTTGGGAAGCACATGGGTGTAAAAAAATCATTTCTAGGTACTCTTCTAAATGATTTTGTTTTCATATAACTCAATGGAATCAATTATATAAGGATTAATTAATATGAGTGGAGATACATGTATATGTTTCATTGAAATTTCAATGTCTTAGTTATGAGTAAGATTGGGAGACATTTATGGAATACATCAGTGTAGTCCCTTGTAATGGGAATTTATTCAATCATGATTCTCTATGTTATTTCAATCACATGATAAATAGATTATTTATCACAAGGTAATAATATACAACCTAATGATGAAGATCCAAAATGGTAATCATCCTCCTTGACCCATATTTATAGAATCATTGAATGTCCAAGATTGTGATGTGTGATCTCCCTCTCCCAACAGTTACTGTAAGATTTATATATTAAAATTAAATACATGAACAATATAGCATAAAAATACAATAAAATAATTAAGGAAATACATATGGTATGTTTCAATATTTAAAGATTTACCAACATGAAGTTATATACTTAGGATGAAATAATATCTCAGTTTTTTGTTCTCACAGATAGATTGATGAACTAGTATTTTGGCGTTGTTTGAATAATTGTACTAAAAATGTTATATATGAAAAATAGATGCAACTATAATAAAAATGCATGTTCACTATTCTCAAATGAATAAACTACAATCATTTCACAAAATAATTTTTTGGATCCATTATAATTTTTGTGATAAGATATGATATTTAATTCTTTATAGGCCATGGATGTTGTTCTCATTGATGGTCTTTGAAAGACATTATGTTAAGACATTCTCTCATATAAGGCATAAGTACCTTATATATGATTCACTATTTCATTAGTTGGGTGTTGATCTAATAATTATTTTTATATATAGCATTAGTGGGATTATTCTTATCCCCTCGATATTTATTATCTTGATTACCCTCCGTTACTTATATGATACATCTCCCGATTCCCTTTAGACAAGAGGTGTTCAAGGAAATTATTATGATGTATTCCTTGTATGTACTGGGATAAACATCATGATTTTGTTCAACTCTATGGAAGTTTATATCAAATTTAAGATGAATAGTTTTGGTGAATTACATACAGAAAAATATTTTCTTTTATCATACCCATTTAATGTAATAAATTTCCACTTTATACTTTATTTTCCTAAATAGTCACCAATCTAGATTGACATAACTTTCAAGATGACATAAATACAACATGAAATTCTCCTGTTCATCTCATCAGAGGATTGAGAATATCTAATAAATTTAGTTATTCCATTATTCTATAAAAAGGGGATCATAATATCCCCTAAAGTTAGTAGATCATTTTCATATGCATGAATTGAAGGCAGCATTCTATTTCATAGGATAACGATTTTGTTCTGTATGATTCATGTATTTCTACATAGAAAGGGTCAACTAATAGAAAACTACTAGTATATTCCCAACTTCTACTCCGATATCTTTAAGTATATCATTAATGTAATATTCCCAATTCCAATTATGTAGGTCATTTACATAGTTACTTATTTTTCCCTTTAATAAAAAATGGATGAGATAACTCAAAAAAATATAAAAATAGAAAATAAAATAATATATCGAATTAATAATTAACCAATTTTAAATCCTAATTTACATGTCTCTCAGTTTCAATATGGCTTATCTATGGTTATTTACCTAATAATTTCTCTATACTAGAAATCTATTCATGTCCCCCACAATGGTTGTTATAGGGTATGTGAATTTTAAAATGAATATACCTTAGGTGTTTCAGCCTAGTTGGGCACAAATGATTCATTATCCTACCCTAGGTTATGATCAAGTTAAAAATATATAAACCCTTTTAGGGTTATTAATCCTATGTAAAATAAGTCTATACTACATCCTCTTATAGAATCATAACATGGATATAACTATTGTAAAACCACTTACTCTATAATTAACAATAGTTTTAGGATATTAAAATATAATTAAACAAATACCTATGGTTATCACTAGATTATTCTAGTCATAATATCCAATTAAATAGACCATCTATAATAAACTATTCCTTTACATGTTTTATAACATTATTTTAAATGTGTTCATATGATAAAAACAATCAAAAGACCGCGATTCCATGTGTCACTATAGTAATATAATCAAAATAAATTAAAAATAAGCTAAAACCTAATCAATATTTCATGCTTTTATAATTAGATCATAATTATTTTTTATCTCCTTAAACTACATAGGATGACCTGGGATATACATAAAATAATGTGGTGTATTATAAGTAATGGTAATGTAATAATAATGACAATGAAGAATAAAAATATATTTAAATGTATTTCAATGATATCATAAAAGATAATTATCATGAATATTATCATGGGAGCATAAGATAAAATAAAATGGGTCTATAAGATCCTCAAATAATAGGAATGTTTTAGAAATAAAAAACAGTACATTGGCATAGGCCAATGTTAACTTCCATGATAATATCACATGGCTGACTGAGTCCCATCATGGGATAAGTTTAATCACTAATCATATACATATAATCTCATGAAAAAATATTACATTATTTATCAATTTTTTAACTAGTTTCACGCATCATAATATGTAAATGTATATGTGTTCCATAAAATATAATAAACCATAATGTAAAAACCTAATAATTACTCATGGAATGAATTGGGTTACAGAATCATGTCATAAAGAATAAGCATATGTAATTTCACAAGAATTTCCAATAAAGAATGTATTCAATAATTAATGGATATTTATATTCATATTATGATAAATTATATTCAAGTTATGTTATTACATGTAAAAGGGTCATAAATTCCTTTGGAAGTGTACCTCGTAAGCAGGGATTTATGAGAAAGGTTTACGAGACTTTAAAGTGGGAAAGGGAATGATAATTTCATTTATACCATAAATGGAATAAAATGATTTTACAAGATAAATTGATTGATTTTATGAAATATTATTGGTTTAAAAAATATTTATGAGTGGTACTTAAAAAGGGGTAAGAAATAGGTAAATTCCCTTTGGATGTGTATTCTAATTGGGAAAAATTTAGAATGGAACCTTTCAAAACATGTATATCACTACCATGTAATGATTAATTAAGATATGTAAAAATATTTGGGATATATATAATATATAATATATAAATAATAATATTATTGTCATAATGTGTGGTAAGAGAGATAATGTTCATAACCTATAGAATAGAGGTGATTTAAATATGTCCCTCACATTACATTCCAAAAGAATTATACAATTTCATATAATTTAGTATATAATAAAATTAATTTAAACCACAACTTAATTAATAAAATTTAGCATCTATATTAGATAAATTATATTTTTGTTATCCACAATTATATCCATTTTAATGAGATTTAATGTTTAATTTCATTGTTCTAAGGGTGTTTGTTTCTTGGTTCCAAGGTCAGATCATGTTTGGATAATTATTGATATTCTTTCCAATTAAGACAATAACTATAGGATTGAAATAAAATTTTATTTATTTTATAATCTAAATGCATATGGTACCATATATATATATTTGTCATAACTTAGTGATGATGAAGTTATGAAAACCATTAATGTTATATTATATATTCAACTACGCCATTATACCAACCACCAAAAACTAGATTCATTTTATTTTAGTATATTATTTATGATACATTAATGAAATTAAATTATGTTTTAAATTACTTTTAATAATCATATATAATGATAATAATGTTTTGTTCACTATCCTTGAATATAGTTGTGAAAATTAATTTTTTCTACTGACAAAGTCGGCGAACAGACAATATTGTAAAGGAATTAAATTTTAGTATCAATTGAAAAAAAGATAAGTGGGTGGATGACAGATATTACACTAAAAAAATATTCAGTTATATAAAAGTTACTATTATTAGTTTTAATTGTTGTAACAAATTTTTTAGAGGATAATGTGGAATAAATATAAACAAAATCAGTTGAGGTAATTACTTTTTCATTTAAATGGATCCTATTGGGCTTCCACAAAAGGCACACATGTAATGGGATATTTGTGAGATGAGAATCACTAGGATTTGGAGGATATGATTCTTAAGTGAATTAGGAATAACCATTCAAGGATATTATGTAGAGACTTTGTGATGATAAGGGGTTGTGAGGGGTGGTATTTATAAGTGGATGAGTAGGGTGTTTTGAATATTATATTCATTATTTTATAATTTTTTCTAAAGGATTCCAATAGTGATGAATCATGGAACTATATAAAGTAAATGGATCATTTGATATTGAACCAATGGATGAATAAATCATCCATGACTAAGAAATACATGTATTTAACTAATAATGTTAATAATATTATTTTATCATATTTCTCAATTGTCTTAAAATTCAACCATTTTAGAAAAATAAAAAAATAGCCTTGGATATTCATAAACATATATACTCTAAAATTGAATTTGATTTTCTGAAATAAATTTCATAATATGATAAATTTAATTTTTGTTTAGTATCCTAATTTCTTTGAATAATACATATTTTAATATTATGATCTATTTTCGGACCCTATGAAAATTACTTATAAGCATAAAAAAAATTAATTATAATAAAGCATTTAATTAATTATTTTATAGGTCATGATAAAATTTTAATTTTCAATATAATATTTATAATGATAAAATTATAATCCAATGATTAGGTTTCTATTTGAACTGTTAGATTACTATTCAAATAGAAGTATTTGTCATGTTCATATAAGATCCCTAATTTCAACAAATATTGAATATTTTATTCACTACTCAATATATCCTATTTTATATTTTGTTTATATTCTAATTTTCATAATTAATATTTTATAACTAATTTTATACTTAATTTCTACATTGTTGTTTGTAAGTGATATTATCATAGGAAATATTTTGTATCCAAATTCTCCTATCACTTTCATCTTATTTTAATTTTTTTCTGAATTCTAATACGACCAATTCATATGTTATTTTTTTTCTTTAAAAATAATGATTAAATTAATATAATCAAATGTTATCAGTTTTCTAATGTGGTACATGTGAACCATATAATATATTATAATATTGAAAAAATTATATATTGGGATGGGAAATTCCAATAATTAAATTCTCAGTCATTTCATTAATGTTGGCTAGATATATTCATATGGGTCTTAATATAATTATTTATTGAATTAGAAATGTTAATCATTCAGATATAATGTTTAATTTTTTTGAAAAATTCTTTTTTCCACAATGGATGACATATGTTTTCTATTTTGGTATTGGTAAATATTTATTAAAATAATTAATGACATATCATTTTTTATGGATATGTTGTTGTGTTATTACATAATTTTATTACTTCGGGATAAAAATAAAACTAAAATATTATTTTCATGGAATACTTGGAAGAAGAATAAATTCACTAAGCCATATACAATGAATAAAACTTTTTTAATGAAATAGAAATAATTAAATTTATCACATTTTCTTATGTTCTATATCATAAAAGTCACATAATTACACAACATAAAATTTTTCAATAAATTAAAAATATAATCATTCTAAATATGTTTATGATTAATGGATGGCCTTTTCTACCAGAAATAATTAGTTTTATTGGTTATTTACGTTCTCAGGAACAATTTCTATACCAATATTGAATACTCCATGTGCATTATTCTTCTCTTCCATGTCTGTATATTAAAATCCCACTAATTTTCCTCTAACATGGGAACCTAGATACATGATATTCATGGTATTATTTTTGTTTGTCGCATTTTATTTTTAAAACACATTTTATTTCCCCTCAATATGATGTGGGTTTTCAATAAAGGATGAACCTTTAATGATTGAGATAAAATTTCAATGTATCATTTTATTCATGTGGGGTAGATTTTAATATCCTGAAAATTAAAAATAAGTATATGTTTGATAGTGTACGAGATACATAATAGCGAGTTTATACAAATGATGAAATATTATAATTATAATATGACATGTAGAACATATCTCTTGCATTAGATTTAATGAATAAGACTAAATAACATTATGAAATATATATAAAATTCTTACTCAATAAATATTTATTTCTTATTTATTATGAAATAAGTACTCAATATTTATTAAAATAAATTTATTCATCAAAATGTAATTTTTTCAAAATTTATATTTATTGGTTTTTACGAAAAATATTAAAATTAATTATTTTAAATATTATAAATTATTTATTATTAAAAATATATTTTAATCAATAATCCAATATTATCTTAGAGATAATTTGTTATCATTTAAGGTAATGTAATATTTTTCAATAAATATTGAAAAATATTTTTTTTTTGAAAACTATATTATTTTTCAATGAATTAAAAAAGGTGAAATTTTATTAATTGTTTTTGAAATTTTAATGGGTTTTTTATATTAGTAATAATCTATTTATATACATTAATATTAAATTTAATTTTTAATTTATTTTGGTATAGAAAATATTTATTTCTTCAGAAAACATTTTTTTTAGAATTTGCTTTAATTTTGTTCAATTTGTGGGTGAAAATTTCATTTTTTAACAATTCAAGATATTATATATTTAAAAATGGTTTCCAGATTTGGAAGTATTTTATAAAAAAATTAAATAGGCACAATATATTATTATGTATTATGAATATAAATGTTGTAAAATCTATCACCTTAATAAATTGTAAATTGAGTAATTATGATTTAAAACTAATCTGATAAGAATTAAAATTCTTCAAAAAAGTTTCCCATAAAAATTTATATGATTCTATCTCATTCATAATCATCCAGGCTTCTAAAATATGTATTTTTTACATTAAGAAAAAAATATTCCTTCACTATATTAATGAAAAAGATTATGTAAAAAATGTCATTTTATTTCATTTAGTATATATAATAATATATAAAATAGATAAAAATATCTTATTTTCAGTTCCAAATATTTACATGAAAAAAAATGATTTTTTATCTAGGTAATTAATATTTTATATTTATTTTTAAAATAATTTCCTTAAATTCTTTCACAACTCTAAAAAAGTGCATGTTTATAAAGAACAAAAATCATGAAAATTAATTTTAAAACACTACATAAAAAAATACATGGTTTTTTGGTTATATTTTCCCAGGGATTATATTGATAAATATAACATAATAGTATTCTGTTGAAAATATTATATTCTAATTTCTTTTTTTCATTAAGTCATAAATGTCAAATTAAATTATTATTTTATAAAATAATACAAATAATTTTTAACGAAAATACTATTTTATTAATAAATTTTAAAATCATGAAAATAATGAAATAAGGAAAGGGAGATAGGGTATGGTATATAATTTCATCCCATGGCCATTTATGATCCAATTATTACCCTATATTCAATGTTATTAGTAATTAATAGTGAAATAGTTATTATCATGGTTAATGTTAAAATTGTTAATGGAGTGAAAAGTCAAAGATAATGTTTCATATAATATCTAAAATATTATAAATTTGAAATGGTATTTATAAATAGACTATATATTACATAAATTCTAATAAATTTCATCTTGGAATTATTTTACATGGGTTAGTCACATATTATATTATAATATGTCATGTATTCTGGAAAATGTCATTAATGATATTACATAATAAACAATACGTTATTAAATTATTAAAAATTCATAAAAATTGTTTTTATATATCCATATGGTTGGGATATGTTTTAAAAATAAACCACGGTCTATTATGGTTCATTATTGCTTTTATAGTATATTTTATAACACCAAAATGTTTCAAAACATTGATATGACAATGATTAACAAAAGGTTAATAGGTGTCTGAAACAAAGAGATAAAGGTAAAAAATACAAAAAATTATTAAAAGAAAATTCATTTTTGAGATGATTTAGACTCATACTCATCTTATATTCTATTCATATAAAATATGAACCATTTTAAATTGATTAATAATTTACATTATTTTAATTCTCTACGTAATTCCATGAGTTCCCCTCCACACACATACAAAAGGAAACCACTTCTCTCAATTATTTACTCCACCATGTGATTTATAGAACAAAAAAAGTTGTCCAAATATTTTAAATACTTATATACACCTGAATTATAAGTTCTGATCTTCTAAAATTATGAATCCAGGTTTCTTTAACATGGGATGCAAAGGATGTCAACCGAAGAAGAGAAAATCACCTTTAATGACAATTTCAAATTTAGTTTCTTACATCATCTAAATAAATTATACCCATTATAAAATAATAAATCTAGTGTCAAAATTATAATTACGTGTTATTTATAATTTGGGACAACCAGTTTATTTTAATTATCTATCCTAATAAAGATAGAAAACATCTTTCATACAAACATACAATATATCATCTCTGCATAGTGGTGTAGTTAGTTTATAATCAACAGTTTAATTGGATGGTTATAAAGAAGGATCTCCTGAATTTATATGAAATATATAGGAAAATACGATTCTTAATTAATTATAATATTGTATATAGTATCTTACCTTGAAATCCTTTGGGAAATGATTATGTTGCAGAAGAATTTGTTTGGACTACCATCACCACGAAACAATGTGATACGTTTTTCATATCATATTTAAATTAATGATAATAAAAATGGAAAAAATGAACCAGTCCATCACAGCATCTGGAGACGTTGCCTGGAAACCAATGCATGCCAGATCCAATGTTTATCCGAGAATGGAGGAACCCACCGAGCCGGATACAATGCAAATCTAGCATCAATATGAGATCGAGACACCCGACACCCAAACATCGTGCTAGGATCCGTCGAGCCGAAGACGAGGCCATCATGACCGATATGGGAGCATCACCAGTGAATGAGACTGAATGAAGGTGGGAAGGGGATAAAAACATAGGGAAACCCTAGTCATGGGAGAAGTGGATGATGCCTCCGCTCAAAGGCAAGTGAAGGGATTCTACCCATATTTTAGTTTTTACTGAATTTTCTAAAATGAACCATCTTTTTAATTTTTTAATGTGGTACTAATGGATTTTTAACTATAAGGTGGAAGGAATATTTGATTTAACATACTAGAAATGAATGAGAATTTCCAATTTTATGACCAATAAATTAATTAGTGATTACATTATAAAACACAAATTGTTTTTTTTCAAATAATTTTTTTTTAAAGTCTTCCATATTTTATGGTTTTAACCTATGTAACTTCAATGTATAAATTATATTTTCCTCAACATATTTTCAAATTGATCTTTTAAACGTATATTACAGGAAGGATGGAATAAATTAATGTTATTTAAGATTTAGGGAAATATTTTCCATTAATGAAATATATATTCATTCTATAGATTTATTATTATTATTCTGAAAATATGCTTATGAAACTTATTTATTTTCCCTAAGATATTCTATAATGAATTAAAGAAATCACTATTAAACTTTTTTATTTTTCCCAGGTTATAAAATGTTGGAATTTTTATAGAATTGGAATCCTTTTAAATTATTATGACATTATTAAGTTTTTATAATCTTGTTGAACACATGTTTGTTAATTTATATATATGATGGGTCAACTAAAACTATATATCAGTAAAATGAATTTCCTTATAATGGATGTCTCAGGAGTTAATCAAGATTGATATGGGTAGTGAACCTTTCTCAATAATGGAATTTTTCAAATATAATACTCTTGTGAGTTATCTATGACATATATAATTGTTTGTAGAGTAAAACCATTCAAAAATGATAGTTTTATCAATGAAACATTAAAAATAAGGAAATGAATTTCTATTCATAGGTGTATAAACGAAATTTAAGAAAAAAGGACAAGTTATTCTCTCATTCCTCATATTCATTGATTTCTTTTTTATTCATGTATTATGAACTCCCATGATTTATTCCATGACTCATGATTTTGATCTATGATATATAGGGTATAATATTAAAATGTTATTATCATTACTTCATTCACTTATAATCATGTTATTTTGATATATCCCTTATTTACATCTATACATCATCTAATATCACCCCTTTTATGAATATTTTACCTTGGTAATTAATAAAGGTATTACATATTATATGTCAATTATAGGTTATAAATATGAAAATTGTTGTTAGAGATGATACAGTTCACATATAAACAAGTTTTTATGCATTCATGATTCTGAAGGCACTATCCCATTATGATTCTGGTGTTGAAAATTAATTTTTTAATTAATACTTATATATTAATATGTGATATCTATATATTAATAGAATGTGTATTCATTGTTTTTATCATAGAGAGGATTAGTTAACCTTCAAAAACATTAATGAGAAAACATTATTGAGAACCCTTAATGAAAATCCATTTCTTAGGTGAATCTCTGATTGTATTGAAATGAATTGAGTGTGATTTTCTACAAAATACATATTTTTTATACACTTTATGTGGATGTGGTTTTGGAATATATGCATCTAGTGTTAATTACACCATAAAGAGTTGGTCTAGTATATATTTTCAATCATTATGATTCATGCTGAATGTTCCATTACTAAAATCATGGTTTTGAATTCCTAGAGCATATAGATTGGTTTATGAACATTTATATTAATAAGAATTAGAAAATATTTAATTAGTAAATGACTAAGAAAAACATGCCTTAAAGCAGAATTTACATATATTTAAAATAAGGTGCCTTAATTTATACATCTTTTTGATTATTTTTCCAAATGAATCACTCTGACTAACTATTATGGATATTTATGTAAAACATTTTTGTTTTAGAAAGGGATTAATGGTAGAATGATGATGTCGATGAGGTAATATGTCTGGTGAAATATTCTAGTAACCTATTTTCTCTTAGTTGTATGAATTCATGTATATCATGAAATGTATCTAGGGATATTCATTCATATACACAATAATTTTATATTTGATTTGATGTTTCAACCACTAATGGTATGATAATTGAATCTGAATTCAATGATTATTCTTAGGATAATAATTTTGGGAATTTGATTCTTGTAAATAATATTAATATTTCTCAAATATAATTTGATGTAATCATAGGAATGGATATTTTTCTCTTAAAAAATATTACATATATTGTTGAGGAATAAAAGAAACAATTATTATTATTAACTGACCTATGTTCACCTATAAGTGGGATCATAATAATATGTTTCTTGTGGAAATAACATCCATAGTCTGGGTCATAATTACTAATAAAATGGGGCGATTGTCACATATGGTATGACAAAAACTCAACATGGATGACATGCCTACTGTGAAAAGTTTTATTACGTCCTTGTGGAATAATTCACTAAGATTATTCTAAACAATGAAGATAATTTCTCAATAAACCTCACACCTAGTGAAAAACCTATTTGAAAGAATACCTATAGAATTGATTTTATTGAGATGTAGGAATTAATTTAAAAAATCCATGATAATTAAGGAAAGTTATTTATTTATCCAAGTTTATCTCCTTGGAATTCACATTTTGTTTCAGATAAAAAGAAAGAATGATATATGTGACTCTGAATTGATTATTGGGAACTAAAAAAGATTAAAATCAAGATTAATATCTTTAACCCTTTATAGTCTACTTTTTTGATCAACTTTGTAGATATCCATTCATTTCCACGATTAACCTATAATCTCAATGTCATCAATTGGGTATTGTGATTAGGAATATTCCCATGATATAATAAAATTAAGTTAATGGAAACTAAAAATATACAATGATACTATTTAGGTATATTAATTCCCTATATATCATCAATTATTGAATTAATTGAGTCTCTTGTGATTTCATTTTATAGTATTTTGTAGTACTAGTAGATGATATTATTATATATTTAGTGATAATGGAAGAGAATTATGATCAATTTATAATTATGATGAAGATCCTTAGGAATGAGAAATTGTTTTTAAAATTTACCAAGAATTAATTTTGGCTATAAAAAGTGTCTCTTTTTCATATATCCTCATTATATGGTGTATATCGACATCCATAAAAAAATTAAGGACACAACCTTAAACCTAATATATTATATAGTTTATAAACTAGAATTTACATTCATAAAATTACTCAGATCACATTATTTATTGATTTTATAGATGTAGTTAAAAATTCTTAATTAATAATACACATACTTTAAAAGTAGAAACTACTAAAACTATATCCATTTTTTCATAATACATGGATTTTAAAATAAAACATGATTTATTCCTCATGATAAATATTTACAATATTTAACATGACTTCTTATTTTTACTCTCCCATATATATACCCTACTAAAGAAATTTTAAAACAATGGATTATAATAAAAATCTCATTAAGGAAAATAAATAGAAGGAAACAAGCCGTTAGTCCAATAAAACTTAAAACTCATGAAAATTGTTTCTCAACGTTATAAATTTCACCCATAAAATATAAAGACATTACCTTACCTTATGAAATCATATGATTAATATAAAATCCATAGAAATAATAAATCACAAAGGAACGTTATGGAATAAGTTTCACATCACACATAAATATGTTATATCTCTCAAGGATACATACAGATTAACAATCACAGTTACATTTAGAATTACAACTATAATATTTTCCTATAGTATTTTATGAGAAACTCAATCGGTTAACTCCCTATCATTACCCAAAATAATGTAGAGCTATAATGTTCTCACAAGACCTCAATTTATAATTTAACCACTCATCCTAATAAAAATATTAATTACTATTACATATCCACAATACATAAATATTTAATAATGAAACATTCATGAGGGAAATATAGTTTCAATTTTGAAATCACTTTTACTTTTTAAAAATTCTAGCACTCATAAATGAAAACATTATATTTTAATTTATTTTATAAATGTAAAGTAATATAAAAAAATATAAGGAGTCTTGAAATAATTAAAATCAATTCATGATTTATAATTTTAAAAACATTACTTTTGACTATTGTGAAAAGAGTTGAAAAAGTAACGTTAAAATATGGTTTTTATAATAAACACCCTTATCTTGATTCATATAATCATGTACAATTTTCATTTTAAGTAAATATTAAATTTTTTTAATTATATTCATTCTTAATAACCTTTCATGTTTATAAATCTTTTTTATAACTTATTACCATGTTAAAACAATTACATAATTAGTTATGTTCACATCAGAAGTTTTAAAGATATTTTATACTTGAGTCCAAAATAACACAAGTGTGATGTATATAGTCAATGTGATCATTTATATATCATCTATAGAATATTATAAATTTAAAAAATATTTATTTAATATAAAAATTAAACTTTTAAATCCATTGATTATATATGATCATGAAGTTTGAACTATGATACAATCACAGAGACGGTAAGTCGTACCTAATCACGAGAAACATTTTTATTTTTCAAAGATATTTTTAAAAAGTTAAACATTATTTTAAATTTAAATAATTATAACAATATAATTAATCTTAAATTAATCATTTAAATATACCTTTATATATCATTCATTTGTTGTGGTAACGAATAACGAATCACATCACTTCGTGAAGGTGTTAATTTAGACGTAAGTGTAGATGAAAATATCATTTTTATGTACATAGAAAGGAATACACTAAAATAGTATATTTCCATTTAATAATTATAAATATTTAATTAATAAAATATATAAAAATTAAATACATCATTAAAATAATTCTTGAGAGATAGTGAAAAAACATTACATCAGTTTGTGAGGCGGTACTCTGCTGTACAGAAGGACGATAAATATTTACCCATTTGATTATATAGAAGATATATATAGATCATGAAATTAAATTAATAAAATAAATTTATAATGAGGATATATTATTTATTATTTTATAATGTTTTATGAATATTTTATAGAGTTGGAAAATGAAACAAAACTAAAACGTGGGGTCGAAAATTATACCTTTTATTTGGATAACCACCTCTTCTTAACACCTTATAATTTATAACTTTGTTATTTTTCCTAAAATAAGTCCTATAAATTTTTTGGATGGATAAAATTATGGTATTTGGGTATATATTTCCTAAACCAATATATTTTTTTGGAGTTAATAATATAGAAGAATAGGATCCCTTTTATAAAAGAGGGGAGGGGCACTTTTGGAATTTCAAAAATATCAAATTAATATAAATTGGTATTCAAATATAAATGGTTACCAAAATATTTATTTCGAAAATATGATTTGTTTTGATCTAAATCCCTTCATAAAATTAAAATAATATATGATTGAATTATTTTTTAATACTTATCTTTTGGGTTTTAACCCTTATGTAACCCCTTCCACTCTCACCATGACAACATGTATCTTTACACATTGAAGGTTAATATTATTACTATAAAATGTCAAAAGATTCCTAATTGAATCATATATTATATTATCAACCATATAACAACCATTTTTCCAAATTTTTTATTACATTATTTTTTATATCATTTAATAATTATTATTTATTTTAAAATATCATTAATATCAATTTTGAAATTATTATATACTTTCACATTACAAAATATTTATAAAACATATTATCTTCTAAAAAACACTTCCAATGCATTAAAAAAAAGTCATGTTAATTCATAAATTTTTTTTAGGGAATTAAAAATGTCAAATTTTATTTTATTATAGGATTTTTGATATCATTTATTTGATCATTCCATTAATTGAATAAGCACTGCATCTGTGTTGTGTCATAGTTTAAGGTAATTATTTCATTAATAAAAATTAAAAATAAATTACCATGATGTATATATATATTTTATAATCCAAATTTATTTTTATTTTATATGTTATATTATTGAAAAAACCTATATTAAATAATATATAGTTATTAAAAATGTGAATATGAAATAATTATCTTTTCTTTAAATAAAGTATTATAAATGTCATAATATCATCCAAGTGTCTTCAAAAAGTTAAAATTTCGAAAAATGAATAATTATTGTAGAAAATAAATAATTCCAAAATATTATGGAAAGTATTTTGGTCATTTTATATTCCTTTTCACATTAATTTTACTATTAAATACTCTCTTTACCATTTACCATTGTAATAAAATTTACAAATATTAGTATTAATATTGGCCAAAATTTAAATGAAACCATTTAATAAATTTGGAACTTTTAATTTAATGTATTTAATCCCATTTTCAATATTTTAAACTTATGATTAGAGGAATTTAATTTAATATAAAACTGAAAAATGCACAGGGGAACAATTTTTCAAAAAAATGCTTCGTTTAAAATAATTTTTTTTTCTGTACTAAATTCAAGTATAAAACTCATTTTAAAAAATTAGATTAAAATAATTAAAAATAAACTAATTTTATTTTTAAAAAATATAAATAAAAATTTTACATTGTAAATTAAATATTTATTTTTAATAAAATACTAGTGTTTTTACAAATCATTGAAAAATCAATATTTTTAGAAAATTATTAAAAATTCATCCATACAAAAATTTTAGCAGGATGAATTTCATAATATAATTTAAATTTTATTATTGAAATTATAAGACTTGAAAATTAAACATTTAAATAGAATATATTTATAATATAACTACATAATTCTAGAATACATATAAATATTAAAAGGATTTATTTTATCATTTCCTTGGTTGTTACATAGAAGTTATTGAATGTTGGCTTATACAAATAACAATTATTGAGCTATGATTTTTTTCATGGTTTGGATAGATATTATCGACATTTTTCAAAATATTTATAATGATTTCCTAATCAACACTCTATTTTAACAAGGATAAGAGCCATGTTCCTTTAAAAAATGAATTGTAATTAAATTTAAATTAACTGAAAAGAAGGTATGTTAGCCCACATGTGTTTACATTAACAATCTGTAGAGTAGGATTTTCAATCTATAATGATGACTTAATGAAGAGACTGGGATATATTATCATGAATAGTGATATGGTTATTGCTTATACCTCATGTAAATTGATGGTTTAAGAGTATAATTACTGTACTCAAGATTTGGAGACGCCATTAATAATTTATTAATTAATGATATAGATGTGTTTTTATTATGGAGAAAGGTGTGATATGTTTACTAATCATAAATTTATAATATACATATCGACATAGAAATGATATAATATTTACTAGATATTACTTTTGGAATTTATTAAGTATTATTAATCCTTAATACATTACCACCTCAGGAAGGTAAATAAGGTGGAATATAATACATTTATAAATAATCATGAAATAACATTTATGAAGAGGATAAAAAATAATCCAATATTTATGTATTTTCAAAGGATGGAACTCTGAATCGTGAAGTAAGGGGATTAGTATTTTCTTTTTCAAATAACATTTTTACCATCTACCCATGTGAAAATTAATGATCCATAGAGGAAATATGTGAATCTATAGTATAAGGTGAGAAATATTCCAAATTTTGCCCTATATTATTATTGAATGATATGGCTCTCAAACCATGTATTTATTTTTTTAAAAATAGATTTGATGAATGAGATCTTCAATAGGGCTCTTAGTTCATTATTCCTTATACAAAATTGATATAAGAATATGTATAGTGATCTGTAGTAGTATTTTGGGGGACATAATGAAGAGATATACTTCAATGTTTGCATATATTTGAATGGTATGCTAGTATATTAAGGATGAATGAACAAAGTATAAGGGAATTTCAAAACCATTACCCATCCATAAATGGGAATAGAAAATCATCACCATTAATTTTGTAATTTGTCTCCACAAAAGGCATAAAGGTCATAATTCTATTTAGGATTTAGTTGATCATTTTAAAAAAACATTCACAGTAAATTTCCATTATAGAACACTTGTCTCATGTTTTTTATCCCATAAAATCATTAACTGAATAGGTAATGTTTCATGGAGTACCACATTATGTTGAATATGATCAAGATATGAGGTTTACTTTGATTATTTGGAAAATTATTCAAAAAGATCATGATAAAGAGTTGATCAAAATATATCATCATTAGAAAGAAGTCCAGTTGGAGGTAAAAATTCAAACCCTATAAAAAATACTGATATATTTTTCAAGTTATTTAATTAGTTATTGGGATGAGAACCTTCCATTAGTCGATTATTCATAAAATAATGTCATTCAATTGAGAATTTAGATAGATCAATATGCTATAAGATACGAAAGTAATTTTATAACTCTAACATGTTGGGATGAATTTAGACGAATAAATCTACTGGTATATATTCAAGATTAATAAATTGTAGTGATTTTCAGAACCATTCTTCAAGATATAAAGGCCACACAATTGTGAATTAATGATGAAAATCATTGGAATGTTATGGAATTTTATTTTAGTATAATGGTTTTTCATTAAATTTATTAATGGACGAAGTTTATTAAATTTATTAATGGTTTTTCATTAAGTATATTGGCCCTTTCAAGATTATTGATCATGTTGGGATGTTTACTTATCCCTTGGCTCATCCACTGAACCAATCTCAAGTCCACGATGCATTCCATGTATCTCTACCGATTAACTGCATAATAGAACCTTCACATGCAATTATCTCATAGAACATTAGAATAAAAATTTCTCTATTATGGGAGAAAACTTATTGATATTCATTATATTTTATAGAATGCTCTACTAAAAAAGACCACTCACCTAGGGAATATTTTGAGCTGAAACGAGCAAATAGATTATGATAAAAGTTAACATGAGGAAATGATAAGGCACAAGTATCCTTTGTTTTTTTAATAATAACATAAATTCAATGGAAAATTAATATTATGGGTGGTATAATGCAACACCTAGTGATTTTAGGGTATATTAAATTTTAACTAAATTTAATTTCTTTGATAGATAGTGATACACGATACCCTAAGTCTAAATAATCTATAAAATGATATACTATTATAACTTAGCTGTTAAATTGATGGGTATACATAGGAATAAATAAATTATGAAAATAATATGATTTTCATATATATAAAATTAATTCATTGGTAATGAATTTATTTGATATGATAATAAAAAAATTGAATGTAATCAAAAAAATTTAGAAAAACATTTTCTATTAGCATAATGGATTATTATTTTAATTAATTGAATTAACAGATATAGGTGAAATATTTTTGACTTTATTGATAAATTATATTTTAAATAAAATTTATAATAATTAATCAATGATTTTTTCATGTTAGGGGTTATGGATTAATCATGTGTAATTTTTATAAAGCTTATTTTCCTAAAAAACGGGTTCATCACTTTTTTTCAAATTACATAAAATTTAATTTCTTCCACCATTATAAACATTATTTAGAAAAATGAACTTAGTTTTTTATACTAATTGGTAAATATTATATATGAGTTAATAGTTTTTAATTTTCTGAAATGAATAGATTTGTTATGAAAAATAAATAAATATAAATTTTTATTAAGTATTATCTTTTCATTTAAAACATTTACAAATGAAAATGATATTTTAAATTTTTTAAAAAGTATAACCAGATAAAATATTTTATCATTAAACCATTTTAGTTTTTTTTAAAATTATTGTTAATTTTGATATAAAAATATTTTATATATAATAAAATTTTTTCGTTGGAAAACTACTTTTTATCGTGCCTGCGAATTTATTAATAAATAAAATATTGACATTTATATGAATTGAATATTATAAAAAGGATTCCATTTTAGTAATTATAATAATTAATTTTTTTAATATGGTAAAATTATTTTTTTGTTAAAAAAATATTAAAAATCGTAAAAATCAGTTTTCGTGGATTTGGATAAAACAAGATTACTATGGGTTAAATAATTAAATAAGATTTTGTGAACCTATTAAACATGTCATAATTATATTTAATGTCCATATATCCTAATTTTCCAAATCCAAAATTTAATCGATTTCAATTTGAAATGTTTTTTCTTGAGAATTATTTTATTTTTTCATTTTATTTTAAGAATTTTTCATGTGGGACCCGTCCCCCACTTATAATGGGACACCTTCCCTCCAATCCTCTTGACACATCCTGCCCATTTTGGTTCGGAAAATACCAACAAAAATACCGTCATTGCATCCCTCCAAACTTCATAGAGATCGTTTATTAATTAGGAAACCCTCATATGAAGTATTTTGTGATGAATTAATGTAGTTATCAAAAAAAGCGTTATCATACTTAATAATGCATTTTAATTTTATTACTTCTACCACCTCAATAAAATAATATTAAAAATAATCTTACAATTAAAATATTATCTCACAGAAACTATGATTTTATTAAGAATATTGTGTAATAGATAACCATATCTTCTTCATTCAAATGAGAAACAAAATTTTTGATTGTCAGTATGATGGAATACCACCTCGCAATTTGATATAATTACTTTTCCATCACAACCTCACATGTATGGATATAAGGATTCATTTAATATATATATATACATGATATTTATTAAAAAATTATATTTCAATTATTATTATATAACATTTACATTCTTCCCTTCCAATCCATTGAAAAACAAAAACATCACTTCTCTGTATATGTAGACTACCACCTCCAAAAAGTGATGTGATAGGTTTTATATTCCATTTGGAGTGGATAGTAATAGTGGTATATAAAATTAATAGTTATGATAACTATGATATAAAAGATATTCTTGAATGGAAAATTATTATATACCATTATTTTATTCTTTTTTGTGAATAAATGGAAAAAACGTTCAGGCATTCTTATGGACTACTCTATCCAGGAATGGTGTAATTTATTTTTCCTTCTATTTATTTATTAATAATAAAAATAATATTATAATGAATAAATTTTATGTGTATATAATTATTAATATTTAGTATATGATTTAACCATGACTAATATAAAATGGACAAAACTATTTAACCAAATCAAACATGAAAACCAAAGTAGTTATTTTCAAAAATAGTGATTTTAATAAAGACATGTTAATAAACATGTCATAAAATCTCATAAGTTAATAATATATGATATAATATATATATGAGAATGGTTCTGGAATAGATGTATAATACAACTATATTTATTATATACGATGTTTTCACATCTATGAAAAAAGTCGATACTTGAGGTAAGGGATTTTTTTGAATTTTTTTCTATGAGACACAGGGCCATATCACTAGTGGAAGAAGGTATTTCCATGTCCATTGTTTTAAATTTTGACACTAGTTTTCAAAATATTTTTATAAAGATAACATTAAAAATTGATCTCTAAATTTTTTTTAATAAACTCTATGTCTAAAATCAATTTTAAATCCATTTAGAGGTATTTTTTAGAATTGATTCTTAAAAAAAATGAAGCATAAACTTGGCTCTTACAGTCTTCAATGCTGATTTTTATAGAAAATGATGCTGAAACGTATCCCCTAGGGGTATAAGGTGTCGGTTTTCATATAAAATGATTCTTAATGTTGGTCCCTAGTGGTCTTTAACAATATTTTTAATATAAACTGATGTCAAAAGTCAGGATCTATTAGTCATATGTGTTAGTTTTTTGATAATCTGACATTGAAAAGTAATATTATAACCATTGAAAGTCAGATTTTTTGAAAACTGACATCGAAATTATAATTCTAAAATGTTTTCATCATCATATATTGATAAAATCTAATGTGAAAATTATGTTTTCACTTTAGTTTTACAAAAAAATCATCATCAAGTAGAAAAAATAAATTTTTCACATTGCTATTATAAAAATCCGACATTAAAAATCTAAAACTATTAATATTGGAATATATTTGGTATCCCAAGATTTGATATTAGTGGTCATTGATCTTAAATGGACTTACGAATAAATATTTATGGTAGTCATGAGATGTACCTCTTTATTATTCGATAGATACTAATCAATTCAATGAAAACCTAAGAAACAAGAACACAAAATTATAGACACGAAATGAAATCCAAAAAGAATAAACTCAAATGTTCAACCTAATTTCAATACATTTATCAGTTTCCTTTGAATCTATATGTATTTTTCATTATATAACTTATTTTTAAGGAAGCAATCATGGGCTAATGAAAATGGTGACCAATAAATAATTTTCCACCTTAGATGGAGAATCTCATGAAAAAATACTATTATTGTATATCGATCTGAATGATTGTTCATTATCATAAGAAAAATTGTGATTTTTTTAGTGATAAGGAAAACAATAACAATGATGTTAAATGTTTAAAATAAATACCATGTAAAATCATCTATTGAAGAAGTGATGAAATTATTATTTGATCAAATATGTTCAAAACATTGAAAAAGAGAATGTGGATTTATATATTGTAAATGAAAATATTTACTATGTTAATGTATTAAAATTTAGGTAGGATGTTGGAAATTTAAATTTTAGTTGTGAAAGAATGGATATAATGAACCTGCGTATATGAAATTTTACATTTAACATCACATTAATATACAACCAATTCTAAACCCCTTATCATGTTGGGGTTTAATGTTAGTTTTTAAAATAACACTATTAAAATATGAAAACATAATTGGTATAAAAAAAATTGATTCAAAATATAAAAAAATTACTTGGACTTCAATTTTTATCAAAAATCGATATTAAATGTATATTTTCTACTTTTGACATTGGTTTTTTGGAAAAAATTGATGTTAATTGTTGTTTTCACATTGATTTTTATGAAAAAACAATGCCAATTTTTTTTACCAAGTTATAGTTCATTTCCAAATTATTATTGTTACTACCCATGGAACTCAAATTGGAATTTAGAATAAATGTTTTATATTTCAAAATTTGGACTCCTCTAAGTCTCCACATAGAGAATTCCACCTTCAAATGTCCATAAATTTTAATTTATAATTCTGTTTTGGCTCCATTAGTATTCAAACTAGAAATGGGGAAATAAAGTAAAACATGAAAACAATTTTGTATGTTTGTTTTTAGTAAAAAATATTAATAAAATCTATTTAGTTTATAATTTTTACAGAGAAACCTATGTTAAAAATCATCATAGATGACTTTTCACATCGATTTTTTGAATAATAGGAAATAAAAAAACTTATAAAATTTGTTTTATAAAATAATTATGTAAAGAATATTCTTCCATTTTCAATGATTTTTTTCACAACTCATGGAGCACAAATGAAATTACAGATTAAACGTTATGGTAATCAAAACATAAACTTCTCTAAGAAATATTTATGATATAACAAACTTGTGATTACCATAAATTTTAATCTGTATGTCTATTTTTTCTCCATTAATAGTCAAAAAGAATCTTGGGATATGAAATTAATCATTGAAACCACTATTTAAATTTTTTTAAAGTATCATTTAAAAAACCTTTAACATAATTTTGTAGAAAATATGTGATAATAAAAAATACTTTTGACGCCGGGTTTTCGGAAATCTTACATTAAAACAAATTTTAACATTGGTTTTCAATAAATCAAACATTAAAAATTTTCTTTGTTTTGTATTTATTTTCTGAATATTTATTTTTAATACTCATGGAGAATAAATGTACTTATAGATTAAAATTTATGTTCATCATAATTTTTACTTATCTATGTTATGCCTTGTAGAAATCCAAATTTCAAATACCAAAACATTTAATCCATAACTCCATTTGAGATCCATGAGTTGAAAAAATAATTCTTGGTAAAATAACTAAAATTTAGTAATCATGTTTGACAACTGTTTGTTTAAATATTGAGGTTAAATGTCATATTTTGATGTCATATTTTCAAAAAAAAAGCATTAAAAGTCTTCTATGATGACTTTTAAAGTCATTTTTTAGAAACTGATGTTAAAAGAGTATTTTATTATCAGTTAGTGAATAACAAACATTGAAATTAATTTATGGCAACTTTTAACATTGGTATTAGTAAAGAAATGTCAAAATGCTAATGATAAAGAACATTTTTCTACTAGTGAATTCACTACCATTTTCACTTATGTGATTTTTATACCACCCATGAATGATTTTTTTGGTTCATATTAATATATTAATTTACATTTACATATCTATCTATGTTTATTTCTATCATGGTTCTTATGATTTAATAATATCAATAGTTATTAGGTTTCTATGTTAAAATATTTGTATATATCAAGACTTTTATGTTAATACATCCAATGAAATATTTTTAGGATCCACAATTCAAGAATATCATGAATTATATTCTAGTCATGTTATTTAATAAATATAATTGTTTATATTTCATTTTCCAATTTTTATGAACTAAATATACCAAACATATCATGTATCAGCAATAAAAATTACATATTCTAGTGATAATAGCTATAATTCAATTTCTAAAATTGAAAATTTTCTTCTACGATTAGTGTTTATGGGGGTTTGGTCAAAAGTCTTACAAAATAGACCCATATATCAAAAAGTAGAATCTTTTTTTCAATATCCATATTTTCCAGCAAATATAATATTAAAAAAATATGTTTCATTTTTGTGGAACAAATTCATGAATTTCTATATGAACCCATCCTTAATCAATACAAAATCTAGAGTTTTAAGTCAATAAATTATTTTCTAACATTTTAGGATCTTCGGTTGTTTATATTTTTGGATAAATAGGCCCTACCTCATACATAAGAAAACCATGAAATAGAATGTGTGGAATTTTAACTAGTATCTATTTATACCATCATATATATATATATATATTTAAAATGAAATCATATTTTCATGAAAAATATCCAAGACTGTCATAATGAATTATAGTTTTCAATTACCCATCCATAACCTTGTGATTTTTTTTTTAAATATGGGATGAGAACAAAATATTTAGTAACTGGGTTAAAAATAAAATAACCATTAGTCCAATGAAAAAGGAAATCTCAAATAATGTTTACCATTTTAAAATTGTTATTTGAGTGTATGAATTAAATCATTTTCATATAAAAACACACACACAAACATATTTCTTAATGAAATATTTTAAAACCCATAAGAAGAAAAAACCTATTTGAGTAAATTATAGTGTCATATTCATAAAACCAATTAAAACCCCTTTTTATTGGAATAACTATTAGAAAAAATCCAATATAATCATTACCAAAATATATTAGGAGCTATAATGGGTCTCTCAATTCATATATACTATATCAGGAACACATGTTTTTTATGAGCTATATTGGGAATAAATAATTCTTATAAGCTTTATTGGGATCACCCACAAGCTATAATGGGGCTCAAACCTTCATATAATCTACATCAGGCTCACCTGTGACCTTTAATAAGGATCATGCCATCATATAAGTTGTACCAATTTCACCTATTTCATATAATAATCAAGTATCATATCTTGAATATAACTCTATCATAAAATCCTTTAAATTACTCTTTTAAACCCATATGAAATAAACTTTCAAATAAAAATAGCCATTACATTGATAAAACCATTATTGAAACAAAAAAACCAAAGAAATTTTAAAAAGTGGTATTCATTGAAGAAAACATAGAATATTTATAATGTAATCTAGAAATTAAATAATGTACATGATTGAAGATATATCATTGTTTCCATATAGAAAATCCCTTTTGTTGTTTCTCAAAATGTTCTATATAAAACATATAAAATGATTCATTTTTTTGAAAAATATTGTGATAAACTAATAGATAAAAAAAGAATACATTATAAAAAAAGTTATGACCATATAAAAGATTTCATAAAATAATTTTAAAAACATTTACATGAAACATTAATAGTTTTATGGAAACCATTGAAATATTTTTTTGAAAAAAATTCTATTATCATTTTGTAAAAACTTGTATCATAAGACCCTTAAAGGAAAAATATTAAATGTAAAATTAAATAAAATTATAATATATAAATTCAAAATATAAAATTCCAAATGTTATGCATATATACCTTATAATTGAATCAAAAATCATAACATAAAAATATGCCTTAGTGAAAAGAAATTGAGACGAAGCCCCTTACCTTGATTTTGATTCACATGTGTCTGTTTATCTTTCGAAATAATAAACATATGATAATTATTTAGAATATTTAGGAAATTCTTAATTATTATTATTTTTCACCTATAACAATGTTTTATATAATTACTTCATCAAATAGGTTTATATTATGTTTTCTAAGCATATTTGGCTTATCTATCAAAATCTTCCTTGGTATGATGACTATGGTCGAAGATATCCTTATCAAAAATTCTAAATAATAATTATAATGAAATAATTCTCATATTTATACATAAATTATAGTTTTAAAACAAATAATTAAATATGTTCACTAAAAATTAACAACATTACAATCACAGAGATGGTAGATCATACGTAATCAGGAGTAACATTTCCACATTCCAATGATCATTTTGGAAAGATGGTAAGTAATATATTTTCATTAATGAGTGACAATAATATAATAAATAATAGTTTATATAATTATTTTTAACACCCATTTGTGTTGGTTATTAAAATATACTCACCTTACTTTCATGAAGGTGATAGCCTACACATTTACGAATGACATTATCACTTTTTTAGTTAGTGAATAGTTAAGCTTGAAATGATAAATAATATTTTAGAAATGATAAATAAGTAATTAGTATCATAATTATTTTATATATTTCGTATACATTACTTATCATTACCCTTATTCACTTCCATTTAATGGTTTATTACAAAATGAGTCTCTTTACATCCTGAAATAGTAGTTTGATGTACATAAGAGTGATGTTATCTTATCCCCATCAGAATGGGATGTTAAAGATATTATAATATTTAATTAATTAAGAGAAATTATAATGTTATAATTTTAATATATATATTTTGTACATATATATTCATACATAGTTGTGAAATATGGTTATGTAAAAATTAATGACATCATTTCGTAAGGTTGCAGTCCACCATACACATGAGATTTTATTTCATAACTCAATTGCTGGAAGAGGGAGATGATTTAAATTATTAAATTATCGTAATAAAATATCATTATATAGATATTAATGAGTTTATTTATCATCATGGATTAATAATAATGTAAGGAGTAGGATATGTAAGAAAAATAATGACGCTCATTGAATAATGTGGCCTTTTTTTAGGTATCCTTTTTAGGATTCAACCAAAAGTATAACTCAGATGTATTTATAAGAAACACATGCTTCTATGATGATAGGAGGTATGATGGTACACTATTATAGTATTTCTAGGATGAACTATACTATGTTGATGGTGTAAATAGGGGAGGAGATGGGGTGGCCTTTTATAGGCGGGGGAGAGGACATAGATAGTATTTTTGTAATGAATAAAGTGATCCCATGATTATCATATGACACAAGGGAAAGAAATGTACCATTATATAACCATACAATTGTAATCGTATTTTTAAAGAAATAAAAAATAATTATACAACGTTATAGGTCTTTTTTAAACTTACTATTTTATTTTAACCCGATCTAAACCCAATTGTTTCATAACCATGGTGATGATGCGATATGATGATGGTGATGACATGTTTTCAGGACGCGTGCAGCTCTCCTTGGGTGGATAGAGGGATTTGAGAGATATTTTTCGATAGGTTCTTTGACTTCTGAAATAGTCGGCGTGTTGATGGTTTTGGCACGATGATTCTGGCTCTATTTGAATCTTTTTGAATTTTGAATTTTGTCAATGTGTAATGTGTCTGTGTGACTTTATGTAGGTTTGGATGTTTTTGTTGTAGTTTCCCACTTTCCCTCAAAGATTTTTTTCAATAATATAAAAAATAAATTTGTAGTAGTAAAAATCGTTTCACTAATTTAAATTTAAAATGAAAAAATATATTTTTAAAGTATAAATTATTAAATGAAGAGGTCGCTCAATCACTAACCAAATCTAGTCGCCATCAAAACAGACACCCGACCTAGCCCATGGCAAGGCCCGAAGGGTGTTCCTAATCACCATGGGTGGGAACAAGTGCCGAAGAATCCCAAAATAGAATTTGGGAATGATTTAGCCATGTTTATAAACATAAAACAAAAAACAAATCCAACATTACAAATCTAGATTTTTCAAAACAAACAATATTTTAAAAAAATTTAGAATTGTATTGCATAATTTAAAACAATTATTATAGACTATAACAAATTAAGAAACCCACAACGGATAACCCATGAACCTCCTCATGGTTAGAGGGACCACCCTCAAGCCATGTCCACGACACTGCACCAAGAAGTACCGATAGAAACCCAAACCATTGGCTCTAAAAGCATTACCCAAACCTGTGACAAAATAACCAAGTCTACTTACCCCCAAAGGTGTATGTAGGGTGTGAGCCAAAGCCCAGTAGGATGCAACACCTAAACGTTTCCATGGGATAAACATTCAAAGAAGAAAAGCATGGATGTTTTAATAAACAAGAAATGATTATATTAATTTTAAAGGGATGAAATTTTAAATAAAAACAGTTTTCAAGTTGGATACTTTAAAGAATCAACAATTTTAAATAGAATGAAAAAGATACTAAATTTTCCATCCAAGTATACCATATTCCGATGATAAGCCTAAATAATCTAATGAGGACAAGAAATGGGAAACAAACCCTAGGTACTAGCTCGTTTTGGGCCCTAGGTACCTCATATCTCGGTGAAAGTAACCATCACAATATTTATTCTCATGAACATGATCCACTATTACGGATCATACCCATAACCTGGTGGTCCCCCAACATCATCATCGTAATAATCATCATAGTTTAGTTAGAGTTCTTATTGTCAAACATGCTACATGAAACTAGGGACAATTCCCACAGGATCACTAGTATAATAGTACATGTCCACCCACATAGATACCTAGGTTTTCCCTCTTATGCTCAACCAAGTTCCAAAAGACATGAAAAACAATTTTCACATGAAAATACCACATCCAATTCACTTTCACACCAAACATCCCACATACATTTCACGCAAAACTCCTTTCACAATCAAAATTCATTATTCACATCATACTCACACAAAACAGCCCACAAACATGTTTCACAACTTTCTTGCAATTTGATAAAACATTTCAATAATTTATAAAACACTCTAAAAATATTTGTCATTTTAAATTACCACATTACCTTTCAAAAACCTATCTTAAGTGAACACACTCACCAAAACATCCCGAAAAATGTTTACTATCTCTATCAAAATTCGATAAATTTTTTAACCGATTTTATAAAACATTTCCAAGATGGTAAAAATCAAAAAACAACCCTTTCAAAAAAAGTGGACCATTTTAATAACATACACCCAGCCAAATAGTACCTAAGCTTCCTTTGCACACTTTTTGCAACTCAATAACCCATTTAAAATTTTCATAAAACATTTTCAAGAAGTATAACAAGGTTTTGCACATAAAACCCATTAAAAAACCCGCTCTGGAGACCAAAATCAGACTAAATAATTACCTAAACAAAATTTGAATCCCCTTTCAACAACTAAAAAATCACTTTCATATTTTATAAAACTACCACAAAAGATATCACATGAGTTACATTTGAAAAATTCAAAACTTCAAGAAAAATGAAACTTTAATTCTGAATTCCTAACTAATGCTACCAAAAATAGTTTTCCCACCACACACAACATATTAAGAACATGAAAAATTATCAAATAAGCCAAAATAACTCATAAATAATTGCTTACACATGGAATCAACTACCATTTGTGCCAAAAACTCGAAGCCGCTGTGCGAAACTTCAAGCACACCACTGCTGCACCACAAAGAATTTAAATCAAGCCCTAATCCACAAGATTTATGAAAAATGAAAAAAAATAAAACCCTAGGTATGAACCCTAGCTTTTGGAAATTTTAGAACCTCACGAAATGTGGGAGAAACCCTAAGAAAATGGGAGGAACATGAGAGGAAACTCACTTAATTGATAGATCTTGAATAAAATGCCCCAAATACACTAGTATCTAAATTTCCAAACAGCCAAAAATGAATGTAATGTTCCAATCAGTCTGATTAGGTCATGTTAGAAATTAAATAGACGTAAAATAGTAAAAATTTAAGGAGTTATGAAAGAAAGAATTTACCTCTTCAAATATATACAATTTGAGACTTCCAGAGAAGGTTTGCCTTAATTCGTGGTGAATATGAGCTCCAAAGAGGAGGACGAGTGAATTGGGGTGTGCCTTGGGTATGTTGGCTCAGCTGAGAGTTAGAACCATCTAAATAACATACAAATTGAATGAGATATTAAATGATTAAAAAATTTAAAGAAGGAACTGGGATTTTGGGCTAGCCCAACACATTAATAAAAACCACAAATCCATTATTATTATGGATTCTTATGGGGTCCAAATTGATATGATGGTTTTAATATACCATGGTATGACAATTGGGATGTGGAATGGGTGTAAAATTTTGAAAAATTAATTATTTTTGAACGAAACAAAATTTATTTTTAAATCTCGAAATGGGCTCACGGTTTAGCCCAAATTTTATAAACCCACCATTTCCACCAAAATGCATGGGAAACCACCAAAAAAAGAAGGAATGGAAATTAAATGAAAAATAACTTTAAAATAATTCATGGATGTGACAATTATCTCCAACATAAAGCTTTCACCCATATAGAGCCACAATAAGGAAAAAAGAAAAAATTGAACCCAACTGATAAACCAAGATGTACCCCTTTGTTAACTTTTGTTTTCAAAGGAAAAAACACCTCCAGTAATCAATTGAGGAAAGAAAACCCCCCAGGAAAAAACATACACCACTTCCATAAAACGATCAAGCACATTAAGACATTATCCCAAAAGAAAACTCCTCAAACACTTTCTGAACAAGACTTAAAAAATTTACCTGGAATGAACAACGAAACGAACGAGGTCACCACAATAATACTTCAAAAAAACTATTGGGCACACTCCAATACTGATGTTTACTCAAGGAGAAAGTTAGTGGTCAAATACCTCTAAATGAGACTACCCATTTCCAGAAAAACGCTAGGGACAAAACCGTGTTACTAATACTGGGATACACAAACAGACTCCCCACCATAAGGGGAAACTCAATTTTTTTCCAAGATAGAGTTGGGACACTAACAGGGGGAGGAATGGACGAAATCTCTGTATAAGGGGTATAATTTTATTATAATTTTCCAAAAAAGAACATACATGAGACTCATAGTGGGTCTCCCCACCATAAGAACCAACAATCTTAACCGACCAGTACGAGCCGACATAGAAAGACCCCAAAATTTAATGAGTTGGTGCAACTGCTTGGTTAGTCCCCACGGTTTGGGAAACTATGCACTAACCATGGGGATCCTTCTATCTGCATTTTTTCTATGGAATTGTTACTACTAATCGCGCGCTCAACCCGTCTATCCAAAATTCAAACCTTTCTCAAAAAACACAATGGAAACCTAAGGGGGAAGGAATGACATTAGGTGATAACATGGACCCGAGGACCTCACACCTATTTCCATCTAATGGGATCAACAAAATAAAGATGATGAAACCAGAGGTTTAAACCATTACCATATTTCTTACTAAGGATAGGACTTTGTATAAGGGTTGGAAGGACCCTGGGATTTCCCTTGACTATGCTCCAGCTTCTCTCCGGGACCAATGGATGGAACTCAAATTATTAAAGCATCTTTAGTCTTGTAGTTAGCCTTTACAAACCCCTAAAAGGAAATTATTCTTCCAGTGCTACCAAAAATTGTACTGCAATCCCAGATGGGTTTACCAAGGTATAACACTCTCAAATATCACTTAACCAAAACCTGACATTTTACTGAAACAAGTGCATACAGGAAGAACACACATTACCCCTTGTTTCATAGATTGAGAAATGGAAAGAGGAAATTATATATGGAAACACATTCCACTAAACAAAGGATGTCCATATTTCATGAAAGGATAAACACTTCTAACAAAAAAAAATCAAAAAATATTTTATAACTTCACCTTTACAGTCAAATGAGGATGCGGCATCATAAGGCATCACTGAACATGAAAACTACGACTGATAGAAGCAATACATTGAGGGGGACCTTATGCAACATCCCCAAAAATAAAATAATTATATAAAGTGCCCTTAAAAACATATCATGAATAGATTTACTACGCTGTGGTTTAACATGAACCCCTACATCGAAGAGACTACGAAGGACCCAGAGGCCCTTTTAGACACCATCCACACTAACAACCCCATACAAATTACACCTTCGACGAATCAGTTCACTTAAGAAATGAAGGTATATTTGAACCTTCCATGAGATCTTTATTACTACAAGAGGAGAAAAAACTAGGAAAGGAATGGTGTAGAATCAATCTAAAAAATCTCAAGAAAATATTCCTTATATTGATCAACTAGATGATATTCTAATGGAAAAACAATCTGGGCTGCACTTCAGTCGTGCATTAACTCTCAGTGGGGGTGTGCCTTATCCAATGAGAGAACCCAAGGACCTAACCAAGATGGTCTATTGGTAAAAACATTCCACAAACAAGAACTGAACAGATGAGAGGAATCACTGTAAAGGCTTCCCAATCTTTTCTCAGAAGAGACCACTAACCAGCCCTTCAAACCAACTTACCAACCAAACACAAACCCAAAACACCATTCAAACAAGAGGGGTTCTTGGACTCAAAACATCCTAAAACAACATCATTACCAAAAAACACATTAGACACACCATACCAAACCATTTATTAAGACATCATGTTTTCCTTTAAACTCAACTCTTTTAAAAAAAATGGTTCAGCAGTTAGCGTATCCACCAATGGTACCCCATGGGCCTCACACATGCATGTTTCCATGCCACACCAGGAACCCTCCTCATATAAATCCATGAAAATGATCCAATCATACCATTAACTATCCTTCATCACATATAACCCCATGCATGTGGCTGATGACGAAAATACCAAAGGACAAAACAATTTTTTCCACTTTTCAAAACCAAAACAGTCACGCAATAAATCATTTTTCTCAAGGCCACTAACCATGAAATAAAAACCAATTTAAATCATACAAAACAATTGATAAAGGCACAATAATTCAAATGAAAACTCACTTTCAAGCTATTCAAATCAATTTCAAAACATCTCAACCCCTTTCAAAACACATCAGATTTTACAAAAACACCATTTGATCAGCACCCATTTATTGAAAAATTCATCTCTTCTTATTTATAACAATGTGCCAATGATTCATAAAAAATTTGAAAATATCACTAATAATTTAATAGAAACTCACTTTCAATTCGTTTACATTAATTTAAAAACTTTTCATCCCATTTCAAAACACATCTAATTTCATGAAAAACTCCCTCTCATAAATCCTTATTAAACTGGGAAATCAACTCTTCTCATTTCCAAACACGATTCCAAAATTTCATAAAACGTTTGAAATGATCTCTAGTTATCAAATCAAAATCCATTTCTAAACTCCACACACTACCTACAAAACATTACATCCCATTAAAACACATTTCAATAGTTTAGAGAACTCTATTGGAAAAACATTTTCAAAATCAAATTTATCATAGTTACTGCTTTTAAAAGAGGTGTAAACTCACCATATTCTATTTCAAAATAATTATGAAAATTCAGTTCTACCAGTTTAGAAGTCAATCCACTTCCACTTTACTGAAAAATCGTTTCATAAAAGTTCACATTTCTAAAATCATGTCATTTTTTTAAAACTATATCCCAAGATTCCAACACGAAGAGACACAAGACAATTCAAGAGAAAAATAGTTTCGGTGGGTGACTTAGACATATGGTTAGTGGAAATATTCCAATCACTTCACTGTTATGAAGAGTGTTCTAGGGAAATATCCCTAGCTACACATGGCTTTCCATGCCCTGTGAGCTCACTAAGAGCACCAACCCAACTCTATTTTCATTTCCCCAAATAATCATCAAAAGAAGAAAACCAAAGGACTCAAATAAATCATTACTTCACCTGGAGACTTTAATCACATTAGAAGGTGTGCTGGCTAGGACACTACTCGTAATCGGAATGTCAAGACCTAAAAATTCTAACTCAAAATCTATCCTTTCTCTTCCCCAAATAACATGACCCAAAGAGAGTGAACCTGCCACCGATACCGTTTTGTCACGAACCGAATCTGTTAACCATCAAAACAAACACACAACCTACTGCATGGCAAGTCCTAAAGGGAATTACCAATCCCCATGGGCTGGAACAAGTGCCTGGGTATCAAAAAATGGAATTTGGGAATGATTTACTTGAGTTTATAAACATAAAACAACAAACAAATCCAACATTCCAAATATGGATTTTTCAAAACAAACAATCTTTTATAAAAATTCCGAATTGAATTAAATAATTTAAAACAATTCTCAAAGACTATAAAAAATGAAGAAACCCAAAATGGACATCCCAAGAACCTCCTCATGGTATGAGGCACCACCCTCAAGCCATCTCCATGACACTACACCATAGACCGAAAGAAACCCGAACCACTAGAAGTAAAAGATTTACCCAAACCTGTGACAAAATAACGAAGTCTACTTACACCCAAAGGTGTATGTAGGGTGTCAGCCAAATACCAGTAGGATCCCACAACTAAAATATTCAATGTGAAAAACATTCAAAGACAAAAATCTTGAAAGTTTTCATAAACATGGAATGCTAATAAGAATTAAAAGAGATGCAACTTTAAATAAAAATAGTTTTCAAGTGGGATTATTTAAGAAATCAACACTTTTAAATACAATGTGAAAAAATACTGAATTTTCCATCCAAACATACCGTATTCCAATGGTAAGAATAAATAATCTAATGAGCACAAGCAACATGAAACAATCCCTAAGCACTCACTTGTTGTGGGTCCCAGGTACCTCGTATCTTGGTGAAAGTAACCATCAAAATATATGTTCTCATGCACATGATCCACTAGTAGGGATAATACCCATAAAAAAGTGGTACCCCAACATCATCATCACAATCGTCATCATAGTTTAGTTAGTGTTTTCATCGTTAAACTTTCTACGTGAAACTAGGGCCAAACCCCATGGGATCACAAGCATACTAGTACATGTACACCCACCTAGATACCCAGGTTTTCCCTCTTGTTCTCAAACAAGTTCCACAAGCCATGAAATACTATTTTCACATGAAAATACAACTTCCAAGTCACACGCACACCAAACAGCCCACATACATGTCACATAAAACTCCTTTCACAAACAAAATTAATTTTTCACATCATACTCACACAAAAGATCCCACAAAAGTGTTTCACACCATTATTGCAATTTTATAAAACATTTCAATAATTTATAAAACACTTTAATTTTTTTTCATCTTAAATCACCACTTTACATTTCGAAAACCTATCTTAAGTAAACACACCCACCAAAATATCCAGAAACATGTTTCATATCTCTTCCATAATTGGATAAATCCTATAAGTAGTTTTATAAAACGTTTCCAAGATGGTAAGAATCACATAACAACCCTTTTACAACAAAGTGGACCATTTTAAAAATATACACCCACCCAAACAGTACATAAACTTTCTTTTCACACGTTTTGTAACTCAATAACCCATTTACAATTTTGATAAAACAATTTCAAGAAGTATAACATGGTTTTTCACAAAAAACCCATTTAGAAACCCCATCTTGAGACAAAAATCACACTAAATCATTAACTTACCATAACTAGAAGCCCCTTTCAACAACTAAACAATAACATTCATATTTTATAAAACTACCACAAGAGATATCACATGAGTTACATTTGTAAAATACAAAACTTCAAGAAAAATGAAACTTTAATACTAGATGATTAACTAATGCTACTAAAAATAGTTTTCTCACCACAAACAACATATTAGGAACATTCTATATTTTTAAATCAAGCATTCTTACTCATCAATTATCGCTTATACATGGAATCACCTTCCATTTGTGCCAAAAAATATGAACCATTGTGCGAAACATAAATCACCACACCTCCACACCACAAGAAAGTGAAATCAATCCCTAATCCACATGATTTAAGAAAAATGAAACAAAATCAAACCCTAGGTATGAACCATAGTTTTTGGAAATTTTAGAACCTCAATAAAAGTGGAAGAAACCATAAGAAAATGAGAGGAACATGAGAGGAAACTCACTTAGTTGATATATCTTGAATAAAACGCCCCAAATACACCAGTAGATGAATTTACAAACATCCATAAATGAGAGTGAGGTTCGAATAAGTCTGATTAGGTAATGTGAGAACTGAAATGGATGGAAAAGAGTAAAAATTGAAGGAGTTATGAAATAAAAAATTTACCTCTTCAAATTTGGAAGATTTGAGACATCCAAATAAGTTTCTCCCTAATTCGCGATTAACATGACCTTCAAATAAGGGGAGGAGAGCATGGAGGGTCTCCTTGGGTAAGTGGGATCAGGTGAGAGTTTTAATCACTAAAAAACATAAAAATTAAATGATATATTAAGTAATTAAAAAAACATATTTAAAGTTAGAAATGGGATTTCGGGCATTCCCATCACCTTAATCAAATACTCAAATCCATAATTATTATGTATTCCTATGGGGTCCAAATTGATATAATAGTTTTTATATACTAGTGGATTCGAATTGGGAAGTGGAATGAGTGTAAAATATTAAAAAATTAATGGGTTATAAAAGAAACAATATTTATTTTTAAATCTCGAAATGAGACCATAGTTTGGCCCAAATTTTGAAAACCCACAATTTCTACCAAAATGCATGGGAAACCCCCAAAACAAAGAAATAATGGAAATTAAATGATAAATACCTTTAAAATAAGTCATTTAAGTGACAAGCTTTGAAATAAAATTCATTATTTTTCGCTGTTCATCAATATAGTATACATTTCATTAAAATAAAAAATATTATCCTAAATTTAATTTCATAATTCCAATTAAAAAAAAAATTTCTTCAAATAATTTTTGTAAAATTTGTAATAAAATAGTTTCATTCTATCAAGGAAAATCATGACTAATCAACCATTTAGAAAAAATATTTTTTTAGTATACAATTATTTTCAATCTAAATGATGATTATTTTATTAATAATTAATATATGGTGATATATTTTATAATTTATTTATTAATATTAAAACTATATATTTTTATTTCTATGTTATAACTATTATATTAAATAATAATCGTTTAATAATATTATGCTTTTTTAAAAAAATTGGTGCTGATTGTAACCCAAGAAAATTTGATTATTTCTTGTAACCTATAAATAAATAAGTGTTTCTTATAATGAAATATATTAGGTTTATTTAATTTAACAGAAAATATAATGTTTTTCAATCCTCCACATTAAAATTTAATAAATTGTTACATCAAAAATTGAAATTTATCTCTGTAATCAAAATATGTAAATTTTAAAATTATGTTGATCTAAACTGAAATCGTAAAAAGTGTTCATAAAATATCATCTGAAGAAGGGAGAATGGGATGTACATAGTTTCTATTTAGAAACTCATAACAACTCTTAAAAATATGATAACATATGTGATAATTTTATATTTAAAAATTGATGAAAATTCTAAATAATCATATTAAGTGATTGAGGACATTGATCACTAGAATGTGGATGATCAATGAAACGATAAAGGTCTCAAAACCATAAGTATGTGTTAATCCAAAATACCACATGACTCATCCGATATGAATGTAATAGGGTAATTTTTTTTCAATTTTTTTCCTAATCTTAATTAAATGTTTACCACCTATGAATATAAGTACATATGTATAATTGATACATTTATATTTCATAAGAACAATTCTATCTATTAGTTTTTATTAGATTAATTTCCAATTCATCCCATACACTTATAAATGAATATCAAGTAGTGAATTTCTAATTCTAGAAGCACTAAAATTAAATTTTAACATAAAATTAAATCTAAAAAATATTGATAATTGTTTCTGTCTATCTGTAAAAATTTTATAAAACCAATATATTTAGAATAATTTGTCTTGTACAATAAAATATTCTCTAAAACTAAAAAACACCAGCACTGGTTTATCATGAATATTTATTTTCTAAAATAATTTAAAATAATTTAAAATAATATTTCATATTTACCTTGAAATTTTGTAGTATATTGGTAGGAGTTAAACCCTTATCATCATTCAACCATGGGTTCAAGAAATACAGACTTTCTAAATGCACTAGGTTTTCACCCTACATGAGAGTTATCCTTTTTATAAAAAAATTTAATATAATTCATATAATGTTACCAAAAATTGATGGACATGCATGAAATATAAATTATCATTTAATAACCTTGTTTATAAGTTTTCTACAATAAAACATTATTTCAAGAATACTAATAATCTTATTCGACTATTATTAAAATTTCAATAATGATCATGTTAACACTAAAGATTATATGTACCATTAAACTCATATCTAGAAATGTTTATGTATTTATTACTTAAATAAAATTTACTCTAAAAATATATTCAGATATCTATGAAATATCAATCAATTTATCTAATTGTATTCCCATTATATAAGAAATCAAAGTAGGGATTCCTAATACATTGAGTTAATGATTTTCCTTTGAAAAATATAGAGCTCCAAATAGTTTTTCTAACATCAGTAGATGGACAAACATCTACAGTAGATAAAACAAATGATATTAACACATTTTTTCCTCTGATCATAGTGATATAAAACATAATTGTGTATTTTATTTAATGTATGGGGGGATGTTTGTAAAACAATGATATTTTTTGAAATATATTTTTTCAAATTAATTTAACCTCTTTGATATTTTTCACTTTACGCAACACTGAATATAGTTGGTTTTATATTAAAGAACTAAGTATGGATTCCATTATATGAAACACCAATATAATCATGAAAAACATACAATAAAAACATTAGCTTTCACTACAATAACACCGATGTTATCTTTTGTTACACGCAAAAATGACTTTCCTTGATGGCTTGCATAACACACAAGACTGTTGTTTACCAAACACTGATATATTATTAAAATATGATTATTTAATATAATAAGATATATCCTAGATTTTAAATTAGAATTTATTAATGGTATTAACTAAATTATGAAAATATAATTCTTAGAACATATAATAGGAATTCATAGATTACCAATTAATTATAACTGAATATGATAGCTGATTGAATATAGAAGGAAATATTATTATGGTCACAAAGCTATTTTACCCTAAGAAATTAAACTAAAAAAATTAGTGATAAATATTAAAGTAATATTTATGTTATATATTTAATAAAAACTTTTTGGTATTCATCCAATATATTGGATATACATAAGATAAAAACAAACCTAATTTCATTCATAAAAATTTATATTTTTTATTAAGGTAGTTTTAAAACATTTTAAAAGAGAATCCATTTTAAATATAACTTTTTGAACATATATAGATTTAAAATGTAAAATTGATCTTTATATTTTTATTAAAAACATAAAAATTAATTTAGTACAATTTTTTGGTATTTTCTTTGTATGGTATCTTTTTTTAATGAATAGTTAAAAATACTGGATTTTAAGTCAAAATGCTTTTTTAAATATTGTTGGGAAAAAATCACTCAAGGTGTTCCCTTGGGATGTATTGAGTGTGATTGTGTTTGTTGAAAGAGCCTAATAACAGAAAATGAGAATGGTTGGTGTTTGCCGAAGACAGGTTTTTAAGGTGGTGCAGTTTCCCATGGTTTTCCAAATTTTGGGGCCTCAAAGTCAAAAATTTGTGTGAATATTGGTGAACGAAATATAAAAGGAAAAGGAATGAGGAGCCCAAAACATGGATCGTGTACTATGTCTGGGAAGGGTATGAGGTCATGTATCAGGAAGAGGGAATGGTACACAGATGTGGTTCGAGAAACCGAAAATGGTACGTGGTGGATGGTGGTGAGGTACACAGATGGCGTGTCGAAGAGAGATGAAATTGACCATGTAGGAGAAAAGATGGTACGCAGAGCATGTAGGAAAACAGTTCGCAGATAGATTGTGGTTCATGACAACTGAAGGATTGGTATGTGGTGGAGTCTAGTTCAATGATTTGGTAAATATCGATTCTGTAAATTAAGGAGTTATCTTTTCCTATATATGAATTGATAATACCACCGATTACTGTAGAGATTTAACATTATTAGAGAATACATTTTATTCCGAGATTTTGTAAAATTATGAAGGTGGATTGTGAGAGATAATCCCGTGAAAACTAAGGAGGTTCGCACAGAGGAAGTTTAGCTGAAGGATTCAAGTGGAAAGCCGAATCCCCTTAAGACACAGTACGTGGAGGAGGAATCTCTATTTTGAGAAGGAGTGAATTCCACAAGTGGTGCGCAGAAGGAGAGATTTGGTATGTGGAAGTGAAGATAGTCCATGAATATAGAACAGTTCGTGGACATGAGGGGTTTTGTAGAGGAGGTGCACAGAGTCACTATGCGGAAGCGAAGACAGTCCGTGAACAGAGAACAGTTTTCTTATAAGAGGGGTTTCTCAAAGGAGGTTTGCGGAAGTGGTAAATTGTAGCGGTACATGATTGAAAAGGTGGATGCAATCCACGAATGAAGGGTGGTTTGTGGTAGCAATGAAAATATGCGAAGAAGGTTCCCCGCGTACTAAACCTGGTACTTAGTACACAGGAGAGGAAAACGGTTCACGATTTGTTCAAGGAAGCTTGTGAGAGCTTCAAATCTGTTTGTGAAAGTATTTTACAGTACCTCGTAGTACTCGTGAAGGAGGACTTCATCTACTGGAGAAAATGTAACTTCAATAGAGCATCTACCTATAGTTTATGATATATGAATTCATGAAAATAAAGGGACTTACATTTCCATAAACTATGTTTAACCTACATATCCATAAACTGTGAGTGGATTTCATTCCAAGAGTAGTGAGCGAAGGAAGAGGAATACTGTTTCAGTGCGGATGTGCGTCGGGTTACGCTGTTCCGCCAGGACGCGTTCGCGCGTGCACCCGTCAACCCGAGGGGATGGGCGCGCGGCTTGTGGTCCCGCAGTCCCGCTTTCCAAGGGCGGGCGGCATTCGTCCCTTATTAAGGGGCGTCTGCTCCTTGATCGAAACCGGGATGATGGGATGTCGGCTCCTCCTTCCTTGGACGTCTCCTCGGAACTCGTCGCCTAATCCGGGTCTCCCTCATAGACTTAAGAATGTTCGTGAATCTCGTTCCCGGCGCCATATCTTCATGGACACCGGTTAATTACGCTGCTTCCGCCCGGACGCTCCAAGTAGTCTGGGTGGGGCAGCAACCTGCGGTGAGAAGGCCGGGTGGCTCTGGGTGCTGGGGGCGTGTCGTAGCACTGCGGCTCTGCACATCTGTCTTCCATCCCTAATAGGGCTTCTCGAAGGCATGATGGCCTGAGGCATCCCGTACTAGGTGCGGGGAACTGTGTCACCTGAGGTTTTCCTCATCTTCCCATGTTTAACACGGGGTATGCCGCGAGTTTAACGTCCAGCGGGGACGGCATCGGACCGATCAACACGAAAAGTGGATCGGATGACAGAACCCCTTGCGGGGAACCTCCGACGCTGGGGCCAGCACATGGGCGGCTTCCCAAGTAACGTGGAGTGGAGTGAAGTGGCATGACCCCACCGGGATGTGGCGGCCCGGGTAAGGATCAGGATGGATGATGGAGTGAAGAGCTTGGACCCCGTGGGGGCTTCCTACGTACCGCGCGTTAGCACGGATCAAAGTCGACGTAGTTCGGGTATACAGTTTAACGTCATGCTGGACGTCGGCAAGCCGACTCACGAAGAGGTCTAGGCCGCCGGGCGGAGGATTGAACCGAACCACCTTGCACAGAGGGGGATGGAACGGCCGGGTGGATCACAGTTTCACGTCATGCTGGACGATGGAAAAAAGGGGCTGTGGAGAGGCACAGTGGAGATACACACGGGCAGTCTCCCACAGGGGCGGATTCATAGGTGAATCGACGCAAGCGTGAACCCTGGAGGGGTCCACTGATGGACGAACCGACGTAAATACGACCGGGACGACCAGGTGGCGGGCTTGGACCTCAGAGAGGCTTCCTACGTACCCTGTATAGAAGACAGGGATCAAAGTCCACGTAGTTCATTCTGTCAGGACTTACGCACTTGAGGCAGCCCGGATGCGGCAAAACTCAGTTGGAAGGGACTTGGACCGAAAGCAGAAGACACCTCGATCCCAGTCACACCCTCTACTGGCTTCGGCAGTGGGGAGGCGCAATGGAGATACACATGTGCAGCCTCCCACGAGAAACTAGGGGTTTGTAATACCCTGCCCCTGCAGGGAAAAGCCACTCCCATTAAATCGTCCCAAAAGGGGGACAATCCCGACATCCCTGCAGAGACGAGCAGGTGGGGGCCACATCCAAACCGGGGGAGACCCTGCGTGCGAGGCACGGGATCGGGTGATGCGGACGGTTTAACGTCTTGCCGGACGAAGTACAGTTTAACGTCGTGTGTTAAGGACGAAGCGGACGGTTTAACGTCTTGCCGGACGAAGTACAGTTTAACGTCGTGTGTTGAGGACGAAACACTTGGCAGTTTAACGTCTTGCAGCGCGGACGATGGGGGCTAGGCAGTTTAACGTCGTGCAGCCTGGACGTATACAGTTTAACGTCGTGCAGGACGTGGTGCAGTTTAGCGTCATGCAGGACGAATGCTGAACAGTTTAACGTCTTGTAGCTCGGACGTAGTCCAGTTTAGCGTCATGCTGGACGATAAAGCCGCCGGTAGGTCCGTGTCACCTCGCGCGAGCCTAGGGGGGGCCGCACGGAAAGACGACGCACAACGCGGGCACCTGCGATGAAGACCATCGGGCGCCACGCAGGCGGGTACCCAAAGGGGGTCAAGGGAGGCGACCCTGGCGGATTGCGCGCAAAAGAGGAGCTTTGCGCGCAAAACTGCGGATCGGCGCGCAAAATGGCGGGCTGGCGCGCAATTGGGCCAGCGCTTCGCGCGCGGATGATGGGGATTGCGCGCACCGGGCTTCGGGTAGCGCGCGTGGGCAACGGCTCATTCTCTAACGAATGGCCACTTTGAAGATGGGGGGTGCGCGCAATCTGGTTGGATTGCGCGCACCCGGGGGCAATTGCGCGCAAGAGGCTTCTTTTGCGCGCAAAGGCCTTCGGGTTGAAATTTATTCAAAGGAAATGAGGCAAGGGGATTGCGCGCGAAGGCGGACCCCAAGGCTCTATTGCGCGAAAGAAAGGAGGTTACCTGAAGATCGGCATTGCGCGCGGAAGGGGTTGAATTGCGCGCGCGGGAGACCGTTCGACTTCCAGCAACCTTTGAAACATTGGGGGTCGCCTAGTATTTATAGGAAACCCCGGGTGCGGAATCCAAGGCGCGAGCGCGGAATTCTCTTCGCGGGCGCGGAATCGGGCACGGCGCGCAAGGGAGTTGCGCGCATCCCGGGGGTTTTGCGCGCGGATCATCATCTTTGCGCGCAGACCTCTGAAATTCCGCGCAAGGCCTCCGGGCCCTCCGAAACATTCTTCCGACTCCAAATATGACCTCGCTTTCCGCATCTGGAGCTTCGTTTGGGAACAACGGACTTTTCCGGCGTCTACAAAAGCCCCCCCCTCGGAATCTGATCGGCGAGAGGTCGCAACGATCGGGTTCCGAGGGAGACGCCGGAATGCCGAAGTCCTGGGCGGCGCGGGACTTAGGCGCGCAAAAAGGGGCGCCGGTCGCGAAATTCGCCGCTGCGGTCGCGCAAAGCGCTTTCCGCGCAGCGCGGACCCCGGCCTCGCCTATAAATAGGGGCACTGGGTCCCTCCGTGCCGTACATTGGCCTTCTGCGCGATAAGCATCTCTGCTCTCGTGCGCGAAATTGCCTTTTCCGGCGCGGAATTCGCCCGCTCGTCGCGCAAAATCGTCTGGATTTCGCTCTGTCTTTGCGCGAATACCCGGGGTTTTACGCGAACGACTTCCCGATTGCGCGCCGTCCACTAGGATTGCGCGCCGACTCTCAAACTTTTCCACCAGCCTCGTCCGATTCCGCACACTTCATCCCTTAACCCGCACGACTCCCGAAACTTCTGAGATGGCCGCGCACAGAGGAAATGAGGGGGATGCCGCCACTCGCAGAGTTGAGATGGCGACGAACGAGGAGGTTTACGGAGCCAAGGAGATTGTTTCCAACAATCAATCCTTGTTCGACTTACTAACGCCGGCCCAGAAGACATATCCACTGTCGGACAACCTGCCGCTCTGGAACTTCGGCATCCTAGATGAGGTTCCGGTGCCAGGGTTCGAGATTGATGCGCCGCGGACCTGGGTGACCCGGGAGGACGAGCTTCTCCGCTATAACATCACCAACAATGGGCATCCTGCCAGGGAGACCAGACACTTGGATGTCTATGTCCTGAACCCGAGGACGCGAACCATTGATGGGGGTGAGCCTACTGCGGAGAATTCTCCAGCCCTCTACTCGAGCATATATCGCCAGAGCGTCACGGACGACACCAAGGGCTGGCTGAAGGACTGGGACTTGCGGTCTGGGGGAAACTTCACCAGTGAGTGGGCCTGGGCGTTCTGGGTACGCCACACTTGCGATCACTTCGCAGAGGAGCTGCGGTACATCGGCCTGTTCGAGGCGGTGTGGACGTCGCAGTTCCACTTCTACCAGCAGTCCGAGCTCGGGCCGGAGCTGTTCACCCGATGGTCTGCGGATACCAACACCTTCCATCTTCACCATGGGGAGGTCGGCATCGGTCTCTGGGACATCCACTGCATCGGAGGTATCCCGCTGGAGGGCTACCAATACGATGAGTTCCTGCCACCGAAGAACATCTGGGAGGACAGGTCACGGACTCCCATCCTGACCTGGCATCTGCTTGACCTGGCTACGCAGCGGCTCGGGATCAAAGACTTCCAGAAGGACATAGCCTACAAGGAATGGTTCGGCCAGTTCTTGGAGCATGACCCGGCGGTCAAGATGCCAGGCAGGGGGAAGCGGTGCCCGACCGCAGCTCAGAGGAGCCGGAATGGGTCGTACTGGCGGGTCCTGGAGACGGGCGATTACCGCTCATGGGGGTACCGCGTCATCGAGGCCCGGGACCCAAATGTTCGGTACGCGGCGTTCCTGGCCGCCTTTCTGAGTGGGTGGCTCCTGCCAGTGCGGGATGCGAGAATGGGCATTCGCCCGGCGACACTGGTGATGGCGGGCGCTATGGCCGCCAACAAGAGATACAACCTCGGGGTCCCAGTGCTGGCGAGGCTGTATGCCATCCTGGGACGCATCTCACGAGGGGGTCGCCACGAAGGATCTGTGGGCCCTTTCAGTTCTTCCACGGCTGGGTGGCTGCTCACCTCGGTGGGTACACGTTTCCGAACGCCATCATTCCTCCGGGCAACGGCCTGCGACCCTCCCTGCTGAACATCGCGGGGGTCGCTCCGATGACCCTAAGTGAGGAGGGCGTGCGGATCCGGATTGGCAATCATGCCAACTTCAACTTCAGTCCGTTCCCCACTCCCGTCGGCCAGATGATCGACAATGGGCAGGGTCTGCTGGAGCAGCATGAATACTTCCTGAACATGCGGGGCGGGGTGCTCGTGGCTCGGATCGACGGGAAGGTGATCTGCGAGCCTTACGTGCCGACCCGTTTCGCCAGGCAGTTCAGGTGCCTTCAACGGATGCCGAAGAGGGTATTCACTGCTGTCCGGGAGGAGACAAACCCTGGCGTCCTTCGCCAGATGTGGCTGATGTTTGCCGCTTTCGGCTCTGGCGACGTCATCACTCTTCCTCCTACCGGAGTTGACGCAGGCTTGGCAACCGAGTACGCCGAACACTGGGCCATCGCGTACCCTGAGGGGCTTTTGCGGAAGCTAGTTCGGTGGCTCGAGGTTACCCGTGCGGAGACCGGGCGTCAAGGAAGGAGGCGAGGCGCCGCCACACGGGGGAGAACGGAGGCGCACCAAACAGCGGAGCCGGCGCGGGCAGGGACTTCGGCGGCGGGCACATTGCGAGCTGCCGCTACGACCTCGGCGCCCAGAGAGGGGGCACGCGTGGTGGTCGAAGAGCGGCCCGGGAAGCAGGTGAGACGTCTGCTCGAACCCTCCCACGATGCAGTCTTCCCGGCGCTGTGGTCGGCCTAGATGACCCTGCGGCAGTCACTGGGGACCGACGCCATCTGGCGAAAGATTCTCAGAGAAGGAATCCATCTGCCAGAGGTCGGGCGCCTCCACATTGCCGACAGGGTGGACTTCAACCGGCAGTATGCGTATCTGACGGCCATGGACGAGTACGCGCGCCAACGTGGTCAGCGCGCGGAGCCATCCCTTCTGGTGAAGGTGATGCTCGGTCTCGAGCCCGCTCCGGAACAGATGCCGCCGGAAGAAGACGACAGTAGCAACGACTCCGAAGAAGAGGAGGAAATGGGGGACGATGAAGGCTCCGAGGGAAGGTCCCATCAGGGGAGCCCACGGGAGAGCGGCGAGGTGGCCGGCTCTGACAACGTTGATGTCACTGAGCTCCTCGAGGTCCGCTTCTATCCCTACTCAATCTGCTTCATCCACTCTCTTATGCAGCTTCTAACCCATTTCTCCATCTTTCTCAGGAGTGCACGGATGTTGGTCAGGCATCCTCAGCGGGAGTAGGAGGGGCGCCAGCAGGACAAGGCGGGGGCCAGACACCTATCATTGAATTGACAAGCGCTAAGGGGTCCCCTGCTGCAACTGTTCCTGCGGCGACCGGGGTAGCGGAAGATGACGCTCCGAACTCCCGTAAGTCTCCCTACTTTACTGCTGGTGCTTGCCGTTGACGATCCGTGACTAACCATGGCATGCCCTGCGCAGTGATCTCAACACTGGAGGCTCATCGGGTTGCCGAACCCGGGCCATCTACGAGTGGACCAGTGGTGGACATGCCGCCTGCTCCGGAACAGACTTCCCAAACCGAGCCGGCCCCACCAACTGCTGATCAGGGGGCTGCGGACGCCGGCGGTGCTGACATCGGAGAGAGGTCGGGGGCTGACGAGGGTGTCAGCGCCGCTGGGGAGAGAGAAGAAGGTCGCCCGGATGTTGGGGAACCTATCCCTCGTGAGGACCTCCCAGGGGCGGACCCTGCAGCAGACCTGCTGGCTGCCTTCCCTGCCTACCGGCCTGCCGATCCCGAGGAGATGGACGACTCAGACATGGAGGCGGTCGAGGAGAGCCGGATAACGCGCCGTAGGGGGTGGAAGTGCATCCAGCGATTCCTCAAGCGAGACCCATCGGAGTGGCTGGGGCGCATGGGATCACTTCAGACCTGGCTGCGCTTCCTGTGTGCCGGGGGAGCTGATGCTCAACGCCTCCATCTAACGGTCCGTGATTTCATGGCCGAAAAGATGCGCGAGAGCTGCCGGCGTGCCGACGTCACACAAAGTCGGGACATGTCGGAGAGCACGCGGGCGCTCCTCGCGGCGGAGCAGGAAGTCCGGCGTCTCGAAGGGCAGGCGGCAGAGAAGGAGGCCTTCGTCGCGACGTGTACCGAGCTTGTGGAGCAACTAGCAGCTCAGCTGGTTGACGCCCAGGTACAGCTGACGGAGGCGGGCCAACAGATGGTCACAATTCAGGTCGAGCGGGAGCGTGCACAGGCCAGAATCGACGAACTGCGTGCTGCGACCGCCGACGAAGAGAGGGCACGCAGAGAGCGAGAAGCAGCTCTGGAGGCCACCAGCCAAAGGGTAGCGGCATTAGAAAGACTCATTCAGTACGCTAATCCCTAAGGGCTTTGTTTTGCCATTCCCAAAACATTTGCTTCCGCTACTTTGATCCATCTGTATGAATCAATATATTTATCTGCATCTTTTGGTTTAATATGCTCAACCACAATTCACTGTCTTGCGGGAGTGTTAACCAAGCATCAGGCATCCATAATTGGGCCTGGATTTCTGGAGAAAAGAGGGAGGTCATTCCTAGGAAAGGAGACCTCAGACCTAATCAATGTACCATTCCCCCAACCTGTTCCAACACACGAGCGGGACAATGCTAGGGGCGTTGAGATTTTATCCGAACATAGGGAAATGAGAAAGGGTGAATCGCGTGTCCCGAATCCGGACATCCACAACGGTCGGCCTTCCAGGAAATGCCCAAGACGGTAGGCGGACAGTGGATCGACCATAACAACTGCAATAGACGGACCGAAAAAGGCCTTCATTCATATTGCAGGAGGCGGACCACATGTCATCATGAATACCGCTTTGGGGTTCCTTCAGACACAAGGGTGGAAAATCCAGATCAACAGGGCATGCGAAGCGTGGGGCGAAGTGACGATTTGTTCGGACAGAATCCAACGCTCTCAAAATTGCGCCACTGTGGGGAAAACGTATTAGGCGGATGCACTAATCTGGCCGTGAGTCACCTCAATTCTCAGACAGCACCTCTCTGACGAGGAAACCGTCGCTTCCCATCCTTGCGATGGGGCATCCCGAGCTGAATCGGGGAGAATATCACAACTGCACCACTCTACCCGAAGTCAGGCCAGACGGCCGGCGACGAGGAGGGGCGGGACTTAACGATCCCTGAGGCTGGACCCGAGTCGGAATGCCCGGGCGTTCCTACGTACTCCATCAGGCTGGAGATCAAGCCACACGTAGTTCTGAGAGTGCAGTTTAACGTCATGCAGGACGTAGGACCCCATTTGGGGAGATCTTAGTTTAGGGTCGTAGAGCTCGGACCATAAGGGTAGATCTTAGTTTAAGGTCTTAGAGCTCGGACCATAAGGGCTAGATCTTAGTTTAAGGTCTTAGAGCTCGGACCATAAGGAGAGATCTTAGTTTAAGGTCTTAGAGCTCGGACCATAAAGAGAGATCTGAGTTTAAGGTCTTAGAGCTCGGACCATAAAGAGAGATCTGAGTTTAAGGTCTTAGAGCTCGGACCATAAAGACCTCAAAGTACGCCGCATCGTGGTCCCATCCCCCGGGTATGCAAAGATGCACTGAGGGATAGTGTCGAGAGTGTCGAGGTTTCGCCTGGTCAGAATGGGAGGTGGGAAATGTGAATCATGCGGCCATTCACTGAAGGACTGGGGGCACCGGAGTAACGATATGGGAGTACTGCCGACCGTGGCGGAAAAGCAGCATCAATATCGCACTAACCGTTGGTGGAATGAGGCAGCAAACGAGCATCGACCGCTCAATCGCAGGATTCATATCGATTTGCTGCCCGAGGCCATTGGGGGTACCGGCCCGAGTCGGTGGGAGAGCACTGAGGCATTGTGTCCGACCGTTCACGGGGGCTCCACCCAGGGTGTAGACGATGGGTCCGAATGAAAGGGAGCACGAAGCCTGAAAAGCGGAGGAAACCTGGCCAAGCGGATCCTGACCCTCCTGGCAATAAACCAGAGTACTCTTGACACTGGTGGACCACTGCAAGGGGTCGGGGAACGCGCCTTGAGGGTGACCTGAAGGCGGCGGATTCCCCAGAGAAGGGGGAATCTCTAAGAGGTGGGGGGCTGGACCCGAAGTTTCAAACATCCGGGCGTTCCTACGTATCCCATAAGGATGGGAATCAAGACACACGTAGTTCTTGAAGCGCGGTGCAACACAATCGGGCACCAGCGCGGGGAAGAGTGCGGGTCTGACCCTCGCACACAAAAGAAGCGGCATTTGATATTTCTTGTTTGTCCTTTAGAGATGAATGGTTTTTCGTGCGGCGACATGCCTGTGATTGAGAAATCTCTGGCGTCGCCACAATGATCAAGCCATGGAAGGCATTGATGAATGGTGTGGTTATTAACCAGCGCCCGACATGAGTGCCCCCTGAGGGGAACATCACGATGCAGTGCTGTTTTCTCGTCGGGCGGCCAAGACGATCACAGTTTACGGTCGTGTGGTAGGACCAGACAACACAATTTAAGGTCGTGTGGTTCGGACCATGGAGGAATCCGCTTATCGCGGTACGGCGGAGGTGGGATCATACCCAGCCCTACGGTCACGCACGTTTCTAGGAGAAGAGTCTTGGGATAGGGGCCTGCGTATGTCCATCACCCGAGGGGCAGAGATGCTAGCCTCCAGATATACTGGGCTCAGAACGCGATTGTTCGAGCGACTCCTCCCTCCTTATGGGGACGAGGGTCCAGCTACGCATGGCCCTTGGGGAGAACATCCGCATATATCCTTGGTGCTCAGATCATGGGAGCCTCGAACGACATCATTACCTTGGTTGGTCTGCCTAACGTGTAAAGGTGTACTGAAGGTCAGTATGAAAAGAGTGTCCAGATTCCACTACAACGCATAAAGGCGGAGTGTGATGAGGACTGCGCAACCAATGTTCAGAGCCTGAAAGAGCCGACATGGCGATCAAGGATGTTGCTGACGCATTCGCAACACAACATCTGATCGCGTCAGCCTAAGACGGGGCAAGCAAACGAGCATCGACCGCTCAATCGCAGGATTCATATCGATTTGCGGCCCAAGACCCGTCGGTAAATCGACCCGGAGCGGTAGGAGAGCACTGAGGCATCGTACCCAAACCGCTAACGAGGATCCCTTTGAGTGAAGCCTCGAACAAGAGGAAGCGCGAGGCCTGACAAGCAACACAGGACTTGTCGGGATTGAATCTGACACTACGAGTCATAGACCGAAGTACCCAAAACATGTTAACAGATCTCCGGAAAGGGTCGGAGGACTCACCCTGAGAGCAACCAAAAGAGGGCAGATTCCCGTGATCAACCAAGAGACAGGGCTGGACCTGAGACACAAGCGTCCAGGAGGTCCTACGTATCCCATAAGGATGGGAATCAAGCCATACGTAGTTCTTGAGAGGCAGTTTAACGTCATGCAGGACGATGAGGGGTGTGAGGTAGTCCCACACGCGGGGGGAGGCGTACGGCGTGGCCAGTAGACCAACGCGAATGAGGACATAATCCCCCGCTCACACGATACGCCTCGCACAAAAAGGAGGGGAACTGGGGCCAGAGGCCCAACGCGGGATAGAGATTCCCGGGAAATGGGGCTGGGCCTGAAACATGAATGTCCAGGTGGTCCTACGTATCCCATAAGGATGGGAATCAAGCCATACGTAGTTCTTGAAGTGCAGTTTAACGTCATGCAGGACGATGAGGGGAAAAGAAGGGGGGAGCAGAAGGCATCCCCAAACGTGGGGGGCGTACAGCGTGGCGAGAAAACCGACGTGAATGAGGGCATACTCCCCCGCGCTCACACCATACGCCACATACCCAGAGGCAACTGGACCAAGGGCCCGGGATGGGATGGAAATTCCCGAAGGATGGGGCTGGGCCTGAAACATGAATGTTCAGGAGGTCCTACGTATCCCATAAGGATGGGAATCAAGCCGCACGTAGTTCTTGAGGGGCAGTTTTACGTCATGCAGGACGAATGCTGAACAGTTTAACGTCTTGTAGCTCGGACGTAGTGCAGTTTAGCGTCATGCAGGACGAAGCACTTGGCAGTTTAACGTCTTGCAGCGCGGACGAATGCTGAACAGTTTAACGTCTTGTAGCCTGGACGAATGCAGTTTAACGTCGTGCAGGACGTGGTGCAGTTTAACATCATGCAGGACGAAGTGCAGTTTAGCGTCATGCGGGACGAAGTGCAGTTTAGCGTCATGCGGGACGAAGTGCAGTTTAGCGTCATGCGGGACGAAGTGCAGTTTAGCGTCATGCGGGACGAATGAACACTCAGGCAAAGTATTGCTTGAGGAACCTAGCGTTGGTGGGAGGAGTGACACGCTCACCATCCATAGTCGCTAGGGAGTACGCGCCATTGGGATAGACCTTGTGGACAACAAAGGGTCCCTCCCACTTGGGCTCCAACTTGGGTGGCTTCCTGCCGGGGATCATCGGCGCTCTTAGGGCTAGCACTAGATCACCCTGCAGGAAGGAGCGGAGGCGAACCTTCTTATTGAAAGCTCGAGCCATTCTGCTTTGATGCCTCTCCAAGTTGTGCAAAGCGCGAAGTCTATTCTCATCCAGTGCTTCCAACTCGACTAGACGGGCTTCAGCAACTCTGTCCGGCGCTTGCTGGTCGTAGACCGCAGTGCGCAAGGACGGCAACTGGATCTCGATGGGCAGGACGGCCTCAGCTCCATACACCAGGGAATAAGGGGTCATCTGGGTGGAATTGCGAGTCGTCGTCCGATAAGCCCAGAGGGCGTTGGGGAGCTTTTCCGGCCAACTCTTCTTGTTCTGACCAACCATCTTTTGCAGAATGTTAGAGAGGGTTTTGTTAAACGACTCGATCTGTCCATTCGCCTGCGCATGATAGCGAGATGTATGGTTCGAGCGAATGTTATACTTGGCGTACAACTTCTTCAACTCGGCTGCTCGGAAATTGGTTCCGTTATCCGTGAGGATAGCGTGAGGCACTCCAAATCGATGGACGATGTTGGAGGTCACGAAGTCAGCGATCGAACAGGATTTGACCTCTCTGAGCGGAATCGCTTCTGCCCATTTGGAGAAGAAGTCCGTGGCGGTCAGAATGAACCGGCACTGGCGAGCTGTCGCCGGCGGGTAAGGTCCCACAACGTCCAGTCCCCAGACTGCAAAGGGCCAGGAATACCTTGTGGTATGGAGAGGCTCCGGCGGCCGATGCACAAAGTTCGCATGAACCTGGCACGCATGGCACCTCCTGGCATACTCGATGCAGTCATGGATCATAGAGGGCCAGAAGTATCCCAACCTCCGAATCTGGTGGGACAGCTTCGGCCCAGTCTGGTGGGCGCCGCATGAACCAGCATGGACCTCTTGCATGACTCGTGGGATCTCAACTCCCTGAAGGCAATGGAGGAGAACACCATCAAACCCGCGTTTGTAGAGGATCTGCTCCAGGCCGGGACTGCTCTGGAGGACGAACTGCGATGCGCGGCGTCGAACTCGCTCGCGCTCGGCCCGCTCCGATGGAAGAATGCCATGTTGGAGGTACTCAACCAAAGGCGTCCTCCAATCAGGGGCTGATCCGACTATCATATCTGGGGTACTCGGGGCTCCGGTCATAGGGGCAACCGTGGTGAGATTACTTACCAACGGGCCGCGATCTTCTTCCGGGATAACGGGAGCGATGAGCCTGCGGCGCGTCACGCGGACGATCAGGTTGTCCTGTTCAGGCTCCGCAAGTGACGCAGCGAGGCTGGCCAAAGCATCTGCTCGACCGTTCTGCGACCGGGGAACATGGACAATTTCCGGCCGAGAAGGGAACCGAGCCATCAGAAGGAGGGTGCACTCCAACAATGGAACAAGTTCTGGCTTCCTGACAACGTAGTCGCCATTGATCTGCTTAACGACCAGCTCGGAGTCCCCTTTCACGCACAGACGGGGCACGTCGATCTCGAGAGCCAACTCGAGGCCGGTGATGAGGGCATGGTATTCCGCCTCATTGTTGGTACAGCCCTCTGACAACAGGAAAGAGTATGGCAGCACGGCTCGCTCCGGGGTAATGAAGACGATGCCCAAGCCCACTCTGTTGAGCTTAGGATTATCGAGTCTTCTACCGGTGGGGCTCCGGGATGCACCGTCAAAGTGCATCTGCCAGCATGGATCGGCTCGATCAACCGAGAGAATGGTCTCATCAGGAAAGCCTAGATCCAGCGGCTGATCCGCGGAGGTCGGGTGAGCTGCCAGAAAGTCTGCCAATGCTTGCCCTTTGATGGCCTTCTGAGACACATACCTGATGTCGAACTGCTGGAGAATCACAGCCCACCACGCTAGACGGCCAGTCAACATAGGCCGGCTCAGGATATATTTCAACGGGTCTACCCGAGAAACCAACTGTACCTCATGGTGCTGCAAGTAGTGCCGTAATTTCTGTACGGCAAATACGAGCGCCAGGCAGCTCTTCTCGATGGGGGAATACCTAACTTCCGCATCGAGGAGCATGCGACTGAGGTAATAGAGGCTATTCTCTGTTCCCTCGTTGTTCTTCTGGGCGAGAAGGGCACCCAGGGACCGTTCCAGGGCGGTCACATAGAGGACCAACGGCTTCCCGGATACAGGCGGCATCAGGACCGGAGGTTGAAGCAGGTACTTCTTGATTTCCTCGAAAGCGGTCTGACACTCTTTATCCCATACATAGGTGGCACCTTTCTTCATGAGCCGAGAAAAGGGCTTACACTTGCCGGCCAGATTCGCGATGAATCGGCGTATATAGGCTAAGTGGCCTTGGAACCCTTGCAGTTCCCGGACGGTACCTGGGGGAGGCATCTGGCTAATCGCCCTGATTTTCTATGGGTCGATCTCAATACCCCGGTATCTTACCACAAATCCAAGGAACTTTCCGGAGGTGACCCCAAAGGCACACTTCAACGGGTTCATCTTCAGGCATCGAGACCGGAGGAAGCTGAACACTTTCTCAAGATCTTTGAGATGGTCCTGACGCTGGCGCGATTTGACAACCAAGTCGTCGACGTAGCATTCCACCAGTGTGCCGAGGATTGGCTTGAATATGCGGTGCATCGCCCGTTGATAGGTGGCACCTGCATTCTTCAGGCCGAAGGGCATGACCCGGTAGCAAAAGGTACCTTGGGGGGCCCTGAAGGCAGTGAACTCCTCATCCTCAGGGGCCATCCGAATTTGGTTGTATCCGGAGTATCCATCCATGAAGGAGAGGGCTTGGAACCCTGCCGTGGCATCAATCAACAGCTCTGTCACTGGAAGGGGAAAATCATCCTTCGGACAGTGGCGGTTGAGATCGCGGAAGTCGATGCAGACTCTGATCTGCCCGTTCTTCTTCCTGACCGGCACAATGTTGGCCAGCCATTTGGGGTACTGAACTTCCCTCACGAAGTTGGCTTTGATAAGCTTGTCAACTTCGGCCTCAACCACGGCACCGTGGGATGGGTGCATCTTCCTGGGAGGCTGCTTGAACCCGCGATGGTTCGCCGGGAGACCAAGGCGGTGGACGGCTACCTGAGGATCTAGCCCCGGCATCTCGTCATAGCCCCAAGCGAACACATCACGGTGCTGCCTGAGAAAGTCCACGTACTGCTGCCGCTCCTCAGAGGGAATGGCGGCACTAACCAATGTGGGTCTTGGATCGGCCTCGGTTCCAAGGTTCACCTGTATTAACTCATCGACCGTGGCGGGGACGCCCTCCTCAAAGGCTGGGGGTGCATCTTCCACGTCCTCTCCACTCGGGGAGGGATCGTCCACGGGAGAGACTGCGTTGGAAACTGTATCGGGGCTACCAGATCCTGCTGGGCCACTGGTGCTGGCACGGGCGGTTGCGGCCATCTCATCAGGAGACTCGCGGACCGTCGAGACCATGGCCACGTCCAACCGGTGAATCGGGAGGACGTAAGCGTCATCCAGACTTGCCCAGGGATCACTTGCAACAGCGACAGGCTCAACCTCACATGCCAGGATCTGCTTATCCTTGCTCTTGTAATAGTCTGCGTCCAGATAGCGGGCTTCACATGAGGCAAAAGGAGAGGCATCTCCTTGAAGCACACCTACTCGACCATTAAGGGAGTATTTGAGGCACTGGTGGTATGACGAGGGAACCGCCGCGTGAAGGTGAAGCCATGGCCTGCCCATCAATGCGTTGTACGCGGTGTCCTGAGAGACTACCATGAATTCGGTGTTGGCAACCAAGTCACCAAACTAGGTCTTCAAACGTATCTTGCCGACCGGGGTTTGCTCGGTGCGATCGTACCCCTGGATCCTGAGGTCGGAGGGAATCAAGTCATCCTCAGACAACCCCAATCTCCGGAGCGTCCGAGTTGGAATCAGGTTAATCCCGGACCCCGTGTCGACAAGACAGCGCCGGACTTCAAGGCCATTGAACTGGCCAGTGACATACAGCGGACGAATGTGTCCCTGTATAGGAGGGTCTTCATCCTTACCAGAGAACGAGATAACTGCCTGACATTCGGCGTCCTCGATCGTTTCGGCGTGGAAGGCCTCTGCAGCCGCAACCTCTGTCTCAAACTGGAGGGGGCTTTTCAGGGCTTCAGCGAGTGCCTCGCGCATCTCAGATGACATGCGCAGAGCCTCAAGGATGGAGAGCCTTGCTGGGATGTCGGCCAAGTGCTTCAGGACATCATACTTTTTGGCCAAGCGCGAGCCCCTGGTTGCAGGCGGTTGCTCTGCGGTTGGTGGCATGACGGGCCTTGCCGGTTGGATCGGCGGCCGACTGGTACTTGGCGCATCTCGCTGTTCACTGGTCGCAGTCCGGGAAATGGTCACCGTACTGGAGTCAGGAGGCCGGGATGGACTTGTGGCGGGGCGGAGCTGGTCGCGACGCGGCTGAGGCGGTTCTGCCTGGTCCCACACCACAAACAGTGGCGGAGGCGAATCCGTCATCCCCGGATGGGGGGGCTGCGCGCGCTGAGCTCGGTTTTGGGCCTGCTGCCTAGTCTCAGTGGCGTGCACGGCCTGGCTGGAGGTACCAACGGCTGTGCCCCGGCAACTCCTGTTGCTGCGGTTCTTCCGACGGTAGCGACGACCGGGGACACTAGGGAGGTCCACCTGGTGTTCTTCAACGTCGGGAACCGAAAAGGGATTTACCAGCTCGACGGTGTTAACCGAAGCGTACCCAATACCGTCATCGGACGAATCATCCATCACCGGGCGGATCCGAGGAGGGACCCCCATCTTCGGGGGCATGAAATCGCCACGAGTGCGGGATAGTGGCGGAACCGGCGGGGCGCGCTCTTCCTTCTTGTGCTGCCGCCGTTTGCTCCTCTTGGAAGAGGCAGGCTGGGACGACGATGCCGAAGCAGCACCCGCAGATTCTGGGGGCTCAGGCTGATTCAAGCGCGCACGGATGATTCCATGGGCGCGAATGGTCGTCTTGCGGGCCATCCAGTTATTATACTTCTGGGATCCGCGGTTGGAGACCAGCTGCCATTCGTCCTCGTTGCCACTATCGTCATCTGATCCCACGAACACGCCCGCCACTTGTGCTGGAGCTGGGCCCAACCTGATTACATTGTTGTTAATCTGGTCTTGGAGCCAATCCTTAAACACATAGCACCGCTGGATGGTGTGCCCCAGGGCCCGATGGTAGGGGCAGTAGCGGGGGTTATTCGTAAGATGTGCCTCCTCTGGCTTCCAACACTCAGGCAGTCGCACAATCCTCTGCTCCAGGGCGCTCCGGAAATAACCGGGGACCTGATCCTCGTGGAATGAGTAAGTCAGGTGTCGCGGGCCCCTGGGAGCGTGGTCTTGACGAGGGGCTGGAGGGGCCTGCCGAGGAGGTGGACCCTGATTATCTCGCCTGGGTTGCGGCGGTACATTACGCGGAGGGGCCGGCCGGTTCTGAGGCTGCCGCTGCCGGGCCGGGAACTGAGCCCGTGGAGGTGGGTTCCTGTGAGGCTGTGGAGCTGGCCTCGCTGGCAGCAGCTCCAACGGCCTGGGGGCCTCTATCTGGGCAACAGCAGCGGGCTCAGCCCTGCTGACTCTCCTTGCAGGAATCATAGGAGGCAGCGGGTGTGCCTGGCTGGCCTGTTGCAGGGCTTCCTCAAGACGTTGAGCTTTGTCTGAGAAGTCCCTGAACCCTCCGGGGTAATTTTGAGTGATCAGGGAAGGGACCAGCTCGGTCTTGACGTTCCCGACGCACATTGTCAGCAACTGCTCCTGAGTCAATGGCATGTCAAGGGAATACGTGAGACCCTTCCATCGGGCGACGAAGTCCGCGACTCGCTCATCAGGCCTCTGCTTGCACTTGAAGAGGTCTGCGATACTTTTCTTCCGGGTCGTGGAACTGAACTGGTAGAGGAACTGTCTACGGAGGTCCTCCCAGCTGGTTACCGACCCGACGGGGAGCTGGCTGTACCAGACAAATGCTGGCCCTTCCAGTGTCTGAACAAAGCAGCGAAGCTTAGCGGCCTCCTGCTGCGCCGGAGTCCCCAACATAGGCCCGCACCTCGAGTTGAAGTGGGCTAAATGCTGTGGCGGATCTCCAGTTCCGTTGAAGGGGGCGAAAGTGGGATTCCCGAATCCCGGAGGCGCCGGCATGTCATCCACCCATGCTGGGTAGGGCTTGCCGTCCGGTGGGATCGCCACCTGCCGAGTCTCCAAGGCTTCCAAGCGGGCAACGAGTGCCTCCATCGGATCGTCCGGACATGGGTTCCAGTCCTGGCGAGGATCTCTAACCACGAGTGCATTGCATGGCCCTTCAATCGGGTCGTCGACCGGGTCGTTGAACTCGGCAGCTCGTGGGATGGCGGGCGGAGCGGCCCTTGGGGCAGCGGGAGGAATCCGAGCGGGATCTCTCAGGTAGTCACGCCGCTCGGGAGGGTGTGGCGAAACATACCGCGCCCTCTTGCCATAGGCAATGGCCTCTCTCCTGTCGGCGAACACGGCGTAATCACGGTTGCCCGGGAGAGTCTCGTCGAGGAGCGGTTGTTCCGGTCCCTGCTGTCCTGGCCTAGGATCACCGTAGTCAGGCCGTCGTTCTGCAGCGCGCTCGGCGAGGAGCTGTTCAACCAGCTTCTTCTGTTCGGCGAGCTGCTGACGTAGCGTAGCCTTCTCGGGATCCTCCTCTGCCCTCTGCATGGAGGCAGATGGGTCGGCGGGCTTTATAGCCTCGTTGTGCTCTTTTCCTTTGCTGACGTTTCGGCTCAACGTCAGTGCTTCAGTGGGTGCGGGGAGCCCCAGGAGGTTCCTCTGATGACGAGTAACTCTCACCGATGGATCTGACGACGGCTTGTCTTCGGGGGGGAAGCCCCCGGCGAGAAGTTCCAAGTCGTTCCCCTCTCCCGACAGGTCAGCCATATTGACCGTTCCTGTCCCTGGGGATATACCCTCAGGGCCACCCAGCGAATCGGGCTGTCGGCGGATCACACTGAAGCATAGGGCAGCGTACTGCCCCCATCCACGGATATACACGTGGGGAGTGGCTTCCTCGATAACTTTGCGGAGTACTTGGAAACACTCAACGCATCGTTGTTGGAGGGCCTCGTGGTGCCCAAATGACCCGGGGTGCCGAACCGCGGGGAGCATGGCCAGGTCAATTTGACGGCACTGCTCACCAATATCCTCCAGGTGCGCTTGACTCCCGGGGTATGGCATTTGTAGGCGGTGAAGACAGGAGCGAGTCTCCCGGAGAGTTCGGCGGAAGCATTCGAACTCATCCGGGGTGAGCGATTCGGGTGCATCAAAGCCCGGTCCTGCGACTGGCCAAAACTTCTCAGGGAAGTGGCCCTCTGCAAGGACGGTCCAGAAGCTCCACGACTCAAACTCGGGACCCAGATCTCCTTGGTCCTCTTCCATGGCTGGGAACGGATGGGGAACTGGTAGTGGTGCCGAGGCGGGCCGCCGGGCCGACGGGCTGGCCGACGGTGAATACGGCGAACAGGCCGATTGGCCTCCATATCCCGGGCCGCCCTCTGAGGGTGGCGGTGCCCTGGCTACCACATCACGATAGGACGGGCCGGCGAGCGAACATCCTGCCGTAGCATCGGTGCTCGCCGAGGGTGCACCAGATCGTGGTTCGACCGTCGATCCCCAGAAAAAGTCTCCGGCTTCTCCGATCGAGGCGGAAGGCACTTCCGGAGGGGCCGGTACCAACCGCAAGCTTGATCCCTGGGGGTCTACCAGGCCCTCGTTACTCCTGATATACCTTCGGAGAGAAGCGGGGATCACATCGATCTCGCTCTCGGGGAGCACGAGGCTGACGTGCCGCATTCCTACCCCTGCCCTTGACTGGGGAGATTGGGGAAGGGGCTCTGTCGCCGAATCGTACTCCGCCTCTGAGTCAGAGAAGCAAACCGGTCGGATCTCCGTCCGGAATTCCGTAACATTCTTCCCTCGGCGTCGACGCCTTGCCTTCCTGCCCCTGGGTGGTTCTCCGGGGCAGGGCTGATCTCTGTCCTGGCGTCCTCCGGCCGCACTGGTGCTGGGGCCAAGAGGACTGGGAACCAAGGTGCGAGGGGCACCGGGACAGATATCAAAGGGGACGCGGGGAGAGATGATTCCGGGCAGGACTCCGGGCCGGGATCGGAAGGTGGGATGACCCATGCCTCCTGGATCGGCCACACAGAGTAGATCCTGCCGGTGAATAGCGCTACCGCGAGGTGGTCCGCGGTGGCTACTGCCAGTGCCAGAAACCGGGAGAGTCGACCCAACCTGCCTTTGGGGCGGTCGGGGCCTCGATCCAGGTCGGGCATAGGAGTTCCCCTGCTCAGGATGCGCAGAGGCCTGGCGACTGGAGCCAGTAGTTGCTTGGGCCAATGCGGCCGCTGTTGCTAGAGCCCCAAGGTGGGAATCCTCTTCCACTCGTGCCCGACGTTGGCGTCGAGACAGACGAGTCGGGATGAGCGGCGCGGGCAGGTGGAGAGCCCGCTCTTCGACTGGAGAGGCCTGGCGGCGGTGTCGCCGTGGCCTGGCGGGAGCCCTTACCGTGGATCCCTGGAGCGAATCCCGGATAGGGTGATCCCGGGCATCATCCACCTCATCCGCATAGGGAAGGGAACTGTCAGAGCGCTCCGGGGATAAACTCCCGAAGCGATTGGACGTTGAGGTAGGCAGCGGTGCCTCCCTGCGCGGCCCTCGGGGGCGGCGGTGGTGGCGAGGCGCAGCCTCCTCAAGGCCTAGGCGAGCCATTTCCCTAGTGGGGATGACTCCCTCTTCCTCGTATCTCCGCACCAGGGTGTTGATCACCCTTCTCTGGATGACCTCCGAGGGGGAGAGAGGGCGTGGTCGTCCCGCAATTGCGGCTGCTGGGACGGCTGTGGAACGGGCGGGACCGCGCGGAGGAGCCGCGTCGGTGTTTCCCCTGCCCCTGCGCCAGTGGGCGGGTGGCGATCGGGCACTGGATCGGGCGACCTGATTTCTGAAAGTAGGGAGAATGACCCATTAACACTGAAAGGAAAAAGGAATCGACAACCAACCATTAGTGCCACGACGCCTTCCGTGGGGGGAACCCAGGCCCTCGACGTTGCGAGACGGAGTGCCCGATTTCACTTCCCCAGCCCCTGGCGAGTAAGACTGAATGCTTGGCCGGGCAACACGCCGGTCTTCCAACACCTCTGAAAGCCATCGGTCTTCGTATCGAGGAGAAGAGATTCACGTCGGGTTCACCATTTTTCTGTTTCGGTGCGGATGTGCGTCGGGTTACGCTGTTCCGCCAGGACGCGTTCGCGCGTTCACCCGTTAACCCGAGGGGATGGGCGCGCGGCTTGTGGTCCCGCAGTCCCGCTTTCCAAGGGCGGGCGGCATTCGTCCCTTATTCAGGGGCGTCTGCTCCTTGATCGAAACCGGGATGATGGGATGTCGGCTCCTCCTTCCTTGGACGTCTCCTCGGAACTCGTCGCCTAATCCGGGTCTCCCTCATAGACTTAAGAATGTTCGTGAATCTCGTTCCCGGCGCCATATCTTCATGGACACCGGTTAATTACGCTGCTTCCGCCCGGACGCTCCAAGGAGTCTGGGCGGGGCAGCAACCTGCGGTGAGAAGGCCGGGTGGCTCTGGGTGCTGGGGGCGTGTCGTAGCACTGCGGCTCTGCACATCTGTCTTCCGTCCCTAATAGGGCTTCTCGAAGGCATGATGGCCTGAGGCATCCCGTACTAGGTGCGGGGAACTGTGTCACCTGAGGTTTTCCTCAGCTTCCCATGTTTAACACGGGGTATGCCGCGAGTTTAACGTCCAGCGGGGACGGCATCGGACCGATCAACACGAAAAGTGGATCGGATGACAGAACCCCTTGCGGGAAACCTCCGACGCTGGGGCCAGCACATGGGCGGCTTCCCAAGTAACGTGGAGTGGAGTGAAGTGGCATGACCCCACCGGGATGTGGCGGCCCGGGTAAGGATCAGGATGGATGATGGAGTGAAGAGCTTGGACCCCGTGGGGGCTTCCTACGTACCGCGCGTTAGCACGGATCAAAGTCGACGTAGTTCGGGTATACAGTTTAACGTCATGCTGGACGTCGGCAAGCCGACTCACGAAGAGGTCTAGGCCGCCGGGCGGAGGATTGAACCGAACCACCTCGCACAGAGGGGGATGGAACGACCGGGTGGATCACAGTTTCACGTCATGCTGGACGATGGAAAAAATGGGCTGTGGGGAGGCACAGTGGAGATACACACGGGCAGTCTCCCACAGGGGCGGATTCATAGGTGAATCGACGCAAGCGTGAACCTTGGAGGGGTCCACTGATGGACGAACCGACGTAAATACGACCGGGACGACCAGGTGGCGGGCTTGGACCTCAGAGAGGCTTCCTACGTACCCTGTATAGAAGACAGGGATCAAAGTCCACGTAGTTCATTCTGTCAGGACTTACGCACTTGAGGCAGCCCGGATACGGCAAAACTCAGTTGGAAGGGACTTGGACCGAAAGCAGAAGACACCTCGATCCCAGTCACACCCTCTAATGGCTTCGGCAGTGGGGAGGCGCAATGGAGATACACATGTGCAGCCTCCCACGAGAAACTAGGGGTTTGTAATACCCTACCCCCGCAGGGAAAAGCCACTCCCATTAAATCGTCCCAAAAGGGGGACAATCCCGACATCCCTGCAGAGACGAGCGGGTGGGGGCCACATCCAAACCGGGGGAGACCCTGCGTGCGAGGCACGAGATCGGGTGATGCGGACGGTTTAACGTCTTGCCGGACGAAGTACAGTTTAACGTCGTGTGTTAAGGACGAAGCGGACGGTTTAACGTCTTGCCGGACGAAGTACAGTTTAACGTCGTGTGTTGAGGACGAAACACTTGGCAGTTTAACGTCTTGCAGCGCGGACGATGGGGGCTAGGCAGTTTAACGTCGTGCAGCCTGGACGTATACAGTTTAACGTCGTGTAGGACGTGGTGCAGTTTAGCGTCATGCAGGACGAATGCTGAACAGTTTAACGTCTTGTAGCTCGGACGTAGTGCAGTTTAGCGTCATGCTGGACGATAAAGCCGCCGGTAGGTCCGTGTCACCTCGCGCGAGCCTAGGGGGGGCCGCACGGAAAGACGACGCACAACGCGGGCACCTGCGATGAAGACCATCGGGCGCCATGCAGGCGGGTACCCAAAGGGGGTCAAGGGAGGCGACCCTGGCGGATTGCCCGCAAAAGAGGAGCTTTGCGCGCAAAACCGCGGATCGGCGCGCAAAATGGCGGGCTGGCGCGCAATTGGGCCAGCGCTTCGCGCGCGGATGATGGGGATTGTGCGCACCGGGCTTCGGGTAGCGCGCGTGGGCAACGGCTCATTCTCTAACGAATGACCACTTTGAAGATGGGGGGTGCACGCAATCGGGTTGGATTGCGCGCACCCGGGGGCAATTGCGCGCAAGAGGCTTCTTTTGCGCGCAAAGGCCTTCGGGTTGAAATTTATTCAAAGGAAATGAGCCAAGGGGATTGCGCGCGAAGGCGGACCCCAAGGCTCTATTGCGCGAAAGAAAGGAGGTTACCTGAAGATCGGCATTGCGCGCGGAAGGGGTTGAATTGCGCGCGCGGGAGACCGTTCGACTTCCAGCAACCTTTGAAACGTTGGGGGTCGCCTAGTATTTATAGGCAACCCCGGGCGCGGAATCCAAGGCGCGAGCGCGGAATTCTCCTCGCGGGCGCGGAATCGGGCACGGCGCGCAAGGGAGTTGCCCGCATCCCGGGGGTTTTGCGCGCGGATCATCATCTTTGCGCGCAGACCTCTGAAATTCCGCGCAAGGCCTCCGGGCCCTCCGAAACATTCTTCCGACTCCAAATATGACCTCGCTTTCCGCATCCGGAGCTTCGTTTGGGAACAACGGACTTTTCCGGCGTCTACAAATACGAAGACCCTTTCCACCGACAGTGAGCCAGAGAAAGAGGTATAGGGAGTGACCATTGAGAATGTAGTGAGAATACCCTAAACATTGTAATTTAGTTGAGCATGGGTATATAAGATATTTCCCGAACATTGTACTTATTATTGGCTGTGAGCCTTGGTGAATTTGGTACATTGGCACATTGTCGTTGTATGCTCTTTGAACGTAGCCCTGTGAGGGGGATCCACGTAAAAATTGTTGTGTCCTATGCATGATTTCATAACTGTCTATATATTTCTATTAGAAGAATAGATAATTGCATTTTTCTAACAACGAAACAAGATTTGAAAGGGAGAAAGTTTTAATCTACCATACCCAGATTCACCCTCCTCTCAGGTATTTGACCCAGCGGACCTAACAAATTATTTATAAGGATAAATTATATATCATTCTGGTTTAAAATTTTAATTACAAAATTATTTTATCAATTAATCCAATTTATATCATTGGAACCAATTTCACATTGAAGGTTTATTTAAAAACTTATCCATCTTTTGATCATTTTTACGTTTAAATCCCGCAGTGTGGCCCCATCAGTGGGATTAATTCTAAATAAATTTATACCACTTATATCATTTTAATATTAAAAAATATATTCCATTTTTCTAATAATAATAATTTATAACGCTAAATATGTTCAACAAAGTTTTTTTCCAGAAAAATTTGTGAAAGTGATTAAAATTAATTACATCGATTTAGGTTAAATAATGATTATTAAGAGACAAAACCATAACCTTAAGGACCAAAAAGACATATAAACTTGTAAAAATCAATTGTATGGAAATATTTAGACCCTATACTCCATTGTATAATATTTGGTTAGTTATTGGATCCATTTCCTTCATTAAAAATGTGGGTGTAATTCTCTCTTCAATTTTTTACAAGAGTGCCACTCATCCTTCCCTATAAAAGGCCCCCACCACTCCCTCTTCTTCATATCTATAAAACCTATCAGGGTATGAATATATCTTCCCAATACATTTCCCAACATCCCTCCCATAATCCTAGATTCCTACCTATGTCCATAAATATATCCAAGGATTCCTTTTGGCACAAACCAAATGGATTTACCCAATTTAAAGTTTACGTCCTCTCTCAGGCACCTTTATTTTATTTTCCCTCTCCACACTCACCACTCTATTTATTAAATTCCTGTACAAAAAAACAATCATCCAAAATATACTATTATTTTTTTATTTTAATTTTTTAACCAATACTTATAAACACCTCAATCTATTGGATAACAAACATATTACTTATGTGCACGATGAACTACCGCCTCACTAAATGATGATTGTTCAATTTTTATTACCACCTATAATGATGGAAATTATGATGGAAATAATATTTATATATTTTATATATTTTATTTATTATTTATTTAATCTTATATATAAATTTTATAGAATATATCTTTTTTACATTCTATTTGGTGTAAATACTATAATTTCATTTGAAGAAGTGTTGACTACTTCCCCCTAAAAGTGATATGATTATTTCATACACTACATGGAATGTATTAAGGATGGGTTTAGTAAACATATATTATATATATAACATTAAAATTAAAATTTAATTATATTATATTAATATATAAGTATATGTCATTTTCTTTCTTCCTTTCAATATGAAAATGAAAACGGAAACAACGTTCATGTGTACGTATGGCTTACTATGCCATGAACGGTGTAATATATTTCATATATATTTATTCTATTTATTATTATAATAAAAATATTATATATATACAGGATATTTATATCATGTTTTACATTCTGTAATCATGGTATAATTATACTGACCAACAATATACCATATTAAGACACTTGCGAAGAACAAAGAGCATATTTTCCAAATAAAAAAAAATTAACATAAGATGGTAAACATGTGAGTTATATAAGATCAAAATAATACCATATATGTTATCATATATATTAATATGGGTATGAAAAATAAGTATAATTTTTTTATTATACTGGATGTTTGAATGAGTACAACGAGAGTCAAGGCCAACGGTAAGGGGATTTCATCTCACTTTTTATTTTCATGAGATATATGATTATTCCCACCCATTACTTTTGTGTGGTATGTACACATTTCATGAATGTATTAAATTTTTATTATATTAAAATTTATGTGAATTTAAATATCCATTCTACATCATTTATTTTATGTGGTTTTTGGTTAAAAATGTTTCTTAATCGGTAAAATAGTTTTGTCTAAATTTACCTTCTTTGAGACTCAAGTTTTTTATGCTCTTAAATTATTTTTCGAGGTGTATATACATCCATTTTATATGTTAGATCATGAATATAATTGTTTTGTGTATATTTTAAGATTCATGTAATTTATTTTACTTACATGGAGAGTATGATCCCATTTTACCAATTGAAAAGAGTTTATTGAAACAATTTCATCACTTTTAGAGATTATTAATGATTATGATTCAATTAATGAAACATCAGGATCTGTCTCCCATGAACATTCATGAATTTTATTATCTTCTGGTTATTCATGATATATTCATGTATTGTATCCAATTTGTTTCTCTTTAGTACATAATATAGTAAAGAAAGTGTTTCAAAGAAATTCTTACTTTGCCCTATCTTTGTTTGGAAATATATGTTACTTAAAAATCTTGTTTTTTAAAAAGGGGTTTCAAGAATATTATAGTAATATAATAAGATATGTAAAGACTTGGATTTTCAATTTAATTTTGTTAATTATATGGAATTATTTTGAGTCTTCAAAAATTAACGGTGCGTGATTCCGTGGCCCGGTGTGCCCAGAATGAATTTATGAACCTTTTTTAAGGTACGTTTAGTAAACAAATGAGCGGAGTTTTATAACTTTTGAACTAGTTCTAGGATTAAAAATATTAGGGCACTATTGAATCCACAATTCTAGGATTCTCTTAAGGAATAATTCACTTCAACTATAGTAGTTCGGGACAAAAAGTTAGATTTTTGACCTTTTCAAAAGAATAAATAAAATAACATTGTTATTTTACATTTTTTCTTTTTCCTCCAACAGATAAGTGGAAAAGTGAGACCAACAACATGTCAAGAAAATAGATGGTTTGAACTTTCAATACTATGTAACAGAAATGTTGGAGAATTAGGAAGGTTCCTAATTAATGAGCCCTTATTAATTCCACAAACGTTGCTCGTCCTCCCACTCTCCTATTTATATGGAGCATGGGGAGAGGTGTCAGCACTGCTTCACCATGAAACGAAGTGCTGGTAAATTGCTGCGACACCAAACCCTTGGAGGATGAAGATGGTCCTAACAAGCGATGATGAGTGAAACCGAAACCCCAACCCGAAGATCAATGATCAAGCGACATTGTTGGAGGATATTTATGAGGGACGACTAACACCGACCCACTTACTCAATTGCGGGTGTTCTCCATCATTCATGAGGTAGGGTTTAATCTTGATTTGTTTTCAAAGAGTTCTTTGAATCATTCCTACCATTTTTCTATCAACCTAACGTGGAGGGTGTTGGCCAAACGATCAAGGCCCGGTCCCTCCGCCTTTTTTTTGTTGAAAGTGGGTGAATTCTTTTGTACCTTTGCCTTCGAGTTGGAAAAGCCTCGAGGAGACCAACGATGGTAGTGGTTGGAATTGTCCAGCCACGGAGGAGGTGAGGAACGCCGTAGCACACCGCCGGTGAGAAAGGGGCCGAAATTGAAGCTGTGGAGAATGATGGTGGTGGCCAACACACTAGCCGGCCGCGAGGGAGGATGCGGCGCACCTACGCCTCCAGAGGAACCGCCCGTGTCTCTTCAGCCACAGAAGTCGGAAGAGGTGGCCAACACATCAGCCGGCCGCGGAAGCGGAGGGAGGCATGACCAGCATGCTGCTAGTGGATCCGCAGATCCGATACCGTGGTGGTGGGACCCGACCCGTATCGGGTCCCACGGTTGACTTGGATGCAGTAAAGTCACTACCACTTCACCTACCGAATAGGGACCCCCTCACTGCTAGCTCAGGCAGACTATGGCCGCGCCTCCTGTGAGACATGCCTATCCCGGTCGGGATGCTGGCCCAGCAGGCCGTGCGACCATCTTGTGGGCCGGGCAGCCCCCTTGGGGGCCGGGCCGCCACCTTTCAGGCCCTACCGCCCCCTTGTACGCTGGGATTACCCCATTGTGGGCCGGGCCACACCCTTGGTGGCTAGGCCGCACCCTTGCAGGCCAGGCCGAAACTCGGCCCCGCAGGCTGACCCCGCCGCGGCCCAGCCTAGCCCGAGTCGGGTTGGGTAAGTCCGACTAGGTTTGACCAGACCGAGGCTCAACCAGACCCAAAAACACATAAAGGGCCATATCTTGAGAACAAAACGCCCGTTTGATGAACCATCTACAGTGGTGTGATCCTTGGATTGAGAGACTCCATCTGGTATACTTCAGCTATGTTTGGGAGATAATTGGAGTATGGTCGGGTTGGATCGATCCCAAATCCAACCGGGGCCTCAGAACTAAAATGATTATAACTCATAGACCAGATGTCTGATTGACACACCATCTATCACATTGGAACACTTACGACATGATGGTCCTTTGGGTTACTTCTTTGTGGAGCTTAGTGGCGGTTGAGGAAGGAACGATATATCGAGGGGCAGATTCTACGGAACTCGAGCACACCAGGTGCAAGAAATCCTGCGGCAGGCTATAACGTGAATAAAGAACAATGATCCGGTGTGGTGCATCATCTATCGATCCTGTGTTGGTCAGTTTCTATAAGATCCTGTGTGGGTTAGCGCTCAACGATCCTATGTGGGTCAATGCATTCTGATCCTATGTGGGTCAGATCCTGTGTGGGTCAGTGGGGGTTAGTACCAATACATCCTATGTGGGTCATCAGAAGTTCTTCTTAATAGAATAAGATGATCTATCCTTACGAATAATAATTTGTACTTCTATACTTATGTTAAACCTGATTGTGAGAAGATCCTTTTACCTTCGTGGTGTTATCTTTGAGGTGTTACCTATGTGGTACTTCTATCTTCGTGGTGTTACCTATGTGGTACTTCTACCTTTGTGGTGTTGTCTTCATGGTGTTAACTATGTGGAACTTCTACCTTTGTGGCATTGTCTTCATGGTGTAACCTATGTGGTACTTCAATCTTCTTGGTGTTTTCTACGCAGTGTTACCTGTGTGGTGTTACTTGTGTGGTACTTATACCTTTGTGGTGTTACGTTTGTGGCATTCCTCCCTCATGTATGATATGAGTATGTCTTGATAACTTAGGTATATATATGGGAATATACACTACTACAAAAACAGGCTTTATCAGTGCTAAAAATGGGCTTTTACAGCACTAAAAAGGTGCTGTAAATCTCAACACTAATAGGGGGTTGGGGTGGGTCCCCTTTATCAGTGCTAATAAAGCACTGATGAAGGTAGAATTTTCATCTCTAAAAAAGCGATGATAAAGGTATCCTTTATCATCGCTAAAAGAGAACTAGTAAAGTGATCCTTTATCAGTGCTAAAAAGGCACTGATAAAGGATACCTTTATCAGTGAAAAAAAATAGCTGATAAATGCCATGCATGCTGTAACATAAAATTCTACAGTAGCACACCCAAACAAGACCTACAAAAAAATCAGCATATCAACAAGTATACCCAAACAAAATTAACGCAAAATTCATAAGGTAATTACAGCAAGTATACCCATACACCATTAAAACATAATTCATAAGTTAATTAAATACATAAAGAATTCAATTCTGAATTCAAGTAGTTGGAGGGCTGATCAGGGGTTTGGGGTGGCTGTCCAAGGGGGTAGGGGTTGTCCAGGGGGTGGGTGTGTCTGGGGGGATGGGGGTGTTTAGGGGGATAAGGGTGTCCAGGGGGGTGGGGGCAGTCCAGGAGGTTGGGGGGGATATCCATGGGGAATGGGGTGGTATCCAGAGGTGTGGTGGGGGCTGTCCATGGGGGTGGGGTTGTCCAGGGGTTGGGGGTGTCCAGGTGGTGGGGTGGTGTCGAGGAGGGGTGGGGGGGCATCAAGGGGGTGGGTGAAATCCAGGGGGATGGTGGGGGTGTTTAGGGGGGTGGGGGTGGGTGTCCAGGGTGGTGGTGGTGGGGGGAGGGGTTGTCCATGGGGGTGTCCAGGGGGGTGGTGGTGTCCAGGGTGTGGGGGGGGTCTAGGAGGTGGGGGTGTCCAGGGGGTGGGGTGGTGTTCGGGGGGGCTGGGTGTTGGTGGGGCTATCCAAGGGGTGTGGGGTGGTGTCCAAGGGGGTGGGGGTGTCTAGGAGAGGTGGGGGTGCCGTCCAGGGGGTTTGTGGGTGTCCCAGGGGGGTGTCCAGGGGGAGTGTCCATGGGGGTGTCTAGGGGGGGTGGTGTCCAGGGGTTTGGGGGGATTTCTAGGGGGTGGGGGTGTCCAGAGGGGGGTTCTAGGGGGTTGGTGGGGCTGTCTAAGGGGGTGGGGTGGTGTCCAGTGGGGTGGGGGTGGCTATCCAAGGGGGTGTACATATAGAATCCCGTCTTTTTATAACATAACTTTCATTCCATTACACGGAACTGAGGATCATTAAGGTTTAGTGTATTGGAAACAAGGAACATAAAACATGAAAAAAAACATTCCTCTTAAACACTTGAAAGGCTTCTCCTCATGTTCACCCTAGGCTCATTACTGCATCTCATAACCTGGGGACATACATCAAAAGGAAGGGTGAGCACAAGGCCTAGCAAGGGAAATAAGTGAAACATTCTACATATGAACTTGAGATACATGAATAAAGTCATGAAAAGAACTTTAAGGCATGAAAATGAAATCATGAGGAATATCATAATAAAAATAAAACTTTTTCATAACTTGAAGATGTGGCTACATCATTTAACATAGACAATCATGAACATATCACCAAGGTCCATCCCCAAGGTGTCATTTTAAAATTACCAAGGTTATTCACCAAGGTATCGTGAAAATTGTAATCTCTAGTGGTTACATCATTACCCAATGCATTGGAGCGCTATCAGGGCGCACCATTAAATTTGCCTTTATAATCATGTGAGACACATATATCATCATCAAACATTTCATAAATAACCCATATAGCATAAAGGAAATGGGTTTCATTTCATAATCATAACTTTTTAAAAACTGCTTTAAAGACATGATCTTTATATCACTTTAAAACCCACAGAAAAGGAAGGTGGGTATCATCATTGTAAATCCCAGAATTTAAAATAGAACATTTTGGTATATATGTGAATACCCCTTTATAAGAAAGATCTTTGAGTATTCACTTAATAAAAGAAAAGAACTTTAGAAAAAGAGATAGACATTTTGAGACAGAAATTCTGCAGCATAACAGCAATGTTCCGAGGTTTTAGAAGACATTAAAAGAGAGGTAAAATGGGTCAAACATTCATAAATGACCCATAAAATAGTACATGGAAAGAATAAGAAGGATACATGATCATGGTAATGAAATTTCAAGGACATACCATTTGAAATGAAAAACATGGAAGGAAGAAAAAAAATTAGATTTTCTTATGAAAGTTCGGCAGCCTAACGGCGTTACTTAAACATCAACAAAAATGATTTGAAAAGATCAAATAGGGTCTCTCATAATGTGAAAATAAGAGTTAAGTATGATTGATATAGAGATAATTCCCCAACATAACAAAAAGGAACTTGAAATAATTGACATGAAAGTCGAACTTCAAAACGAGAAGGGTGAAGAACCACTTAAAAATTCGGCAGCCTAACGGCGCCACTTAAAACATCAAAATACTGAATTGAAGAGATCAAATGAGGTCTCTCATCATATGAACATAAGAGTCCAATATGAAATATATGGAGATCATACCCCAATATAACAAAAAGGAACTTGAAATAATTGACATGAAAGTAGAACTTCAAAACGAGAAGGGTGAAGAACCACTTAAAAATTCGGCAGCCTAACGACGCCACTTAAAACTTCAAAATACTGAATTGAAGAGATCAAATGGGGTCTCTCATCATATGAACATAAGAGTCCAATATGATATATATAGAGATCATACCCCAATATAACAAAAAGTAACTTTAAATAATTGACATGAAAGTAGAACATCAAAACGAGAAGGGTGAAGAACCACTTAAAATTCGGCAGCCTAACGGCGCCACTTAAAACTTCAAAATACTGAATTGAAGCGATCAAATGGGGTCTCCCATCATATGATCATAAAATATCAGTATGATAATTTAGAGATCATACCCCAACATAATAAAAAGGAACATGAATGACTTGAATGAAAATAGAACTTGAAAACGAGGAAGGTGAAAGAATCCCTTAAAAATTCGGCAGCCTAACGGCGCCACTTAAACATTCTTAAAACGAATTGATGAGATAAAGGGGGGGGGTCTCTCATCATATGAACATGAAATAGGCAGTAGTATGAATATAAACGAACATCATCCAACATAAGAACATGGAGTATAAAAGAAATGACATAAAAGAGATTACTTGAAAAGAAAGAGAGAGGTCGGATCCCTTACCTTAAAATGTAACTCTTAAACCTCAAAGGTTGGGACCTTGAGGGCTTGGGGGAACCTTGGGAGGATTCCGTGGGAGGTAATGAGACCAGAAATTCGTTTTGAATGAGTGGGGAGTCGAATGGATGAGAGGAGGGCTTGGTATTTATAGGGAAAGTGAGGGGACAAGGCATTAATGGCCAAGGGACACCTCACATGTGCTTTTCTCAAACCCATGTGCTCTCCCTTGACATTTATCATGGAGTTAGGCCACATGGGGCCCCAAAAACAATAATTCATCACCCCTGGCCGACCAACCCTTAAATGATCTCATGACATCATCATGACACAATTATGATGTCATTAAACATACCGAAACCCTAAAACTGCATTTTTACTATTCACTGAAAAATTCATCTTTCTCAGAAAAATCCCAAACATTCACCTTAACTAAATATCAATGCCCCGATTTCAAAAATGAACTCCATTTTATAAAAATAATTTTCTAAATATTTTTAGTTTTATTTTTAAATAAATACACTATTCACCGAAAATTCATTTTTTTCAGAAAAATCCCCAAAAATTACCATAACATAATATCGATGCTCTGAGTTCAAAAATAAAGTCATATTTATAAAAATAATTTTCTAATTATTTTTAATTAAATTTTTAATTAAAAAACACTATTCATCCGAAAAAACTAATACTTGAATAATAATTTATGAAACTGTTATTTAACCATTTTATTGAATCAAATTACTTAATCAATGTGCCTAGCTTATTTTAATACTTTCTTTAAGTGAGATTGCTAATCCATTTGGACACATTATTAATCCTAATCATAAAATCACTATTCATAATTTACTATTCATCAAAAATCAAGTTGATCTTATTAGACTCTAAATTTAGTACTGAACATAATTGCAGAAGACCATTTTTTGAAAATCATTACACATTTTTAATTATTTAGGGTTTACATAAACATATTTAAAATATCCTTTTTCTAAAATTCATCAAAAATTTGCATACTATATTTATCCGGTCATTTGAAAATTCATAAAAGAAATCGAAATTTTATTTAAAACAAAGGATTACACAAGGCAGTTACGGTCTCCTTACATAGCCCCTTATCACACCAGCATAGGACCTAAGTGTAAGGTGTGCTAAGGTGAGAGAATCCGAGGGAGGCTCGGCCAACATCGCACGAGTAGTAATTTCTATCAGTTTGAACTTCTCGCGAAGGGGATCCCGTTCTAGCTTTATACGATGAAGTTCAGCTTGGGTTTGGTCCAGAGCAAAGCCCAGTGGTGCTACCTCCTTCCCAACTTCTGTTAGATGGGCTTCGATCGGTCCAAGACTACTGGGTGAGGCCATCGAATCTTCTTTCTATATTAATTAACCAAGATTGCTTGTATTTAGAGACAATAGTCAAAATGTTTAGTTTCCAGCGGTCATATTGACCAATTGTCAAATAACAGTAAAAACCCAAAAGTCTCATTTTAATTATACTCATGTTACCAAATGAAACATTTTTGTTGAGTATAACCATAACACATAAAATTAGGAAACAAAATTTATTTAAAAAATTCGGGTCGTTACAATCTTCCCCCATTAAGAAATTGCATCCTCGCAATTTTAAAATTGGGTTTTGAAATTTCATTGAAAGTCCCACATCGGAAAAGGAGTCAGTAAAAATATTACTTTAAAATAAAGAATGGGAAGTACAAAGGTCACCTGAGTTAACCCACACTAGGGTTCCATGTAGGAAAACATGGACATGGAGGAGAAAACAAAGGGTCAAGTTCTGAGGGAGAGTGATAGAGAACATGATTAGGAGAAAGTTAACCATGAGAAAATCCCAAACTTATGATGTGTGTAAACGGTCTTTGATTACCTAGTAGGAAACGTAAACCAACAGCATTTTTGTTTTACGTTTCTTTTCATAATTTTGAGGATTTCATTTACTACATAGAACAAAAACATAAGAAAATATACCTACCTTCAAGTAGAGTCTCATCCTTTAACAAGTCCCTACCAACACTAATCTTTTCTCCAAATGATGAGAATTCAAAAACACTTGGTCTCATAAAAGCACAAGAATCATCTTCTATAGAATCACATAATCTACAAAAGATTAACTATCTATTTCTTCTATCTTTAAACATTATCCCAAAAACAGAAAGGTTAAGGTAAAACAACTCTTCAAAAAGAAAGAATCCCATAGGAATGGAAACTACTTTTAAATCATCAAAGTTCCATGGTACTACCCAAAGTTCATCATAGACCATTCCATAAATAACGGTCCTTAAAATTCCTCAAAACAAACTAAACTAATATTGAAACCCAAATACAAGAAGGATTTGATAACATAGTCTTCCAAAAAAACTTCATTGTTCATCTCCAGACAACATCAACCACTCCTATCATCTTATAAAAAAGGTAGCTAACCTAAACATATTTTACCCAAGATAAGTTAGTCATTCCCATAAGTAAGCTAAATTACTATAAGTTCACCTTAAATTCATCGATTCTTCAAAATATAAGTCAACCTTACTCCTTAATGAAAATACCGTAGTAATCTATTTACCTCGATCAAATATGGTTCCCAAAATAATGAACGTCTTCCAAAATAATAATCATATTTTAATCCCCTAATCATCCCATTCATATTAATACGAAAATCGTCACATTTCATATCACATTGGTTGTCGGAACATGTTCTTCCATTTCCCACCATTAACTAAGAAGAGAAAGCATAATTAGGGGCTTAAGTACTTAGCTAATAATCATGAAAAGGAACTGAAAGCATATAAGGATAAATTGTATATGAAAGGTATACCCTAACTTGTGATCTCCTAGGTTCCCATCTAGGTTATGAATGATCATATATTCTTATGTGAACCTTTATTTTATTTTATCTTTGTTCCTTTAACAATGGTTCATACCAAGATTATGAATTTACCAAAGCATATCCCCCGGGAGTGTCGTAACCATGAGTGCAGCAAGGCCCGTTGTCGTGTACCAGTTCCCGTTCGAGTCTAGCTCAAAGAGGTGTTTTCGGGTTTTACCCCTATGTACATCTGTGCCAGAGCCACCTCTACCTACTCGTATCCAGACAAGGATGTATTTTCTTGGCAACCCCATACTGAATACTCACCAAAATACCAGGAAGATTTCCTATATTAAACTTTTCTATAGGGTTCTTCCTAGAGTTTTCATATCCTAATTTCCACAAATAACTAAACTATCCTTTGATACCAACTATATCATCCCGTCTTTTTATAACATAACTTTCATTCCATTACACGGAACTGAGGATCATTAAGGTTTAGTGTCTTAGAAACAAGGAACATAAAACATGAAAAAAAAATTCTTCTTAAACACTTGAAAGGATTATCATCATGTTCACCCTAGGCTCATTACTGCATCTCATAACATGGGGACATAGATCAAAAGGAAGGGTGAGCAGAAGGCCCAGCAAGGGAAATAAGTGAAACATTTTACATATGAACTTGAGATACATCAATAAAGTCATGAAAAGAACTTTAAGGCATGAAAATGAAATCATGAGGCATATCATAATAAAAATAAAACTTTTTCATAACTTGAATATGTGGCTACATCATTTATCATAGACAATCATGAACATATCACCAAGGTCCATCCCCAAGGTGTCATTTTAAAATTACCAAGGTTATTCACCAAGGTATCGTGAAAATTGTAATCTCTAGTGGTTACATCATTACCCAATGCATTGGAGCGCTATCAGGGCACACCCTTAAATTTGCCTTTATAATAATGTGAGACACATATATCATCATCAAACATTTCATAAATAACCCATATAGCATAAAGGAAATGGGTTTCATTTCATAATCATAACTTTTTAAAAACTGCTTTAAAGACATGATCTTTATATCACTTTAAAACCCACAGAAAAGGAAGGTGGGTCTCACGTATGTAAATCCCAGAATTTAAAATAGAACATTTTGGTATATATGTGAATACCCCTTTAGAAGAAAGATCTTTGAGTATTCACTTAATAAAATAAAATAACTTTAGAAAAAGAGATAGACATTTTGAGACAGAAATTCTGCAGCATAACGGCAATGTTCCGAGGTTTTAGAAGACATTAAAAGAGAGGTAAAATGGGTCAAACATTCATAAATGACCCATAAAATAGTACATGGACAGAATAAGAAGGATACATGATCATGGTAATGAAATTTCAATGACATACCATTTGAAATGAAAAACATGGAAGGAAGAAAAAAAATTAGATTTCTCTTATGAAAGTTCGGCATCCTAACGGCGTTACTTAAACATCAACAAAAATGATTTGAAAAGATCAAATAGGGTCTCTCATAATGTGAACATAATAGTTAAGTATGATATATATAGAGATAATTCCCCAACATAACAAAAAATAACTTTAAAGAATTGACATGAAAGTAGTACTTCAAAACGAGAAGGGTGAAGAACCACTTAAAAATTCGGCAGCCTAACGGCGCCACTTAAAACATCAAAATACTGAATTGAAGAGATCAAATGGGGTCTCTCATCATATGAAAATAAGAGTCCAATATGATATATATAGAGATCATACCCCAATATAACAAAAAGGAACTTGAAATAATTGACATGAAAGTAGAACTTCAAAACGAGAAGGGTGAAGAACCACTTAAAAATTCGACAGCCTAACGGCGCCACTTAAAACTTCAAAATACTGAATTGAAGAGATCAAATGGGGTCTCTCATAATATGAAAATAAGAGTCCAATATTATATATATAGAGATCATACCCCAATATAACAAAAAGGAACTTGAAATAATTGACATGAAAGTAGAACTTCAAAACGAGAAGGGTGAAGAACCACTTAAAAATTCGGCAGCCTAACGACGCCACTTAAAACTTCAAAATACTGAATTGAAGCGATCAAATGGGGTCTCTCATCATATGATCATAAAAGATCAGTATGATAATTTAGAGATCATACCCCAACATAATAAAAAGGAACATTAAAGACTTGAATGAAAATAGAACTTGAAAACGAGGAAGGTGAAAGAATCCCTTAAAAATTCGGCAGCCTAACGGCGCCACTTAAACATTCTTAAAACGAATTGATGAGAGCAAGGGGGGGGGGTGTCTCTCATCATATGAACATATAATAGGAAGTAGGATGAATATAAAAGAACATCCTCCAACATAAGAACATGGAGTATAAAAGAAATGACATAAAAGAGATTACTTGAAAAGAAAGAGAGAGGTCGGATCCCTTACCTTAAAATGTAACTCTTAAACCTCAAAGGTTGGGACCTTGAGGGCTTGGGGGCATCTTGGGAGGACTCCTTGGGAGTTAATGAGACCAGAAATTCGTTGTGAATGAGTGGGGAGTCGAATGGATGATAGGAGGGCTTGGTATTTATAGGGAAAGTGAGGGGACAAGGCATTAATGGCCAAGGGACACCTCACATGTGCTTTTCTCAAACCCATGTGCTCTCCCTTGGCATTTATCATGGAGTTAGGCCACATGGGGCCCCAAAAACAATAATTCATCACCCCTGGCCGACCAACCCTTAAAAGATCTCATGACATCATCATGACACAATTATGATGTCATTAAACATACCGAAACCCTAAAACTGCATTTTTACTATTCACTGAAAAATTCATCTTTCTCAGAAAAATCCCAAACTTTCACCTTAACTAAATGTCAATGCCCCGATTTCAAAAATGAACTCCATTTTATAAAAATAATTTTCTAAATATTTTTAGTTTTATTTTTAAATAAATACACTATTCACCGAAAATTCATTTTTTTCAGAAAAATCCCCAAAAATTACCATAACATAATATCGATGCTCTGAGTTCAAAAATAAAGTCATTTTTATAAAAATAATTTTCTAATTATTTTTAATTAAATTTTTAATTAAAAAACACTATTCATCCGAAAAAACTAATACTTGAATAATAATTTATGAAACCGTTATTTAACCATTTTATTGAATCACATTACTTAATCAATGTGCCTAGCTTATTTTAATACTTTCTTTAAGTGAGATTACTAATCCATTTGGACACATTATTAATCCTAATCATAAAATCACTATTCATAATTTACTATTCATCAAAAATCAAGTTGATCTTATTAGACTCTAAATTTAGTACTGAACATAATTGCAGAAGACCATTTTTTGAAAATCATTACACATTTTTAATTATTTAGGGTTTACATAAACATATTTAAAATATCCTTTTTCTAAAATTCATCAAAAATTTGCATACTATATTTATCCGGTCATTTGAAAATTCATAAAAGAAATCGAAATTTTATTTAAAGCAAAGGATTACACAAGACAGTTACGGTCTCCTTACATAGCCCCTTATCACACCAGCATAGGACCTAAGTGTAAGGAGTGCTAAGGTGAGAGAATCTGAGGGAGGCTCGGCCAACATCGCACGAGTAGTAATTTCTATCAGTTTGAACTTCTCGTGAAGGTGATCCCGTTCTAGCTTTATACGATGAAGTTTAGCTTGGGTTTGGTCCAGAGCAAAGCCCAGTGGTGCTACCTCCTTCCCATGTTCTGTTAGATGGGCCTTCGATCGGTCCAAGACTACTGGGTGAGGCCATCGAATCTTCTTTCTATATTAATTAACCAAGATTGCTTGTATTTAGAGACAATAGTCAAAATGTTTAGTTTCCAGCGGTCATATTGACCAATGGTCAAATAACAGTCAAAACCCAACAGTCTCATTTTAATTATACTCATGTTACCAAATGAAACATTTTTGTTGAGTATAACCATAACACATAAAATTAGGAAACAAATTTTATTTAAAAAATTCGGGTCGTTACAGTACAGGTGGTGGGGTGGTGTTTAGGAGGTGTGGGGGTGTCGTCTAGGGTGTTGGTGGGTGTCCAGGGGGGTGTCCAGGGGGTGGGGGGGAGGGGCTGTCCAGGGTGGGGGGGTGTCCATGGGGCAGTCCGATGGGTTGTGTCCAGTGGGTTGGGGGGCTTTCCAGGGGGTGGGGTGGTGTACAAGGGGTGGGGTGGTGTCCGGGGGTGGGGGGTCCAAGGGGTTGGTGGGGTTGTCCAAGGGTGGTGGGGTGGTGTCCAAGGGGTTGGTGGGGGTGTCTATGGTGGGTGGGGTGGTGTCCAGGGGAGGTGGTGGTGGCTGTCCATGGGGATGGGGTGTCCAGGGGGTGGGGGTGTCCAGGTGGAGGTGTGGTGTCTAGGAGGGGTGGTGGTTCCATCTAGGGGGTTGGTGGGTGTCTAGGGGGTGGGTTGTCCAGGGGGTTTGGTCATATTTCCATACGTCAGTTGTTGTTTTCTCATAAAATTCTGTCTATTTTAAACAAAAGAGAGACACTTTGAGTGATACCAGCCACACGATGCCTCATATTGAAGCAAGGTTGACTCGTACACGTCAAAAATGATAATGGATCATTCCCCAAAAGTATCAAGACAATCTGAATGCATTTGGTCAGATTTCCATACGTCATTTTTTGTTTTCACTTAAAATTCTGTCCATTTTAAACAAAAGAGAGACACTTTGAGTGGTACCAACCACACCATGCCTCATATTGTAGAGGGGTTGAACCTTGAACCTTAAATGTCACAAATGACCCATGTATCATTATAATAAATTATCAACACATCTCAAATGCATTTTTTGGATTTCCGTACGTCAGTTGTTGTTTTCACTTAAAATTTTATCCATTTTAAACAAAAGAGTGACATTTTGAGTGATACCGGCCACACCATGCCTCATATTGAGTTGGGATTGACTTGTACACGTCACAAAGGACCCATGGATCCTTCTCCTAAAGTATCAACACAACCGGAATTCATTTGTTCAGATTTCTGTACATCAGTTGCTATTTTCACTTAAAAGTCTGTCCATTTAAAACAAAAGAGAGATACTTTGAGTGATACCAACGACACTGTGCCTCAGAATGTGGTGGGGTTGACCCGTACACGTCAAAAATGACACATGGATCACTACCCTAAGGTATCAACACAATCCTAATGAGTTTGGTTGGATTTCTATACGTCAGTTGTTGTTTTCACTTAAAATTTACTAGTGCAGAAAACGTTTTTTACGTCGGTTATTTTTAATTTTTTACGTCGGTTTCTAGCCGACGTTAATACGTGGGACATTATAAATAAGGTTTTTTACGTCTGTTATTTAAAAACCGACGTCAAAAAACATAAAATCGCGATGTTTATCACGTCGGTTATCGAAGAACCGACGTTATAAACTGGGGTTAGGGTGGTTTATCACGTCCGTTCTATGAGAACCGACGTGATAAACCGGGATGAGCGTGGTTTATCACGTCGGTTCATATAAACCCGACGTGAAAAACTGGGGGAGGGGGGGTTTATCACGTCGGTTAGTCAATAACCGACGTGATAAACCCTTGTGCAGGCCGTTTAGCACGTCCATTATTCAATAACCGACGTGCTAAACCATTCTCTAGGCCCTTTATCACGTCGGTTATTAAATAACCGACGTGATAAACCATTATCCATGACTTTTATCACGTCGGTTATTAAATAACCGACGTGATAAACAAGTTTACAGGCCTTTTATGACGTCGATTATGAAATAACCGACGTGATAAACTATTTTCCAGGCATTTTATCATGTCGATTATTAAATAACCAACGTGATAAACCCAATTTTTTTTTAAACAGAATGCAGTGATCTTATCTCCACCAGAATCAACCAGAAAATAAATCAAAAAATCATACCACAAAAACAGAAGTACATCAAAAATAAGCATGTAAATAGATAACATATAAAACTTACCCACTAGACAGAATCCACCCTCATTTATACCCCATGGAAAGCCCTCCCCCACCCCGTTGGAGCCCTCACCCTCATGTATACCCCCTGGACAGCCCTCCCCCACCCCGTTGGAGCCCTCACCCTCATGTATACCCCCTGGACAACCCTCCCCCACCCCGTTGGAGCCCTCACCCTCATGTATACCCCCAGGACAGCCCTCCCCCACCCCATTGGAGCTCCCAACCTCATGTATACCCCTTGGACAACCCTCCCCCACCCCATTGGAGCCCCCACCACACTCCTGGACTGCCCCCCGACCCCCGGACACCCCCAAACACCCCTCGACAACCCCCCACCCGCCTGAACAGCACCTCCTCACCCCCTCACCCCACTTGACAGCCCCCACCACACCCATGGACAACCCCCCACCCCTGGACAGCACTCCCACACCCCTGGGCCGGCTTCCCACACCCCTGGACATCCCTTCCACCCCTCCCCCACAGACCCAAATCCATACCAGAATAACCATCAAAAGTAGACCAAAACAAGAAGTAGAGAAAAATTAAACATTCACTTATATAACATTCAAAACTTACACTGTAAACTTCAAAAAAAACTAAATCAAAACTAAACAACTACCAAATATACAATTAAAACGACAATATTCAAAATTACATTTTACATTACAAACAACTAAAATTCAATCAAACCTGTAAAATAATTTGACCACTCCACTTGTACGTGTTTGATGTCTTCAGCAGTATAGGGTTGAGGGTCATCAAAAAGCTACAAATGAAAAAGAAGATAGTTTACATGTATAATGAATAAATCAAATTGAAATATGATGGAAAAGTTTAAGAGGAAATCGTTCCAGGTCAAAATTCACAACTGTCCCAGTTGTTATTATTTCATACATAAATCTTAACATATAATATCCGCATTCGATGAGGCCTTGTTGTTCATGACAATTCTGTTTTGAATGAGTGTAAATTAAATATAATATTTTTATGTAACAAATCAAAAAGTAGAAATTATAAATGTAAATGTACCTTCGCCTTTACATATTTGATCTTTGCATTTATTTTCTTTGTGTTTTTTCAAAAGTAGGCCCATGCACTATTAGAAAAATAATACGAATGGGGTAAATTTAAAATTTATTATAATATATAAAACTATTGAGAAATTGAAACTTACTTTTCCAATATATTCTTAAAACTTTCCCGCACATCACCATGAACAGAGCATATCCAATAAAGAGCTTTCTCCCTTGGGAAAAAAATCCCTAACATCCAATGATTACTGATAAAAGGAAATTTAATGTTAGTGGTTTTTTATGTTAAAAGATAATTTACTATTCGAGAGAAATGTGTTTCATACCTCTCACAAAAAGGCATCATCCAACATTGTTGGATTATATTATTTTCAAATCTTTCAGCAATATAAACCATTCTTTGTTCCTCAGTCAATGCACATGCTTCAGGGGAAATCAATTGCGGGTCCATGAATCCATATACTTCTATCAGTTCATTACTCTCACAAATTTTATAAAGATACCTAATACAAAACATATATAAGTATACATTTTTAATAAATATAATGCAGGGAAAAGTTGTTACGACTTACATGGAAAAAATTTGCACCACATTGATGCCCAACTTATCTCCAGTAACAAGCTCCATGATATCAGATTTTGTAATCCCCACAGTTATTTCACGTCCACAAACATGAGATTCCATTGGAAACTCATAAAAACCCAACAACAAATGTGAATATCTTGACAATCTGTCAAGACCACTGGAATCTATATCTGATGTCATAGCCTGTTGTCTTTGTTGTTGTCTATACAGTATTTCTTTACCTTTGAAGTATTCCTGTGAAAAAAATTGAGAATTATAGTAGTTTTCAAATGATAAAACAACATTAATAAAAAAATAAAATAAAAGATATAACATTCATACCTCTATGGTAATGAGTCGAAGAAGTCTGGATGGCCAAACTAAAAAATGGCCGATACTCTGTCCAACTGTCTCCACCTCATCTGTAGGTATTGGTACCCTAGCTGATCTATCTATAATATCCTGTACAGTGACCCTCTGATTCTCTACCTCTAATTGTTGATGATGAACTGTATCTCCTATACAATATACCAACCCGTATGCTACTATATGATGTTGAGAATCATAAACATACAACTCGCAATATGTAGGAAGCTGCGGAGGAGGCGTAGGATAAAAAATGGGGTCCGCAGGCTGAGGTGGGGGAGTGGGAGCTACTGGCGGAGGTGGAGGATAAATAATGGGGTCTGCAGGGGGAGGTGGAGTAGTGGGAGCTGCAGTCTGAAATTGTCTTTGCATTTCTGCAAACATAGATTGCACCGAATCTTTAATCTTGTCTTCCATCGTCGCATTAATATTTTGAACTTCAGCCTCCAAGGATTCTATTTTTTTTATAAACCCCTCAATGTTAGAAGTTGAAGAACGTGGAAACACTTTTCTTACCGATACACCTGTCAGATATCCTCTTAAACGACCAGGATGTTCGGGCCTTCCCAATGCTGCAAATAAAATATCTTCCCTCCCAGTAGCTGTAAATGTCCCCTCTGAACTTTGCTCCTCAAGAGAGTCCTGTATTAATTAATTGAACATTTCTGTAATGATTGAAACTTATATGAAGAAAAAAGTTAACATAAATAAATTAAATAGATATCTTACAATCCTCTCAGCTATGATTCTCGATACTTCCGAAAGATATTGCCCTTTTTTCCCTTCCGAGCTCTCTTCCATTTTTCATGTCTATATGGAGGGGATGGAGGGGCCACCTCTCCAGAGCTTGAAGACTCAGCTCTTAGTTGTTGAAATTTTTCCGCTATCATTTTTTCTTCCAATAATGTATACCCTCCCCGAGATAAACTATGAGGGTATACATTTTTAGATTGGATCTCCTGATGAGATTTCCTTGTTTGCTATAATTTAAGAATAAGAAATCATTAACAAAACATTAATAAAATCATTTATATAAGAAAGTATATAAAAGTTTTCATTGCCCTTACCAGAAATGACTCTGTTTTTCTACTTTCAAAAAACTGTCTCCATGTGTCTTCATCTATAAAAGGATATATATGACATGGATTGTCATGACTCCTATGACCATAAATGAAATCAGATGTGAGGATTGATTTGAAATCCCTCCATCTCCTAGCAGCCAACGATAAGCATTTCTTCCTGACTCCTCCAGTGTCAGGAATATCAAATGTCATCTGTTAAAGAAGAGGTTAAACATATTATATATACCAGAAACATTAAAAGAATGGTCAAACAATGACAAAATATCTTACCAAAATCGTCTCCCACAACTGAGAGATAACCGCTTTATCCACACCTCTCCAATCATCATACATAATGCTTACTTTGGTCTTAGCCTGAGTTGCAACAAAACTCTTAAAATCTTTGGCATTCGGACCTCTAGGAATATCATCATCATCAAACTCAACTACTATCCACTGATCCTGCGTACGGGCAAGTGATAATTTTGGTAAACGTGTGCAACCACGTTTACCAACCTTTGAACTCTTTGTCGTAATAGGAGCATGTGAATGTTCATCCCCAGAGGTATGACTAGCAATATGCTCCTCCCCAGAATCATGTGGTTGATCATCTGACTGATCTGTCATTATCCTTCAAATCAAAAAAACAAACGTCAGTTCACAAATATACAAATTCAAATATTTTAATACTACTGTAATCAGAAAATAGAAAGGTGTACTGGGTTACATAATAGTAAACATTGGTAATATGGTAAGCATGTTAAACATTGGTAAAGATGGCAAAGATGGTCAAGATGGTCAAAATGGTCAAGATGGTAAAAAATGGAAAAAATGGTAAACCTGGTAAACATTGTAAACATGGTAAAGTAATTGTCATTGAACAAAAATAAGCATTTTAAAAATCCTGTAATGGTTATAAACTGTTGGGTCGTAGAGCATTTCCTTCTGTCTGGGTTCCACCGGCTGACCGGTGGTCATCCACCGGTTGGCCGGTGTCACCAGGCAGTGGGCAAGCCTACGACCTGGGTCCTCCGGCTGGCCGGTGGGCAAGAACCGGTTGGCCGGTGCGCTAACACCGGCTGACTGGTGGCTCCGGCAGAAAGCAATGCTTCTGCCAGAGACCACCGGCTGGCCGGTGGTCATCTACCGGTTGGCCGGTGTCACCAGGCAGTGGGCAAGCCTACTGCCTTGCCCTCCGGCTGGCCGGTGGGAAAGAACCGGTTGGCCGGTGCCCATACCGGCGGGCCGGTGGGAGGCCATCGGTCGGCCGGTAGACTTAGAGAGTCAATATCATCCTTCTTGGGCCAACTCCTGGGCAACCTTTTAAAACATGTTTTAATAAATAAAAAACTTACAATATCTAACATTTATGGAAAAAATAAATGTAAACAAGAAATAAACATATGTTACCTGTAATTTTAGGAATGTACAGATGGATTGTTTTCCCAAATTCCTTCGTCGTGATCATTCCTTATGGCACAAACTATGTCTTCAACATGATCGTCATTATGTTCTGTAAATATTTCAATTGAAGTAGGGATCTCACATAAATCAGCATATTCATCAAGTTCATCCTCACCAACATATTGTTTTTTTCCTTGTAAAACAACAGCCCACTGCATATCTGATTGATCTACTACATAAAAAATTTGTTTTGCATGTGTTGCCTTATAAAAGAATCAGCTGTGTCTTCCAATCTATTCAGATTAACAAGTGTCATTCCAAATTCATCGTGTCTAACACTGTTGTTACCGTTAAACCATTTACAGTTAAAAACGGGAACTTTAATTTTAAAGTAATCAACCTCCCATATGTCTTCAATCACTCCATAATATGCATTTGATGCAGAAATTGGGTTTTTGGCCTTAGCACTCGAAAAATGCATTGCTTCTGCAAACACCAATACACCACTATTCTGAACCGCACTTCTGTTGTCCTGAGCTTTTGTATGAAATGTATTACCATTAATGTCATAACCAGACCACGTTATCACATTTAAACATGGACCACCCACTATCCATTTTAATGTCTCTGATACATCTGATCTACCAAGCAAAGTCTTTTTAATCCATGACAAAAAAGTTTTGTTGTGCTCATTCAAAATCCACATTTCTTTCTTCTTTGGATGACATTGTTTCAACTCATTAATGTGCAATGTGATATATGGTTGAGCATCAGCTATGTTCTTCAAGATGTATGATTCTAACTTCTTCATATATTCAGCTGACAATGATTTGACTTTCAAGCCACGAATCCCCTTTCCCTCATTATTAACTCGTTCATGGCGAGATGGAGGCAAACCTATGTGTTGCGCCGCAGCCAAGTAGCTTGTACAAAACTCTGCTACCTCCTCAGAAATATACTTTTCAATAATGGAGGCTTCAGGTCGATATAGATTTTTAACATACCCCTTTAATATTTTCATATACCTTTCAAAAGGATACATCCAACGAAGATATAATGGTCCACAAAGCTTTATTTCTTGAACCAGATGAATCATTAAATGCACCATTATATCAAAAAAAGTTGGAGGAAAATACATTTCCAATTGACAAAGTATTAAAATTGCATCCATTTCCAAAATGTTCAAAGCATTCACATCAATCTCCTTGTTACAAATTGAATTGAAAAAATAACACAACTTCATTATAGTCTTTCTGACACGAATGGGCAATATTCCACGCAATGCAACTGGTAGAATTTGTTGCATCATGACGTGACAATCATGTGATTTCATACCTATCAACTTCAAGTCCTTCATTGAGACAAAATTTTTTACATTAGAAGAATAACCTTGAGGCACTTTGGTATCATGAAGACACTGACAGAAGCTAATTTTCTCCCTCTTTGATAATGTATGACAAGCCGGGGGAAGAAATGTTCGTCTTCCTTTAGGAGTGGGAGCTAACTCCAAACGTATTCCCATTGATAGTAAGTCTAATCTTGCATTCAACCCATATTTAGTCTTTCCTTTAATATCTAACAATGTTCCAATCAAAGAATCACATATATTATTCTCCACATGCATGACATCAATATTATGTTTAACTTCATGATACCTCCAATATGGTAGCTCAAAAAATATTGACCTTTTCTTCCAAATATGTCTATCATTACCAGATTTATGTGTCTTTCCCAATGTCACGTCAAGGTTTTTCACCCTCTCAAAATACTTATCATGGGATAAAGGTTTTGGAGCAGTATCAAATTCTTGTGAGCCATTAAATGCCTTTTTTAGTCTTCTATAAGGGTGTTCCATAGGCAAAAAATTTTGATGACCCATGTACACTATTTTCCTCCCATGATGCAATTGACAATAGGACGTCTGTTGTTCGCAAATTGAACATGCTTTATGCCCTTTAACACTGTATCCAGACCAATTTCCATACGCTGGGAAGTCATTTATAGTGAACAGAAGCACTGCATGCAGTTGAAAATATTCCATTTTATAAGAATCATACACCCTAATACCATCAGCCCATAACAGTTTCAAATCATCAATCAAAGGTGACAAGTAAACATCAATATCATTACCGGGTTTCTTTGGACCAGAGATCATTGTACTCAAAATGACATATTTGCGCTTCATACAAACTTCAGGAGAGAGGTTGTAAATTACCAATAAAACAGGCCATGAATTATGTGTGCTACTGAGTGTTCGGTATGGATTCATTCCATCTGTGCACAACCCTAGTCTGAGATTTCTTATTTCATTTCCAAATGTAGAATACTGCGCATCAATTTTCTTCCATTGTGGACAATCAGCTGGATGACGTATTTTTCCATCACATACCCGCTCTTCAGCATGCCATCTTAACCTTTTTGCATCATGTGAATTAGCAAATAAACGTTTGAAACGATTAATTATAGGAAGATACCAAAATACCTTTGAAGGGAGCTTTGTAATATCTACATCACCCTGTGATTTTGCTTTCACCTTATACCGTGATGTCCCACATTTTGGACACTCTGACATAAATTCATATTCCTTCCTATATATAATGCATTCATTCGAACAGGCATGTATTTTCTCGTATCCCAATCCCATCGGGCATAATATTTTCTTGGCTTTGTAAAGTGAATCCGGAAGATCGTTATCTTTTGGAAGAATGTCTTTCATCAATTGTAGCAGCTCTGTAAAACTTCTGTCACTCCATCCATGCTTCGCCTTTAGGTTAATCAATATTAACACCACCGACAGAACCGTAAAATCTGTACAACTAGGATATAATGGTTTTTCAGCATCACCATATAGACGTGCAACTGTCGGTTCTATCTCAATTTGTTCTGCTACAATATCACGAATCATTTCTTCAATTCCATCGGAGTTACCATCTTGCGAATCATCATCATCAGTGACATTCCGTCCAGTTTCACCATGCCAAATCCAAGGGCTGTATCTCGGATTAAAACCATGACATATCAGATGATCTTTTATCTCTCTACTTTTCAACTTCTTCATATTCAAACATTTCGGGCATGGACAGAAAAAAATGTCACTACTTGGAATATTTCGTTTTGCAAATTCCAAAAAGGCATCAACACCTTCCTCAAATTCCTTGCTCATTCGATGTGCCGTAATCCAACTTCGACTCATTATTACCTATAATAAATATCATCAAAAAAATATATATTTTTAAGATAAGACAAAACATTTTTATATGAAAAAAATCATAATTTGAATGTAAAACAATTTAAAATATAAAACAAATCTTGAAAGTAGTAGTAGTTTTCATAAGTACCCAACACCAAATAGCTATACATCGTAAGTGTCATGTTAAAAATATGAATATAGACCATTTGTTTTATGTTTAATAATATTGTCATATTATCTGATCATTTTGATTATATATTAGAATTATTATATCCTTTTGATCCGATATATAATCTAAGGACATTAATATTTCTTTAGAAAAAGTAATGTTAATATCATAGTAATGTAAAAAAAAGTATATGTCGAACTATATATATGTAATACCAATAAAAAAATACATATGTGTTTGGCCTAGGTTTCACACATAAATCAACTCATCTCACAGATTAAATTTTTGAATCATCCTACATAATACTTATTTCTATAACTTAGGGAATCAAAATAATAATGTTGCTGGAAGAATGGAACGTTACAGTACCACCCATTATTTTTCAGATTTTGCTGAAGCTAATCCACAATGTTTTAATAATCATTTGCGAGTTGAATGTTGCGAGTTGAATGAACATACTAACCATTTGCAATAAAAAAAATTCCACGAGATTCAAAAACGAACGAAAAGCAAATCAAGAATCAAAACAAAAACGAACGAAATAAATTCGTAGAAGGCTTACTTGAATGTCGCAAGTTGAGATGATAGATCCGAGAGCAGTGAAGAAGATAAACAATGAAGCCAAAATGATTGTAATGCAGGCGATCGACGAGCTGATTAGAGTTTACCGCGCGAGAGAGAGACGAGCCGGCGACTGTCAATCGAAAAAATCGTAAATGACAGAACGCGGGTTTTAATTTTTTTAAATGCTTTATAACGTCGGTTATTATATAACCGACGTTATAAACTATTTTTAAGCTTTTTTAAGTCGGTTATTTTATAACCGACGTTATAAACCCCAGGGTGCTTTGGTTTTTACGTCGGTTATCCAATAACCGAAGTAAAAAACCAATGCACCCGGGGGTTTGTTACGTCGGTTATGTTCTAACCGACGTAAAAAACACCGCGCTTTGGTTTTTTACGTCGGTTATTTGATAACCGACGTAAAAACCGCGGTTTTTTTACGTCGGTTACAAAATAACCGACGTCCAAAACCCCCGCGCATTGATTTGTTACGTCGGTTATCAAATAACCGACGTAAAAACCCAATAGGCGCGATTTGTAACGTCGGTTATTAAAATAACCGACGTGAAAAATCTACTCGCCGCATTGTTACGTCGGTTATATATAACCGACGTAAAAAATGGTGACGTAAAAAACGATTTCTGCACTAGTGATTCTATCAATTTTAAACAAAAGAGAGACACTTTGAGTGATACCGTCCACACTATGCCTTAGATTGAGGCGGGGTTGACTCATACATGTCAAAAATGACCCATGTATCATTCCCCCTAAAGTATCAACACATCCTGAATGCGTTTGGTCAGATTTCTGTACATCAGTTGTTGTTCTCACATAAAATTCTGTTCATTTTAAACAAATGAGAGACACTCTGAGTGATACCGGCCACACCATACATCGGATTGAGGCGGGGTTGACTCTTAGATGTCACAAATGACTCATGTATCGTCCCCTAAAGTATCAAAACAATATTAATGCTTTTGGTCAGATTTCTCTACGTCAGTTGTTGTTTTTACTTAAAATTCTGTCCATTTTAAACAAAAGAGATACACTTTGAGTTATACCAGCCACACCGTGCCTCAGATTGAGGTGAGATTGAATCTAACACATCAAAAATGACCCATGGATAGTTACCATAAATTATAAACACAATCCTAATGTGTTTTCTCATATTTCTATACGTCAGTTGTTGTTTTCACATAAAATTTTGTCCATTTTAAACAAAAGAGAGACACTTTGAGTGGTACAGACCACACCGTGCCTCAGATTGAGGTGAGGTTGACTCTTACATGTCAAAAATGACCCATGTATCGTTCTCATAAAGTATCAATACATCCTGAATGTGTTTGGTCAGATTTCCATATGTCCGTTGTTGTTTTCACTTAAAATTCTTAACATTTTAAACAAAAAAGAGACACTTGGAGTGATTCCAGCCACACCATTCCTCGTGTTGAGGTGGGGTTGAATTTTACATGTCAAAAATGAGCCATGGATAATTTCCCTAAATTATAAACACAACCAGAATTCATTTGGTTGGATTTTCATACTTCAGTTGTTGTTTTCACTTAAAATTCTGTCAATTTTAAACAAAAGAGAGTCACTTTGAGTGATACCGACCACACCGTTCCTCGGATTGAGGCGGGGTTAATATGTACACATCAAAAATGACCCATGGATCATTCCCCTAGAGTATTAACCCAATCCAAATGTGTTTGGTCAGATTTATGTACATCAGTAGTTTTTTTCACTTAAAATTCTATCCATTAAAAAAAAGAGACACTTTGAGTGATACCAGACACACCATCCTCGGATTGAGGTTGGGTTGAATTTTACACGTTATAAATGACCCATGGATCATTACCCTAAAGTATCAACAGAACCTGAATGCTTTTGGTTGGATATGAATGTATTTTGGATATTTTACTGGTTTTTCTTATCTAAAGCCCGAAGAAAAGTGGTTCATCATTCTTGCATGTTGTTTGTGCATTTCAATCTGTTAAAATGGGAAAATGTATCATTAGAGAATGGATTTATTATTTAATAACAATTACAATTTTCCTATAAACATTTACATACCACAAGGTTTCATCTTTTGATCCCCTTAACCCCTCTCAAAAATGACATCCAATTGTACACGTCCCCAAGTCAGATCTTTATGCAATTTGTGTACAATCTTCCATCAGGTATGCGGCCCAATCATTTCTAAAAAAATATATATTGTCTTGTGAGTATGAGGATTTTCGAATGTCATAGTATTAATCTCAAATATATAAATAAATAATTAATAAATAATATAAATGAAATAGTAGTTATTTTTTAAAATACCTCTTTAGGGATGCTAGTTTATTGATGAAAAATGATCTATTTCATAAATTTAAAAACATAATAACCGCAATCATTATTGTTTGTTTGTTTTGGAAGCTGCAAAAAATTTGATCATTAGGAGAATAAGTAACCAATGTTGATATGTGTTTGGATAGTGAAATTTTATTATATATACCATGATATTTGTCCATACATAGTACTTGCTCACCTCCTTATGCTTAGCCCATGTCCTCATTCCTTTTTTTAAATGATAATGATATACTGCCCTATCATAATATAATCCTTAGTAAAATATAATATAAATTATATTACTTGATTTTTAGACCTAAAACGTAGGATGTAGAGACTTACATATTCACAAACTCCATTATGTGTGTCCGGTTTGTTGGATATCATTGCATTGAGTCCAGAAAATAAATCTTTGGAGTATCCAATTTCACCGTAATTAGTAGCCAATGTTTCCTAAAAATAAAAAAGGAATAAGTAATAAAATAAGTGAAAATATAATTGATATGCTTTAATCGTAGAGTTTTACCCCTACATGGTTGGTATTAGGAAGAGTCTATAATCCGTAATCTTTCTTTCAAATGTTTTCAGTAAGACCTTCACTATTTCATCCTTCTTTGATGGCTCTAATTTTTTTAGTTGTGTTGATGTGGTATAAGGTCTAATGAGTCCGAATTTTGGATCATGGGAAAATTACTTCAACTGTTTTTCATATATACATATGTCAATAATCGAAAATGAATTCAGTCACAATTTTCAAATTATATGAGATTTTAGAAAATCAATTCATGAAAAAATAAATGATATATAAATTTACCACTATGATGCCTAGCCGACTGTATTCAAGGATCTCATTTACATTTTCAGCAGCAACGAAATATTGAATTTCCACTTGGTATATATTCTTTCCAAAAACCACTATATGACAACTAGCACCTCTTAGATTTGTATCCACATGAGTCTTCAATGCAAGTAAATGTTGGTAGAGGATAGGTGGTGTTATTGTTCTTTCAATAGCTCTTTGGGATTGGTTTGGAGAAGACGTTTCTTGTCATCCCCTTCCCTTTCTCCTTCTATAATAACATTAATTTGTTCAGACCCTTTTTTCATTAATTGTTAAAGGTTTAGCTTGAAAAAATGTAAATAAATACCTCTTTTTCCAAGTGTACTCTTACAAGTTGTGATGGCCATGAAATTAATGTACCAATAGCCTTTTTGACTATATTAATATCATCATCATCATGTGGAATGGGTTTTTCTTCATTTGGCGCATGAGCTACAGTAATCATCACTTTTAGATGATCTTTCGAAAGTGATCTATTATGCAGCTTGTTCTTTGGGAAGCTGAACACCGTATCCCTCGCTACAAGGTGATAGGTTGGTGTTGACAGATATAACTCACAGTCATTATCACCCTGTATAATATTAGTACAGGAAAAGTATCAGTGTTTGTCTGATTCAAATTTCATGAGAACAATAATTAGAATATTGATTACCACAGCTAAGATAGTTCTTTGAGGGGAATGGCTTTCCTCAAAGCTGGTGGGGGTGGGATGGGATCTTCACACACTGGTTGTTCTTGATTTGTTTCTTCTCCTTACTTACCACACATAAAAGTTTCTAGAAACTCTCCATACCATTGAAATCATTCTTCATGAGTTACAAGTCTTTCTCTCATTTGTTTCATTTTTTCATCTCTATCAGCCATTTTTTTTATCATAATATAATCATGGTGTTACCCAAAAACCCACACCTCTGACACGACCATATTGTTCTGGCTGCTTCAAAGCCGTTGATAATAGGTCTGTATCCACTACTGGAGTAGCTAATTCCAGTGACGGTCGGATATAGGAAAATAACTAATTATTTTTATTTTAATAGAAATTTAAAACAAATATTTTTATCATGTTATACATACACATATTTCCCACACTTTTTGTGTGTTTTCATCTACTAGCTCCCCTTCCATATTCACATGGGCCTCTTTCCATAGCACATGACGTGGGATGGATGTGTCTTTGGTTTTAAACTCATCAATCTACATATAAATATAGAAAGATAATTATGATGTTGTTTCTTGGAACCTAACAATATTACTGTAAATTTAAAAAATGTACAATTTTCTATTCCAGTAAAGAGTACCCCATCCTTGATTTATGATATGGGTATGTTGGTTTTGATGCACATTCCTTATTTTCAGTACTGAGTTGCTGTTTCATAAATGAAATATTGACAATCAAAGTGATGAATACACGTATCCTCAAACAACGTATTATCATCCAAAATGTACCTGAAACTTCTCATCCCCATAGCCGCTAATAAATGAATCTCATGCTTCTTGGGATATCAGCTGAGCATAGACAAGGGGTGGGTGCGGGTTTATTTTACCTTTGGAATCTATCAGGTGACATTTTGTTAAAATAGTTCGAAAATATCGATGAATCCTTCCTTCAATCCCTAGTACATAATTCTTGTGTGACTAATCTACTATAAATTTACTCTACAAGAGAATGAGAAGAGTAAGACACTATTTCATTATTTTATTTTCTATTAAATTAAAGAAATAATATCATAATGTTACCGTAATTTCTTCCCAGACCATAGACTTCTACCCAGACACAACATGGTGCCATGAATCTATTCTAATCAGCACATGTTGATCCGTGAATATTCCAATGTAACTAATAAACATAGATTTGTTGGTATTCACATGTTTTTCTCATGCATTCCATCTGACATCAAATTTGATTCCTTTACTTTTCTCCTTAAGAACATTGGATAACACCGTCAAACTACGAAGCACCTGTTTTTTCTACGACATCGGTCCTTTATCCCTGACCATTTCATCGATATCAACATATTCTATATGTTCATATAAAATGCTAGAAATGACATGTGTTGATGGTTGTTGGACCACAACAATAGGAGCAGCAACAGATTCAGAAACTTGTTGTTGCTCTGCACTGTGAGCTGTCGTAGCAGCAGTAGAAGTAGCAGCAGCAATAGTAGTAGTAGCAGCAACAACATCTTGAGAGACTTTATCATCCTCGAGGTTAGGAGCACTAGAACGTGAAGAATTCATTATCTGCAAAATTGGTTTAACAATTAATTTAGATTACATAAATTTAATAATTATAAGATAATAACATGAGATAAAAAATTCTATATTACAAACAAAATTTAACTTGTTTATTGAACTCTCTTTTTTTCAAAGTCTGATGGGATTTGACGCCTCTATTGATTATCCAAATCCCTTCATTGTGGTCTCCTATAACATATAAAAAATCATCTACATTGGGACCACTGCGAAATGATTGAGACCTACCACTGAAATTATCTTCCTCAACTGAATTTTCATCAGACCCTTCTGTAGTTTTGGACGATAAAAGAAAAATCGACCACTTTCAGTTTCTGGGATCTGGAACATAAAATAATTATACCACCTTTGATTCCATTATAAATTGTTTGTCTTTGTGACCTTCTTTACAAAAATCAACTTTCACAAATCCCAATTCATCTATTTTAACACCACTATTTTTATCAACCCATTTTCATTGAAAAATCAGAAATTGGAATGTCGTATAATCCAACTCCCATATTTGTTTGATAAAGAAAAAGTATGACATATTTTCATAAATTGGATTTCTGTCCTTACTACTAGAAACATTCATCGCTTCAGCCACAAGTGTAACTCCACTATTTTCCATGGTACAATATGCATCATGTTCATCTGTATAGAATGTATAACCATTAATTACATAACCATTATAAGATAATACATACACACTTGGTCTGGTAGCTAACCATCGATGTCATTTTGAAATTGAAATTTAATTTTCATCTAACTCCTTAAAAATATGGTCCTGAAACCATCCTACAAACTGGTGATTATGTGTATTTGATATCCATTTTTCATCCCTTGATGGATTCAACTACCTAAGAATATCTTTTTGGGTTTTAATATATGGAGAAATATCCCAACTATTAAGTAAAACTATAATGGTAGGTCTGCTCCCGATCTGTAATATTTATTGTCACAATATCTCTTCCAGAAATTCCCTCACCCTCAATGCATCCAGTGTGATGATATTTCAGGAGTCCAATGCTTTCCAAATTAGAGAGGTATTCGGTACAGAATTCGATGGCTTCCTTAACAATATATCACTCCACTATACAACCCTCTAGTTGACTTCGTATTTTGACATACCCTTTCAAAATCTTCATATACTGTTCAACGGGGTACATCCATCTATAGTGCATAGGACCACAAAGTCGAATCTCTCTCACCAAGTGAAGCATCAAATGAACCATCATATCAAAGAATGTTGGTGGGAATAACATTTCTAATTCACATAATATGATGACAATTTCTCCTTCCATAGCTGGAAATTTCACCGGGAATAAAACTTTGCTAGTTATAGCTTTGAAAAATAAACAAAGTTTGGTTGACGTATGATGAACATTCTTGGGGAAAATGAAACATAAAGCTATAGGAATTAAATATTGCATGAAAACATGGCAGTCATGTGATTTCAAACCTTTTAAATTCAAATAATTCATTGAAATAATGTTCTTGATATTTGATGAATACCCCTCTGGAACCTTTACATCATTGAAGAAGATGAAAAACTGATATCTCTCCTCCCTAGAAAGAGTGTGAGCAGCTGGAGGATGAAACATTCGATTTTCACCCTCCACGGGAGCCAAATCTTCTTGTATACCCATGTCAACCATGTCCAAACTTTCCTTAATTCCATCCTTTGTTTTGACATGGGAATTTAGCAACGTTCCGATAACACTACCACATACACTTTTTACACATTAATCACATCATGAAAATGTCTGACTTATATACAATTCCAGGATGATAATTCAAAAAAAACTGATCTCTTTTTCCAACCGAGTTTCATAAGGTTTTTCCAAAATGGTCTACCAAAAACAATGTTCAAATCTTTTAATTTCTCAAATAGCTGATCACCTGCTAGTGGAGACGGTGTTGTGCATTGTTCTTGACAACAATTGAATGATGTTTTCCATGATCAGTACTTATGCCGACGAGGAAGAAATCTACGATGTCCTAGAAACACATATTTTGATGAATGTTTCAACCTAATTGATTGTGTATCTTCTTCACACACAGGACACCCTTGAGTTCCTTTAATGATATATCCTGAAAAATTTCCATAAGCAGGGCAATAATTATTATCCCATACAACATCGCTCTCAATGTGAAGTATTCACTTTTATAAGCATCATACAACATAACACCTGAATCCCACAGTAACTTTAAATCCCCGATAAAAAGAGACAAATAAACAACAATATCATTACCTTATAGTTTTTGTCCTGATATAAGAATATATAACATGATGAATTTTTGCTTCATGCATATCCAAGGTGGCTAGTTATAATTTACCAACATAACATTCCATGTACTATGAGTTCTTGTTTGAAAACCAAAAGGATTCACTCCATCTATAGAAAACGTAAGACGATGGTTTCTCAGCTCTTTTCAAAATTCAGGATACTCATGATCAATTATCATCCATTGTGAAGAGTCAGCTAGGTGATGTAATTTCCCATCATTATTTCTTTTATCTTCATGCCCTGAAAATTGTCTTGCAATTTATTCACTTCCATATAGACACCTAAACCGTGGAATGATTGGAATGTACCATAAAACTTTCATAGGACTAGATTCATCTTTCTTGTATTGAGAAGCACCATACATTGGGAATTCTGGAAGTGATTTTTTCTCCTTGAGAAACAGTATACAGACTTTCAGGCAGGCATGTATTCTTTCAGAAATCATACCCATCGGGAATAGAAATCATTTAGCTTCATATGTCCGGCTTGGGAGCTCATTATCTTCTGAGAGCATGTCATTTAAGAGATAAAGTAGTTCTGTAAAATTGACATCACTCCATCCGTTGCCTACTTTCAATTTATACAACTTCAGTACAACTGACAGTGGTGTATATTTAGTTCAACCAGCATACAATGGTTTCATTTCACAACTATTTAACTTCTCAAACAATTTTGGGCAATCACAGAGTTTATCTTCAACTGTCATTGTAATTTACTCAATACGATATTCATAATCATTGAAATATGTAATCACATCCTCCCTACGGTCTTCTTCATTATCCATATTTTAATTCATATACGATGATTGATAAAACACAGTTTTATCCCAGCCAATAGCCACATTCACCTTTTCTCTGTGTTAATTCCAAAATTGATAACTCCAATCTATTCTGTGACATATAAAATGTTCTTCAAACTCTTCTGGAGCAATTATTCTATAATAACTACAACTTAAACATGGAAAATGTATTTGAGAAGAATCCTTTGTGTGATCCTTTGCAAACATGATGAACTATTTCACTTCATTTTCATACTCTATTGTCAAACGATTAGCATCCATCGAATCTTTATTCATCTCCATCCTATTTGAATCTCAAATATTAGTATTTATGATTCAAATACCAAAAAGAAGACTTCCAAATATAGTATAACATAACCACTTCCTAATAAAAATAGAAATTAATAGAGCCTAACCATTTCCAATAATGATTTGGAAATCAACAGAACCTGGATAGGCCCCCATCAAAATTAACACACATTCCAACCCCCTTACCAATAGTTCTAGCACCCACCACCCTTTTAGTTAAACATTAGACATCCTTTTAACCACCCATACCATCCACCTCATTCATATTAAAATAATCACATTAAACAACCCAAAACTAGTGACCAAACTCAAATAAAATGAAAGCAAGGGGTTCACAAGGGAAACAAATAACCTAGGTTTATCCAAATTTACTATGGATTATCACAGATTTTTTTACCCAAATTAACATAAGAAATAGAAAATTAACATTAGTGAACATAAATTCTATCATGAACATCTAAAGAATATGCAATAAATCTCCCTAATGAACATGTGGCTCTACCAAATTCTACTATATACCTAGAAAATAATATAAAAAATTTGGAAAAATAGTTTCTTGTACCTATTTCTAATAGAACTAAATGAAAATTATAATGAACATAGATCTTACCTCTAAACACTCATAAATCCTCCCGGTAAAAAGACTCTAGTGACTACAACTATCTGAGATTCTAACCACTAACTTCCCAATATAGGAGTAGTCTACTTAGGGGTAGTATTAGTAGAATCAAACCAAAGATCCATCAACCTCATGCTGCTCCACGATCTCCTCCACCACTTTAGTACTATACATACCTCCTTTCTCCAGTTCCTCTTCTGCCTAGGCTATTCGTCGACTGCCTCTCTGACTGTATCATGAATGTTAAGAAAATGCAATGTAAATTTTCTATCCCCATAAAACCCATATTAAATTCCTTGGATTAATGGGATATCATTGAGGTACCTATGAATGACAGTTCCTCCTAAGATGAGACATGCATCACATACCTACTGTGGGTGGGTGCTTCTAACCCTACATCCCAGAAGATCACTTCCTTAAAAGATTACGATATCAACTCAAACCATAGGAATAATCATAGAACACTAATATATCCATCCAAAGATTAGTATTACATGTTGAATTCCCCCAAACCACTAGAGGACGGTCTATGAATTTGTAAACATAAATTAATGGATTAAAAAAAAGTGCCGAAATACAATCCAACTAAGTGAAATACATTTAAAATATTTTGAGAATAAATTCATCCCCCATCACGTAATCGGGTTCTCTATAGTGTAGGTGTACTTAACCAAAATCACTTGTCCTGACATTCCAAGGGTTGTTCTTTACTAGAGCAATATCCATTCAAAATAAAAAACTTAATACCCATAATAGGTATCAGGGAAGAATCACTATCTACCCAATGAAGTGCATGGTGTCTCCCCACATTCAAGAAAAAACCTTCTTGACTAGCACATAGGAACAACTGGTTATAGAGGTTCACTAAGTTGACACACCCCTTAAATTATCCTTGACATAAAAGAAAGATGTGTGGAATTTACCATTGATCGAAGTCAAGAAAAATCACTCAATACTAAAAATAATTAACCACCCAAATAAAACTTTTCACATGTTCATACCACTATCTAAACCCAAATTCCTTTTCCAAAGAATACTATTCACCTTTCCAGGGATGTGCTACTCTAATCACATCATCTTCTATGGACCTAGTGCATGAAGACTGGAGGCCACTCCATGAAACTTGGTTTAATAATAAATAAACCAAAATGGCTTATAGGATCCACTATGAACCATCTCAAGGAGAGATTCAATTTAGAACACTATAACATCACAAAGACACTCATCATCTATAGTATATGGGTTGATGCATACACCATATCCTTACCAAGATTTAACCATAACTCTCCCTTATGAATCATTCTAGAATTACTCGACATTCATAGGGAAGAAAAGTATTCTTCTTGCACACATCACATAAAACCATTGTCACCAACTATGGGAAATAAAACTTAACATCCACAGGGATTGATACACTTTCTATATTTGAGGTGTCCTAATCACTATCATAAAAGAACCTTCCCCATAAACACAATCACCAGCACATCATGACACCCACAAAATGTAACCAATTAATAATGAGGTAGGTACTATCAAAACTCTTCTTTTTCATGAAGGGGTTTACAAAAATACCACTTTCCTTAGTACAGATAAACCCACTCCACCAGAAGGATGAGGAAAAAACACTCAACATTAATAGAATATTCATGTTTAACAAGGTCTAGCTTGAGGTTTCATGAGAATATCAAACCCTCATACATATGCCACTTGCTAAAAAATAAATTCTAGTTCCAAACATCATAAGGACCCATGGGGAATCATAAAAATATCACACTTTAGTTCAAATAATCTACTAACCAAGTATAATAATCCACTACATGTGTTATTTCATGACATAGATTGTTAAAAATATTTGTTAGTTAGCATCTAATCCAAGGGTGGTGATCATGGGGAAGAATCCAAACATACCCCTATTGAAAAATACTCTCACAAAACCAATCCACCAAAAATAAACCTAAAAGTACATGAGGAAGACTTTCCTAGAGTAGATCGCACCCGCGATAAAGGGAGAGAAGAAGCATTGATCGGTTAGGGAGCCTTCTTTGCTACGTCGGGAGAGGAGAAGGGTTCGCAGGGATTAGGGTCCAATGGAGAGGAGGAGAAGTAGGGTTTTCGGGGTGGAGGATATGTGGATGAGTTTCGAGGGGGAGGATAAGGAGAAGGGCTCGTGGAAGAGGTCCGACAAAGAGAAGATCGGGGGGGGGGGGATTTGTCATAGGGGTACAACACCACGAGGGCTTGACGACACGATAAAAAGAGGATACTGTGCACCCATTTCTATAAAATATGGGACTATGATTTTATCAGCGCTAAAAAAGTACTGATAAAGGAATTATTTATCAGGGCATTTTAAACCCTTATAAAGAATACTTTTTATAAGTGCTAAAACTTTAGCGATGATTAAGGGATTCTTTATTAGTGCTAAAATTTTTGCACTGATAAGAAAGCCGTTATCAGAACTTTTTTTAACACTGATAAAAGTTGGCACTTCCCTTGCCCTTTTTGTTGTAGTGATACCTAAGTAGAGTTGATGTCTATTGCTTTTTTCTTTGAGATTGAGGTCTTTCATTGTAGTATTACCATTGTAGAACTTTGGGAGACCTATAGGGGTCTCAGGGCCCCTACTGAGTATCGATATACTAACCCCTACACAGGATATGCCCGCACCTTGTTGTGTCTTGTGCAGACGACATACAACATAGGTCAAGGCTGAGGGAGCCCGAACTGGATGGTACTTGGAGGTGGACTATTTGAATTGATGTGATGCAGGGACTACTAATCATGAGATATACCTACCCTTCACGTAGGATCCTAAATGGATGATCCATGATCTGTTTTTTCACTTTTAAGTTGTGTTTGTACTTTTTAGTTGTACTTGTATCTTTCAGTTGGGCTTGTATTCTGACCCCTTTACATTGACCACTCTTTTACTAAAACAATTTACTTAGTGGTTGCTTCTTGTTGTGTCCTTGGACTGTATGTCTGTAGAGGTTAAAAGGAAATTAATTACTGTTTTAGGGATATGCCTTTCTGGTTTTAGTTTCAATCCCCTGGCCTATGGATGGCGGGCTTGGGGTAGTCACAACGCGGGCCCTAGGGGACGGGTCATGAAAGAGTGGTATCAGAGGAGTTGGTTCTACCGAAATTTTTTGACTCTGGTATTTTCTATGTTCCAATAGTGTTAAGTGTTATGAGTGTGGTTTTCAGTTTGGGGAATCTAGTGTTGGTGTGGCAGACGATGTATCCATACACCAGGACCCTGACTTCTGATTTCCAACTCAGTGCACAAAAATACTGATTGCATGTGCTTTAAAAAGTTTTTCTTGTTATCTCTTTTATTCTGCTAACTAGGTATAGCTTATTGACTATGGAACACATGTTTTATTTCCGGATTCCGCCACATAGACCGCCATCCAGGATTCCTGAGAGAGTATGCGATGACGGTCCATCGAGTGATGAGGCATCAATGCATGGCCCTCTTATGACATTAGCACCTTCGGGTGGTGTACCCGTAGCACCACCAACCATTGGATAGTGGCTCCCACCATCCCCACCGGTCGAGGGTGCACGCCGACAGAGTGTATTTTATGAGTTTCACCGGCAGAGTCCTTCAAGGTTCTGAGGCGAGATTGATCCGCAGTCGACTAAGGACTGGATGGAGGCTGTGACCAGATTTTTTTCTCTTAGTGGGGACACTATCTGACCTTATGGTGATCCTAGAAGCCATTATTTTTTCAGGAATTAGTCGAGATATGGTGGAGCTTGATGCTCAAGGTACACGATGAGATGACTCTCATCTGAGAAAAATTTGATGGCCTTTTCAGGGTAGAGTTCGTCCCAATGACTCTATGCTCAGTGAGTATACAGGATCTGCTGCACTTATCGCAGTGTAGCTTGACTATGGCCTAGTACTCGGCGAGGTTCACTGGTCTCTCCCACTACTCCAATGAAATGGTACGAGACCCTTTCTTCATGGACCAGACCTTAGAGCATGGTATTTAATGAGAGATTAGAGTATCCATGATATCTATCAGCATTCCAACGGAGGCTGCGGTGTTAGAGAGAGCACTTTTAGTAGAGAGCTTCCTAGCTGAGCATGCACCGATAGAGAGAGCCACCACCTGATGTTAGGTATGAGAGTCATCTATAGTATGTAGTAGGTGGATGATGCAGGGGCCTAAGCGGGACATGTCTTCTAGTTGAAAGCCTTAGGATACATGGTCCGTGGTGTGAGGTTCATGGGGCAGAGGAGGACAGCTGAGGATCAGGCAATGCTACTCATGCGGCGGGTAGGGTAACATGGCTCGCGACTACCCAAACTGCCATATGAACGACCATCAAGCGGATGAGGGACCACCAAGGTAGAGGAAAATATTCAATCAGGTAGGTCCATAGGTAGCAGGCGAACATGGCAGAAGAGTTGGCCGTGCAACAGGCGGTGGGAAGCAATTCATGGTTCTACCGCCACCAGCTCTAGGTGGTCCACCATTACCACAGGGAGCAGGAGGACAGAGAAAATATCAGCTCTAGGAAGCTGATGCCTACCACCACGATGCTCTAGTGATTATTAGAGGTACGATCTATGTCTACTAAACCTTAGCTGCAGTACTTATAGACACAGGTTCCAATCACTCTTTTATTTCCACTGCCCTCATTCAGAGCTCGAAGATTCTAGTGGAGTCGTTGGATCGATCTTGATAGATAGAGAATCCTAAGTAAAAGGATTCTATGATTACACACTGGTTCCGGTAGTATGAGTTATTCTAGGGGGCAAGAGCATCGACTGGGATCTTCTAGTAGTAGTGTCGAGGCCTTACGAAAACATCTTGGGTATGGACTGGTTATCCACAACTCATGCTTATATTGACTGTATTAGGTGCAAAGTGTGGTGTGTCCGTGAGGATGGGACTGGGTTTTCCTTCACCAGCGATATGGGGACCCTTGTAGCACAAGATTGACTTACCCAGAGGAGGGTGCAGCCGATCACATATCAGTTGGCCATCCTTACCCTTATGGAAGTTGATGTTGAGAGTTTGATTTATCCTGTAGTGGCGGACCAGTATGCCGATGTCTTTTCTGATGATGTTTTGGGACTAACTCCATGTAGAGAGGGAGAATTTTACATCAACATGTACCCTGGGATGACACATATATCTACACTGGCATATCGGATGGCTCCCACGGAGCTTCTTGAGTTACAAGTATAGTTGGAGGACTTTCAGAGAAAGGGGTTCATAAGGTCCAATGTTTCTCCATGGGAAGCCCAGATTTTGTTCACCATGAAAAAAGATGATAGTTTGAGACTCTGTTTAGATTATTGGCACTTGAACCTGGTGAACGTGAAGAAAAATTACCCACTTATGAGGTTCGATGATATTTTAAATCAGCTGAAGGGAGTTCATTAGTTTTTGAAGATAGACCTTAGATTGTGCTATCAAAAACTCAGGGTATGAGATGAGGATGTGAAGAAGACGTCCTTTAGATGTCAGTATGGCCACTATGAATTCTTGGTTATCACGTTCGGCATGAACGATGCCCTAGCAGTGTTCATGGGACTCATCAACACTTTCTTCCATCCATACCTCGATCTCTTTATGGTGGACTTAATCGATGAAATCTTGATATACTTAAAAATGGAGGAGGATCATTCCTATCATCTACAGATAGTTCTAGACATAGTATGAGAGTGCTAGATTTATGGTAAGCTCTCAAAGTTCTAGTTATGGATATGAGAGGCTCAATTTTTGGGACACATTATCTCAAGGACAAGATTTACATGGGATCTTATGAAGATAGAGGTTGTGTTTTCTTGGGAGCCACCCGGGAGTGTGATCGAGGTGCAGAGTTTTTTAGGGTTGGCTGGATAATACTGATGATTTCTGCCTTACTTTTCCAGAGTCGCGCCACCATTTTCAGCATTGATGAAGAAGGGACATCCCTTTGTATGGATGAAGAGATTCCAGCAGAGTTTTCTGGAGCTAAGGTAGAGACTAACGTGTTCCCCCATCTTGAGGCTACTAGAAGAGGGCATTGAGTATGTGGTATACTGCGACACATTAGGTAACAGACTTGGGTGTGTCCTTATGTAGGAGAAATAAGTGATCACCTACGACTCAAGGCAGCTAAGGAAACATGAGAAGAACTATGCTACCCAAAATCTTGAGTTATCATCATTGGTGTTCAACCTAAGATGTGGCGACATTAATTGATCGACGAACATTTTATAGTCTACTCTGATCACAAGAGTCTCAGGTATATCTTCTCTCAGAAGAAATTGAACATGAGACAACGATGTTGGCTAGAGTTTCTCCAGGACTGTAACATCGATATAGTCTATACTCTTAGAAAGGGGAATGTGGTAGTAGATTCACTCAGCATGAGCTCTGGTCTACAGTTGCTGAGTGAGGGGATAGAGCAACTAGCCATGTTGCAGACATCCTTCGTGGATAGAGATGGAGTAGCATACCTCCATTCTATGAAAGTCACTCCCCCAATCCTTCAGTGATTCAGAGAGGCATAGCTTGGGGACATAGACTGTGAGGCTAGACGTGCTCAGATATCATCAAGACAAGCACATGATGGATTTTATTAAGGTGGGGAGAATATCATCCTCTTTAGAGGATGTACCATGGTACCAAAGGTTCTACGGTATGAGGTGTTGAGGGAGTTCAATAAATCCCCTTTGGCGGTTCATCATGGTGTGCCGAAGATGTACCAAAACCTCCGACATCAGCACTGGTGGCCAGGGATGAAGAAAGCAGTGGCATAGTTTGTTTCTAGATGCCTCACTTGTCAACAAGTGAAGGCCAGGTATCAGGTTCCAGGAGGCTTAACACAACCACTAGAGGTTCTAGAGTGGAAGTGGGATGGAATATCCTTGGAATTTGTGACAGGGCTTCCACGTACGTCCAGAAGACATGATTCCATATGGGGGATTGTTGACCAACTCACCATGTCAGCCCACTTCCTTTTTATCTGAGAGTAGGGATCAGTAGAAGGCTTGGGATGCCTCTAAGTATAGGAGATTGTGCGACTACATGGGGTTCCATCGACAATCGTCTCTGACCGTGACACTCATTTTAATTCTCAGTTGTGGAAGTAATTGTAGGAGGCATTTGGGACCCAGTTATCTTTGAGCGCCACCTTTCATCCTCAGACGGATGGTCCGACGAAGCGGACTATTCAGGCACTGATGTACATTCTTCGTGCATGCATCCTAGATTTTTGCCATAGTTGGGAGGATCACTTTACCTTGGTGGAGTTCGCATACAAAAACATTTATCACTCCACCACCAGTATGTCACCATTCGAGGCCCTATACAGTCGACCTTGTAGATCACCTCTATGCTGGATGGACCCAGGGTAGTCAGTGCTTATGGTTCCAATGTTGGTACAAGCTACCACTGTGAAGTTGCAGATCAACCAGGAGTGGATGAAGACTGCAAAAAGAAAAAAAATGTCTTATGATGACAGGAGGCAGAAACCTTTGGAGTCTTAGGAGGGATACCATGTCTTCTTACGGGTCTCACCTCGACGAGGATTACAAATATGTGGCCGAGGCGGAAAACTCTCCCTATGGTTTATCAAACCATTTCTGATACTTTAGAGGATTGAAAAGGTGGCATACTACTTGGCACTTCCACCGTAGTTGGAGAGGGTGCACAACGCCTTCCACGTATCCCACCTGAGGAGAAACGTGCATGAACTATCTCACATCATCGACCCTGATGAGCTGGACATTGATGATGGGGCGACGTTTATGGAGGTTCTAGTAGAGATTGAAGATCAACATGAGCGAGTACTTCATGGGAAGTCGATACCTATAGTTCACGTTCTCTGCCGCATGGGAGACTCCAGGAGATCACATGGGAGCGAGAGGCTCAGATTCATTCTCAGTAGATCATTTGTTTTCTTAGTCTATGTTTGTGGATTTTAGGGATGAAAATCCCTAAGTTTGGGAGAATGTAAAGACCTGTATTTTTCAGGTTTTTTAATTATATGGAATTATTTTGAGTATGAGGAAATTAACGACGTGTGATTTCAAGGCCCGGTGTGCCCAGAATGAATTTCTGAACTTTTTTTATGGTACATTCAGTAAATGTATGAGTGGCATTTTCTAAATTTTGAACTGGTGCTCGGATTAAAAATATAAGGGAACCATTGAATATGCAACACTAAGATTCACTTAAGGGAGACTCCACTTTAACCATAGTAGGTCGGGATAAAGAGTTATATTTTGGACCTTTTTAAATGAATAAATAAAATAACTTTGTTATTTTACATTCTTTCTTCTTCCTCCAATGGCCAAGTGGAATCATGGGACCAGTGACGTGTCAAGACAATAAATGGCTTGACCTTTCAATCCTAGGTCACAAAAAAGTTGGGGAATTAAGAAGGTTCCTAATTACTGAGACCCCATTAATTCCACAAACGTTCCTCACCCTCCCCCTCTCCTATTTATATGGATCTTGGGGCGAGGTGTCAGCACTGATTCCCCACGCAACGAAGTGCCAGTAAAGTTCCACGATGCCAAAACCTTGGAGGACCAAGCCGGTTCTAGTGAACGGTGACGAGCGACAACGAAACCCTAAACCAAAGATCAACGATCGAGCGACATCGTTGGAGGCTTATTAAGGGGGACGGCGAACACTGACCCACTTCCTAAATCATGGGTATTCTCCATCGTTATTGAGGTAGGGTGTAATCTTGATATGTTTTTCTAGAGTTATTTGAATCCTTACTACCCACTTGCTATCAACCAAACATGGAGGGAATGGGCCAAACGAACAAGGCCCTGTCCCTCGGCCCTTTTTTTGTTGAAATTTGGGGCGTTCATCACTAGATTTTCCTTCAGGTTGGACAAGGCCCGGGGTGACAAATGATGGCGGAGGATGACACCAGCCAGCCACGAAGGAGGTGTAGTGGGTTGTAGCGCACCGCTGCTGATCAAGGGTCCGTGGACGAAGCCATGACGGATGAAGGGGGAAACCAGCACACCATCCAGCCATGAGGGAAGAGGTAGCACACCCACGCTGACAGAGGAACCGACCGTGGATCATCAGTTGTGGTAGTCGGAAGTGGGTCTCAACACACTGACCGACCACAGAAGCGGAGTGCTATGTGACCAGCGCACCGCCGGTTGAGCCGCGGCAGGGGGACCCGTGGGTTACTTGGTAGCACCAAAGGCACTACTGCTTCACCTACCGAATGAGGGGAAACCCCACTTTCCCAGCTCGAGTGGACTGCGGGTCGCGCCTCTTGTGGGACAGACCTCTTGCTACCGGGAAGCCTGCCCAGTGAGCGACCTACCCAATGGACCGCACATCCAGCGGGCTGTGCGCCGTTACAGGTCGAGCCATGTCCTTGCAACCCTGGCAGCCCCCTTGTGGGTTGGGCGGCCCCCTTGCGGGCCAGGCCAACCCCTTGTGGGTGAGGCCAGACCTTAACCAACAATCCAATCCCACTGCGGCCTATCCCAGACTGGGTTGGGTCAGGTCATACACTGGCCCAACCAGCCCTAGAAAAACATAAATAGCCATATCTTAAAAACCAAACATCCATTTGATGAACCATCTGCGGCGTTGGGATCCTTAGATCGAGACAGTCCTTTTGGTATACTCCACTTTACTTTTGGAGATAGTTGGAGTATGTCTGGGTTGGATCGAACCCGAATCCAACCGGGCCATTGGAACTAAAATGGTTGTAAACTCATAGACCGGGCATCCGATTGATGCCCATTCTATCACTTTGGAACACTTACGACAATGAGGTCCTTTGGGTTACTCCATTGTGGAGATTAGTGGTGGTCGAGGTACAAACGATATCTCATGGGGAATATTCTATGAAACTTGAGTGCACCGAGTGAGAGGAATAATGTGGCAGGATATAACGTAAATAAAGAACAATGATCTTGTGTGGGTCAATATCTATCAATCCTGTGTGGTTTAGCTTTTATCAAATCCTGTTTGGGTCAGCGCTCAGTGTTCCTGTGTGGGTCATCATATACCGATCCTTTGTGGGTTAAATCCTATGTGGGTCGGTGTGGGTTAGTACCTATCAATCTTGTGTGGGTCATTAGCAGTTCTTCTTAACAGAATAAGATGATCTAGCCTTACAACTAATCATCAGTACTTATGTACATATGTTATACCTGATTGTGAGTTGAGTTTTTTAACAACATGGTGTTATCTTCGTGGTGTTACCTATGTGGTACTTCTATCTTCATGGTGTTAACTATGTGGTACTTCTACCTTCATGGGATTTTCTTCATCGTCTTACCTGTGTGATACTTCTACCATCGTGGTGTTTTTTTCGTGGTGTTACCTATGTGTTACTTCTACCTTCATGGTGTTTTCTTCATGGTGTTACTTGTGTGGTACTTCTACTTTTGTGGTGTTACCTTTATGGTACTTCTACCTTGGTGGTGTTACCTTTTTGGTATTCATCCCTCATGTATGAGATGAGTATGTCTTGAAAACTTAGGTATATGTATGGGCATATACCTAAGTAGAGTTTATGTCTATTGCTTCGTGCTTTGAGATTGATGTCTTGCATTATGGTATTACCTTTGTGGAACTCGGGGAGACCTATGAGGGTCTCGGGGTCCCTACTAAGTATCATTATACTCACCCCTTCATGGGCTACACCCACACCTTGTTGTGTCTTGTGGAGACGATGGACAACATTGATCGAGGCCGAGGGAGATAGGAATGGACAAAACATGGAGGTGGAAAATTTGGTGTGACGTGATTCAGGGACTACTGATCGTGATATGTACCTACACATCAAGTAATATCCTCAGTGGATAATCTAGGAGATGTTTTTTTCAATTTTTAGTTGTGTTTTTACTTTTCAGTTGTACTTGTACCTTTCAGTTGGGCCTATATTACGACCCCTTTAATTTCAACAGTCTTTTACTACATTAGTTTACATAGTGGATAATTCTTGTTGTGTTCTTTGACTATGTGTATATACAGGTTAAAAGGAAATGCCTTCTCATTTTATGGATATGCATTTTCAGTTCTAGTCGCCAGCCCTTGGACTATGGAAGGCGAGTTTGGGGTAGTCAAGGCATGGGCCATAGGGGAAGGGTCGTGACAAGATAATTTAAAAAAACTTACCCTTTTTTTCTTTTACCAATGTATTTAATGGAATATTCTTTTATTTATCTGAATGAGTTATTTTTTAACCTTTCATAGTGAAAAAAGAATGTTCATTTTACCTCATATGACATGTATGGATTTACCCACAGAAATTTTTTTGATGCTTTTGTTTCATTTTTAAAAGGTTATTTTTTTACAAAATGTTTTTAAAAGATATTTTCAAATAAATGGTATTCAATTTTTTTAGGATTCCTTTAAATGTTTTTAAGGAAAATGGTTCTCAAAAGTTATTATGTTTTAAATATCCTTTTTCTTTAAAAAGGATATTTACCTCAAGAAATGTTTTCATATTTTCCATCCAATTTATTTTCTATATAAGAGAACATCTGTCCATGTTACTCATGGACTTCAAGGAAATTATCCAATGGTTCAATTAAAATTGTTTCTGTGAATGGATTATTCTTAAGGTCATGGTCTTTATAAAACACGCTTCTCTTTCATGGGTAATATATTTATGAATCCCATTTCACTTTCACTGGTTATATGTTTTTAAAATCCATTACTTTTAATGAGTTATATTATATTGAATAAAAATTATTTTCAAGGGTTTTTATTAATAAAATGACATGGAATCATATCAATTTTCCATAGGTTATTATGATATGAAATTTTAATGGTAGCCAATACATTTCATGGGTAATGATTATCGTTTATGATACCCACTTATTTTTATGGGTCATGATATAATGAATGTTTTATTTTCATATATGTCAGGTATGTATGATTTTGTTATGTTATTGGTGAGACCTATATCTCACTCCAATATATTGGGTAATTATATGTTTTATATGAGATAAGAGTGTACACGATTTATAAATGAATCCCAAAAATAAGAAGGTACATGAGTTATAGACTAAGCATAAAAGTAAGAGGGTACAAGGGTTGTATCCCAAGAAAAAAAGTTCATGGGTTGTAGCTCAATCCTAAAACTAATATGGTAAATGGGTTGTAAAACAAACCCAAAAAAATGGTACATGGTTAATAGCCCAAAACTATAAGTAAGATGGTACACAGGTTGTATCCCAAGACCAAAAAAAAGATTGTACATGGGTTGTAGAAAAATATTATATGTATGATGGTACATAGATTGTAGCCCATGCCAAAAAAAAAGAAGGTACATTAGTTTTATCCCAAGCCTAAAAGAAATAGGGTACATGAGTTGTAGCACAAGCCTAAAGACAAGAAGTTAAATGGGTTATAGCCTAATCCTAAAAAAGGGTATATCGGTTGTAGCCCAATCCTGAAAACCTGAAGGTTCATGAGTTTTATCCTAAACCTAATGGAATGTGGGTATATGGCTTGTAGCCCAAGCCCGAAAACAAAAGGTATATGGGTTGTAACCCAAACCTAAAAGAAAGAGGGTACAAAAATTTTAGGCCAAGGCCTAAAGTAGGTACACATGTCATAGACCAATAATAACATGTTATAAACGTCTTTGTAGGTATCCTTGACATAAAATTTTATATTATTATGTGTATTCCACAAATACTATGTCTGACACCTCTATTATGATTCCAAGGCTCATGATGTTTAATTACATATGATTAATTTCTTATGAACTACAAATATTTATCCCATAACTCTTTTTATTATATCTGATATGAATTTTGTGATCTCCTAATGTTACAATCATGTTTTCATAACCCTATGAAAATGTTTATACTTATACTTCTTCTTTTTACCATTAATGAGTGTCTGATATCACACATTTTTATGTTTCCTTTCACTGGTTGAAAATATTGGTTTTCGGTTGATCTACTAAAGGTAGAGATATTTATGGTAGGTGTTAAAGATATTTCAATAGGATATATGATTTTTTTCCATGTTTCCAAAGACACTAAAATATTATGGGACTTGGGAATATATTTCTGTAATGTTCTAGATATACATATAAAATGATGTAATTTCCGTGTATATCAAGCCAATGTTGCTGTAGTATGAATTAAAGGAAATTTGTATTCATACATTGAAAAAAAGTATGAGAAACACATAGTGAGATCCCAAGGTATATTTCTAAGGATAGGTTTAGGGATGTATGAATGGATATGTATAAGTATGTGATAATGTTTATGAAATTTTCCTAGAAATTTGGTAATGGAAAAAGTAAGTGGTTTCATAGTGATACATATATGTCTGGAAAATACAATTGGATGTGGCTATAGCATACATCCACCTAGGGGTAACAACTTTGAAAATTTGTTCCAGGCCTAACTTGGGATAATATGGTACACGAAAATGGGTCATGATGCACACCTGATTTGAAACACCTAGGGGATATGATTTATAAATTCAAAAACTCTTCATGAACCATCATGAATAATTTAAATATAAGTTATCATTGAATAACCAATGATACAAATTTAGTTTTCATTGATTAAAGAAGTATGAGCCATGATTTAGTCACACTTTAAGTAATTTTTCATGATTATATGGTCTCCCAATATGATAATTTTTTCTCACCTATGCTTTCTGGATTTAATCAATGTAGATGAATAGAAGGAACACTACTAACATTTAATGTTTCAGATGTGGAAGGTATGGCCTTTTTAAAATATATTTACTAAGTGGAAATCTCATAATGAGAAACAAGAAGGTGGTATGGGTATTGGTTATACTTATAATGATAAAGAGACCACACACGACAGGTTAAAGATAGTGATATTCTTTTAATACTATTTACATTGATCATAACAAGAATAATTATACTACGGTTGAGGAAACATAATACATTATTCATATTTCAAATTCTAGGAATGTGATTTTGAGGAATAAGTTGATAGTGCATGAGTAATGGTTTAAGAATAAAGTTGTATTAATGAAGTATTTAGGTTTTGTAATTCAACGATTATGTTTTATGAATCATGAATTGTATAATTATTTTCAGTATCATTTTTTTTATTATGATTGAAAAGGACACGTTGAAAGGTGACGAAGATATATAAAAGCGATTTCATGGAAATGTGACATTATGATTAAGGGAAGGTAACCCTTAATTAATGCTTTAAATTGAGATAATGATCTTTTATATAGTGATATCTTTTCCTGAAAATTATTTAACCTTAGGAAAAAATATATTGAAACCAAAAATTTTATCCTAGTACCTCTATTTCTGATGAATCAAAGGACAGTGCTAATTTATGACTTCCTAATTGTTAAAATTCTCCTGAACTTTTTCTCTATCACTCTCCATCAAAACATTATAGTTGTATTTGTATTCCATGTCCATGTTTTCACTTCTCACCAAGGTTCCCTTATGTGGAAACCTAGATATATGTAACTTTGGGCAACCATTATGGTTACAACATTCCCTTTTTTATGGATATTTTAATATTCATTTTTATGATGTGGGTTTCTAGGAATGAAACATTCAAGTATTAAAACATTGATAATAGTTATTAATTTTGGGGGAGATATTCATTTTAAGGGGGTATAATGTAACACCCTGATATTTGTTGAAATATTTATTTTCTGAATAGATTTAACATTTTTGATATTTTTTAATCTACAAAACATAGAAGATAGTTTATTTTATATTAAATAACTATATTTGTATTGTGTTATAGGAAACACCAAGTTAATCATGAACAACAGAATATGTAAACATTAGATTTCTCTACAGAGAACACCAAGGATTTCTTACATTACACCCATCAATGACTTTCCTTGATGTCCAACATAACACACAATACCAAGGTTTAATGAACAATAGTATATTATTAAAATATAATTATTTAACATATATAGATATAAAAAATACATTAAATTAGAGTTTATTAAGTGTTTAACTATTTTATGAAAATATATTATTCACACAATATTATATGAATTCATAGGTTACCAATTATTTATAAATGAATATGAAATCTGATTGAATGTAAAAATAAAATATTATTATGGACCCAAAGATGTATTACCCAAATACATTAAATTAAAAAAAATTAGTTTGAGATATTAATGAAATATTTTATTTATATATTCAATCAAATATTCTAGTATTCATCCAATATATTGTATAGACATAAGGTAATACCAAACCTAATTTCATGCATAAAAATCTATATTTTTTAAAGGCAATTTTAATGCATTTTAATGGAGATCCCATTTTAAATCCAATTTTTTGAATTTTTATATATTTAATATGTCAATATAAACATTATATTTGAATAATAAACATAAAAATTAGGTTAGGATAATTTTTTGGTATTTGTTTGTAAAGATTCATTTTTTAATGAATAGTTAAAAAATGGATTTTAAGTCAAAAATGATTTTCTCTTAATTAATATATAATGTTATATTGTATATAAAAGTTTTTTAATAGATTAATTAGATAATAATTTTATAAATTAATACAATTTAGGTCATTGGATCCAATTTCACAATGATATTGGATTTAAATACATAGAAAACATTTCTTCATTTTTTCTTCTAAAAGCTGCAATGTCATCCCATCAGCGAGATAAATATTAAATTAATTTATGCGACTTATATAATTTGGATTTGGAAAAATGGATTCCATATTTAGAATTATTATAATTTATAAGATTTAATAAATTCAATTTTTTTGACCAAAAATATTAGTGAAAGTGATTAAAATTATTTACATGGATTAAGGTTAAATTAAAGATAATAAGGGACTAAACAATAACCTTGAGGCAAAACATTTCATATAAAAAATTGAAAAAACCATTGTATGGAGAAATTTAGATCCTATAATCCCTTTTATATGATTTTGATAATTATCATATCTACTTACATCATGAAAAATGTGGGTGGAATTCTCTCTTGAAATATTAACAAGAGTGCCACTCCTCATTTCCTATAAAAGGACACCACCTTTCCTCTTATTAACACATCTCAAACCAGTTATCTTAAGAAATTATATTAACAATAAAATTAGCAATATCACTACTTTAATATTAGAATACTACCCCTAGGAAGAATGCAATCCAAGGATGAATTTTGGCACAAACCAAAAGGGTTACCCGTTTTACAGGGAACGTCTTCTCTCATGATTTTTTTCTTTTATTTTCTTCCTCCACCACCTCCACTCTCTTTACTCCATTATTGTATAAAAACTAGACATAATAAATATACTAGGATATTTTTATGCTATGGTCCTTATAATGACCCACCAATTCTCATTGGCTTTAGAGTACAACGAGTCATTACTAGGCCTTAAGTGACATCCCCAAGATGCCAAAGGCTAGAAATAAATGAAGAAGGGTTCCAAATACAAGTGGGGGAAGATTTAAACTTTATGAAATAAACCAATAAACCTAACAACCATAAAAAAACATTCACTATATGATTCATGACAAATTTAAAGGCAACTCAACAACTTTATGCACTCAAAACCACATAAAGTAAGGAACAACGGAAGGATAACCAAGTATCATAGTACACAATAGATAAACTACACAAGAATCTCCAAATACCTCAAGAATCCATGATCCACATGCTACAATATTAAAAATCTCCAAACATCCCAACATCATGAGGTAGTACTAAATAGTTGTGTAATATTACCTTTTCCCCTGTCCCGGAAGATAGCATCTGCCAAAGCACCAAAGTGCCAAAGCAGTTGTTAGTATAAAACAACGTAAGTTTTCCCCAATGACTTCCCCACTCACACCACCAGGATAGAAGAGTTAGAAACAAATGTATAAAATGGTTTATATAAAATATTTTCTCACAATCAGTTTATAACTAAATTTAAACAAGTTTCCAAAACCATTCATTACCAAAACCATACCAGTGCAATTGAAACCAATTTTTCCAACAAGATATTTTACCAAAAAAATAAACAAAAAATCTTTACAACCATTTACCAATATCCGTATATTAGAATTCACAATAATTACTCAAACCCATGAAACTAACCACGCATGCTACGTTATGACAGTTCCAAACTCATGAGCGGTTTTTCGTCGATCTACCAAGTCATCACAAGGTAATTGTTTCCCATGTTCCATTAATCCTTTGGCACTGAGCACAAGGTCATATTTCAACCAAGCCCCGTTTGTGAAATTCCTATGTGCCATTAAACCTTTGGCACTGAGCACAGGGTCATATTTCAACCAAACCCCCTATATGCAATATGAACACACAACACATATGCCCAACGATCAAGCAAAAATATACCTTTCAATAAAAAAACCTTTTTTTTGAAAACTATCTCCGTCAAAACCATCTCAATGCCAAACCATTTCAACTCCAAACCATTTAAATAAAACTCAATTTTTATTGAAAAACATTTCTAAAGAAAACCCCATTTTCATAAAACATTTAGCAATTCCATAAAATCCATAATTTAAAATCATCCTTTTAAATTAAACCCCCTTTTGCACAACTATTCACCAAGATCACGCAATTTCACAAAAACCATAAATCATCACAAATGAATATTTTTACATGAATTTAAAAATCAATAAAACAATTTTAATCTATGAAAATCAATTCTAGTAAGAGTAGTTGAGAGAGAAACCACTTACCTCGAAGGTTTTTATGAAACTTTTACAACATACGAAGAAAGTACAAGGAAGCTAGTCGATTTTCCAAGAGTGGACTTAGATCTCTTATCCTGGCAAGATTACGACTCAACATTGATATATTTGGAAATGAATAACGTAGAGCTACCCACTATAGGTTCAGATATGAGAAATAATGGATATCAGAGAAGTATAACTAAGAATATCTAAGAAAACATGACAAATCCGTAAAGAATAGTGACATGCCTCAGGAATCGAACACAAAATCACCAAGGGAAGGCTTCAAGAAAGATTTAACTCTTGTGGGGAGGGTTCTGAATCCTTATAGGGAGAGTAATATTGAAATAGGGGAGTTTTGAAGCCAAAAATAAATATTTAGAGTAAAAACAAGTCAAGTCCTAGAAAATAGGGTCTAGATTTGACCTCTGTGTAAGGTTTGACCACACCGTTTGGGCCAATCGTATATGGATCATGTGACCTTCATTTTGGTCCCAAAATGCCTTATAAAACCACCCAAACTCTCCCATACTCCACCTTTACCCTTTTTATGGAAACACATGTTTATGGAAACATCCCACTTTATGGAAACACCCCACTTAATGGAAATAACCCACACTATGGAAACACCCCACTTTATGGAAACACCCCACTTTATGGAAATGAACCACTCTATGGAAACAACCCACTTTATGGAAGTAAAACACTTTATGGAAACACCCAATTTATGGAAACAACCAACTTTATAGAAACAACCAACATTATGGAAACACCTAACTTTAAGGAAACATTCTATATTATGGAAACTCTCTATTTTATAGAAACTCTCTATTTTATGGAATCCCAATCAAAGACACTCCATTTAAGAAACATGATGAAAGGGTTTATGTACCCTAAAACAAGGGTACTACATTCTCCCCACCATTGGTCTTTCTGTCCTTGTAATGTATAAAACCCTCAATAGCCAAAAAGAGTTCCAGCCACTGCTCATTCATTTCCTTCTCACATTCACAAGTCTCTTCTTGAATCTGACCATGTTTCCATAAAACCCACACTAGGCCGATGCTTTTCCCATGCAAGTATTTCTCTTGTCTATCCCTAATTCGCATTGGGTATGTACCAATGATTCATCTAGTTTTAGCTCAATGTGATCCCATCTGATCACATGGTCAAGATCAGGGTGATACTTTTTTAACTGGGATACATGGAACACATTATGCACAAAACTAAACCATGGTGGTAATGACAACTGATATGCCACCTCTCCAACCTGTTCCAATATCTCAAAAGGGCCAATTTACCTATGAGTTAACTTTCCATGCTTCCTAAAGCGATGATGTCCAAGCCTTGTTGAGATCCTCAAGAAGACATGATCACCCACAGTTAAAGAAAATGGTCTTCGATGGTGATCTGCATAAGCTTTTTGACGACTCTGAGCCGTCTCCATACTCTTTATAATCAATTGGATCATCTCCATTGTTTCTTGGACAAGGCTTTTCCCGACTAGTGATGTGTCACCCATTTCCACCCAGCATAGTGGAGAATGAAAATGACACTCATACAATGCTTCAAACAGAGCCATGTGTATCGAGGAATGATAACTGTTATTGTATAAGAACTCCACTAAGGGAATATGATAATTCCATGAGCCACTAAAATCCATTAAAAAATCCCACAACATGTCTTCCAACATTTGTAACATCCGTTCGGATTTTCCATCCATTTTATGATGATATGCTTTGCTCATAGTCAACCGAGTCATAAGGGATTTTTGTAAGGATCTCTAGAAACGAGACATGAACCTGAGATCCTTATCTGAGACTATTGACACTAGAACACCATCACTATTTAAAAATTATTGGATATAGGTTTTGGAAAGATCCTCCACCATATAAGTTTCACGAATAGGGATGAAATGAGCCAACATAGTTAGAAGATCCACTATAACCTAAATGGAATCGTGTTTCCGGACCTTTCGTGGAAGAACTGTAACAAAATCCATTGCTATTTGATCCCATTTCAACACTGTAATGGGAAAAGATGGTAACATACTATCTGGTCTCTGATGATTTGCTTTAACCTACTGATAATTTAAGCACCGCGAGATGAACTCAACCACCATCCTTTTCATGTTGCTCCACCAAAACTACGCCTTCAATGCCTTATACATCTTCTGTGTACCCGAATGTACATCCCATCTTGAATAGTGTTAATAATGAATGATTTTTTCTAAAAAAACAATTGGTATCACCATCCGGTATCTGAAACACAAAACTGAACCCCCATTAATTTTCCATCCCTCAATTGTCTCCCCACCATTGAGTTTTGAACTTACAACCAGACATTCTGCATTAGATGTTTGTGACTCTTTAATCATTTTTACTAAATTAGGAACAAGTGCACCTAAAATGGAAACTGAAAAATCACATCAGTCTTTACATTCCACAAACATGTCGACTAAGACCGACATCAAATTCCATTTATCTAAATCCTCTTTCACCAACTGAGCATATGAATTTCTACTCAATGCTTCTACAACTGAATTTCCATTCCCTAGTGTGTACAGCAAGTTAAAGTCAAACATTTTGAGATTCTCCATCCATCTCCTTTTGATTATATTAAAACATCTCTCTGAGAAAATGTGTTTCAATATTTTGTGATTTGTAAACATAGTTAATTTCTCACCAAAGAGATAATGTCTCCATTTTTTCAAAGCATGGATGACTGCGGATAACTCAAAATCATGTGTTGGGTAATTATTCTCATGCAACCTCAACAAAATTGAACCATAAGAAACCACATGATATCGTTTCATGAGAACACAAACCAACCTTGATCCTGAAGCATCACATTACACCACATACCCCTGTCCTGATTCTGGAAAGATCAAGATAGGTGAAGATGTAAGACAAACTTTATGTTCCTGGAAAGACTTTCGATATTACTCTATCCATTGGAATAGAGAATTATTCTTTTTCAGAGCTATCATTGGTAAAGCTAGTCATGAGAAATCATGCACAAAGTGTCAGTAGTAACCGACTAGACTAAGAAAACTTTGTATCTCGAACACATTCTTCGGTGGTTGCTAGAGATAAGGGCTTATATCTTTTCAGGATCAAGAGAAAGACCTTTCTCAGAAATGACATGTCCAAGGAAACATACTTCCTATTTTCAAAAATCACACTTTGATAATTTTTCATATAAACGATGATACCTCCGGATTTTTAACATTGTTTCCAGGTGCACCTCATGATCAACCCTTTTCTTTGAATAGACCAAATTGCCATCCACAAGTACAACTACAAAATAATCTAGATATTGTAAACAGAGTATCTAATTTCAGTCCCAACTCAATGGTTTGGAAATCCAGAGAAATGCTTTGGACCAGCTTGTGGTTCAACTGTGGCTCAGGTGTAACCAAATTCTCAAAAAACTCCTCTGACTAGTTCTTACAATGACTATCGGGTTCCATTTCTTAAAAAAACAACAAACTCTAACAATATCACTCTATAGCAACTACTGTCTTAGCATTTTAAACTCTATGACATCAACTATCACAACATTGTTTTCCAAAATAACCTTTTTACCCTGTTCAACCATTTTTGAAAACACTTCACATGCTTTGGAAAATTAAACCATTTTCAAACTACAATAAGAATTATATTTTTCAAAATATTTCATTTGAAAACCAATTCAATTATTTTTCAAAAAATAAAAATTCTTTTTTTCCACAACATGAATCATTCCTCAAAATGATTTATGCACTTCTAATGGGAAGTCATTCCTCTACAATGCATGTAATGCTTGTCTCATTGGCTAAAACCTTGACAATGAGATTTCAAAATTCTAGAAGTGTCTCCAAAAACATATTTACCAAACTCCTTGGTAACTTGAAGTTCAACATAAAAGGGTTAACTAAATCCTTTTATGCTACACATTTCACGTTCCGACAATCTTACTCCATTCTAAGATTCCCACCCAATAAATAGACAAGAAGGCATTTCATATCCAAAACTAGGAACATAGACGACTACTTGTTAGGAAAGGACCGAACAAGCTGATACCATTTGAAATGAACCACCAATTCTCATTGTCTTTAGAGTACAATGAGTCATTACTAGGCCTTAAGCGACTTCCCCAAGATGCCAAAGGCTGGAAATAAATGCCGAAGTATTTCAAATAAAAGTGGGGGACGATTTACCCTTTAGAAAATAAACCAATAAACCTACTAACCATAACCAAACACTCACTATATGATACATGAACAAATGAAATACAACTCATCAACTTCATGCACTCAAAACCACATAAAGTAAACAAAAAACGGGAGGATAACCGAGTACCAAAGTACACAACGTATAAACTACACAAGACTCTCCAAAGAACTCAAGACTCCATGATACACATGCTCCAAGATAAAAAATCTTCGAACCACCCAACATCATGAGGTAGTGCCAAACACGTGTGAAACATTACCTTTTCCCCTTTCCCAGAAGATAGCATCTGTAAAAGCACCATAGTGCCAAAGAAGGGGTGAGTATAAAACTCAGTAGGTTTTCCCCAATGAATTCCCTACTCACGCCACTAGGATAGAAGAGTTAGAAAAAAATATAAAATGGTTTATATAAAACAATTTCTCAAAAGAAATTTATAACTAAATATAAACAAGTTTCCAAACCATTTATTATGAAAACCATACAACTGTAATTGAAACCAATTTTTCTGATAAGATATTTTTCCAAAAAAATAACCAATCAATATTTACAACCATTTACCATTATCCCTATATCGACATACCCAATCATTACTCAGAACCATGAAAGAATCCATGCATGCTATGTTATGAGAGTTCAATACTCATGAGTGGTTTCTTGCCGATCTACCAAGTCGTCACAAGGTAATTGTATTCCCATGTGCCATTAATCATTTTTCATCGAGCACAAGGTCATATTTCTACCAAGCCCCATATATGAAATTCTCATGTTCCATTAAAACTTTGGCACTGAGCTCAAGGCCATATTTCAACCAAGGCCTATATATGGAATACAAACAGACAACACATATTCCCAACTATTTATCCAAAATAATCATTTCAATAAAAACACCTTTTTATCGAAGATTATTTCTGTCAAAACCGTTTCAATGTCAAACCATTTCAACCCCAAATCATTTCAATAAAACTCCATTTTTATTGAAATCAATTTCTATAGAAAACCCCTTTTTCATCAACCATTTAGCAATTCTAGAAAATCCCTAATTTAAAATCACCATTTTAAATTAAACCCCCCTTTGCACAACTATTCACCAAGATCATGAAATTTCACAAAAACCATAAATCATCACAAATTAATATTTTCCATGAATTTAAAAATAAATAAAACAATTTGAATCTAATCCAATCAATTCTAGTTAGAGGATTCAAGAGATAATCCACCTACCTCAATGGTTTCGATGAAACTTTTACAACAAACGAAGAACGCACAAGGAAGCAGGTTGATTATCCAAGAGCAGCCCTAGATCTCTTATCCTAGCATGATTACGACTCAAAATTGAAATATTTGTCATAGAAAAATGTAGGTCTACCCACTATAGGTTTACATCTAAGAAATAATGGAGATCAGAGAAGTAGATCTAAACAGATCTAAGAAAACATGACAAATCCGTAACGAATGGTAACATACCTCAAGAATCGGACTCAAAATCACCAAGGGAATTCTCTGGAATGGATTCAACTCATGTGAGGAGGGTTATACAGACTTATATGGATGTTAATATCGAAATAGAGGCGTTTTGAAACCAAAAATAAATATATAGACTAAAAACGAGTCAGCACCTAGAAAATAGGATCTATATTTGACCTCTGTGCAAGGTTTGACCACACGGTTTGGGCCAATCGTGTATGGATCGTGCGACCTTACTTTTTGTCCCAACACTCCTTATAAACCCCCCCCCCCCCCCACAAACTCTCCCATACTTCACCTTCACCCTTTTAATGGAAACACATTTTTTATGGAAACATCCCACTTTATGGAAACACCCCAGTTTATGGAAACAACCCACTTTATGGAAACACCCCACTTTATGGAAACACCCCACATTAGGGAAATGAACCACTTTAGGGAAAAAAACAAATTTATGGAAACAACCCACATTATGGAAACACCCCACTTTATGGAAACAACCACCTTTATAGAAATAACCAACATTATGGAAACAACCAACTTTATGGAAACTCTCTATATTATTGAAACTCTCTATTTTATAGAAACTCTCTATTTTATTGAAACCCAATAAAAGACACCCCATTTAAAAAAAATGAGGAAAGGGGTTATGTACCCAAAAACGACGGTACTATAGTCCCAACCTAACCTTACACACACCTCCATATAATGGATGATAAACATACTATTTATGTATATGACGAACTACTGCCTCACTAAATGATGATTGCTCAATTTTTATTACCACCTATGATGGTGGGAATTATGATGGAAAATCTGTTTATATATTTTATATATTATATTTTTTACTTAATATAATTTATAGATTTTACAAAAAAATATCTTTTTTACATTCCATTTATTGTAAATATGATAATTTCATTTGTGGAAGTGTGGACTACCACCCCCTCAATGCGATATGATTCATTCATAAACTACATAGAATGTATTAAGTATTGTTTTAATGAAAATATATGATATATATAACATTATAATTTTATTTTATTTTATTATACAAATATATTCCTATATTCCATTTTCATTCTTTATTTAAATACGACAATGAAAATAGAAACAATGTTCATGCGTACATACGACTTACTGTCTCAATGAAAAGTGCAATCCCCTTATTACATCTATATTCTTTTTATTATTATAATAAAAATATTCTAGATATAAATTATATTTATATCATGGGTAATATTATAAAATAATTATCTAATTATAATGACCAATGATATAACAAATTAAGACACATGTGACGAAGAAAGATAATATTAACTAAAATAAAACCTTAAATAGGATAGTTATCAAACGGGTAATATAAGGTCATTATAAAACAATATATTTTATTATATTTATTCATATGGTTATTTATAAGATATATAATAAATTTATATTTATTATAAAGGTGGTTTGATTGTGTACGAATCGAGTCAATACACTACTTAAGGGGATTTCATCTCATTTATTATTTCAATAAGATACATGCTTTATTCACCACCCATTAATTTTGACTGGTGTGTATACTACCCATGGATGTTTTCAATTTTTTCTATAGTTAAATTTATGGGTATTTAAATAAAAATTCCACTACCATTATTTTATGAGGTTTAAGTATCAAAATTTACCAAATCGGTAAAAAACCTTTTCCAGAATTTTCCTTCTTTGAGACTCATGTTTATATGCACCTAAATTATTTTTCGAGGTGTATTTACATCCATTTTATATATAATATCATGAATCTACTTATTTTAATGATATTTTATGATTTGTTTAATTATATTTTCTTACATGGGGAGTATGATCCCTTGTAACCAAGTGATAAGAGTTTATTAAAACAATCTCGTCACTTTTTTGAGATTGTTTACGATTATGAATCAATTAATGAAATATCATGATTAATATACCCAGAAAAATCATGAAATTTATTCTCCTATGTTTATTAATTATGTATTCCTGTATTTATATCATTTTTTTACTCTTTGTTACATAATATAGTTAAGAATGTGTTTTTAAGAAATCATAACTCTACCTTCTCTTCGGTCAAAAATATATGTTCATTCAAAACCATTTTTTTTAAATGGTTTCCAAGAATATTCTAAAAATATACTGTGACAAAATAAATAAAATTTTACCCGTTTTGTATTTTAAAATGTTTTTAATGGAATATTACTGTCTCTTTATGAAAGAGGCATTTTTCTAATCTATTTACAGTGAAAAAGGAATGCTCAATTTACCTCATACAACATGTAAAAATTTACCCAGTTTCAGTTAAATTTAACAAAATTAAAGAGGTTTCATAACGTTTTTATGATTACTTATTAATAATTTTTTTAAAGAGGTTTTCAAATAAATGGGTTTCAAGCAGTTTTCATGATTCTTTTATAAGTTTTTTTATGGAAAATGGTTTTAATTTTTTTATGTTTTAAAGAGACTTTTTCAATGTATAAAGGATATTTAGCTCAAGAATTGTTTTCATAATATCTTACCAAGTTATTTTACATCAAATATAACTTATGTTCTTGTTACTCATGCACTATTTGGAAATAAACCAAATGTTCCATTCACATTCTTTCAATGAATGGGTTATGATTAATGTTATGTACATTATGATACCCATTTCACTTTCATGGGATAAATGTTTATAAAACCCAGTTCTCTATAATGGGTAGTATGTTTATGAAATCAATTTCTCTTCAATAGGTTATATTTATTTGAATAACTCTTCTTTTATGGTTTTTTCTTTAATGAAATGATTTGGAATCCAATCTATTTTCTTCAGGTTATGATGTGATGAAATGTTAATGATACCCATTACATTTCATGGGTAAGGATTTTCATTTATGAAACCCATGTCTTTTTGTGGGTCAGGATATGATTCATGTTTATTTTTCATATGGAACATGTATGTATTAATTTTTTATGTGATATGTGAGACCAATACCTCCTTACAGTTCATTGGATAATGATAATATGTATATGAGGTTAGAGGGTATACAATTTTTAATTGAAACACCAAAAAAGAATATACACGGGTTATATCCTAATCCTAAAAGAATAAGAGTACACAAGTTGTATCCCAAGACCAAAAAAATATGGTACATGGGATGTAGTTGAAGACTATATGTAAGGGGGTATATGGGTTGTAACCCAATAACATAAACATGAAGGTATATGGATTGTGGCCCAATCCTAAAAGTAATAGGGTACACGAGTTATATCATAAGACAAAAAATAAGATGGTACATGGGTTGTATCTCAATCATAATAGTATGACAGTACACTAGTGGTGGACTAATCCTGAAAACAAGAAGATACATGGGTTGTATCACAAGCCTAATAGGAAGTGGGTACATGGGTTGTAGCCCAAGCCCAAAAACAATAAGTTACATGGGTTGTTTCCCAAGCCCAAAATAATGAAGTTACATGGGTTGTAGAAAAATCCCATAAAAAAGAAGGTATAGGGGTTGTATCCAAAGACTAAATAAAATATGGTACATGGGTTGTAGCCCAAGTTCAAAAAAAAGAAGGTACATGTGTTGTAGCCCAATCCTAAAAGAAATAGGGAACACTATTTGTAGACCAATCGTAAAAACAATAAGGTACATGGGTTGTATACCATTACTAAAATAAAGAGGGTACCTTGTTTTTATCCCATGTTCAAAAATAAGAAGGTACATGGTTGTAGCCCAAGACAAAATTAAAGAGGCTAAACTGGTTTCTATCCTAGTCTCAAAGTAGGTACATCAGTCATATCTCAAGCCTAACATGTTATAAAATTCTTGGAAGGTAGTCTTAATATATATTTTTTTATTCTTATGTGTATTCCACAAATCCTATGTCTTACTCCTCAGTTATGATTTTTTGGCTCAGGATATTTATTTCACTATGATTCCTATCATATGAACTACCAGGATTTAAACAATAACTCATGTTTATGATCTTTGATATGCTAGTTATTTTTTCCTAATGATATGATCACATTATCATATCCCTATGTTCATGTTTATGCATACATGACTCCCCTATTTACCATTACTGAGTTTCTGAGGTCACCCTTTTTTATGATTCCTTTCCCTAGTTTATGAATAAAGTTTTTAGGTAGATGTGATAATGGTGGAAATAATTAAGGGAGGTGTTGGAGATCTTTCACCAGTATAAAATATTTTATTTTAGAAGTTTCTAGAGACATAAAACTATTACAGTTCTCAATCATGTATTGTTTTAATGTTCTAAATATTCATGTAAAAAGCAGTAATATACATGTATGATAAATTTGGGTCACTATAATGTCCCCCATTATTTATTATTAATCCAAGAAGACCCCTCCTTTTTTTATATTGGTGGTGATATCCCATTACATAACATGTTGGACCAGTAGTGAATAATGAACATGAAAAACCAATATGCCTAAAGTAAATTTCTATGAAATTAGAATCCTATCGAAACAACATGATACAATATTCTAGAGACATAATCACTGTGAACACACGATTCCACTTCAGCCACACCAACCACTAGTGAGAACACTGGCTGTCTATTCTGCATCAAGTTGGTGACATTGTTCGCACCTGCTGCTGGCATTAGTGCGTCCAATTTGTATTTCAGTAGAATCACCACATACATTACTTTGACCCCATGTATACCCACCTTCCATTATCCCATGATCACTACCACTTCATATCCTGAACCGATCGCCAAACAACCATTTCACTTCACATGTGACCACTACTCTATTCTCCCTTGAAGTGACATCACCCTATCGATGCATTATACGCTCAAAAAATGATGCAGTGAATAAATCCCCAAAAATTGGAGAACATCATGATTTGAACCCTTCTTTGACAGAAGTTAACATAATGTCCTGAATCATTGTAGCTAAATCATATCACTGTTGTTTGGATACCTGTTATCTTACACTTGTATTTTTGGTATCTCTTTACATTATTTTCATGAACCATGAGACCAAAATTACCATATAAGTAACACTTTACATATACTGATATCCTTTTTTGAATTTTATTTTACCACACGAGGAACATATTTAGAGATTACCTCTATGATTCTCATTTGGTTGCCTCTCTATTTATATCCACATTCAATTCTTAGTAATATTTTAATATCATGGTACAATGTTTAGAAAATATTGACTTCAATATTATAGGAACAACGAACAAAACTATCATAACATTGAAATTCAAATGTTTCTAAATCAAATCTCATGATTGGGTTTAATATAAAAGAAATCTATTAATTTTTATATCAATGTATGAAAAAAAATTTGAGTACGTACCTTGTTATCCTTGTAAAATTTCCATCATATGAGGACACCAATTCTTCCTCCATTTACCTCAATTACATTTATTGTTACTACATCCTAATCCTAACATCCTTCGGGAAATATTTTTCATGAATTTTTTGTTTTTCTAAAATATGTCCCATTCCATATCATAAAATCATCTTTCTCCTAGGTATAGTTATCCAAAGGAAACCATCGATCGACATCATCATCAAAATGGTAAATGGAAAGAGTGAAATTTTGACATTATGAAAATTCCATAAATTCATATATCTTATTTAGATCATTAATGAATCCTTTATATATCATGCTGTTAGATGACCTACAAAATTTTAGGGTATTTTGTATAATAAAATTATCAAATATTGACATGTTCCTTAATGAATTTTTGGGTTCCTCTATACTATAGATTAAAAAAATATTTATATCTTCTATCTATTAATCCATCACAACAACAAAAATTCTATTCAAATGCCAGTCATCTTTGGATTCTATTTTTGAAGGATATTCTCTTGTCTTTGCATTACCACTACAACTTCCTTATTTCTGATATTAAAAACTACAGTACCCCCGGATTCTAGTATGTTACCCTTAATTGATGATTTTTATGTCTATAAAGTGTAAGGGTGATGGATGGGAGAGTTGGAAGAAATTTTATGTGTTTTTTGGGATAAATGAAGGCGGCATGGGCGACACATGATTTGTCCAAACCGTGTAGAATTCCAAGGGGAAACCATGCATAATGATGTTCCTGAGGATATAGCTCCAGCATGGTTGGAGCATAGTTTGGAGAAACCATGAAAGGGGAGGCCTTGTGGGAAGTGGCTACCACACGGGTAGCACACAATTTGCCTAACCATGTGGCCAAACCCTGCACAGAGTCAAATTTTGATCCTTAAAAATAGAATCTCACTCGTTTTTTTCCAAAACTATCGTTTTTGACACAAACTAGCCCTAACATGGAATTTTTCTTCTCCTAAGGACAAATAAGGTTTTCCCATCGATCCAAATGCAATCTTAAGGCTTCCATTGATGATTCAAGGAAAGATTCTTGTGGTAAGTGATGTTCTTTATTGTTCTTTTCACGTTATCTTTGATATTCTTAGATCTAGTCCTCCTCTCTTCTTGGTTTCTCAGATCTACACATGTTATGGGTAGATATATGAGTGTGGAATCCAAATATGAAGAAATTTAGTCTTTATATTTCTAGTATAAGAGATCTATGGTGGGTTCCTGGAGAATAGACCTGGTTTTCTTGTTCGTTCTTTATTCGTTGTGGTTTTCATCAAAACCTTTGAGGTAGGAGGCTTCAATCTCGACTCCTTTGTGTAAAACTGATTGAAATTATTTAAAATTGAATTTATTGTGCTTAATTTGTTATGATTTGGTTTTTTACACTTTTTGGAAACCTTCATGTGTGACGGTTGTGAAATCTAAAAAATTGGGGATTTGGAATGAGTGATTTAGTTCTTGGTTTTAAAATATTGATTTCAAAAGTGTATTTTGTCTGGATTTTTGGAACAAAAATTGGATTAGATGTTTTCAAAAAATGTGAATGTTTTATTTAAATGAAATGTTCCATTGAAATTGGTTGTTCTTTGGTTTTCAATAAATGTTCAGTTTTATTGAGGTGGTTTATTTTGGTAATAGAAATATTTGGTATAAATAGTATTTTTCTGAGTTCATGCCTAATGGGCCCTTAATATGGGACGAGTACCATTGGGGTACAAGTTACATGACCCTATATTGGGGGTGGGTATTAGTGGGACACAAGGTAATTGGACGAGAGACCACATATGAGTATGGAAATATTGATGGAGCATGTATGTGTGGGTTTGCTGTGAACTATGGAATGCATATGAAAAAATGATCATAAGAATTGGGTTTTAAGATTTGATTAGTTATTTCTTTGAAAAAAAATCTAATAGAAATTGATTTTATCTACATTTTTTTTCAATTAGTTATAATTGGTTTTCAAGATTATTTATATTTTCTTATAAACTATTTTGTTAAATTGTTTTATATAAACTATTTTATATTATGTGCTAAACATTCTATCCTAGTGGCGTGAGTAGGAAAGTTATTGTGTAAAACCTATGGAGTTTTACACTCACCACTAATTTGTCACTTTGGGGCATTTTTAGATTCTATCTTCTGGGATAGGGGAAAAGGTAACATTTCACACATTCTTAGCACTACTTCATGATACATGGGATGTTTAGTGATTATGGAGCTTGGAGCTTGTGGAGCATGGAGTCTTGAGGTCTCTTGAGAGTCTTTAGTTGATTATCCAATGTGTAATTTGATACTTGTTTTTTCTTACACTATGACACATTTTGAGGTGGATTTGAGATATATGAAGTTGTTTAGTTTTATTTCTATTGTTCATGCATCATTTAGGGTACAATTTGGTTATGGTTTTTTTGGGTTATTGGTTTATTTCCTAAAGGGTAAATCATCCCCCCAATTGTATTTTAAACCCTTTGGAATTTATTTCTAGCCTTTGGTATCATGGGGATGTTGCATAAGGCCCAATAATGACTCGTTATACTCTCAAGACAATGAGAACGAGAAGGTCATTACAAATGGTATCAGTCTATTCCTTCCTTTGTGGTACAAATGTTATCATCTTGTTCGGTCCCTGACTAACATGTACTCATCATTGATCTTGGTCTTGGAGTTGGATTTTTCTTCTTCTATTCATTGGGTTGTAATATTATACAGGAGTATGACTTTTGGAACTTGAAATGTATAGCATAAAAAGACTTAGCTAACCATTTTATGCGGAACTTAAAGTTACCAGGGAGTTTGATACATAAGTGTTTGGTGATACTTTGAGGATTTTTAAAAATCAATGTCATGGGTTTAGCCAATGAGACATGCATGGAATGCATTGAAGAGAAATTACATCCCACTTGAAGTGTATACATCATTCGAGGAATGATTCATGTTTTTAAAAAGTGTTGATTTTTGAAAAACTATGAAATTGGTTTTTTTTCAAATGAAAGATTTTGAAAAAGGGAATGCTTGTGGTATTTTGAAAATGGTTTAATTTTAAAAAAGAAAGTAGAAAGTTACAAAAAACGGTTGAAAATGGAAAAAAGGATGTTTTCGGAAAAGAAATGTTGTGATAGTTGATGTGATATAATTTGAAATGATAAGCCATTAGTTTCTAGAGAGTGAGATTAACGGAGTTTGTTGTTGGTTAATAAAATGGAACCCGGTAGGTGTTGTCGAAATGAACCCAAACAAGCTATGAAGAATGTGGTTGCAGTTGAAAAAAGAATGACCAAGATCTAGTTTTGAGTATTGTACAATCTATTCAAGATGTGGATATAGGGAATTGGAGGAATGATCCAAGGCATGTGGATCACACCATCCAATTCATGAAGCACAATCGACCTAACTTCTAGGGTGATGCTGAACCCAAAAAAGCAGAGGTGTGGCTCAGTAAGATGAATCGTATCATTGCATTCATTGGCACACCGAAGGATCTAATGGTCAAGCTAGTGATGAATATGTTTTAGGATCTTCCATTCTAGAGGTGGGATTTAGAGGGGTTGGGTAAATTGGATGAAGGCTATATATGGGAGGATTTTGAGGAATTGTTCAACAAACAATTCTATCCTCATACATTAAAAATATAGAAAACAATGAACTTATTTAGTCTGAATCAGAATAATATCTCTTTCACTGAATATATGGATAAATTCATGAATTTACTATGCTTTTCACCAGTAGTTGTGGCAAGTACATCCTTGAAGGCACACATCTTAAAATCGGGGCAACAATAGGAGATTCGATCAAAGAATGTAGTGCTCTATATTATAGATTATATAGAGATAGTTAACAGAGTGATTTTGGATTAATGTGATATATAGAGATCTATGGGAGGAGGTATGATGATACCTATAGGGAATGGTGGGATCTCAAACACTGGGACCAAGAGGAAAACTGGACACCTATTTCCAAGGTGGAAGTAGAAATCAGAATCAGATAGCTAGATCATTGAACCTTCATCCACAACCTAAGAGAAAAGAACGTTGTTCTCAATGTGGTTTTATTGAGCTTGTAAAGCGAGAGTGTATGTCACAACCTAGATCATTACATAACTGAAAACAGATGGGGAATCTCCATCGCTAATGTCACGATGCTCTAAGGTCAGGTGCTTCAGACACTTCTTATGCATTGAAAGCATTATATTCTTTGACAGATCAATGACAATAGAATTAGTCTCATCTGTAGAGAAGAGTGAGGCATGGTGATTCTAGAAATAAAACGACTTCTCAAATACTGAAATCTTCGTAGGGAAATAAGGAGAACATTGCAGTGATGAAGTGATTATATGGAGCTATGCAGATGATTGTGGATGATCAGGATGAACCATCTACGATGAGTGGTATGATCATTTTGAATTATACCATTGTGGATGTTATCTTTGATACTGGTGCCTCAAATTCTAGCATTGGTTCTCATGATGTGGATTCTCTATGTTTAAAGATTTAAATGATGCCTTCAATTTTAAAACTACAAACTCATCTCAGTGAAAGAGAATGTCAAGCCGTTGTCTACAGAGAAAGTTTCTATAATTGTTGATAGAGTTGAGGAGAAATGGGACTTCTCGATGTTGTACATGTATGTATATGATGTAATCTTGGATATGGATTGGTTGAAAACATTCATGGCTCACATCGACTGTCATAGGAGAATAGTTAGTCTCATGAGTAAGGATGGCATCGAGCATCTCTTGAGAGGAGAGAGGATGGTAAAGAGAGGTGAAATGAGCATGTTGGAACCGATGGTAGGAAATATCTCTTATCAATTATCAGTGTTGACATTAGAATCAAAGGAAGATATTGACGAAAATAGTTTTCTAGCATTTGTTGATAAATTTATAGATGTATTTCCCAATTACATCTCAGGGTGACCACCTATAAGCGAAGAGTAGTTTCCGATTGATCTCATTTTAGGGACCGGTTCTCTTTCCCTTCTATAATATAGGATGGAACTAATAGAGTTTTGAGAATTGAAATAAATGTTATAGGAATTTGAAAATAAGGGTTCCATTTGACAATGTATGTCTCCATGGGCATAATCAGCCTTGTTTATGAAGAAACCAGATGTAACTCTTTAGATGTATGTTGATTATTGTAAGGTAAACCAAGTTACTATAAAGAACTAGTATCCAATTCCATGCATTGAGGATCTATTCAATCTATTAAGGAGAGCTCAGTGGTTCTCCAATATTGACTTTTGACCAAGATATCACCAATTGTGAGTTAGAAAGTAAGACATTCCAATTAAATCTTTCATAAGTAGATATGGCCACTATGAGTATTTATTCATTCTTTTAGTATAATGAATGAACCAACTATCTTCATGGATTTGACGAAACAGATATTTTAGAGATATCTGGACACTTTTTTGTGGGTTTTGTGGATGCAATCATGGTTTATTGAAAAAAACTATGACTCGGAGGAGAACCTATAAATAGTGTTACAAATATTGAGAGATCACCATTTTGTATGCCAAACTATCAAAGTGGAATATTTGGATATAGGAAGTACATTTTATTGGTCATTTCATTTTTGAAAAATGTTTTCATGTTGATCCTAAAAATATATAAACTGTTATCTTTTGAAAACTACCAAAGAATGTCTTCAAGACACGGAGTTTTCTTGGTCTGGCGGGTTACTACCGACGCTTTGTGCATGATTTCTCATAAATATCTTCAACAATGACAGCTCTGACAATGAAGAATGCTCCATTCCAATTGATAGTGGAATTCTAGAAGTCTTTCTTGGAACTAAAAGTTCATCTTTCAACGTCTCTTATATTGATTTCTCCAGAATCATGACAGGGGTATGTGGTGTAATTTGATGCTTCATGATCTGGTTTTGGTTGTCTTCTCATTCAAAGAGACCATTTTATGAATTATGGTTCAAGGCAGTTGAGGGGGCATGAGAAAAATTCCCTAACACAAGATTTGGAGTTATTTGCAGTCATCCATACTTTGAAAACATGGAGACACTATCTCTTTGGAGAGAAATTCACTATGTTCACAGACCAAAAATTCTAGAAACACATTTTCGCATAGTGATATTTGAATATGTGGAAAAAGGATATGGATGGAATATCTCCAAATGTTTGACTTTTACTTGATGTATACACTAGGAAAAGGGAATTTAGTGGAAGATTCATTGAGCAGAAATTCATAGTCTCAGTTAGAAAAAGAAGCTTTAGATGAATGGAAGTTCATGTCAGTTCTAGTTGACATGAATTTGGAATATAAAGACCAAGGTGATGTTTCATACAAACATATGATACATTATTCCTGGTTATGAGGTCAAAAATCAATGGTGAGGAGACTATTCAATGCTGGAAACTTGATGGGAGTTCAGTTATGTGCTTTAGATATCAGATGGTTGTACCTATGGATTTTTCGGAATAACTCCTTCATGGTTACCACTATTTGAGATGAGCTGTAAATCCAGTTAAACAGAAGATGTATATGGAATTGAAGGCACAATTTTGGTGGAGAATCATGAAAAGGAAAGTGTCGAAGTTCATTTATAAGTGCTTAACTTACCATCATGTTAAGGAAGAGTACTAGAGACCAGCATGTATGTCTTAGTCTCTATCGATTCAACTAAGGAAATGGGAGAAAATAACAATGGATTTTGTTACAAGTCTTCAAATAATGGTCTAGAAACACGATTCCATATGGGTGATACTGGATCATCTTACCAGGTTGGCCGATTTCATTACAATTTGTGAAACAAATACAGTGGAGGATATGTCAAAAATCTATATCTGAGAAGTGGTAAAGAGGAATGGTGTACCAATTTCAATAGCCTCAGATAGATATCTGATGTTCACATCTAGTTTTTGGAAATCCTTACAGCAAGCCCTTGGAACTCAGTTGACTATGAGAACATCATATCATCCTCAGACGAATGGGAAATCTGAGTGGATGATACAAACATTGGAAGACTTGTTGCAAGCTTGTGTAATATATTTAGGTTGATCATGGTAAGAACATATACCCTTGTTGGACTTATCATAGAATAACAGTTATCAGTCCTTGATACATTTGGCTCCGTTTGAAGCACAATATGGGCATCCTTGTCGTTCTCCACTATATTAAGTGGAAATGGGTGAGACTTCACTAGTTGGGATGAGCCTTGTCCAGGATTCAATGGAGAAGATATAGTTTATTAGAAAGAGGGGGTAGATGGCTCAAAGTCATCAGAAATCATATGAAGATCATCGTTGGAGACCATTGTGGTTCGCTGTGGGTGATCATGTCTTCTTGAGGATATCTCCATGGCTTGGACATTGTCATTTTGGGAATCAGGGAAAGTTGTCTCCTAGATACATTGGAAATTTTGAGATACTATAATGGGTTGGAGAGGTCGAATATCAGTTGGCATCACCAACATGGTATAGTTCAATTTATAATGTGTTCCATGTATCTCACTAGAAACAGTATCAGTCAGATCCTAACCATGTGATCAGATGGGATCACATAGACCTAGAGTTGGATGCTTCATAGATACATATCCTAGTATATATTTTGGATAGGAAATAGATAGTCATACATGGAAAAAGAATCAGTCTGATACTGGTTTTATGTCATAATGGTTAGATTCAGGAAGCGACTTGGGAACTTGAGAAGGAAATTAAAGAGCAGTGGCGAGAACTCTTTTAGGGTAGTGAATGTATTCTACTTTCTGGGGATGGAAAGACCTATGTTGGGGAGAATGTAGTACCCACAGTTTCTAGTATGTAACCAATAATTTATGCTTTTTAAGGTTATAAATTTTAAGAGTGATGGATCGGATAGGTGAGAGAACTTTGAAAGTGTTTTTGGGGCTAATGAAGGCCGCATGGGTAGCACAAGGTTTTTCCAAACCGTGTGGAATTACTAGGAGAAACTATGAGCAATGTTATTCATGAGGTAGTAGTTCCAACATCTCTAGATCATGGTTTGGAGAGACTGTCAAAGGGGAGGCTGTTTGGGCAGTGGATAATGCATGGTTAGCACATAGTTTTCCTAACCGTGTGGACAAATCGTGTGTAGAGTCGAATTTAGATCCTTAAAAATCAGATCTCAATAATTTTTTCCGTAACTCTCTTGTTTTTGACCCAAACAAGCCATAACTAGATATTTTGATTCTACTAAGTCCAAATAACGTTCTCCCATTAATATGTAGGTGATCTGAAGGCTTCCCTTGGTGATTCAAGGACGTATTCTTACGTTAAGTGACTTTCTTCATCGTTCTTGTCACGTTATCTTAGATCTAATTAGATATAATTATCCTATGTTCTCGGTTTCTTATATCTACACATATTATGGGTATATATATGAGTGTGGATGAAAAATATTATTAGATTTGGTCTTTATATTTCTAGGATAAGAGATCTATGGTGGGTTCTTGGAGAATCAACCTGGTTTTCTTGTGTGTTCTTCGTTCATTGTGGTTTTCATCAAAACCTTTGAGGTATGAGTCTTTACTCTCGACACCACTATGTAGAACTAATTTTTATGATTTAAAATTGAATGTATTGTGGTTAATCGATTGTTATTTGTTTTTGAACACTTTTTGGAAACCTTCTTGAGTGACGACTGTGAAATCTAAAAAATATGGGATTTTGAATGGGTTCTTTGGTTCTTGGTTTTAAAATATGGATTTTAAAAATGGTATTTTTTTCTGGATTGTTGGAACATGATTTGGATTATATGTTTTCAACAAAAGGTAATTTTTTATTGAAACAAAATGTTGTGTTGAAATTGGTTGTGGTTTGGTATTCAATAAAATTTTAGTTTTATTGAAGTCGTTTATTTTGTTAATGGAAATAATTTTCATAAATGGTGTTGGTGTGAGTTCATGCTTAACAGGACCTTAATAAGGGACTGGTACCATTAGGGTACAAGGTATGTGTCCCCAGATCAGGGTTGGGTGTTAGTGGGACACAAGGTAATTGGATGAGAGACTACTCATGAGTATAGAACTGTCAAACGAGCATGCATGTGTGGGTGTGTTTTGAACTATGGTATGGGTATGCAGAAATGATAATAAAAAATTGGTTTTAAGATTTTATTAGTTATTTTTCTGGAAAATTACTTTCTAAAAATTGGTTTTATTTATCTTTTCTTTCACTTGGTTGTAATTTTTTTTCAATATTTTTTATATTTTGTTGTAAAATATTTTGGTAAATTGTTTTATATAAATTTTTTTACATATTGTGCTAACCGTTATATCCAAGTGGAATGAGCAGGAATGTCATTGGGGGAAAACATACTGAGTTTTATACTCACCACTACTTTGTCACTTTGGTTCTTTTGTAGATGTTATCCTAAGGTACAAGGGAAAAGGTAAAGTTCATAAGTTTTAAGAACTGCCTTGTGATACTTAGGCTATTCGGTGATTGTAAAGCTTGGAGCTTGTGGAGAATGGAGTCTTGTAATCTCTTGGGTGTATGGCCTTTTTTAAATATATTTCCAATGTAGAAATCTCATAAATAGAAACAAGAATGTGGTATGGGTATTGGTTATACTTTTAATGATAAAGATACCACACACGACATGTTAAAGATAGTGATGTTCTTTTAGTACTATTTACATTGATCATAACAAGAATAATTATACTATGGTTGAGGAAACATAATACATTATTCATATTTCAAATTATAGGAATGTGGTTTTGAGGAATAAGTTGATAGTGCATGAGTAATAGTTTAAGGATAAAGTTGTATTAATGAAGTATTTATTTTTTGTAATTCAACTATTATGTTTTATGAATCATGAATTGTATAATTATTTTCAGTATCATTTTTTTATGATTGAAAAGGACACGTTGAAAGGTGGTGAAGACATATAAAAGTGATTTCATGGAAATGTGACATTATGATTAAGGGAAGGTAACCCTTAATTAATGATTTAAATTGAGATAATGATATTTTGGATAGTGATATATTTTCCGGAAAATTATTTAACCTTCGAAAAAAATATATTGAAACCAAAAATTTTATCCTAGTACCTCTATTTCTGATGAATCAAAGGATCCATTTTTCCAGTGCTGATTTATGACTTCCTAATTGTTAAAATTAACTTTAACTTTTTCTCTATCACTCTCCATCAAAAAATTATAGTAATATTTGTATTCCATGTCCATGTTTTCACATACCACCAAGGTTCCCCTATGTGGAAACCTAGTTATATGTAACTGTGGGAAACCATTATGGTTACAACATTCCTTTTTTTAGGAATATTTTAACATTAATTTTTATGATGTGGGTTTCTATGAACGAAACATTAATGTATTAAAACATTGATAATAGTTATTAATTTTGAGGAAGATATTCATTTTAAGGGGGTATAATGTAACACCCTGATATTTTTTGAAACATTTATTTTCTAAATAGATTTAACATTTTTGATATTTTTCGATCTATGCAACATAGAAGATAGTTTATTTTATATTAAAGAACAATATTTGTCTTGTGTTATAGGAAAAACCAAGTTAATCATGAACAACATAATATGTAAACATTATATTTCTATACAGAGATCACCAATGATTTCTTGTGTTACACCCATCAATGACTTTCCTTGATGTCCAACATAACACACAAGACCAGGGTTTAACGAACAATAATATATTATTAAAATATAATTATTTAACATATACAGATATAAAAAAGGTATTAAATTAGAGGTTATTAAGTGTTTAACTATTTTATGAAAATATATTATTCACACAATATTATATGAATTCATAGGTTTCTAATTATTTATAAATGAATATGAAATCTGATTGAATGTAAAAGGAAATATTATTATGGTCACAAATATGTATTTCCCTAATATATTAAATTTAAAAAGATTCATTTCATATATTAAAGAAATATACTTTTTTTATATTCAATCAAATATTTCTGGTATTCATCCAATATATTTTATAGACATAAGATAATACCAAACCAAATTTCATGCATAAAAACCTATATTTTTTTAAAGGCAATTTTAATGCATTTTAATGGAGATCCCATTTTGAATCCAATTTTTTGAATTTTTATATATTTAATCTGTCAATATGAACTTTATATTTGTATAATAAACCTAAAAATTAGGTTAGTAATTTTTTTTGTATTTTTTTGTAAAGTTTCATTTTTTAATGAATAGATAAAAAAACTGGATTTTAAGTTAAAAATGATTTTCTCTTAATTCACATATAATGTTATATTATATATAAAAGTTTTTTAATAGTTTAATTAGATAATATTTTTATCAATTAATACAATTTAGGTCATTGGATCCAATTTCACATTGATATTGGATTTAAATACAAATATTACATTTCTTCATTTTTTCTTCTAAAAGCTGCAATGTCGTCTGATCAGCGGGATAAATATTAAATTAATTTATGCCACTTCTATAATAGGGATTTGGAAAAATGGATTACACATTTAGAATCAGTATAATTTATAAGATCTAACAAATTAAATTTTTTTGACCAAAAATATTAGTGAAAGTGATTAAAATTGTTTACATGGATTAAGGTTAAATTAAAGATAATAAGGGACTAAACCATAACCTTGAGGCAAAACATTTCATATAAAAAAAATGAAAAAACCATTTTATGGAGAAATTTAGATCCTATAATCCCTTTTATATGATTTTTATCATTATCATATCTACTTACATCATGAAAAATGTGGGTGGAATTCTCTCTTGAAATATTAATAGGAGTGCCACTCCTCATTTCCTATAAAAGGACACCACATTTCCTCTTATTAACACATCTCAAACCACTTATCTTAAGAAATTATATTAACAATAAAATTAGAAATATCACTACTTTAATCTTAGAATACTACCCCTAGGAAGAATGCTTTCAAAGGATGACTTTTGGCACAAACCAAATGGGTTACATGTTTTACAGGGAACGTCTTCTATCAATATTTTTTTCTTTTATTTTCTTCCTCCACAAAATACACTCTCTTTAGTACATTCTTGTATAAAAAATAGACATAATAAATATACTAAGATATTTTTATTCCATGGTCCTTATAATTACCCACCAATTCTCATTGTCTTGAGAGTACAACGAGTCATTACTAGGCCTTAAGCGACATCCCCAAGATGCCAAAGGCTAGAAATAAATGCTGAAGGGTTCCAAATACAAGTGGGGGAAGATTTAAACTTTATGAAATAAACCAATTAACCTAAAAACCATAAAAAAACATTCACTATATGATGCATGAAAAAATTAAAGACAACTCAACCACTTTATGCACTCAAAACCACATAAAGTAAGCAACAACGGAAGGATAACCAAGTATCATAGTACATAATGGATAAACTACACAAGACTCTCCAATTACCTCAAGACTCCATGATCCACATGCTCTAATATTCAAAATCTCCAAACATAACAACATCACGAGGTAGTACTAAATAGGTGTGTAACATTACCTTTTCCCCTGTCCCAGAAGATAGCATCTGCCAAAGCACCAAAGTGCCAAAGCAGTGGTTAGTATAAAACTCAGTAAGTTTTCCCCAATGACTTCCCTACTCACACCACCAGGATAGAAGAGTTAGAAACAAATATATAAAATGGTTTATATAAAATATTTTCTCACAATCAGGTTATAACTAAATTTAAACAAGTTTCCAAAACCATTCATTACCGAAACCAAACCAGTGAAATTGAAACCTAGTTTTCCAACAAGATATTTTTCCAAAAAAATAACAAAACAATCTTTACAACCATTTAACAATATCCATATATCGGAATACACAAAAATTACTCAAACCCATGAAACCAACCATGAATGCTAAATTATGACATTTCCAAACTCATGAGTGGTTTCTCGTCGATCTACCAAGTCATCACAAGGTAATTGTTTCCCATGTGCTATTAATCCTTTGGCACTGAGCACAAGGTCATATTTCAACCAAGCCCCGTTTATTAAATTCCTATGTTCCATTAAAACTTTGGCACTGAGCACAAGGTAATATTTCAACCAAACCCCTTATATGCAATATGAACACACAACACATATGCCCAATGATCAAGCAAAAATAAACCTTTCAATAAAAACACCTTTTTATTGAAAACTATCTCCATCAAAACCATCTCAATGCCAAACCATTTCAACTCCAAACCATATCAATAAAAATCAATTTTTATTCACAACAATTTCTATAGAAAACCCCATTTTCATAAACCATTTAGCAATTCCATAAAATCCATAATTTAAAATCATCCTTTTAAATTAAACCCCCTTTTGAACAACTATTCACCAAGATCACGCAATTTCACAAAAACCATAAATCATCACAAATGAATATTTTTGCATGAATTTCACAATCAATAAACCAATTTTAATCTAAGAAAATAAATTCTAGTAAGAGGAGTCAAGAGAGAAACCACTTACAATGAAGGTTTTGACGAAACTTTAACAACAGACGAAGAAAGTACAAGGAAGCTAGTCGATTTTCCAAGAGTGGACTTAGATCTCTTATCCTAGAAAGATTACGACTCAAAATTGATATATTTGGCAATGAAAAACGTATATCTACCCACTATAGGTTTAGATATGAGAAATAAAGGATATCAGAGAAGTATAACTAAGAATATCTAAGAAAACATGACAAATCCGTAAAGAATAGTGACATGCCTCAGGAATCGAACACAAAATCACCAAGGGAAGGCTTCAGAATGGATTCAACTCCTGAGGGGAGGGTTTTAAATCCTTATAGGGAGAGTAATTTTGAAATAGGGGAGTTTTGAAGTCGAAAAGAAATATATAGAGTAAAAACAAGTCAAGTCCTAGAAAATAGGATCTAGATTTGACCTATGTGTAAGGTTTGACCACACGGTTTGGGCCAATCATATATGGATCATGTGACCTTCATTTTGGTCCCAAAATTCCTTCTAAAACCACCCAAACTCTCCCATCCTCCACCTTTACCATTTTTATGGAAACACATATTTATGGAAACATCCCACTTTTTGGAAACACCCCACTTTATGAAAATAACCCACACTATGGAAACACCCCACATTATAGAAACACCCCACTTCATGGAAATGAAACAATCTATGGAAACAACCCAATTTATGGAAGTAAACCACTTTATGGAAACTCCCACTTTATGGAAACAACCCACTTTATAGAAACAACCAATATTATGGAAACACCTAACTTTAAGGAAACTCTCTATATTATGGAAACTCTCTATTTTATAGAAACTCTATTATATGGAATCCCAATCAAAGACACTCCATTTAAAAAACATGATTAAAGGGGTTATGTACCGTAAACCAAGGGTACTACATTCTCCCCACCATTGGTCTTTCTATCCTTGTAATGTAGAAAACCCTCACTAGCCTAATAGAGTTCTATCCACTGCTCTTTCATTTCCTTCTCAAATTCACAAGTCTCTTCCTGAATCTGACCATGTTTCCATAAAACCCACACTAGGCCGATTCTTTTCCCATTCAAGTATTTATCTTGTCTATCCCTGATTCGCACTGGGTATATACCAATTATTTATCCGGTTTTAGATCAATGTGATCCCATCTGATCATAAGGTCAGAATCAGGGTGATACTTTTTTAACTGGGATACATGGAACACATTATGCACAAAACCAAACTGTGGTGGAAATGACAACTGATATGCCACCTCTCCAACCTGTTCCAGTATCTCAAAAGGGCCAATTTATCTATGAGATAACTTTCCCTACTTCCCGAAGCGATGATGTCCAAGCCTTGTTGAGATCCGCAAAAAGACATGATCACCCACAGTGAAAGAAAATGGTCTTCGACGGTGATCTGCATAAGATTTTTGACGACTCTTAGCCATCTCCATCCTCTTTCTAACCAATTGGATCATCTCTGTTGTTTCTTAGACAAGGCTTGGCCTGACTAGTGATGTGTCACCCGTTTCCACCCAGCATAGTGGAGAATGAAAAGGACACCCATACAATGCTTCAAATGGAGCCATGTGTATCAAGGAATGATAACTGTTATTGTATAAGAACTCCAATAAGGGAATATGATAATTCCATGAGCCACTAAAATCCATTACTAAAACACAAAACATGTCTTACAACATTTGTAACATCCGTTAGGATTTTCCATCCATTTTAAGATGATACGACGTGCTCATAGTCAATCGAGTCACAAGGGCTTGCTGTAAGGATTTATAGAAACGAGACGTGAACCTCAGATCTCTATCTGAGACTATTGACACTAGAACACCATGACTATTTAACAATTATTGGATATAGGTTTTGGAAATATCCTCCACCGTATAAGTTTCACGAATTGGGATGAAATGGGCCGACATAGTAAGAAGATCCATTATAACCTAAATGGCATCATGTTTCCGGACCGTTCTTGGAAGAACTGTAACAAAATCCATTTCTATTTGATCCCATTTCAACACTGGGATGGGAAAAGATGGTAACATAATATATGGTCTCTGATGGTCAGCTTTAACCTACTGATAAGTTAAGCACTGCGCGATGAACTCGACCACCATCCTTTTCATGTTGCTTCACCAAAACTGCGCCTTCAATTCCTTATACATCTTCTGTGTACCCGGATGTACATCCCATCTTGAATAGTGTTAATAATAAAGGATTTGTTCCAAAAAAACAATTGGTACCACCATCTGATCTCTGAAACACAAAACTGAAACGCCATTAATTTTCCATCCCTCAATTGTCTCCCCACCATTGAGTTTTGAACTTACAACCAGACATTCTGCACTAGATTTTTGTGCCTCTTTAATCATTTTTACTAAATTAGGAACAAGTGCTGCTGAAAAGAAAACTGAAAAATCACATTAGTCTTTACATTCCACAAGTGTGTCGACTAAGACCGACATCAACTTCCATTTATCTGAAGCCTCTTTCACCTACTGAGCATATGAATTTCTACTCAATGCATCTACAACTGAATTTTCGTTCCCTAGTGTGTACATCAAGTTAAGTTAAAACATTTGGAGATTCTCCGTCCATCTATTTTTCCTTATATTAAAATATCACTATGAGAAAATGTGTTTCATGCTTTTATGATTTGTAACCATAGTTAATTTCTCACCAAAGAGATAATGTCTCTATGTTTTCAAAGCATGGATGACTGCGGCTAACTCCAAATCATGTGTTGGGTAATTATTCTCATGAAACCTCAGCAAACTTGAACCATAAGAAACTACATGATATCTTTGCATGAGAACACAAACCAACCTTGATCCTGAAGCATCACATTACATCACATACCCCTGTACTGATTCTGGAAAGATCAATATAGGTGCTGATGTAAGACAAACTTTCAGTTCCTAGAAATAATTCTTATATTCCTCTATCCATTGGATGGATCAATATTCTTTGTTAGAGCTATCATTGGTAAATCTAGTCGTGAGAAATCATGCACAAAGCCTCAGTAGTAACCGTCTAGATTAAGAAAACTTTGTATATCGAACACATTCTTCAGTGGTTGCTTGAGATAATGGCTTCTATCTTTTCAGGATCAAGAGAAAGACCTTTCTCAGAAATGACATGGTCAAGGAAACATACTTCCTATTTCCAAAAATCACACTTCGATAATTTGGAATATAAACGATGATACCTCAGGATTTTTAACATTGTTTCCAGGTGCACCTCATGATCAGCCCTTATCTTTGAATAGACCAAAATTTCATACACAAGTACCACTACAAAAGAATCTAGATATTTTAAATAGAGTATCTAATTTCATTCCCAACTCAATGGTTTGGAAACCCAGAGAAATTCTTTGGACCAACTGGTGGTTCACTTGTGGCTCAGGTGTAACCAAATTCTCAAAAAACTCTTCTGACTAGTTCGTACAATGACTATCAGGTTCCATTTCTTAAAAAAACAACAACCTCCCCCAAAATCACTCTTTAGCAACTACTGTCTTAGAATTTTAAACTCTATCACATCAACTATCACAACATTGTTTTCCAAAGAAACATTTTTACCCTGTTCAACCATTTTTGAAAACACTTCAAATGCTTTGGAAAATTAAACCACTTTCAAAATACGATAAGAATTATCTTTTTCAAAATATTTCATTTGAAAACCAATTCAATTATTTTTCAAAAAATAACAATTCTTTTTTTCCACAACAAGAATCATTCCTAAAAATTATGTACGCACTCCTAGTGGGAATTCATTCCTCTACAATGCATGTCATTCTCGTCTCATTGGATAAAACCATGACAATGAGATTTCAAAATTCTAGAAGTGTCTCCAATTTTTTTTTTACCAAAATCCTTGTTAACTTGAAGTTCAACATAAAAGTGTTAACTAAATCCTTTTATGCTATACATTTCATGTTCTGACAGTCTTACTCCTTTCTAAGATTCCCACCCAATAAATAGACAAGAAGGTATTTCATATCCAAAACTAGGAAAATATATGACTACTTGTTAGGAAAGGACCGAATAAGATGATACCATTTGTAATGAACCGCCAATTCTCATTGTCTTGAGAGTACAACGAGTCATTACTAGGCCTTAAGAAACTTCCCTAAGATACCAAAGGCTGGAAATAAACGCCGAAGGGTTTCAAATACAAGTGGGGGACGATTTACCCTTTAGAAAACAAACGAATAAACCTACTAACAAAAAACAAACACTCACTATATGATACATGAACAAATTAAAGACAACTCATCAACTTCTTGAACATAAAACCACATAAAACCACATAAATTAAGCAAAAATGGGAGGATAACCGAGTACTAAAGTACACAGTGCATAAACTACACAAGACTCTCCAAAGAACTCAAGACTCCATGCTCCACATGCTCCAAGATCAAAAATCTTCGAACCACCCAACATCATGAGGTAGTTCCAAACACATGTGAAACATTACCATTTCCCCTATCCTAGAAGATAGCATCTGCAAAAGCACCATAGTTCCAAAGTAGGGGTGAGTATAAAACTTAGTAGGTTTTCCCCAATGAATTCCCTACTCACGCCACTAGGATAGAAGAGTTAGAAAGAAAAATATAAAATGGTTTATATAAAACAATTTCTCAAAAGTAGGTTATAACTAAATATAAACACGTTTCCAAAACCATTCATTACGAAAACCATACAACTGCAATTGAAACCAATTTTTCTAATAAGATATTTTTCCAGAAAAAGAACCAATCAATATTTACAACCATTTCCCAATATCCCTATATCGGAATACCCAATAATTACTCAGAACCATGAAACAAACCATGCATGCTACGTTATGAGAGTTCAATACTAATGAGTGGTTTCTTTTCGATCTACCAAGTTGTCACAAGGTAATTATTTTCCCATGTGCCATTAATCATTTGTCACCGAGCACAATGCCATATTTCTACCAAGCCCCGTATATGAAATTATCATGTTCCATTAAAAAATTGGCACTGAGCACAAGGCCATATTTCAAGCATTCCCCGTATATGGAATACAAACACAGAACACATATTCCCAACGATGTAGCCAAAATAAACATTTCAGTAAAAACACCTTTTTGTTGAAGATTATTTCTGTCAAAACCATTTCAATGTCAAACCATTTCAACTCCAAAACATTTCAATAAAACTCCATTTTTATTGAAATTAATTTCTATAGAAAACCCTTTTTTCATCAACCATTTATCAATTCTAGAAAATCCCTAATTTAAAATCACCATTTTAAATTAAACCCCCCATTGCACAACTATTCACCAAGATCATGAAATTTCACAAAAACCATAAATCATCACAAATGAATATTTTCCATGAATTTAAAAATAAATAAAACAATTTGAATATAATCCAATCAATTATAGTTAGAGGATTCAAGAGAGAATCCACCTACCTCAAAGGTTTTGATGAAACTTTAACCACAGACGAAGAACTCACAAGGAAGAAGGTCGATTATCCAAGAGCGGCCTTAGATCTCTTATCCTAGAAAGATTACGACTCAACATTGAAATATTTGTCATAGAAAAATGTAGGTCTACCCACTATAGGTTTACATCTAATAAATAATAGAGATCATAGAAGTAGATCTAAACAAATCTAAGAAAACATGACAAATCCGTAACGAATGGTAACATACCTCAAGAATCGGACTCAAAATCACCAAGGGAAGGCTCCGAAATGGATTCAACTCATGTGAGGAGGGTTATACAGACTTATATGGAGATTAATATCTAAATAGAGGCGTTTTGAAACCAAAAAGGTATATATAGATTAAAAACGAGTCACCTCCTTGAAAATAGGATCTAGATTTGGCCTCTGCGCAAGGTTTGACCACACGGTTTGGGCCAATCGTGTATGGATCTTGTGACCTTCCTTTTTTTCCCAACACTCCTTATAATCCCCCAAAACTCTCCCATACTTCACCTTCACCATTTTTATGGAATCACATTTGTTATGGAAACATCTCACTTTATGGAAACACCCCACTTTATGGAAACAACCCACTTTAGGGAAACACCCTACTTTATGGAAACACCCCACTTTAGGGAAATGAACCAATTTAGGGAAACAACCCAATTTATGGAAACAACCCACTTTATGGAAACACCCCACTTTATGGAAACAACCACCTTTATGGAAAAAAACAACATTTTGGAAACACCCAACTTTATGGAAACTCTCTATATTATGGAAACTCTCTATTTTTTGGAAACTCTCTATTTTATAGAAACCCAATAAAAGACACGACATTTAAAAAACATGAGGAAAGGGGTTTTGTACCAAAAAAACGACGGTACTATAGTCCCAACCTAACCTTATACACACCTCCATATAATGGATGATAAACATACTGTTTATGTATATGACGAACTACTGCCTCACTAAATGATGATTGCTCAATTTTTAATACCACCTATGATGGTGGGAATTATGATGGAAACTCTATTTATATATTTTATATATTATATTTTTTCCTTAATATTATTTATAAATTTTACAAAAAAAATATCTTTTTTACATTCCATTTATTGTAAATATGATAATTTCATTTGTGGATGTGTGGACTACCACCCACTCAATGTGATATGATTCATTCATAAACTACATATAATGTATTAAGTATTGTTTTAATGAACATATATGATATATATAACATTAAATTATAATTTTATTTTATTATACAAATATATTCCCATATTCCATTTTCATTCTTCATTTCAATACGACAATGAAAATAGAAACAATGTTCATGCATACATACGACTGACTGTCTCAATGAAAAGTGAAATCCCCTTATTACATCTATATTATTTTGATTATTATAATAAAAATATTCTAGATATAAATTATATTTATACCAGGGGTAATATTATAAAATAATTATCTAATTATAAGGACCAATGATATAAAAAATTAAGACACATGTGACGAAGAAAGATAATATTAACTAAAATAAAACCTTAAATAGGATAGTTATCAAACGAGTAATATAAGGTCATAATCAAACAATATGTTTTATTATATTTATTAATATGGTTATTTATAAGATATATAATAAATTTATATTTATTATAAAGGTGGTTTGATTGAGTACGATGCGAGTTAATACACTACTTAAGGAGATTTCATCTCATTTATTATTTCAATAAGATACATGCTTTATTCACCACCCATTAATTTTGACTGGTGTGTATAATACCCATGTATGTATTCAATTTTTACTATAGTTAAATTTATGGGTATTTAAATAAAAATTCTACTACCATTATTTTATGACGTTTAAGTATCAAAATTTACCAAATTGGTAAAATTGTTTTCCCAGAATTTTCCTTCTTTGAGACTCATGTTTTTATGCACCTAAATTATTTTTTGAGGTATATTTACATCCATTTTATATGTAATATCATGAATCTACTTATTTTAAAGATATTTTGTGATTTTTTAAATTATATTTTCTTACATGGGGAGTACGATCCCTTGTAACCATGTGATAAGAGTTTATTAAAACAATCTCGTCACTTTTTGAGATTGTTTACGATTATGCATCAATTAATGAAATATCATGATTAATATTCCAAGAAAAATCATGAAATTTTTTCTCTTTTGTTTATTAAATATGTATTCCTGTATTTATATAATTTTTTTACTCTTTGTTACATAAGGTAGTTAACTATGTGCTTTTAAGAAATCATAACTCTACCTTCTCTTCGGTCAAAAATATATGTTCATTCAAACCCATTTTTTTAAAAAATGGTTTCCAAGAATATTCTAAAAATATACTGTGATAAAATAAATAAAATTTTACCCGTTTTTTATTTTAAAATGTTTTTAATGGAATATTACTGTCTCTTTTTGAATGAGGCATTTTTCTAATCTATTTACAGTGAAAAAGGAATGTTCATTTTACCTCATACGACATGTAAAAATTTACCCAGTGTCAATTAAATTTAACAAAATTAAAGAAGTTTCATAACGTTTTTTTATTACTTATTAATAAATTTTTTTAATTGGTTTTCAAATAAATGGGTTTGAAGCAGTTTTCATGATTCTTTTATAAGTTTTTTTATGGAAAATGGTTTTAAATTTTCTTTATGTTTTAAAGAGACTTTTTCAATGTATAAAGGATATTTAGCTCAAGAATTGTTTTCATAATATCTTTCCAAGTTATTTTACATCAAATATAACTTATGTTCTTGTTACTCATGCACTATTTGGAAATAAACCAAATGTTCCATTCACATTCATTCAATGAATGGGTTATGATTAATGTTATGTACATTATGATACCCATTTCACTTTCATGGGTTAAATGATTATAAAACCCAATTCTCTATAATGGGTAGTATGTTTATGAAATCAATTTCTCTTCAATAGGTTATATTCATTTGAATAACTCTTCTTTTATGGTTTTTTCTTTAATGAAATGATTTGGAATCCAATCTATTTTCTTCAGGTTATGATGTGATAAAATGTTAATGATACCCATTACATTTCATGGGTAAGGATTTTCATTTATGAAACCCATGTCTTTTTGTGGGTCAGGATATGATTCATGTTTAATTTTCATATGTAACATGTATGTATTAATTTTTTATGGGATAGGTGAGACCAATACCTCCTTACAATTCAGTGGTTAATGATAAGATGTATATGAGGTTAGAGGGTACACAATTTTTAATTGAAACCCCAAAAAAAAGAATGTACATGGGTTATAACCTAATCCTAAAAGAAAAAGAGTACACAGGTTGTATCCCAAGACCAAAAAAATATGGTACATGGGATGTAGTTGAATACTATATGTAAGGGGGTATATGGGTTGTAATCCAATAACATAAACATGAAGGTACATGGATTGTGGCCCAATCCTAAAAGTAACAGGGTACACGAGTTATATCATAAGACCAAAAATAAGATGGTACATGGGTTATATCTCAAGCATAATAGTATGGCAGTACACCAGTGGTGGACTAATCCTTAAAACAAGAAGATACATGGGTTGTATCACAAGCCTAATAGGAAGTGGGTACATGGGTTGTAGCCCAAGACCAAAAACAATAAGTTACATGGGTTGTATCCCAATCCCAAAATAATGTGGTTACATGGGTTGTAGAAAAATCCCAAAAATAAGAAGGTATAGGGGTTGTATCCAAAGACTAAATAAAATATGGTAAATGGGTTGTAGCCCAAGTTCGAAAACAAGAAGGTACATGTGTTGTAGCCCAATCCTAAAAGAAAGAGGGAACATAGTTTGTTGACCAATCGAAAAAACAATAAGGTACATGGGTTGTATACCATTACTAAAAGAAAGAGGGTACATAGTTTTTATCCCATGTTCAAAAATTAAGAAGGTACACAGTTTGTAGCCCAAGACAAAATTAAAGAGGCTAAACTGGTTTCTATCTTAGTCTCAAAGTAGGTACATCAGTCATATCTGAGGCCTGACATGTTATAAAATTCTTGGAAGGTAGTCTTAACATAATGTTTTTTATTCTTATGTGTATGCCACAAATCCTATGTCTTACTCCTCAGTTATGATTTTTTGGTTCATGATGTTTATTTCATTATGATTCCTATCATATGAACTACCAAGATTTAAACAATAACTCATGTTTATGATCTTTGATATGCTAGTTATGTTTTCCAAATGATATGATCACATTATCATATCCCTATGTTCATGTTTATGCATACATGACTCCCCTATTTACCATTACTGAGTTTCTGAGCTCACCCTTTTTTAGGTTTCCTTTCCCTAGTTTATGAATAATTTTTTTAAGTAGATGTGATAATGGTGGAAATCATTAAGGGAGGTGTTGGAGATCTTTCACCAGGATAAAATATTTTATTTTAGAAGTTTCTAGAGACATTAAACTATTACAGTTCCCAAGCATGTATTGTTTTAATGTTCTAAATATTCATGTAAAAAGCCGTAATGTACATGTATTCTAAATTTGGGTCACTATAATGTCCCCCATTATTTATTATTAATCCAAGAAGACCCCTCCTTTTTCTATATTTGTGGTGATATTCCATTACATAACCTGCTGGACCAGTAGTGAATAATGACCATGAAAAACCTATATGCCTAATATAAATTTATATGAAATTAGAATCCTATCGAAACAACATGATACAATATTATAGAGACATAATCACTATGAACACATGATTCCACTTCAACCACACCACCCACCAGTGAGAACACTGGCTGTATATTCTGCATGAAGTTGGTGACACTGTTCCCACCTGCTGCTGGAATCAGTGCATCCAATTTTTACTTCAGGAGAATCACCATGTACATTACTTTGACCCCATGTATACCCACCTTCCATTATCCCATGATCTCTACCACTTCATATCCTGAACGGATCACCAAACAATCATTTCACTTCACATATGTCCACTACTCTGTTCTCCCTTGAAGTGACATCACCCTATACATGCATTATACACTAAAAAATGTTGCGTTGAATAAATCCCCAAAAATTGGAGAACATCAGGACTTGAACCCTTCTTTGACCGAAGTTAACATAATGTCCTGAATCATTGTAGCTAAATCATATCACTATTGTTTGGATACCTATTATCTTACACTTGTATTTTGGGTATCTCTTTACATTATTTTCATGAACCATGAGACCAAAATTACCATATAAGTAACACTTTACATATACTGATATCCTTTTATGAATTTTATTTTACCACACAAGGAACATATTTAGGGATTACCTCTACGATTCTTATTTGGTTTCCTCTCTATTTACATCCACGTTCAATGTTTAGTAATATTTTAATATCATGGTACAAAGTTTAAAAAATATTGACTTCAACATTATAGGAACAATGAACAAAACTATCATAACATTGAAATTCAAATGTGGTTAATCAAATCTCATGATTGGTTTTAATCTAAAGGAAATATATTAATTTTCATATCAATGTATGAATTTTTTTTTGAGTACGTACCTTGTTATCCTTGTAAAATTTCCGTCATAAGAGGACACCAATTCTTCCACCATTTACCTCAATTACATGTATTGTTACTAAATCCTAATACTAACATCCTTTGGGAAATATTTTTCATGGATTTTTTGTTTTTCTAAAATATGTCCCATTCCATATCATAAAATCATCTTTATCCTAGGTATAGTTATCCAAAGGAAACCATCGATCGACATCATCATCAAAATGGTAAATGGAAAGAGTGAACTTTTTACATTATGAAAATTCAAAAAATTCATATATATTATCTAGATCATTAATGAATCCTTTAGATATCATTCTGTTAGATGACCTACAAAATTTTAGGGGATTTTGTATCATAATATTATCTAATATTGACATGTTCCTTAAGGATTGATTGGGTTCCTCTATACTATGGATTCAAAAAATATTTATATCTTCTATCTATTAATCCATCACAACAAAAAAATTCTATTCAAATTCCAATCATCTTAGGATTCTATTTTGGAAGGATATTCTCCTGTCTTTGCATTACCACTACAACTTCCTTATTTCTGACATTAAAACTGTAGTACCCCTGGTTTCTTGTATGTAACCCTTAATTGATAATTTTTATGTTTATAAAGTGTAAGGGTGATAGATGGCAGAGTTGGAAGAAATTTTGAAGTGTTTTTTGGGATAAATGAAGGCCGCATGGGCGACACACGATTTGTCCAAACCGTACAGAATTAGAAGGGGAAACCGTGCATAATTTTCTTCATGAGGATATATCTCCAGCATGTTTGGATAATAGTTTGGGGAAACCATGCAAGGGGAGGCCTTGTGGGAAGTGGCTACCACATGGGTAGAACACAATTTTCCTAACCATGCGACCAAACCATGCACAGAGTCAAATTTAGATCCTTAAAAATAGGATCTCACTCGTTTTTTTTCCAAAACCCTCGTTTTTGACCCAAACTAGCCCTAACATGGGATTTTTCTTTTTTTAAGGACAAATAATGTTCTCCCATCAATCCAAATGCGATCTTAAGTCTTCCATTGATGATTAAAGGCAGGATTCTTGCGGTAAGTGACGTTCTTTATTGTCCTTATCACATTATCTTTGATCTTCTTAGATCCAGTCTTCCTCTCTTCTTGGTTTCTCAGATCTACACATGTTATGGGTAGATATATGAGTGTGGACTCCAAATATGAAGAAATTTAGTCTTTATATTTCTAGTATAAGAGATATATGGTGGGTTCTTGGAGAATAGACCTGGTTTTCTTGTTTGTTCTTCATTCGTTGTGGTTTTCATCAAAACCTTTGAGGTAGGAGGCTTCAATCTTGACTCCTTTGTGTAAAACTGATTGAAATTATTTAAAATTGAATTTATTGAGCTTAATTTATTATGATTTTGTTTTTGAACAATTTTTAGAATCCTTCTTGATTGACGGTTGTGAAATCTAAAAAATTGGGGATTTGGAATGAGTGATTTGGTTCTTGGTTTTAAAATATTGATTTCAAAAAGTGTATTTTTTCTGGATTGTTGGAACAAAAATTGGGTTAGATGTTTTCAATAAATGTGAAAGTTTTATTTAAATGAAATGTTTCATTTAAATTGGTTGTGCATTGGATTTCAAAAAATGTTCAGTTTTATTGAAGTGTTTTATTTTGGTAATAGAAATATTTGGTATAAATTGTGTTTGTCTAAGTTCATGCCTAATGGTCCCTTAATATGGGATGAGTACCATTGGGGTACAAGTTACATGACCCTATATTGGGGGTGGGTATCAGTGGGACACAAGGTAATTGGACGAGAGACTACATATGAGTATGGAAATATTGATGGAGCATGCATGTGTGGGTATCTTGTGAACTATGGAATGCATATGAAAAAATGATAAAAAGAATTCGGTTTTAAGCTTTGATTAGTTATTTTTTTGAAAAAAAATATAATTGAAATTGATTTTATTTACATTTTTTTTTCAATTAGTTATAATTGGTTTTCAAGATTATTTATATTTGGTTATAAACTATTTTGTTAAATTGTTTTATATAAACTATTTTATATTATGTGCAATCCATTCTATCCTAGTGGCGTGAGTAGGGAAGTTATTGGGTAAAACCTACTAAGTTTTATACTCACCACAACTTTGGTACTTTGGGGTATTTTTAGATACTATCTACTGTTATAGGGGAAAAGGTAACATTTCACAAATTTTTAGCACTACCACATGATACTTGGGATGTTAAGTGATTATGGAGCATGGATCTTGTGGAGCATGTAGTCTTGAGGTCTCTTGAGAGTCTTTAGTTGATTATCCAATGTGTAATTTGATACTTGTTTTTTCTTCCACTATGACACATTTGAGGTGGATTTGAGATACATGAAGTTGTTTAGTTTTATTTCTTTTGTTCATGCATCATTTAGGGTACAATTTGGTTATGGTTTTTTGGGTTATTGGTTTATTTCCTAAAGGGTAAATCATCCCGCAATTGTATTTTAAAAACTTTGGCATTTATTTCTAGACTTTGGTGTCATGGGGATGTTGCATAAGGCCCAATAATGACTCGTTATACTCTCAAGACAATGAGAACGAGAAGTTCATTACAAATGGTATCAGTATAGTCCTTCTTTTGTGGTACAAATGTTATCATCTTGTTCAGTCCCTGACTAACATGTACTCATCATTGTTCTTGGTCTTGGAGTTGGATTTTTATTCTTATATTCATTGGGTTGGAATATTATACAGGAGTAGGATTTTTGGAACTTGAAATGTGTATCCTAAAAAGACGTAGCTAACCATTTTATGCGAAACTTAATGTTACCAGGGAGTTTGATACATAAGTGTTTGGTGATACTTTGAGGATTTGTAAAAATCAATGTCATGGGTTTAGCCAATGAGACAAGCATGAAATGCATTATAGAGAAATTACATCCCACTAGGAGTGCATACATCATTCGAGGAATGATTCATGTTTTTAAAAAGTGTTGATTTTTGAAAAACTATGAAATTGGTTTTTTTCAAATGAAATATTTTGAAAAAGGGAATCCTTGTGGTATTTTGAAAATGGTTTAATTTTAAAAAAGCAAGTAGAAAGTTACAAAAAATGGTTGAAAATGGAAAAATGATATTTTAGGAAAACAATTTTGTGATAGTTGATGTGATATAATTTGAAATGATAAGCCATCAGTTGCAAGAGAGTGAGATTGACAGAGTTTGTTGTTGGTTAATAAAATGGAACCCGATAGGTGTTGTCGAAACGAACCCAAAGAAGCTATGAACAATGTGGTTGCAGTTGAAAAAATAGTGAACCATGATCTAGTTTAGAGTATTGTACAAGCTTTTCAAGATGTACAGATATGGGGAATTGAAGGAATGATCCAAGGTATGTGGATCACACCATCCAATTCATGAAGCAGAATCCAGCTAACTTCTGGGGTGATGCTGAACCCAAAAAAGTTGAGGTGTGGCTCAGTAAGATGGATCGTATCATTGCATTCATTGGCACACTGGTGGATCTAATGGTCAAGCTAGTGATGTATATTTTTTAGGATCTTCCATTCTAGGGGTGGGATTTAGAGGGGCTGGGTAAATTGGATGAAGGCCTTATATGGGAGGATTTTGAGGAATTGTTAACAAACAATTATATCCTCATAAATTCAAATTCTAGAAAACAATGAACTTATTTAGTCTGAATCAGAATAATATCTCTTTCGCTGAATATATGTATAAATTCATGAATTTACTATCCTTTTCACTAGTAGTTGTGGCAAGGTAATCCTTGAAGGCACACATCTTCAAATCGGGGAAACAATAGGAGATTCGATCGAAGAATGTAGTCCTCTATATTATAGATTATATAGAAATAGTGAATAGAGTGATTTTGGATTAATGTGATATATCGAGATCTATGGGAGGAGATATGATGATACCTATAGGGAATGGTGGGAACTCAAACACTAGGAGAAAGAGGAAAACTGGACACCTATTTCCACGGTGGAAGTAGAAATCAGAATCAGATAGCTGGATCATTGAACCTTCCTCCACAACCCAAGAGAAAAGCACGTTGTTCTCAATGGGGTTTTATTGAGCATGTAAAGCAAGAGTGTATGACACAAACTAGATCATTCCATAACTGAAAACAGATGGGGAATCTCCAGCGCTAATGTCACGGTGCTCTAAGGTCAGATTCTTTAGACAGTTCTTAGGCATTGAAAGCATTATATTATTTTACAGAGCAAGGACTATAGAATTAGTCTCATGTGTAGAGAATAGTGAGGTATGGTGATTCTAGAAATAAAATGACTTCTCAAACAGTGAAATCTTAATAGGGAAATAAGGAGAACGTTGTAGTGATGAAGCGATTATATGGAGCTATGGAGATGATTGTGGATGATCAGGATGAACCATCTACGATGAGTGGTATGATCCTTTTAAATTCTACCATTGTGAAAGTTCTCTTTGATACTGGTGCCTCAAATTCTATCCTTGGTTCTCATGAGGTGGATTTTCTATGCTTAAAGATTAAAATTAAGCCTTCAATTTTAAAACTGAAAACTCATCTCAGTGAAAGAGAATGTCAAACCTTTGTCTATGGAGAATGTTTCTATAACTATTGATGGAGTTGAGGAGAAATGGGACTTCTCGATGTTGGACATGAATGTATATGATGTAATCTTGGATATGGATTGGTTGAAAACATTCAAGGCTCACATCGACTGTCATAGGAGAATAGTTAATCTCATGAGTGAGGATGACATCGAGCATCTCTTGAAAGGAGAGAGGATGGTAAATAGAGGTGAAATGAGCATGTTGGCACCGATGGTAGGAAATATCTCTTATCAATTATCAGTGTTGACTTTAGCATCAATGGAAGATATTTACGAAAATAGTTTTACAACATTTTTTGATAAATTTATAGATGTATTTCCCAATTATATATCAGGGTGACCACATATAAGTGAATATTAGTTTCCGATTGATCTCCTTTTAGGGACCGATTCTCTTTCCCTTCTGTCATATAGGATGGAACTAATAGAGTTATAGGAATTGAATGAAATTTTATAGGAATTTGAAAGTAAGGGTTACATTTGAAAAAGTATGTCTTGATGGGCATAATCAGCCTTGTTTGTGAAGAAACCAGATGTAACTCTTCAGATGTCTGTTTATTATTGTAAGGTGAACCAAGTTACTATAAAGAACAGGTATCCAATTCCATGCATTGATGATCTATTCAATAAATTAAAAAAAGCTCAGTGGTTCTCCAACATTGAATTTTGATCAAGATATCAACAATTGTGAGTTCGAAAGTAAGATATTCCAATTAAATATTTCCTATGTAGATATGGACACTTTGAATATTTATTCATTCCTTTAGTATAAGGAATGAACCAGCGATCTTCATGGATTTGATGAAACATATATTTTAGAGATATCTGGACACTTTTATGTGGGTTTTGTGGATGCAATCATGGTGTATTGAAAAAAAATATGACTCTGAGGAGCACCTATAAATAGTGTTACAAATCTTGAGAGATCACTGTTTTGTATGCCAAATTATCAAAGTGGAATTTTTGGATATAGGAAGAACATTTTCTTGTTTATTTCATTTCTGAAAAAGGTGTTTATGGTGATCCTAAAAATATATAAGCTGTTATCTTGTGAAAACCACCGAAGAATGACTTCAAGACACAAAGTTTTCTTGGTCTAGCTGGTTACTACCGATGTTCTGTGCATGATTTATCATGAATAGATTCACCAATGACAGATCTGACAAAGAAGAATGCTCCATTCCAATTGATAGTGGAATTACAGAAGTCTTTATTGGAACTAAAAGTTCATATTTCAACGTCTCCTATATTGATTTCTCCATAATCATGACAGGGGTATGTGGTGTAATTTTATGCTTCATGATTAGAATTTGGTTTTCTTTTCATTCAAAGATACAATTTTATGTTTTATGGTTCAAGGCAGTTGAGGGTGCATGAGAAGAATTCCCTAACACATGATTTGGAGTTAGTTGCAGTCATCCATACTTTGAAATCATGGAGACACTATCTCTTTGGTGAGAAATTCACTATGTTCACAGGCCAAAAATTCTAGAAACACATTTTCTCATAGTAAGATGAGAATATGTGGAGAAAGGATATGGATGGAGTCTCTCGAAATGTTTGACTTTGACTTGATGCATACACTAGGAAAAGGGAATTTAGTGGCAAATGCATTGAGCAGAAATTCATATTCTCAGTTGGATAAAGAAGCTTTAGATGAATGGAAGTTGATGTCAGTCCTAGTTGACATGAATTTGGAATATAAAGACCAAGGTGATGTTTCATACAAACATATGATACATTATTTCTGGTTATGAGGTCAAAAATCAATGGTGAGGAGACTATTGAATGCTGGAAACTTGATGCGAGTTCAGTTTTGTGCTTTAGATATCAGATGATTGTACCTATGGATTTTCCAGAATAACTCTTTCATGGTTACCACTATTCGAGATGGGATATAAATCCAGTTAAACAAAAGATGTATATGGCATTGAAGTCACAATTTTGGTGGAGAATCATGAAAAGGAAAGTGTCCAAGTTCATTTATAAGTGCTTATCTTACCAGCATGTTAAGGAAGAGTACTAGAGACCAGCATGTATGTTTTAGTCTCTATCGATTCAAGTAAGGAAATGGGAGAAAATAATAATGGATTTTGTTACAAGTCTTCAAATAATGGTATAGAAACACGATACCATATGGGTGATACTACATCATCTTACCAAGTTGGCCCATTTCATTACAATTTGTGAAAAAAATACAGTGGAGGATCTGTCAAAAATCTATATCCGAGAAGTGGTAAAAAGGAACAGTGTACCCATTTCAATAGCCTCAGATAGATATATGATGTTCTCATCTAGTTTTTGGAAATCCTTACAGCAATCCCTTGGAACTCAGTTGACTATGAGAACATCGTATCATCCTCAGATGGATGGGAAATCTGAGTGGACAATACAAACATTGGAAGACATGTTGCAAGCTTGCGTAATGGATATAGGTGGATCATGGGAGGAAAATATTCCCTTGGTGGAGTTATCATACAATAACAGTTATCAGGCCTTGAAACATTTGGCTCCGTTTGAAGCACTATATGGGCATCCTTGTCGTTCTCCACTATATTAAGTGGAAACGGGTGAGACTTCACTAGTTGGGATGAGCCTTGTCCAAGAATCAATGGAGAAGATATAGTTTATTAGAAAGAGGGGGTAGATGGCTCAAAGTCATCAAAAATAATATGAAGAACACCGTTGAAGACCATTGTGGTTCGCTGTGGGTGATCATGTCTTCTTGAGGATATCTCCAAGGCTTGGACATCGTCATTTTGGGAATCATGGAAAGTTGTCTCCAAGATACATTGGACCTTTTGAGATACTAGAATGTGTTGGAGAGGTCGAATATCAGTTGGCATCACCAACATGGTTTAGTTTAATGCATGATGTGTTCCATCTATCTCACTAGAAACAGTATCAGTCAGAACCTAACCATGCGATCAGATGGGATCACATCTACCTAGAGCTGGATGGTTCATAGATACATATACTAGTATATATTTTGGATAGGAAAGAGATAGTCATAGATGGAAAAACAATCAGTCTAGTTCTGGTTTTATGGCATCATTGTTAGATTCAGGAAGAGACTTGGGAACTTGAGAAGGAAATTAAAGAGCAGTGGCGAGAACTCTTTTAGGTTAGTGAATGATTTCTACTTTCTGAGGATGGAAAGACCTATGGTGGGGAGAATTTAGTACCCACAGTTTCTAGTATGTAACTCTTAATTTATGATTTTAAGGTTATAAATTGTAAGAGTGATGGATGGGAGAGGTTAGATAACTTTGAAATTGTTTTTGGGGCGAATGAAGGCCGCATGGGTAGCACAAGGTTTGTCCAAACCGTGTGGAATTACTAGGAGAAACTATGAGAAATGTTCTTCATGAGGTAGTAGCTCCAATATGGTTAGATCATGGTTTGAAGATACCATGAAAGGGGAGGCTGTCTGGGTAGTGGATACTGCATGGTAAGCGCATCCTAACTGTGTGGACAAATCGTGCGTAGAGTCGAATTTAGATCCTTAAAAATCATATCTCAATAATTTTTACTGTAACTCTCTTGTTTTTGACCCAAACAATCCATAACTAGATATTTTGATTCTACTAGGTCCAAATAACATTCTCCCATTAATATGAAGGTGATCCGAAGGCTTCCCTTGGTGATTCAAGTCCGTATTCTTACGTTAAGTGACTTTCTTCATCGTTATTGTCATGTTATCTTAGATCTAATTAGATATAATTGTCCTATCTTCTCGGTTTCTCATATCTACACCTATTATGGGTAGATATATGAGTGTGGATGAAAAATATGATTATATTTGGTCTTGATATTTTTTGTATAATAGATCTATGGTGGGTTCTTGGAGAATCAACCGGGTTTTCTTGTGTGTTCTTCGTTCATTGTGGTTTTCATCAAAAACATTGAGGTATGAGTCTTCACTCTCAACACCTCTATGTATAACGAATTTTCATGATTTAAAATTTAATGTATAGTGATTAATTGATTGTTATTTGGTTGTTGACCAGTTTTTGGAAACCTTCTTGAGTGAAGATTGAGAAATCTGGAAAATTTGTGCTTTTGAATGGGTTCTTTGGTTCTTGTTTTTAAAATATGGATTTTAAAAATTGTATTTTTTTCTGGATTGTTGGAAAATGATTTGGATTATATGTTTTCAAAAAAGGTAATTTTTTATAGAAACAAAATGTTTTGTTGAAATTGGTTGTGGTTTGGTATTCAATAAAATTTCAATTTTATTGAAGTTGTTTATTTTGGTAATGGAAATATTTATCATAAATGGTTTTGGTTTGAGTTCATGCTTAACAGGCCCTTCATAAGGGACTGTTACCATTGGGGTACAAGGTATGTGTCCCCGGATCAGGGTTGGGTGTTAGTGGGGCACAAGGTAATTGGATGAGAGACCACTAATGAGTATAGAACTGTCAAACGAGCATGCATGATTGGGTGTGTTTTGAACTATGGAATGGGTATGAAAAAATGATAATAAGAATTAGTTTTAATATTTTATTAGTTATTTTTCTGGAAAATTACTTTCTAAAAATTGGTTTTATTTATCTTTTCTTTCACTTGGTTATAATTTGTTTTCAATATTTTTTATATTTTGTTATAAAATATTTTGGTAAATTGTTTTATGTAAATTGTTTTACATATTGTGCTAACTATTATATCCTAGTGGCATGAGTAGGGAAGTCATTGGGAGAAAACATACTGAGTTTTATACTCACCCCTACTTTGTCACTTTGGTTCTTTTGTAGATGTTATCCTAAGGTACAAGGGAAAAGGTAATGTTCACATGTTTTAAGAACTACCTCATGATACTTAAGCTATTATGTGATTGTAAATATTGGATCTTGTGGAGAATGGGGTCTTGTAATATCTTGAGAGTATGTCCTTTTTTTAATATATTTCCTAAGTGGAAATCTCATAAAGAGAAACAAGAAGGTGATATGGGTATTGGTTATACATCTAATGAAAAAGAGACCACACAAAACATGTTAAAGATAGTGATGTTCTTTTAGTACTATTTACATTGATCATAACAAGAATAATTATACTAAGGTTGAGGAAACATAATACATTATTCATATTTCAAATTCTAGGAATGTGGTTTTGAGGAATAAGTTGATAGTGCATGAGTAATGGTTTAAGAATAAAGTTGTATTAATGAAGTATTTATGTTTTGTAATTCAACGATTATGTTTTATGAATCATGAATTGTATAATTATTTTCAATATCATTTTTTTATCATGATTGAAAAGGACATGTTTCAAGGTGATGAAGACATATAAAAGAGATTTCATGGAAATGTGACATTTTGATTAAGGGCAGGTAACACTTAATTAATGCTCTAAATTGAGATAATGATCTTTTGGATACTGATATATTTTCCTGAAAATTATTTAACCTTCGGAAAAAAATATATTGAAACCAAAAATTTTATCCTAGTACCTCTATTTCTGATGAATCAAAGGATCCATTTTTTCAGTGCTGATTTATGACTTCCTAATTGTTAAAATTCTCCTGAACTTTTTCTCTATCACTCTCCATCAAAACATTATATTTATATTTGTATTCCATGTCCATGTTTTCACTTCCCACAAAGGTTCCCCTATGTGGAAACCTAGTTACATGTAACTTTGGGGAACCATTATGGTTACAACATTCCCTTTTTTAGGGATATTTTAATATTTATTTTTGTGATGTGGGTTTCTATGAATGAAACATTCAAGTATTAAAACAGTGATAATAGTTATTAATTTTTCGGGAGATATTCATTTAAGGGGGTATAATGTAATACCTTGATATTTGTTGAAATATTTATTTTCTGAATAGATTTAACATTTTTGATATTTTTCAATCCCTGCAATATAGAAGATAGTTTATTTTATATTAAAGAACTATATTTGTCTTGTGTTATAGGAGACACCAAGTTAATCATGAACAACAGAATATGTAAACATTGGATTTCTCTACAGAGAACACCTAGTATTTCTTGCATTACACCCATCAATGACTTTCCTTGATGTCCAACATAACACACAAGACCAAGGTTTAACGAACAATAATAATTTATTAAAATCTAATTATTTAACATATATAGATATAAAAAAGACAATAAATTAGAGGTTATTAAGTGTTTAACTATTTTATTAAAATATATTATTAACACAATATTATATGAATTCATAGGTTACCAATTATTTATAAATGAATATGAAATCCGATTGAATGTAAAAGGAAATATTATTATGGTCACAAAGATGTATTACCCAAATACATTAAATTAAAAAAAATTAGTTTGAGATGTTAATGAGATATTTTTTTTATATATTCAATCAAATATTTCTGGTATTCATCCAATATATTGTATAGACATAAGATAATACCAAACCTAATTTCATGTATAAAAACCTATATTTTTTTAAAGGAAATTTTAATGCATTTTAATGTAGATACCATTTTAAATCCAATTTTTTGAATTTTTATATATTTAATATGTCATTATAAACTTTATATTTGTATAATAAACATAAAAATTAGGTTAGGACAATTTTTTGGTATTTTTTTGTAAAGTTTCATTTTTTAATGAATAGTTAAAAAAATTGGATTTTAAGTCAAAAATGATTTTCACTTAATTCATATATAATGTTATATTATATATAAAAGTTTTTTAATTGTTTAATTAGATAATATTTTTATCAATTAATACAATTTAGGTCATTGGATCCAATTTCACATTGATATTGGATTTAAATACATAGAAAACATTTCTTCATTTTTTCTTCTAAAAGTTGCAATGTCGTCCCATCAACGGGATAAATATTAAATTAATTTTTTCCACTTAAATAATAGAGATTTGGACAAATATATTCCATATATAGAATCATTATAATTGATAATATCTAATAAATTCATTTCATTGACTAAAAATATTAGTGAAAGTGAATAAAATTATTTACATGGAGTAAGGTTAAATTAAAGATAATAAGGGACTAAACCATAACCTTGAGGTAAAAAATTTCATATAAAAAATTGAAAAAACCATTGAATGGAGAAATTTAGATCCTATACTCCCTTTTATATGATTTTGATCACTATATTATCTACTTACATAATGAAAAACGTGGGTGGAATTCTCTCTTGAAATATTAATAGGAGTGCCACTCCTCATTTCCTATAAAAGGACACCACCTTTCCTCTTATTAACAAATCTCAAACCACTTAACTTAAGAAATTATATTAACAATAAAATTAGAAATATTACTACTTTAATCATAGAATACTACCCCTAGGAAGAATGATATCCAAGGACATCTTTTGGCACAAACCAAAAGGGTTACCAGTTTTACAGGGAACGTCTTCTCTCAAGATTTTTTTCTTTTATTTTCTTCCTCCACCACCTCCACTCTCTTTACTCCATTATTGTATAAAAACTAGTCATAATAAATATACTAGGATATTTTCATGTTATGTTCCTTATAATGACCCTCCAATTCTCATTGGCTTGAGAGTTCAACGAGTCATTACTAGGGCTTAAGAGACATCCCCAAGATACCAAAGGATAGAAATAAATGATGAAGGGTTCCAAATACAAGTGGGGGAAGATTTAAACTTTATGAAATAAACCAATAAACCTAAAAACCATAAAAAATTCACTATATGATGCATGAACAAATGAAAGACAACTCAACAACTTTATGAACTAAAAACCACATAAAGTAAGCAACAACGGATGGGTAACCAGGTATCATAGTGCACAATGGATAAACTACACAAGACACTCCAAATACCTCAAGACTCCATGATCCACATGCTTCGAAATTCAAAATCTCCAAACATCCCAACGTCACAAGGCAGTACTAAACAGGTGTGTAACATTACCTTTGCCCCTGTCCCGGAAGATAGCATCTGCCAAAGCACCAAAGTTCCAAAGCAGTGGTTAGTATAAAACTCAGTACGTTTTCCCCAATGACTTCCCTACTCACACCACCAGGATAGAAGAGTTAGAAACAAATATATAAAATGGTTTATATAAAATATTTTATCACAACCAGGTTATAACTAAATTTAAACAAGTTTCCAAAACCATTCATTACCAAAACCATACCAGTTCAATTGAAACCAATTTTTCCAACAAGATATTTTTCCAAAAAATAACCAAACAATATTTACAACCATATACCAATATCCGTATATCAGAATACAGAAGAATTACTCAAACCCATGAAACCAACCATGCATGCTATGTTATGACAGTTCCAAACTCATGAGCAGTTTCTCGTCGATCTACCAAGTCATCAAAAGGTAATTGTTTCCCATGTGCCATTAATCCTTTGGCACTGAGCACAAGGTCATATTTCAACCAAGCCCCGTTTATGAAATTCCTATGCACCAATAAACCTTTGGCATTGATCCCAAGGTCATATTTCAACGAAAAACCTTATATGCAATATGAACACACAACACATATGCCCAATGATCAAGCCAAAATAAACCTTTCAATAAAAACACCTCTTTATTGATAACTATCTCCGTCAAAACCATCTCAATGCCAAACCATTTCAACTGAAAACCATTTCAATAAAACTCAATTTTTATTGAAAAACATTTCAATAGAAAACCCCATTTTCATAAACCATTTAGCAATTCCATAAAATCCATAATTTAAAATCATCCTTTTAAATTAAACCCCCTTTTGCACAACTATTCACCAAGATCACGCAATTTCACAAAAACCATAAATAATCACAAATGAATATTTTTCAATGAATTTCACAATCAATAACCCAATTTGAATCTATGAAAATAAATTCTAATATGAGGAGTCGAGAGAGAAACCACTTACCTTGATGGTTTTGACGAAACTTTGACAACAGATGAAGAAAGTACAAGGAAGCTAGTCGATTTTCCAAGAGTGGACTTAGATCTCTCATCCTAGAAAGATTACGACTCAAAATTGATATATTTGGAAATCAAAAACGTAGATCTACCCACTATAGGTTCAGATCTGAGAAATAATGGATATCAGATAAGTATAACTAAGCATATCTATGAAAACATGACAAATCTGTAAAGAATAGTGACATGCCTCAGGAATCGAACACAAAATCACCAAGGGAAGGCTTCAGAATGGATTCAACTCTTTTGGGGAGGGTTATAAATCCTTATAGGGAGATTAATATTGAAATAGGGGAGTTTTGAATCCAAAAAGAAATATATAGAGTAAAAACAAGTCAAGTCCTAGAAAATAGGATCTAGATTTGACCTCTGTGTATGGTTTGACCACACGGTATGTGCCAATCGTATATGGATCACGTGACCTTCATTTTGGTCCCAAAATGCCTTATAAAACCAACCAAACTCTCCCATCCTCCACCTTTACCCTTTTTATGGAAACACATATTTATGGAAACATCCCACTTTATGGAAACACCCCACTTTATGGAAATAACCCACACTATGGAAACACCCCACTTTATGGAAACACCCCACTTTATGGAAATGAACCACTCTATGGAAACAAACTACTTTATTGAATTAAACCACTTTATGGAAACAACCACTTTATGGAAACATCCCACTTTATAGAAACAACCAACATTATGGAAACACCTAACTTTAAGGAAACTCTCTATATTATGGAAACACTCTATTTTATAGAAACTCTCTATTTTATGGACTCCCAATAAAAGAAACTCCATTTAAAAAACATGATGAAAGGGGTTATATACCCTAAACCAAGGGTACTAAATTCTCCCCACCATTGGTCTTTTCGTCCCTGTAAAGTAGAAAACCCTCACTAGACAAAAAGAGTTCTAGCCACTGCTCTTTCATTTCCTTCTGACATTCACAAGTCTCTTCCTGAATCTGACCATGTTTCTATAAAACCTAGACTATGATGATGCTTTTCCCATGCAAGTATTTCTCTTGTCTATCCCTGATTTGAACTGGGTATGTACCAATGATGCATCCGGTTTTAGCTCAATGTGATCCCATCTGATCACATGGTCAGGATCAGGGTGATAATTTTTTAACTGGGATACATGGAACACATTAGGCACAAAACTAAACCATGGTGGTAATGAAAACTGATATGCCACCTCTCTAACCTGTTCCAGTATCTCAAAAGGGCCAATTTATCTATGAGATAACTTGCCCTGCTTCTCGAAGTGATGATGTCCAAGCCTTGTTGATATCCTCAAGAAGACATGATCACACACAGTGAACGAATATGGTCTTCGACGGTGATCTGAAAAAGCTTTTTGAGAACTCTGAGCCGTATCCACCCTCTTTCTAATCAATTGGATCATCTCTATTGTTTCTTGGACAAGGCTTGGCCCGACTAGTGATGTGTCAACCCTTTCCACCCAGCATAGTGGAGAATGAAAAGGACACCCATACAATGCTTCAAATGGAGCCATGTGTATCGACGAATGATAACTGTTATTGTATAATAACTCCACTAAGGGAATATGATAATTCCCTGATCCACTAAAATCCATTACTAAATCCCACAACATGTCTTCTAACATTTGTAACATCCGTTTGGATTTTCCATCTGTTTTAAGATGATACGCTGTGCTCATAGTCAACCGAGTCACAAGGGCTTACTGTAAGGATTTCTAGAAACGAGACGTGAACCTCAGATCTCTATCTGAGACTATTTACACTAGAACACCATGACTCTTTAACTATTCTTGGATATAGGTTTTGGAAAGATCCTCCACCGTATAAGTTTCACGAATAGGGATGAAATGGGCCGACATAGTTAGAAGATCCACTATAACCTAAATGGCATCGTGTTTCCGGACCGTTCTTGGAAGAACTCTAAAAAATTCCATTGCTATTTGATCCCATTTCAACACTGGAATGGGAAAAGATGCTAACATACTATCTGGTCCCTGATGATCTGCTTTAACCTTCTGATAAGTTAATCACCGCGAGATGAACTCGACCACCATCCTTTTCATGTTGATCCACCAAAACAACGCCTTCAATGACTTATACATCTTCTGTGTACCCGGATGTACATCCCATCTCGAATAGTGTTAATAATGAAGTATTTGTTCCAAAAAAAACAATTGGTACCACCATCCGATCTCTGAAACACAAAACTGAACCCCCATTAATTTTCCATCCCTCAATTGTCTCCCCACCATCGAGTTTTGAAATTAAAACCAGACATTTTGCATTAGATGTTTGTGCCTCTTTAATCATTTTTACTAAATTAGGAAAAAGTGCAGCTGAGAAGAAAACTGAAAAATCACATCGGTATTTACATTCCACAAGCGTGTCAACTAAGACCGACATCAAATTCCATTTATCTGAAGCCTCTTTCAACAACTGAGCATATGAATTTCTACTCAATGCATCTACAACTGAATTTTCGTTCCCTAGTGTGTACATCAAGTTAAAGTCAAACATTTGGAGATTATCCGTCCATATCCTTTTCCTTATATTAAAATATCTCTGTGAGAAAATGTGTTTCAAGCTTTTGGGATTTGTAAACATAGTTAATTTCTCAACAAAGAGATAATGTATCCATGTTTTCAAAGCATGGATGACTGCGGCTAACTCCAAATCATGTGTTGGGTAATTATTCTCATGAAAACTCAACAGACATGAACCATAAGAAACCACATGATATCTTTGCATGAGAACACAAACCAACCTTGATCCTGAAGCATCACATTGCACCACATACCCCTGTCCTAATTCTGGAAAGATCAAGATAGGTGCCGATGTAAGACAAACTTTCTGTTCCTAGAAAGACTTCTGATATTCCTCTATCCATTGGAATGGATCATTATTCTTTGTTAGAGCTATCATTGGTAAAGCTAGTCGTTAGAAATCATGCACAAAGCGTCAGTAGTAACTGGCTAGACTAAGAAAACTTTGTATCTCGAACACATTATTCGGTGGTTGCTAGAGATAATGGCTTCTATCTTTTCAGGATCAATAGAAGGACCTTTCTAAGAAATGACATGGCCAAGGAAACATACTTCCTATTTCCAAAAATCACACTTTGATAATTTGACATATAAACGATGATACCTCAGTATTTTTAACATTGTTTCTAGGTGCACCTCATGATCAGCCCTTGTCTTTGAATAGACCAAGATTTCATCCACAAGTACCACTACAATAGAATATAGATATTGTAAATAGAGTATCTAATTTTAGTCCCAACTCAATGTTTTGGAAATCCAGATAAATGCTTTGGACCAACTGGTGGTTCACCTGTGGCTCAAGTGTAACCAAATTCTCAAAAAACTCTTCTGACTAGTTCGTACAATGACTATCGGGTTCCATTTCTTAAACAACCAAAAACCTCCACCAATATCACTCTCTAGCAACTACTGTCTTATCATTTTAAACTCTATCACATCAACTATCACAACATTGTTTTCCAAAACATCCTTTTTACCCTATTCAACCATTTTTGAAAACACTTCACATGCTTTGGAAAATTAAACCATTTTCAAAATACGATATGAATTATCTTTTTCAAAATATTTCATTTGAAAACCAATTCAATTATTTTACAAAAAATAACAATTCATTTTTTCCACAACATGAATCATTCCTCAAAATGATGTATGCACTAATAGTGGGAAGTCATTCCTCTAAAATTCATGTCATGCTCGTCTCATTGGCTAAAACCATGACAATGAGATTTCAAAATTCTAGAAGTGTCTCCAAAAACTTATTTACCAAACTCCTCGGTAACTTGAAGTTCAACATAAAAGGGTTAACTAAATCCTTTTATGCAATACATTTCAGGTTCCGACAGTCTTACTCCTTTCTAAGATTCCCACCCAATAAATAGACAAGAAGGTATTTCATATCTAAAACTAGGAACATAGATGACTACTTGTTAGGAAATGACCGAACAAGCTGATACCATTTGTAATGAACCGCCAATTCTCATTGTCTTGAGAGTACAATGAGTCATTACTAGGCCTTAAGCGACTTCCCCAAGATGCCAAAGGATGGAAATAAATGCCTAAGGGTTTCAAATACAAGTGGGGGACGATTTACCCTTTAGAAAATAATCCAATAAACCTACTAACCATAACCAAACACTCACTATATGATACATGAACAAATGAAAGAAAACTCACCAACTTCATGCACTCAAAACCACATAAAACCACATAATGTAAGCAATAACAGGAGGATAACCGAGTACCAAAGTACACAGCGTATAAACTACACAAGACTCTCCAAAGAACTCAAGACTCCATGCTACACATGCTCCAAGATCAAAAATATTCGAACCACCCAACATCATGAGGTAGTGCCAATCACGTGTGAAAAATTACCTTTTCCCCTGTCCCAGAAGATAGCATCTTCAAAAACACCATAGTGCCAAAGAAGGGGTGAGTATAAAACTCAGTAGGTTTTCCCCAATGAATTCCCTACTCACGCCACTAGGATAGAAGAGTTATAAAAAAATATAAAATGGTTTATATAAAACAATTTCACAAACAAAGGTTATAACTAAATATAAACAAGTTTCCAAAACCATTCATTATGAAAACCATACAACTGCAATTGAAACCAATTTTTCCGATAAGATATTTTTCCCGAAAAATAACCAATCAATATTTACAACCATTTACCAATATACCAATGTTGGCATACCCAATCATTACTCGGAACCATGAAACCAACCATGCATGATATGTTATGAGAGTTCAATACTCATGAGTGGTTTCTTGTCGATCTACTAAGTCGTCACAAGGTAATTGTTTTCCCATGTTCCATTAATCATTTGTCACCGAGCACAAGGTCATATTTCTACCATGCCCCGTATATGAAATTCTCATCTTCCATTAAAACATTGGCACTGAGCAAAATGCCATATTTCAACCAAGCCCCATATATGGAATACAAACACACAACACATATTCCCAACGACGTAGCCAAAATAAACATTTCAATAAAAACACCTTTTTATTGAAGATTATTTCTGTCAAAACCATTTCAATGTCAAACCATTTCAACTCCAAACCATTTCAATAAAACTCCATTTTTATTGAAATCAATTTCTATAGAAAACCCCTTTTTCATCAACCATTTAGAAATTCTAGAAAATCCCTAATTTAAAATAACCATTTTAAATTAAACCCCCCTTTGCACAACTATTCACCAAGACCATGAGATTTCACAAAAACCATAAATCATCACACATGAATATTTTCCATGAATTTAAAAATAAATAAAAAAATTTGAATCTAAGACAATCAATTCTAGTTAGAGGATTCAAGAGAGAAGCCACCTACCTCAAAGGTTTCGACGAAACTTTAACAATAGATGAAGAACGCACAAGGAAGCAGGTCGATTATCCAAGAGCGGCCTTAGATCTCTTATAATAGAAAGATTACGACTCAACATTGAAATATTTGGAATAGAAAAATTTAGGTCTACCCACTATAGGTTGACATCTAAGAAATAATGGAGATCAGAGAAGTAGATCTAAACAGATCTAAGAAAACATGACAAATCCGTAACAAATGGTAACATACCTCAAGAATCGGACTCAAATCGCCAAGGGAAGGCTCTGGAATGGATTCAACTCATTTAAGGAGGGTTATACAGCCTTATATGAAGATTAATATTGAAATAGAGGCGTTTTGAAACCAAAAATAAATATATACATTAAAAACGATTCAGCTCCTAGAAAATAGGATCTAGATTTAACCTCTGCACGAGGTTTGACCACACGGTTTGGGCTAATCATGTATGGATCATGCGACCTTCCTTTTGGCCCCAACACTACTTATAATCCCCCCAATCTCTCCCATACTTCACCTTCACCCTTTTTATGGAAACACATTTTTTATGGAAACATCCCACTTTATGGAAACACCCCACTTTATGAAAACAACACACTTTATGGAAACACCCCACTTTATGGAAACACCCCACTTTTGGGAAATGAACCACTTTAGGGAAACAAGCCAATTTATGGAAACAACCCACTTTATGGAAACACCCCACTTTATGGAAACAACCAACTTTATGGAAACAACCACCATTATGGAAACACCCAACTTTATGGAAACTCTCTATATTATGGAAACTCTCTATTTTATGGAAACTCTCTGTTTTATAGAAACCCAATAAAAGACACCCCATTTAAATAAAATGAGGAAAGGGGTTATGTACCCAAAAATGAAGGTACTATAGTCCCAACCTAACCTTACACACACCTCCATATAATGGATGATAAACATGCTGTTTATGTATATGACGAACTACCACCTCACTAAGTGATGATTGATCAATTTTTCATACCACCTATGATGGTGGGAATTATGATGGAAACTCTGTTTATATATTTTATATATTATATTTTTTCCTTAATATTATTTATGAATTTTACAAAAAAATATCTTTTTTACATTCCATTTATTATAAATATGATAATTTCATTTGTGGAAGTGTGGACTACCACCCCTTCAATGCGATATGATTCATTCATAAACTACATGGAATGTATTAAGTATTGTTTTAATGAAAATATATGATATATATAACATTATAGTTATAATTTAATTTTATTATAAAAATATATTCCTATATTCCATTTTCATTCTTTATTTCAATACGACAATGAAAATAGAAACAATGTTCATGCGTTCATATGACTTATTATCTCAATGAAAAGTGAAATCCCCTTATTACATCTATATTACTTTGATTATTATAATAAAAATATTCTAGATATAAATTATATTTATATCATGGGTAATATTATAAAATAATTATCTAATTATAAGGACCAATGATATAACAAATTAAGACACATGTGACGAAGAAAGATAATATTAACTAAAATAAAACCTTAAATAGGATAGTTATCAAACGGGTAATATAAGGTCATAATAAAAAAATATATTTTATTATATTTATTAATATGGTTATTTATCAGATATATAAAAAATTTATATTTATTATAAAGGTGGTTTTATTGAGTACGATGCGAGTCAATAAACTACTTACGGGGATTTCATCTCATTTATTATTTCAATAAGATACATGCTTTATTCACCACCCATTAATTTTGACTAGTGTGTATACTACCCATGGATGTATTAAATTTTTACTGTAGTTAAATTTATGGGTATTTAAATATAAATTCGACTACCATTATTTTATGAGGTTTAGGTATCAAAATTTACTAAATCGGTAAAATTGTTTTTCAGAATTTTCCTTCTTTGAGACTCATGTTTTTATGCACCTAAATTATTTTTCGAGGTGTATTTACATCCATTTTAGATGTAATATCACGAATCTACTTATTTTAGTGATATTTTATGATTTTTTTAATTATATTTTCTTACATGGGGAGTACGATCCCTTGTAACCAAGTGATAAGAGTTTATTATAACAATCTCATCACTTTTTGAGATTGTTTACGATTATGCATCAATTAATGAAATATCATGATTAATATACCAAGAACAATCATGAAATTTATTCTCCTATGTTTATTAATTATGTATTCCTGTATTTATATTATTTTTTACTCTTTTTCACATAATACAGTCAACAATGTGTTTTTAAGAAATCATAACTCTACCTTCTCTTCGGTTATAAATATATGTTCATTCAAAACCATTTTTTTAAAAAATGGTTTCAAAGAATATTCTAAAAATATACTGTGATAAAATAAATAAAATTTTACCCGTTTTTTATTTTAAAATGTTTTTAATGGAATATTACTCTGTCTTTATGAACGAGGCATTTTTCTAATCTATTTATAGTGAAAAAGGAATGTTCATTTTACCTTATACGACATGTAAAAATTTACCCAGTGTCAATTAATTTTAACAAAATTAAAGAGGTTTCATAATGTTTTTATGACTAATTATTAATAATTTTTTTACAGAGGTTTTCAAATAAATTGGTTTCAAGAATTTTTCATGATTCATTTATAATTTTTTTTATGGAAAATGGTTTTAATTTTTTTTATGTATTAAATAGACCTTTACAATGTATAAAGGATAGTTAGCTCAAGAATTATTTTTATAATATCATTCGAAGTTATTTTACATCAAATATAACTTATGTTCTTGTTACTCTTTCACTATTATAAAATTAACCAAATGTTCCATTCACATTCTTTCAATGAGTGGGTTATGCTTAATGTTATGGACATTATGATACCCATTTCACTTTCATGGGATAAATTTTTATAAAACTCAGTTCTCTATAATGGGTAGTATGTTTATGAAATCAATTTCTCTTCAATAGGTTATATTCATCTGAATAATTCTTCTTTTACAGTTTTTCTTTAATGAAATGATTTTGAATCCAATCTATTTTCCTCAGGTTATGATGTGATGAAATGTTAATGATACCCTTTACATTTCATGGGTAAGGATTGTCATTTATGAAACCCATGTCTTTTTATGGGTCTGGATATGATTCATGTTTAATTTTCATATGGAACATGTATGTATTAATTTTTTATGTGATAGGTGAGACCAATACCTCCTTACAATTCATTAGGTAATGATAAGATATATATGAGGTTAGAGGGTACACATTTTTTAATTGAAACCCCAAAACAATAATGTAAATGGGTTATAACCTAATCCTAAAATAAAAAGAGTACACAGGATGTATCCCAAGACCAAAAAAATATGGTTCATGGGATATAGTTGAAGACTATATGTAAGGGGGTATATTGGTTGTAACCCAATAACATAAACATGAAGGTACATGGATTGTGGCCCAATCCTAAAAGAAATAGGGTACACGAGTTATATCATAAGACCAAAAATAAGATGGTACATGGGTTGTATCTCAATCATAATAGTATGAAAGTACACTAGTGGTGGACTAATCCGGAAGACAAAAAGATACATGGGTTGTATCACAAGCCTAATAGAAAGTGGGTACATGGGTTGTAGCCCAAGCCCAAAAACAATAAGTTACATGAGTTGTATCCCAAGCCCAAAATATAGAGGTTAAATGGGTTGTAGAAAAATCCAATAAATAATAAGGTATAGGGGTTGTATCCCAAGACTAAATAAAATATGGTACATGGGTTGTAGCCCAAGATCAAAAAAAAGAAGTTACATGTGTTGTAGCCCAATCCTAAAAGAAAGAGGGAACACAGTTTGTAGACCAATCACAAAAACAAGAAGGTACATGGGTTGTATAGCATTACTAAAATAAATAGGGTACATAGTTTTTATCCCATGTTCAAAAATAAGAAGGTACATGGTTTGTAGCCCAAGACAAAAATAAAGAGTCTAAACTGGTTTATATCCTAGTATCTAAGTAGGTATATCAGTCATATCCCAAGCCTAACGTGTTATAAAAGTCTTGGAAGGTAGTCTTAACATAAAGTTTTTTATTCTTATGTGTATGCCAAAAATCCTATGTCTTACTCCTCAGTTATGATTTTTTGGCTCATGATGTTTATTTCATTATGATTCCTATCATATGAACTACCATGATTTGAACAATAACTCATGTTTATGATCTTTGATATTATAATTATGTTTTCCTAATGATATGATCATATAATCGTATCCCTATGTTCATGTTTATGCATACATGACTCCCCTATTTACCATTACTGAGTTTCTGAGCTCACCCTTTTTTATGTTTCCTTTCCCTAGTTTACGAATAAAGTTTTTAGGTAGATGTGATAATGGTGGAAATAATTAAGGGAGGTGTTGGAGATATTTCACCAGGATAAAATATATTATTTTAGAAGTTTCTAGAGACATGAAACTATTACAGTTCTCAAGTATGTATTGTTTTAATGTTCTAAATATTCATGTAAAAAGCAGTAATATACATGTATGCTAAATTTGGGTCACTATAATGTCCCCCATTATTTATTATTAATCCAAGAAGACCCCTCATTTTTTTATATTGGTGGTGATATCCCATTACATAACCTTTTGGACTAGTAGTGAATAATGACCATGAAAAACCTATATGCCTAATATAAATTTCTATGAAATTAGAATCCTATCGAAACAACATGATATAATATTCTAGAGACATAATCACTATCAACACATGGTTCCACTTCAGCAGCACCACCCACAAGTGAGAAAACTGGCTGTCTGTTCTTCATCAAGTTGGTGACACTGTTCCCACCTGCTGCTGGCATCAGTGCGTCCAATTTTCATTTCAGCAGAATCACCATATACATTACATTGACCCCATGTATACCCACCTTTCTTTATGCCATGATCACTACCACTTCATATCCTGAACCAATCGCCAAACAATCATTTCACTTCACATATGACCACTACTCTATTCTCCCTTGAGGTGACATCACCCTATCCATGCATTATACACTCGAAAAATGATTCCTTGAATAAATCCCCAAAAATTTGAGAACATCAGGATTTGAACCCTTCTTTGACCAAAGTTAACATAATGTCCTGAATCTTTGTAGCTGAATCATATCACTATTGTTTGGAAACCTGTTATATTACACTTGTATTTTGGGTATCTCTTTACATTATTTTCATGAACCACGAGACCAAAATTACCATATAAGTAACACTTTACATATACTGATATCCTTTTTTGAATTTTATTTTACCACACAAGGAACATATTTAGGGATTACCTCTACGATTCTTATTTGGTTGCCTCTCTATTTACATCCACATTCAATGTTTAGTAATATTTTAATATCATGGTACAAAGTTTAAAAAATATTTACTTCAACATTATAGGCACAATGAAGAAAACTATCATAACACTGAAATTAAAATTTGGTAAATCAAATCTCATGATTGGTTTTAATCTAAAAGAAATCTATTAATTTTCATATCAATGTATGAAAAAAAATTTGAGTACATACCTTGTTATCCTTGTAAAATTTACATCATATGAGGACACCAATTCTTCTTCCATTTACCTCAATTACATGTATTGTTACTACATCCTAATCATAACATCCTTTGGGAAATATTTTTCATGAATTTTTTGTTTTTATAAAATATATCCCATTCCATATCATAAAATCATCTTTCACCTATGTATAGTTATCCAAAGGAAACCATAGATCGATATCATCATCAAAATGGTAAATGGAATGAGTGAACTTTTTACATTATGAAAATTCCATAAATTCATATATCTTATCTAGATCATTAATGAATCCTTTAGATATCATGTTGTTAGATGGCCTACAAAATTTTAGGGGATTTTGTATCATAAAATTATCTAATATTGACATGTTCCTTAAGGGTTGATTGGGTTCCTCAATACTATGGATTCAAAAAATATTTATATCTTCTATCACTTAATCCATCACAACAAAAAAAATTTATTCAAATACCAATCATCTTAGTATTCTATTTTGGAAGGATATACTCCTGTCTTTGCATTACCACTAAAACTTCCTTATTTCTGATATTAAAAATGTAGTACCCCTGGTTTCTAGTATGTAACCCTTAATTGATTCTTTCTATGTTTATAAAGTGTAAGGGTGATGGATGGGAGAGTTGGAAGAAATTTTGAAGTGTTTTTTGGGATAAATGAAGGCCGCATGGGCGACACACAATTTGTCCAAACCGTGAAGAATTCCAAGGGGAAACCATGCATAATGTTCTTCATGAGGATATATATCCATCATGGTTGGAGCATAGTTTGGGGACACCATGCAAGGGGAGGCCTTGTGGGATGTGGCTACCACACGGGTAGCACACAATTTTCCTAACCATGCGGCCAAACCATGCGCAGATTCAAATTTAGATCCTTAAAAATAGGATCTCACTCGTTTTTTCCCAAACCTCTCATTCTTGACCCAGACTAGACCTAACATGGGATTTTTCTTCTCCTAGGGACAAATAAGGTTCTCCCATCGATCCAAATGCGATATGAAGGCTACCATTGGTGATTCAAGGAAAGATTCTTGCAGTAAGTGACGTTCTTGATTGTTCTTGTCATGTTATCTTTGATCTTCTTAGATATAGTCCTCCTCTCTTCTTGGTTTCTCAGATCTACACAGGTTATGGGTAGATATATGAGTGTGGACTCCAAATATGAAGAAATTTAGTCTTTATATTTCTAGTATAAGAAATCTATGGTGGGTTCTTTGATAATAGACCTTGTTTTCTTGTTCGTTCTTCATTCGTTGCGGTTTTCATCAAAACCTTTGAGGTAGGAGGCTTCAATCTCAACTCCTTTGTGTAAAACTGATTGAAATTATTTAAAATTGAATTTATTGTGATTAATTTATTATGATTTGGTTTTTTAACACTTTTTGGAAACCTTCTTGAGTGACGGTTGTGAAATCTAAAAAATGGGGGATTTGGAATGAGTGATTTGGTTCTTGGTTTTAAAATATTGATTTCAAAAAGTGTATTTTTTCTGGATTATTGGAACAAAAATTTTATTAGATGTTTTCAATAAATGTTAATGTTTTATTTAAATGAAATGTTTCATTGAAATTGGTTGTTCTTTGGTTTTTAATAAATGTTCAGTTTTATTGAAGTGGTTTATTTTGGTAATAGAAATATTTTGTGTAAATTGTGTTTGTCTGAGTTCATGCCTAATGGGCCCTTAATATGGGACGATTACCATTGGGGTACAAGTTACATGACCCTATATTGGGGGTGGGTATCAGTGGGACACAAGGTAATTGGACGAGAGACCACATATGAGTATGGAAATATTGATGGAGCATGCATGTGTGGGTATGTTGTGGACTATGGAATGCATATGAAAAAATGATAATAAGAATTGGGGTTTAAGCTTTGATTAGTTATTTTCTTGAAAAAAATATAATAGAAATTGATTTTATTTACATTTTTTTCAATTAGTTATAATTGGTTTTCAAGATTATTTATATTTGATTATAAACTATTTTTTAAATTGTTTTATATAAACTATTTTATATTATGTCCTAACCATTCTATCCTAGTGGCGTGAGTAGGGAAGTTATTGGGTAAAACCTACTGAGTTTTATACTCACCACTACTTTGGAACTTTGGGGCATTTTTAGATGCTATCTTCTGGGATAGGGGAAAAGGTAACATTTCACACATTTTTAGCACTACCTCATGATACATGGGATGTTTATTGATTATGGATCTTGGAGCTTGTGGAGCATGGAGTCTTGAGGTCTCTTGAGAGTCATTAGTTGATTATCTAATTTTTAATTTGATACTTGTTTTTTTCTTCTACTATGAAACATTTTGAGGTGGATTTGAGATACATGAAGTTGATTAGTTTTATTTCTTTTGTTCATGCATCATTTAGGATACAATTTGATTAAGGTTTTTTGGGTTATTGGTTTATTTAACAAAGGGTAAATCATCCCCCCAATTATATTTGAAACCCTTTGGAATTTAGTAGCCTTTGGTGTCATTGTGATGTTTCATAAGGCCCAATAATGGCTCGTTGTACTCTCAAGACAATGAGAACGAGCAGGTCATTACAAATGGTATCAGTCTAGTCCTTCCTTTGTGGTAAAAATGTAATCATCTTGTTCGGTCCCTGACTAACATGTACTCATCATTGTTCTTGGTCATGGAGTTGGATTTTTCATCTTCTATTCATTGGGTTGGAATATTATACAGGAGTGGGAATTTTGGAACTTGAAATGTATAGCATAAAAAGACGTAGGTAACCATTTTATGCGGAACTTCAAGTTACCAGGGAGTTTGATACATAAGTGTTTGGTGATACTTTGAGGATTTTTAAAAATCAATGTCATGGGTTTAGCCAATGAGACAAGAATGAAAGGAATTGTAGAGAAATTACATCCCACTAGGAGTGAATACAACATTCGAGGAATGATTCATGTTTTTAAAAAGTGTTGATTTTTGAAAAACAATGAAATTGGTTTTTTTCAAAAGAAAGATTTTGAAAAATGGAATGCTTGTGGTATTTTGAAAATGGTTTAATTTTAAAAAAGAAAGTAGAAAGTTAAAAAAATGGTTGAAAATGGAAAAAAGGATGTTTTTGGAAAACAATGTTGTGATAGTTGATGGGATATAATTTGAAATGATAAGCCATCAGTTGCTAGAGAGTGAGATTGACAGAGTTTGTTGTTGGTTAATAATATAGAACCCGATAGGTGTTGTCGAAACGAACCCAAATAAGATATGAAGAATGTGGTTGCAGTTGAAAAAAGATTGAACCAAGATCTAGTTTAGAGTATTGTACATGCTTTTCAAGATGTGGATATGGGGAATTGGAGTGATGATCCAAGGCATGTGGATCACACCATCCAATTCATGAAGCAGAATCCTCCTAACTTCTAGAGTGATGCAAAACCCAAAAAAAGAAGAGGTGTGTCTCAGTAAGATGAATCGTATCATTGCATTCATTGGCCCACCGGTGAATCTAATGGTCAATCTAGTGATGTATATGTTTTAGTATCTTCCATGCTAGAGGTGGGATTTAGAGGGGCTGGGTAAATTGGATGAAGGCCTTATATGGGAGGATTTTGAGGAATTGTTCAATAATCAATTCTATCCTCATACATTCAAGATCTAGAAAAAAAATGAACTTATATAGTCTGAATCAGAATAATATCTCTTTCACTAAATATATAGATAAATTCATGAATTTATTATTCTTTTCCCCAATAGTTGTGGCAACTGCATCCTTGAAGGCACACATCTTCAAATCGGGGCAACAATAAGAGATTCGATCGAAGAATGTAGTGCTCTATATTATAGATTATATAGAGATAGTGAACAGAGTGATTTTGGATTAATGTGATATATCGAGATCTATGGGAGGAGGTATGATGATACCTATAGGGAATGGTGGGAACTCAAACACTGGGAGCAAGAGGAAAAATGGAAACATATATCTAAGGTGGAAGTAGAAATCAGAATCAGATAGCTGGATCATTGAACCTTCCTCCACAACCCAAGAGAAAAGCATGTTGTTCTCAATGTGGTTTTATTGAGCTTGTAAAGCGAGAGTGTATGGCACAACCTAGATCATTCCATAACTGAAAACAGATGGGGCATCTCCATTGCTAATGTCACGGTGCTCTAAGGTCCGGTGCTTTAGACACTTCTTAGGCATTGAAAGCATTATATTCTTTGACAGATCAAGAACAATAGAATTACTCTCATCTGTAGAGAAGAGTGAGGCATGGTGATTCTAGAAATAAAATGACTTCTCAAATAGTGTAATCTTAGTAAGGAAATAAGGAGAACATTGCAGTGATGAAGCGATTATATGGAGCTATGAAGATGATTGTGGATGATCAGGATGAACCATCTACGATGAGTGGTATGATCCTTTTGAATTCTACCATTGTGCAAGTTCTCTTTGATACTGGTGCCTCAAATTCTATCCTTGGTTCTCATGAGGTGGATTTTCTATGCTTAATGATTAAAATGATGCCTTCAATTTTAAAACTACAAACTCATCTCAGTGAAAGAGAATGTCAAACCTTTTTCTGTGGAGCATGTTTCTATAACTGTTGATGGAGTTGAGGAGAAATGGGACATCTTGATGTTAGACATGTATGTATATGATGTAATCTTGGATATGTATTGGTTGAAAACATTCAAGGCTCACATCGACTATCATAGGAGAATAGTTAGTCTCATGAGTAAGGATGGAATCAAGCATCTCTTCAGAGGAGAGAGGTTGGTAAAGAGAGGTGAAATGGGCATGTTGGCACCGATGGTAGGAAATATCTATTATCAATTATCAGTGTTGACTTTAGCATCAATGGAGGATATTGACAAAAATAGTTTTCCAGCATTTGTTGATAAATTTATAGATGTATTTCCCAATTACATCCCAGGGTGACCACCTATAAGTAAAGAGTAGTTTCCGATTGATATTCTTTTGGGGACTAGTTATCTTTCCCTTCTGTCATATAGGATGGAACTAATAGAGTAATGAGAATTGAAAGAAATGTTATAGGAATTTGAAAGTAAGGGTTCCATTTGACAAAGTATGTCTTCATGGTCATAATCAGCCTTGTTTGTGAAGAAACCAGATGTAACTCTTTAGATGTCTGTTGATTATTGTAAGGTAATCCAAGTTACTATAATGAACTGGTATCCAATTCCACGCATTGATGGTCTATTCAATCAATTAAGCAGAGCTCAGTGGTTCTCCAATATAGACTTTTGATCAAGATATCACCAATTGTGAGTTCGAAAGTAAGATATTCCAATTAAATCATTCATAAGTAGATATGGCCACTATGAATATTTATTCATTCCTTTAGTATAATTAATGAAACAATGATCTTCATGGATTTGATGAAAGAGATATTTTAGATATATCTGGACACTTTTTTGTGGGTTTTTTGGATGCAATCATGGTGTATTGAAAAAAATATGACTCTGAGGAGCACCTATAAATAGTGTTACAAATCGTGAGAAATAAACGTTTTGTATGCCAAATTATCAATGTGGAATTTTTTGATATAGGAAGTACATTTTCTTGGTCATTTAATTTCTAAAAAAGGTGTTTATGTTGATCCTAAAAATATATAAGCTGTTATATTTTGAAAACCACCAATGAATGTCTTCAAGACACGAAGTTTTCTAGGTCTAGTAGGTTACTACCGATGCTTTGTTCGTGATTTCTCATGAATATATTCACCATTGACAACTCTGACAAAGAAGAATGCTCCATTCCAATTGATAGTCGAATTCCAGAAGTCTTTCTTGGAACTAAAAGTTCATCTTGAAACGTCTCCTATATTGATTTATCCAGAATCATGACAGGGGTATGTGGTGTAATTTGAGGCTTCATAATCAGGTTTTGGTTGTATTCTCATTCAAAGAGACTATTTTATGGCTTATGGTTTAAGGCAGTTGAGGGTGCATGAGAATAATTCCCTAACACATGATTTGGAGTTAGATGCAGTCATCCATACTTTGAAAACATGGAGACACTATCTCTTTGGTGAGAAATTCACTATGTTCACAGACCAAAAATTCTAGAAACACATTTTCTCACAGTGAGATTTGAATATGTGGAAAAAGGATATGGATGGAGTATCTCCAAATGTTTGACTTTGACTTGATGTATACACTAGGAAAAGGGAATTCAGTGGCAGATGCATTGAGAAGAAATTCATATTCTCAGTTGGAAAAAGAATATTTAGATGAATGGAAGTTGATGTCAGTCCTAGTTGACATGAATTTGGAATATAGAGACCAAGGTGATGTTGCATACAAACATATGATACATTATTCCTGTTTATGAGGTCAAAAATCAATGGTGAGGAGACTATTGAATGCTGGAAACTTGATGCGAGTTCAGTTTTGTGCTTTAGATATCAAATGGTTGTACCTATGGCTTTTTCGGAATTACACCTTCATGGGTACCACTATTAGATATGGGTTGTAAATCCAGTTAAACAGAAGATGTATATGGCATTGAAGGCACAATTTTGGTGGAGAATCATGAAAAAGAAAGTGTCCAAGTTCATTTATAAGTGCTTAATTTACCAGCATATTAAGGAAGAGTACTAGAGACCAGCATGTATGTTTTAGTCTCTATTGATTCAACTATGGAAATGGGAGAAAATAACCATGGATTGTTTTACAAGTCTTCAAATAATGGTCTAGAAACACGATGCCATATGGGTGATACTAGATCATCTTACCAAGTTGGCCCATTTCATTACAATTTGTGAAACAAATACAATGGAGGATCTTTAAAAAATCTATATCCGAGAAGTGGTAAAGAGGAATGGTGTACCCATTTCAATAGCCTCAGATAGATATCTGATGTTCACATCTAGTTTTTTGAAATTCTTACAACAAGCCCTTGGAACTCAGTTGACTATGAGAACATCATATCATCCTCAGACAGATGGGAAATCTGAGTGGATGATACAAACATTGGAAGACATGTTGCAAGATTTTGTAATGGATTTAGGTGGATCAAGGGCAGAACATATACCCTTGGTGGAGTTATCATACAATAACAGTTATCAGGCCTTGATAAATTTGGCTCCGTTTGAAGCACTATATGGGCTTCCTTGTTGTTCTCTACTATATTAAGTGGAAATGGGCGAGACATCACTAGTTGAGATGAGCATTGTCCAATAATCAATGGAGAAGATATAGTTTATTAGAAAGAGGGGGTAGACGGCTCAAAGTCATCAGAAATCATATGACGATCACCATTGAAGACCATTGTGGTTCACTGTGGGTGATCATTTCTTCTTGAGAATATCTCCAAGGATTGGACATCATCATTTTGGGAATCAAGGAAAGTTTTATCCTAGATACATTGGACCTTTTGAGATACTTGAATCGGTTGGAGAGGTCGATTATTAGTTGGCATCACCATCATGGTTTAGTTTATTTCATAATGTGTTCCATATATCTCACTAGAAACAGTATCAGTCGGATCCTAACCATGTGATCAGATGGGATCACATCGACCTAGAGATGGATGCTTCATAGATACATATCCTAGTATATATTTTGGATAGGAAAGAGATAGTCATACATGGAAATAGAATCAGTATCGTTCTGGTTTTATGACATAATGGTAAGATTCATGAAGAGACTTCGGAACTTGAGAAGGAAAATAAAGAGTAGTTGCGAGAACACTTTTAGGGTAGTGAATGTTTTCTACTTTCTGATGATGGAAAGACCTATGGTGGGGAGAATTTAGTACCCACATTTTCTAGTATGTAACCCTTAATTTATGATTTTTAAGGTTATAAATTGTAAGAGTGATGGATGGGAGAGGTGAGAGAACTTTGAAAGTGTTTTTTGGGATAATGAAGGCCGCATGGGTAGCACAAGGTTTGTCCAAACCGTGTGGAATTCCTAGGGGAAACTATGATCAATGTTCTTCATGAGGTAGTAGCTCCAACATGGTTAGATCGTGGTTTGGAGAGACCGTGAATGGGGAGGCTGTTTGGGCAGTGGATACTGCATGGTTAGAGCATAGTTTTCCTAACCGTGTAGACAAATCGTGCGTAGAGTCGAATTTAGATCCTTAAAAATCAGATCTCAATAATTTTTACCGTAACTGTCTTGTTTTTGACCCAAACAGGCCATAACTAGATATTTTGATTCTACTAAGTCCAAATAGAATTCTCCCAATAATATTAAGGTGATCTGAAGGCTTCCCTTGGTGATTGAAGGCCGTATTCTTACATTAAGTGACTTTCTTCATCGTTCTTGTCACGTTATCTTATATGTAATTAGATATAATTATCCTATCTTCTCGGTTTCTCATATATACACCTATTATGGGTAGATATATGTGTATGGATGAAAAATATGATTAGATTTGGTCTTGATATTTCTAGGATAAGAGATCTATGGTGGGTTCTTGGAGAATCAACCTGGTTTTCTTGTGTGTTCTTCGTTCATTTTGGTTTTCATCAAAACCTTTGAGGTATGAGTCTTAACTCTCAACACCTCTATGTAGAACTAATTTTCATGATTTAAAATTTAATGTATTGTGATTAATTTATTTTTATTTGGTTATTTAATACTTTTTGGAAACCTTCTTGAGTGACGACTGTGAAATTTGGAAAATTTGGGATTTTGAATGGGTTCTTTGGTTCTTGGTTTTAAAATATGGATTTTAAAAATGGAATTTTTTTCTGGATTATTGGAACATGATTTGGATTATATGTGTTCAACAAAAGGCAAATTTTTATTGAAACAAAATGTTGTGTTGAAATTGGTTTTGGTTTAGTATTCGATAAAATTTATGTTTTATTAAAGTCATTTATTCTGGTAATGGAAATATTTTTCATAAATGGTGTTGGTGTGAGTTCATGCTTAACAGGCCCTTAATAAGGGACTGGTACCATTGGGGTACAAGGTATGTGTCCCCGGATCAGGGTTGGGTGTTAGTGGGACACAAGGTAATTGGATGATAGACCACTCATGAGTATAGAACTATCAAATGAGCATGCATGTTTGGGTGTGTTTTGAACTATGGTATGGGTATGAAAAAATGATAATAAGAATTGGTTTTAAGATTTGATTAGTTATTTTTCTAGAAAATTACTTTCTAAAAATTGGGTTTATTTATCTTTTCTTTCACTTGGTTATAATTTGTTTTCAATATTTTTTATATTTTGTTATAAAATATTTTGGTAAATTGTTTTATATAAATTGTTTTACAAATTATGCTAACCGTTATATCCTAGTGGCATGAGTAGGGAAGTCATTGGGGGAAAACATACTGAGTTTTATACTCACCCCTACTTTGTCACTTTGGTTCTTTTGTAGATGCTATCCTAAGGTACAAGGGAAAAGGTAAAGTTCACATGTTTTAAGAACTACCTCGTGATACTTAGGCTATTCGGTGATTGTAAAGCTTGGAGCTTGTGGAAAATGGAGTCTTGTAATCTCTTGAGAGTATTTAGATTATCATCCACTATATACTTTGATACTAGTTTGGTCTTCTTCTATTGCACACATTTATGTAGTTTTGAGATACATGGAGTTTTGTTTGTCTTTATTTTGTTCATGTATCAATTAGTGAATGGTTTATTTATTGTTTGTTGGGTTAATGGTTTATTTACTAAAGGGTAAATCATCCCCACCTGTATTTGAAACCCTTTGGCATTTATTTCCAGCCTTCAGAATCCTGGAGATGTATCTTAAGGACCCTGAATGACTCGTTGTACTCTCAAGACAATGAGAATTGGCGTGTCATTACAAAAACCATTTAAAACATAAGTATTTCAAATGAGGGAACACAAAAATCATAAAATAAAATATCTTTTGATCTTATTCTTGAAGTAAAATATTCCAAGGTAATGTCATTAACACTATCATAACATATTTTTTTATAAACAATCATATAATACCAAATATAAGGATGTAGCCTTAAAAATTACATATTTATGCATTTTACATCATTAATTCATTATCTTAAATTTGGGAATCTTTTTATATTTGTAGTTTTAGAAAATGAATCCATAATTCATATATAAAATAACCATAAATTAAAATATATAAACTTCATATTAGTATAAATTTTATCCATAATATTATACAATTAAAATAAATCATGATTACATTTTATATTGATTATTTATGACTACATACATTACTTCATCTTTTCCCTTACCCATTCATGAACCGTGTGATTTTTTTGAAATACCTGATAAAAATTTTTTTTTTACCTAAAATGAAAGAAAACAATTATTATTCTAAAAATAAGAAAACCAATATATCATTTACCATTGAACTTCAATGTTATTTTAGTGTATTAAATAATAAAATTTCATATAAAAAATTAACATACCTTTTTCTCTAATCATTCCATGAAAGCCCATAATAAAAAAATCAGTAACATAGAGAATAATATTTGTAAAAACCTTAAAAACAATTAATTGGAATTAACATATGTAATAATTCATATATTATCATTACCCGTTTCATTTTAGGGATATAATGTGGATTAACCTTCCTAAAATCTATATCAGGGTCACAAATTTTTTATAAGTTATAAAGGGGCTCAACCCTTCCCATAAGCTATATATGGCTAACAAGAGAGCTTTAATGGGGATTTACCCTTAATATAAGATGTATCAGGCTGATTGATTTAATATAATGACCATAGAAGACATCATAAATAAAACAAAATTATCATAAAACACCTTGATATACTCTTCTAACGCCATATGAAAAACAATTTTGGATAAAAATACACATATATTTCAAAAAACCAATTTCATGACCAAAATAACCAAAAAAAGAGAACTAGGGGTTTTAATTGAAGGAAACATTGAATTTTCAAGGGGATTCATGAAATCAAATAATGTTCACTATGTCATAAATTTCATTATTTATATATCAAACATTGATTTTATCATTGGTAAAAATGACCGCTATAAAACATGTAAAAATATAACTTTTTGAAAACTATTGATTTGAAGTAAAAGAAAAAAAAATAAATAATATGATATTTTATATCTAATTTTTTTTCATAAGATAATTTTATTAACAAGGAAATACAACATAAATTGTTTTTAAAAACACTTAAATATGATATTTGAATGAAATGTCTCTTATCACTTGGAAAACAATGAAATCGTAATCCCCAAAAAATAATAATGTCAAAAAATTACTAAATATAGTTATAATACATAAATTAAGTATATAAAATGACATAGTTTCTTTATATACATGTTTTCAAATTATAAAGGTGCATATCATAAAAATATTCCCCAATGAAATAAAATTGTGATGAACTCCCATACCTTGAGTTTGATTTGTAACGTGTGTCCTTATATACCACAATGATAAAAATATATTAATTAGATACATGACTTTAGTCATTTTATAAGTTTAATATTTCATTTATTTCACTATTAAAATGTTTTATACAATTACGTAATACATTATGTTAACGTCAGATATTTTGACCATATTTGACTTCCATTTCAAAATCTACTTCTGTATGTTGACTATTATCAAAGTGTTCATTATTTAAACATCTATAGAATACAAATAATTATATAATTATCATATTTATATATAAATTATTTCTTTATTACCAATAATAAAATATGGTTAAGAAAAATGAACACCATTACAATCATGGAGACATTAGGCTGTACCAACGTATGAGTAACATTTCCATTTTTCAATGATCATTATAGAAAGAAGTAAAGAAATAAATTATCTTAACTGAATGACTATAATATTTTATATACCATATTATATTTATTTATTTATCATCCATGAGGTTTGGTGAGGAAAACAAAGTCACATCACTTCATGAAGGAGGTAGGCCACATGTACGCTGACAACGTTATCACTTTTTCATTGAGTGAAAAGATGACAAGGAAATTGATATATTATATTTAAATTCATATAAATATGTTATGAGTAACATAATTATGTCATATATATATCATATATTAATTTTAATTACAATTATTAAATTCCATGTAATGCGTTAGTGAAAAAGGAATAACATCACTTCATAGGGCAGTACTCTACCATGCACATGACCGACATTATCAAATCCGATAAGAAGTGGAATTAAAAAGGGTATATATGATATAAAGACTACATAGGTATCATTAAAGTATTAATATAATTTAAATAATTTATATCCATCATCATATCCAACTATTATTGGTGGTAATTTAAAAATGAATGACATCGGTTCACGAGGTGGTAGTTAGTTGTACACATGAATTGATATTTTATAACTCATTTGATAGAAAAGGGAAAGGATTTAAATTATTAGATTAATATAATAATATATCATTATATATATTGTAATTTATTTATTATACTAAAATTTTTTAGTGAAAATATATGGAGTTAGATAATGAAATAAAATAATGATGCTTATTGAAGAACATTTCCTTTTTTTCTAATATCCTCATTTGGTTTCCACAAATGGCCTTCCTAGGATGGATTTATAGAGAAAATAATGGTTCTATCATTATATGAGGAATTTTTTTATTTTATTTGGGTAGGTAATGTATGAAAATATGTGGTTTTATGGTGTAAATAATGGAGGAGAGGGGTGTCCTTTTATATGTCCGGGACTAAACACCCATGGAATATTTGTAAGGAATGAAGTATTCCAACATTTTTCAGGTTTCACCTGAGTCCAAAATGGATTAATTTTGATCCCTAGAGGTATTAAGGCTTATATATGGTTATAAAAATTATTATTACATAATATTAAGGTTTATCTTTACAATTATTTGTTTAGCTTAACCCCTAGTAAACATATATGTACCTTAACCGTGGTAATTAATTTTTTCTCCATTCAATTTTCATTTTTATCAAAAAATATGATAACTAATTAGTAATAATTAATAATTAAGATTACATATATGGAGTAAAATTTTAAAAAATTAATTAATAAAATAGGAATAATTTAATTTAAAATTAATCATAGATATGGAACAAGATATATTGTTATTAATGAGAATTTTTTTAATATATACAATATTTTTATATCGAAATTCAATTTGAAATTTTTTAAAATAAACTAAATTTTATTAATGGATATATTATTGAACTAATTTTACTTAAAACCCAATTAAATATGCAATTTATATTTTTAAATTATTTAAATTAAAATTTATTTTTCTATTACAATTCATTGTTTTTCACTATTCATCAAAAATGATATTTTTGGAAAACACATCACCCTATTAATGTTTGGGTATTTTTATTTCATAAAATAAGTTTAATTTTTCTAATAATGTTTTTTAAAATAATTTTTATGTTATTTTCAAAATTCGAGAGTAATTATCCTTTTAGAAAAATTACACTTTTTAATATACATTTAATTTTGTTTGAATGGTTTTATTTTATTACTAAAAATTCTATAACTATATTTTCTATAATTTAGATAATAATATTCATTCTTACCATTTTAACAACTAGTTTATTAATATGATACTAAAAAATAATATTGTAATTATATTTCACATTTCGTTTCAACTCATTATTCCATATAATGTAAGATAAACTAAGTATTGAATGTAACATAATCTATATATACTGTAGTGATCCAGGAAATATATTAAATATGTTGTATATATAATAAACTATTGGGGTGTTATACATTCAAATTAACTTATTCCTTTCCATTACCCATCCTTAAACCATTGGAAAGACAATTTAAAACATTGGTTTTGAACAAAGAGATCGGTAAGTTACATAAAAAGAAAAAACCCATTAATCTTGTTAAAAACATGTAGGTTCATAAAAAATTGTTTTCATAAATATTTACTATTTTTTTGTAATATAAATTCTTTTTATTAAATTATAATTACCTTACACATTGAAATCAAAAAATTCCCATTAAATCTAATTAGAAAGAAATGAAATTTCATGTATGTTCTGGGTGAAACAACAATCTTATAAAATATTTAAAATATGTAAAAAATAATTTAATTTAGAATAACCAAATGGATGAGTTCAAATATAATTTTATAGAAAATATTATCATTAACTGATGCATTGGAGTTATATTTGGGTGCATCAAATGTAATACTTATATACGTATAACTAGTGAGTTATAATGGGGCTTATACAGTACCCCCATTTTCTGTTATGTAAACCATAAATGGGTTCTTTTTTCAATTATAAATTTTAAGGGAGATAATTGGGAGAGTTGGGAAAGCATTGCAGTGTTTTTGGGGCTAAAGGGAGGTTTCATAGGTGACATACAGTTTGCCTAACTATGCAGCCAAACCATGTGTGGTGGTCCTCTTGAGGAAGTAGCTCCAGCACAGTTAGAGCATGGTTTGGGAGACCATCCAAGGAGAAGTTGTGCGGGTAGTGTCTACCACACGTTTAGTGCACAGTTTTCCTAACCATGCTGTCAAACCATGTGCGAAGTTAGAATGAGATCCTTAAAAATAGGATCTCACTCTTTTTTTTCCATAACTCCATAATTTTTTACCCAAGCTCACCCTAACTCTGGATTTTTTTTCTCTTAAGGACAAAGAAGGTTATCCCATCAGTCTAAATGCGATCTGAAGGCTTCCCATGATGAATTGAGTCAGGATTATTGAGGTATGTGATTGCTTTTCTTCATTGTTAATTGGTTTCTTAGATCAACTTAGATCTACTTCTATTATTCTCTTGTATTATCATATCTACACCCATTATGGGTAGATCTAGGTGTGTGTATGAAAAATATTGTTATAATTGATCTTGAACATGCTAGGAGAATAGATCTAATGTGGGTTCTTGGAGAATCGACCTGGTTTTCTTGTGCGTTCTTCATTTGTTGGGGTTTTCGTCAAAACATTAGAGGTATGAGACTTTTTTCTTGACTCTAATTAGTAGAAAAAATTGTAATTATTTCAAATTTAATGTGTTGTGCTGAATTGAGTGTTACTTGGTTGATAAAACAATTGTTGGAAACCTTCTTGAGTGATGTCTTGTGAAATCTGGAAAACAATTGGGAGTTTCAGAAAAGTGATTTAGTTCTTGGTATTAAAATATTGATTTAAAAAGGGTATTTTTCTAGATTTATGTCACATGATTTTGATCAGATCTTTTCAATATAGGGTAATGTTTTATTGAAATTAAGTGTTTCTTTGAAATTTATTGTGCTTTGTTTTTTAATAAAAGTTCAGTTTTATTGAAGTGGTTTATTTTGGCATTGTAAATCTTTGGAATAAATGTTGTTTCTGTGAGTTCATGGTTAACGAGCACTTAATAAGGGGAAATTAACATTGGAGTACAAGGGACATGACCATGTATTGGGGGTGTGTGTCATTGGGACACAAGGTAATTGTATGAGAGACCGATCATGATTATAGAACTGTCAAACGAATCATACATGTTTAGCTGTGTTATGAACAATGGAATGGGTAAGCTAGAATGGTAATAATAATTGTTTGTTAAATATTTGGTTAGTTATTTTTTTGGAAAAATAACTTGTTGTAAATTGGTTTCATTTAGTTTTGTTTTCACTCGGGTATAGTTGGTTTTGAAATTTTTTATATTTGGTTATAAACTGTTTTGGTAAATTGTTTTATATAAACTATTTTATATAACATTATAACTATTATATCCTAGTGTATTGAGAAGGGAAGTCATCGGGGAAAACATAATTAGATTCATACTCACCCATGATTTGGAACTTTGTTGATTTTGCAGATGCTATTTTCCAGAATAGGGGAAAGGGTAACATTTCCAAGGTTTTAGCACTACCTTGTGATACTTAGGCCGTTCGGTGATTATGGAGCTTGAATCTTGTAGAGCATAGAGTCTTGTAGTCTCTTGAGAGTCTTGTAGTATCTTGAGAGTCTTGAATTTTTTACCTTTTTTTACTTTGATACTGGTTTGGTATTCCTCTGTTACACACTTTAATGTGGTTTTGAGATATATGAAGTTGTTTAGTTGTCTTTATTTTATCCATGTATCATTTAGTGAATGGTTTGGTTTTGGTTTGTTGGTTTACTAGTTTATTTCATAAAGTGTAAATCATCCCACACATGTATTAGAAACCATTTAGAATTTTTTTCCAACATATGGCATCTTGGGGATGTGGCATAAGGCCCACTAATGAATCATTTTGATCTCAAGCCCATGGGAATTATCTAGTCTTTACAAATGGTATCATTCCGGAACTTGTTTTATGGTAAAAATGTTATAAATTTTTTTGGACATTGCCTAAAAAGTATTAATCAATGTTCTTAGTGAGGGAGTTGAAATTCCTTGTTGTCTATTCTATGGGTTGGAATCACAGATAGTATAAGGATTGTCAGAACATGAAATGTATAACATAGAAGGATGCGACTAACCCTTTTATGATGAACATCAAGTTATCAGGGAGTTGGGTACACAAGTGTTTGGAGACACATCAAGGATCATGGAATTTCATTTTCATGGGTTTATCCAATGAGACAAGCATGCCATGAATTGTAGAGGAATTAATTCCCACTAGAATTTAAAATTTCATTTGGAGTAATGATTTATGATTTTTTTCAAGGTGTGCATTTCTAAAAAATGTAGAATTTTTTTTTCAAAAGATTTATTTTGAAAAGAGGATATTTGGTGTATTTTTAAAATGATTTGGTTTTCAAAATCATGAATGAATGTTTAAAAAATGGTTGAAATAGAAAAAGTGTGTTTTGGAAAACAATGTTGTGAAAGTTGATGTGATATAATTTGAAATTCTAAGCCATTAGTTTCTAAAGAGTGAAATTGAAAGAGTTAGTTGTTGGTTTTGAAAATGGAACCCAATAGGCATTGTTGAAACCAACCTAAGGAATCTGTGGAGAATGTGGTTTCACCTGAACCATGAATGAAACAAGAACTAGTTTAATGTATTTTCCATGATTTTCATGATGTGGATATGGGGAACCAATGGTATGAGCCACGACCTGGGGATCATACCATCCAGTTCATGAAGCAGAATCCACTTAACTTTTTTGGGGATGCTTAACCCAAGAAGGCGGAGTTGTGGCTAAGTAGGATGAATTGTATCTTTGACTTCATGGGCATACTGATAGAGATAAAGGTCAATAGGGGAACATATATGCTTAAGTATCTTGCAAGAAAGTGGTGGGATTTAGCAGTGAAGGCTAAAATGGATGAAGGCCTTATATGGGAGGATTTTGAGGAATCATTTAACAAACAATTCTATCCTCACATGTTCAATATCCATAAAATGACAGACTTCTTCATCCTGAAACTAGAGAGTCTATCTAACATATATTATGTATCTAAATTCACGAATTTAGTGCATTTTGAACCAAAATTTGAGGAATGTATATCTTTGAAGGTATGCATATTTGAATCAGGGCTACGACAGGAGATTCAATCGAAGATCACAGTGCTCTGAATTATGGATTATATAGAGATGGGAGGTAGATTGACTATGGATGAGCGTGATATCTTGTGATCTATGGGAGGAGGTATGATGATACCTACAGGGAATGGTGGGAATTCAACCACTTGGAGAATGCGAAAAATGGACCCCTATTCCCAAGGAAGAAGTGGAAATCAGAACCAGACAACTAGATCAATGAACCTTGTGCATGATCTCTTCGATATTGGGGAATCACATTCTTTCATTTCTTCTCATATTATTGATTTTCTATGTTTAAATTTGGAAATTATTCCTTCTATTTTAAAAATGCAAACTCCTCTTGGGGAAAGAGAATGTAAAGCCTTCGTTTGTAGATAATGTGCTATAATTGTAGATGAAGTTAAGCTAAAATAGGACTTCTTGATGTTAGACATGGATATCTATGATGTAATCCTGTATATGGATTGGTTGACAATGTTCAAGGTTCACATTGACTATTATAGAAGAATAGTTAGTTTCATGACTGAGGATTTCATTGTACATCTCTTCAGACGAGGGAGGATGTTAAAGAAACGGGGAAAAGAGCTTGTTAGCACCAAGGGTGGTATAAACTCTTACTAGTTGGTGGCATTGACCATGTAATCAATATAAAATTTTGAGGAAAATATTTTTCCAGCCACTGTGGATCAATTTATAGATATATTTCCCGAGAACTTATCAGTGTTACCACATATAAGGGAAGAGGAGTTTACGATTTATCTATTTCAAAGGACCATTCCTATTTCCCTTCTATCTTATAGGATTGTACCAAAAGAATTAAGGGAATTAAAAGTGCAATTTTAGGTGTTGGAAAGCAAGGGTTTCATTCATCCATGTACATCTTCGTGGGCAGCTCCCATTTTTTCGTAAAGATAGAAGATGGAACTCTTTGGGTGTGCATTGATTATTGTAAGATAAACCAAGTTACAATAATGAACATATATCTACTTCCATGAATTGATGATCTGTTCAATAAATTAAGGGGAGATCAGTGGTTCTCCGAGATTATCTAATGATCATGATGTCACAAATTTCTGGTTCAGAAGGATGATATTCTAAAGATAGATTTTAGAAGTAGATATGGCCACCATGAATATATAGTAACGCCTTTCAGTCAAATGAAAGCACCAGCAGTATTTATGTCTTTGATGAATGTGATATTTCAGCAACATCTTGATTCGTTTTTTGTGGTGTTTTTCGATGACATATTGGTGTATTCAAAGACAAGGGATGTCCATAAGGAGCACCTGGAAAACTGTTAATTTTTTTTAGAGATCACCATTTTTATTCCAAATTATAAATGTTTGATTTTTGGATATAGGAAGTTTGTTTTATTGGCCATGTAATTTCTGAAAAATGTGTTTCTGTTGATCCTGAAAAAACAGAATCTTTTATCAACTGGAAACCAACGAAGAATATCTTTGAGATAAGAATTTTTTTTGGTCTAGCTGGTTACTAATGATGCTTTGTGCATGATTTCTCATGACTAGCTAGGCCAATGAAATCTTTCACCAGGGATAATGATCCATTCCAATGGATAGTGGAATGCCAAAAGCCTTTCGATGAATAGAATTTTCATCTTACATCAACACCAATATTGATTTTTCTAGAATTAGAATACGGGTATGTGGTGTATTGTGATGCTTTGGGATTAGGGTTGGGTTGTGTTCTCATGTAATGAGACCATGTGGTTGCTTATGGTTGAAGGAAGTTGAGGGTTCATGAGATGAATTACCCAACACATGATTTTGTGTTTGCAGCAGTCATCTAGGCTTTGAAAACATGGAGACACTATCTATTTTGTGAGAAATTCACTATGTTCACATACCAAAAAATCTTGAAACACATTTTATCCCAGTGATATTTGAATCTGAGGAAAATGATATAGATGGAATACCTTCAAATGTTTTACTTTGAATTTATGTACAAACTAAGGAAATGGAATTCAGTGGCGGATGCATTGGGAAGAAATTTATATGCTCAGTTTGTGAAAAAAAATGGGATGAATGGTCGTTGATGTCATTTCTAGATGACATGCATGTGAAATTTGAAAACTGAGGTGATGTTGCGATTTTTGTTTCAGCTACTCTTATTCCTGATTTGTTAAAAATTCTCAAAGTGGCACAAACAACTGATGCAGAATGTATGGTTTTGAGTTCAAAACACAATGGTGGGGAGACCATTGAGGGATGGGAACTTGATGGGAGTTTAGTTTTGTGTTTCAGAGATTTGATGGTTGTACCTATGTCTTTTTAGAAAAATCTCCTTCATGCTTACCACCATTTGAGATGGTCTGTAAATCTAGGTACACATAAGATATTTAACGAACTAAATGCACAATTTTGGTGGAGCTGCATGAAAAGGAAGGTGGATCAGTTTGTCTCGTGGTGCATAACTTGTCTATAGGTAAAATAAGAGAATTAGGGACCAATAGGAATGTTCTATTATTTACCTATCCTAGTGTGGAAATGGGAGCATATAATGGTGAATTTATTTACAAGTCTTCCAAGAATGGTCCAGAAACACGATGCCATTTGAGTGATAGTGGATCGGCTTACCAAGTCGGCCCATTTCATTCCAATTCGTGAAACTCATATAGTGGAGGATCTATCAAAAATATATTTCTTTGAAGTGGTAAAGAGGAATGGAATAATAGTTACAATATTCTTAGATAGATATCTAAGGTTCATTTATCATTTCTAGAAATCCATATAGAATTCCCTTGGCACTCAGTTGAATATGAGCACGGCGTATCATCCTCAAATGGATGGGAAATATGAGTGGATGATACAAACTTTGGAAGACATGTTTTAGGCTTGTTTAATGGATTTTTGGGGATCATGGGAAGAGAATATACCCTTAATAGAGTTCACATATAATTACAGATATCATGCCTTGATACATATGGTTCTGTTTGATGCATTGTATGGGCGTTCATGTCGTTCCCCACTATGTTGGGTGGAAATGGGTGAGAATTCACTAGTTGGGAAGAGCCTTGTCCAAGATATAATGGAGAATATCCAATTGATTAGAATGAGTATGGAGACAAATCAGATTCATCAGAAATCATAAGAAGATCACCATTAAGGACCATTTTCGTTCACTGTGGGTGATCATGGATTCTAGAGTGTATCTCCAAAGCATTGACATTGTCATTTTGGGAATTAGGTAAAGTTATCTCCTCAGTACATTGACCATTTTTAGATACAAGAATGGGATTTATAGGTGGAATATCAGTTGTTATTACCACCACAGTTCACTTTAGTGCATAATATGTTCCATGTATCCCTGCTGAAAAAGTATCCGCAAGATCTTTACCATGTGATCAGATGGGATCACGTCGACCTAGATCCAGATTATTTATTGATACATATCCCAGTAGGGATTGTGGATAAGAAAGATAAAGTATTTCTTGAAAAAATCATTGATCTAGTGTTTTTTTTATGGACGCATTGTCATATTTTGGTAGAGATTTGGGAACATGAGAAGGAAATGAAAGACCAGTGTCCAGAAATATTTTAGAACTGTAATGTTTTTCTACATTCCAAGGATGGAAAGACCAATGGTGGGGAGAATTTAGTACCCCATATTTCTGGTCTGTAACCCTTAAATGGTGATTTTTATGGTTATAATGTTTAAGGGTGATAGTTAGGAGATTTGAGATAACATTAGAAGTGTTTTTTGGGCTAAAGGGAGGTCACACGGGCGACATATGGTTTTCCTAACCGTGCGGCCAAATCATGCATGGTGGTCCACTTAAGGTTGTACCTCCAACATGGTTGGAGCACATTTTGGGATACCGTGCAAGGATAATCCACGTGGGCAGTGGCTATAGCACAGTTAGCACATAGTTTTACAAACCTAATGGTAAAACCATGCACAAAGTCATAATGAGATCCTTAAAAATAGGATCTCACTTTTTTTCCATAAATCCATATTTTTTTATCCAAACCAGCCATAACATTGGTTTTTTCTTCTCCTAAGGCGTAAATATGTTCTCCCATCAGTATAAAGGTGATCAGAAGGATTTCCTTGGTGAATCAAAGCTGAAACCTTGAGGCAAGTGATCATTCTTCTTCGTTCTTGATCAGTTTTGTAGATCTACATAGATCTACTTATCCTATTCTCTTGGTTTTGCAGATGTACGCCCGTTATGGGTACATAGAGGTGTGTGGATGCCAAATATGATGATATTTGGTCTTGATGTTTCTAGGAGAAGTGATCTAATGTGGGTTATTCGATAATCGTCCCTGTTTTCTTGTGCATTCTTTGTTTTTGGGGGTTTTCATCAAATCCTTCAAGGTAGGAGGATTTTTTCTCAACTCTAATAAGTATAACTGATTGGAATGACTTCAAATTGAATGTTTTTTGTTTAATTGAGTGTGAATTGCTTGATCAAACACTTCTTGGAAACACTATTGAGTGACAATTTGTGAAATTTGGAAAAAATTGGGTGTTTGAGTAAAGTATTTTTATTCTTGGTTTTAAAATTTGGATTTTAAAAAGGTGATTTTTTGGATTGTTAGAACATGATTTGGGTTGGATGTTTTAAATAAAAGGGAATTTTTTATTGAAATGAAGTATTTCTTTGAAGCGGGTTGTGCTTTGTTTTTCAATAAATGTTCATTTTTATTGAAGTGGTTTATTTTAGTAATGGAAATCTTTGGAATAAATGGTGTTAGTGTGAGTTCATGATCAATGGTACATTAATAAGGTATGAGTACCATTCAGGTATATGGGACGTGACCCTAGATCGGGGAGTGTGTCATTAGGACACATGGTAATTGGACAAGAGACCGCTCATGAGTACAAAACTATCAAATAAAGCAAGCATGTGTGGGTGTGTTGAGAACTATCGAATGGGTATTCCAAAATTATAATAAGAATTGGTTTTTAAAGCTTTTATAATTTATTTTTAAGATAAAATAACTTTCTAGAAATTGGTTTCATTTAGTTTTGTATTCACTTGGTTATAGTTGGTATTGAACTTGTTTATATTCGGTTATAAAGTGTTTTGGTAAATTGTTTTATATAATCTGTTTTATATAATGTGATAACCATTATATCCTAGTGACATGAGTAGGGAAGTCATTGGGGAAAACCTACTGAGTTCTATACTCACCCCTGCTTTGGAACTTTGGTGGTTTTACAGATGTTATTTTCTAGGACATGGGGAAAGGTAATGTTTCCCACGTTTTTAACACTACCTTATGATACTTGGGCTGTTTGGTGATTGTGGGGCTTAGAGATTGTAGAGCATGGAATCTTGTAGTCTCTTTAGAGTCTTATGTTTTTTATCTTCTATTTAATTTGATATTGGTTTGGTCTTCTATTGTTACACACTTTGATGTAGTTTTGGGATACCTAATGTTTGTTAGCTGTCTTTCTTTTATTCATGCATCATTTAGTGAATGGTTTGGTTTTGTTTTGTTGGTTTACTGTTTTACTTCTTAATGGGTAAATGTTTCCCACTTGTACTTTAAAACCTTTGGCATTTATTTCCAACCATTAGCATCTTGGAGATGTATCTTATAGACCAATAATGACTCATTGTGCTCTCATGTCTTTGAGAATTAATGGGTCATTACAACTTGGCCCTTAGAATAAAAATTTTTGGGATAAAACCTTAACTTAATGGGTCTCAATACTTTATAAACAATGTAAATAGACCATATCATGATTATAAACCTTGAAAAAAACTACAAAACCCTTGTGTAATTTTAAAAAAAAAATCAAAATACACTTTTATCTTAAAACACTATTTTGATAAGAAATTCATATAAATAGGGAATAATCATTTTTCTTTTAATAAAAAATGAATTATTTTAATGGAATATAAAATTAAAATAATTATTACCATAGAGAGATAATTTATTATCACCATATATGTCAAAATAAAACATTTTTTTCCTTAGTGATGAAATACAATAATTATAAAAAATATATTCAATTTTGAGGTAATTTTAAATAAAAAAATGAAATTAAATTTAATGTTCATTTATGTTAACATAAATAAACTAATTATATAGTATAATTAAATTATCATGAAAGATAAGTAATTTCTAAATGAATCATTATAATATTATACATGATAATTTTTGTTAAAATTTAATTTACCTTGGATCTCACTCCTCACAAATGTTTTTTATCATCCTATATAACAAACAATTTAAAATTTATATACATTCATATGAAACCATTTCATGTTCCTTGTTAATTTTATTTTATTTAATACTAATTTAAATGCAATAACATAACTGTTTATGTTTATATCTGAAGTTTTGGTGATATTTGATTCATAATTCTAAAATGAAAATGGAAGGTGGAATATGTTCAATGTGGTAAATTTTAATCATATAAATAATAATAATCCTGATATTATTATTAGTTTTATACATAAATAATTCTTTTTATATGAATTTTGGTAAATATATGAAAAATTAACTATGTCACAATCATATAGGTGATTGGACATATTTACACCTGAGTATCATTTCAATTATTTAAAAAATAATTATAGAAATATTGTATGTTTTATTTTGACATTATAAAATAATAATTATATCATAAATTCCAATTTATTTATATCAAAATTTATATATATATATATATCTACATGATATGGTGTTTAAAAAAAAATAAAATCACTTTGTGGAGGTGGTTGACCACATGTACATACTCAAGAATTATGTTATCATTTTTATGTAAATGAAATGTTAAGAATTTAAATGAAATATTATACTTTAATAATTATATATATGTTATGAGTAAAATATGTATACATTTACTTAATAATTTTAAATAGATGATCAAGATAGTAAAAAAAATATTCACATTGGTTCGTGAGACAGTAGTCCACTGTACACCTAAATGTTGGATTCATTTCCCATTAAATCGACGAGGAGATGAATATAGATGAAAAATTATCAAAAAAAACTTAATATATTGAATATATTGGAATCTTTATATCATTATGGTTAATTTTTTCATGAGGATGTTGAAGAAGATATAAAAATAAAATATGTTGTTAAAATCATACCAATTCATTAAAAAATCTCCATTTCATAAGACATTAAGACCTATAATATGTAAATAATTGTAGAATAAGGGCCAATGTAACTTGGGGGAGGAATGTTAGTAGTAGATTTGGAAATATATTTTTCAATCCAAATGGGTTTTCATTTTGAATAAAAGGGAATAATTGGTTCCATTTTATAAGGGATGGGAGGGGCACTTTTTGTATTTTATATAATATAAAATTAATATAAATTACTTTTGATGTAAAAAATGCCACAAAATTGACATTATTTGAATATAAAATGATTATGGGTCTAAATAAACACATCCAATAATATGTTTACATGTTTGGATCTCATTATTACCCATCTTAGTAGGTTTTACCCCCATTAAACATTTTCACACCTACCATGATAACAATATTTTATTTCTCAATAAGGGTCATGATAGTTACCAAAAATAAAAAAGGGCCCATAAATGGAGAATTATTTATTTCTTAAAAATTAAAAAATTTAATTTTATGAATATGAGGGTTTTAGGAATTTTATATCATTAAATGAAATAAAATTTCCTTAAAATATGAATAAATTCAAATTTAAAACTGTTTATTTACGTGAAATTAATAATAATATGAAAAAAATTAAATTTTTAACTTTTTTAATAAATACCAATAATTATATGTTTATATTTAAAAATTTCTGGTCACATTTCATATTATACAACTATTAATATTTGTAATATCATTTATTTTATTCTATCATTAATTGAATAATTACCACATCAAGGAACTATAATAATTTAAGGTAATTATATCTTCACTAAAAATTAATATTTAAATTAAATGACGAAGATAAATCATTTAGATTTGATATGACTATTTATAACTAGACATTTTCTCTATTCATCCATATGTTATATATATTATATTTTTTTAAAATCTAGAGTATGAAATTTTTTACATTTTATATAAAATTTTACAATAGTAAATAAAATATTAAAATTGAAAAAATTGTTCTATAATAGAATATTGGAAGATTATTTTTGATATTAAATTATCCTAAAAAATAATGTTAAGTATTAGGGTCTTTTTATAGGTCCTACTATCTTATTTTTAATCCTCAATTAACTGATTTCCAATTTACAATGCTAAAACAATTACTAAGGCATATATTGATATTAACCAAAAATAAAAGGGAAATATTTACCAAATTTATTTAAATTAAATCAAAATTTATAATCCATTTTTAAAAATTTAAAAAACAAATGTGGAATAATTTAAAATAAAATTAAACTGAAATAATACAGTGAATTTTTTTTTCATAAAAATGACTATTTGATGTTTAAAATAATTTCATAATAAATTAAGGTATATAGTTCAACTCAGAAAAAGTAATGGAATAAAATTAAAAAATTAAAAAATAATTTAATATTTAGACAAATCAGAAATAAAAGTTGACATAGTAAATAATTTAAAAAATATAGTTTTCATTAAGAAGACATCTTCTTCACTATTTTTTTTTAAAATAATAATTTTCCAAAAATACATATAATTTTATTTATATATAATTTTGATAATATAATTTCAAAAATTAAATTAATATTACCATACATATTTTAAAAAAATTTCAAAAAATATGTATAATATTTTCAAAAAAAGTAACAAAATTTGTTTCCAAGAAAAATATTTTTGAAAAAAAAAATATTTTACCAAAAGTTTAGTTCCAAAATAATATGTTTAAAAAATTAAATTATTAAATCCGAGAACATAAATATATATTTTAATAATTAGTTTATACTATTAAGGATTAACAATTTAATATCTATGTTATTAAACTTTCTTTTTAAAAATAATATTTATCATTTCAATTGCACATGATGTTGTGTATTTTTTACACTATAAAGCATAGTATAATTTTTTTAAATAAGGATATTAAATTATCCCACAATATTATGAAATTGTTCCCATAGATTTTGAACTAGATATTAGTAATCAAATGTCCTATTTATTTAAAAAATTATTGAAATATCACATCATAAAAATGGATAATAAAACATCCTTTTGATTAGAGTTAATGGGAACTACCCATGTCATATAGAATAAATATGACTAGGTTTCCAGATATGAAATTATTTGTGGTTTATAAAAATTTTGACAAGGAATAAAACCGTATTGTCTAAAAATGATGTAGGGTGATATAGATCATTGATCACTAGAATGGGATTTATCAATATAATGTCAATGTACATAAAAACATTAACTTGAAAGGTGTGAAAAGACCATAATTTGAATGGAAGATAATTTAATAGGAAAGTATTTTTATGTTAATTTATTTTTGAAATATTTTTGGAATTCCTTACCTTATAGACCTTCACATAATGAAATATACATAAATTATAAGTATAAATTTATCCTTTAGTAAAATTTCACCACAACATCAGCATCCTCTACAAACATTGATAATTCAAGAAGAATATTTTATTCCCAAAGAATTAATATAAACATACATTAGATCTTATACTTCATCAAATATGGAACAATTTTTATATAATATATTTAGACATTAATGAAAACTATAATGTTTTTCACAATGTTTTTTAATAAAAAAAATTTATAAACCTTCATATAAATATATAAAATATTATTCTCTGAAATTAAAATATAATACCCATCATTCAATTTAAGTCACCTTTTAATTAAATTTCCATAAAATTCTTCAATAATTACCCAAAAGTGATTAAAACCCAATAAATAGAATTATTTCATCAATTATTACTTCTAGATATTTTTATAATTTATCTTTAAATAACATTAGTCACCAATAAAGTAATATACATAAAAATGTTTATTTCATAAGAATATAATCTAAAAAATAGGATATTCATGTCCATAAATAACCTTATCACCATATAGACTCAATAAATTCATATGTGTATCTAAAATATAAATTAATCATTAATCTTAAAACAAAAAACAATAGATTTATCTTTAACTTTTTCAAATAATGTTTCCCAAACATATATTGATCATTTCACAAAATAAAATTAATCACACAATCACCATATCTATTTTTATTACCACAATTAACTCTAAAATTAACCATATATTCCCAAATTGAACCTTTTCCTTATATGTAAAAATATTTAATTTCAACAATTATTTCACACTAACCAGGAAATTATGTAGTCCCATGGTTGGTGTTTCACCCTTATATCCCTTTGGTTGTGTGTTTAAGCCCCACAACCTAACCAGATGTTAAGGGTTTCCTCGTAACCTATGGGTTGTCATTTTAGTGAAAATATAAAAATTTAATTCCTATAACATTCAGAAAATTAATGATGAACATCCTAAAAAATATCCTTAATAATGAAATATCATATAAACCATTACGGTTATTAATTCATTTAGAATTATGTCCATAAAAATAAATGTCAATTCTTACTCAAAATAACATTTCACATGTTAATCATATGGGTCACATTTACCCAAAAATTCTAAAATTAATCTATAAATGTCTCCCAAAGTACTCCCATCAAACAAAACAACAAAATATTATTATTTATTTTGAACATATTCTAATTGATGAATCACCCACTACATAAAACCACTTGATTCACCATATATAGAAAAAATTTTCATTCAATGTTCATTATTAACCACAAAATTTAATCCCATTACTTAATACTTCCTTCCAATAAAAAACAAAATGCATGTCCTAAGAAAAAATTATATCAAAACATATGTTATGATATAATCTATACCTTTCATATTTCATATTTCATTTACTATTATTCATCAATAATAGAATTATGAATTGTTAAAAATTCATTTGCATGATCTTACTGAATGTGTTTCTGAGAATATTCAATAAGGACTCAATTTCCATAACTTACTTATTCCACAAATTTAAAATATTCAATGGATTTATAGGGAAAACATTATTTTCCTTTATGGAATTAACTTAATATATCCTTTTCACATGGAATAATTATTTTTTATGCCCTTATTTACAACATTGAAATCATCTTCCATTTTATTTAAATAATTTTGATGAATTATTATTCCCACATTTTCAACACATAGGTCATTGAATATTTTTATCTTCATAATCATTATCTCCAGAACAACCATGAACATCCATTTATCTATTATTTGATATATTAATAAACCCCCTTGGTTTAAGGTGAAAATCTTCACATGTGATATCTGGTTAATAATATCAGTAAGGGTTTTCAATAATTATCCTTTTGTTTCTATATATTATTTATTCAACCAAAACATTTACCTTTATATCAACCAATAATTTGGTTCCATCTATGTCCATATATTTTCTAAAAAAATTAGTCTGATCATATTAATAAAATAATACTGAATTATTTTATAAGAAGAATAAAAATTAAGATATCCATAACCATGTTATCTAAAAATCAATTAATTTATTCAAGAAAAAAATTATTCTCCATAAAATAAAAACCATTTTTAATATAGAGTACTTTTAATGTGTGTTCATAAAATAGTTTAACATTCTATGTTATCTATACACTACAGTAAAAAACTATAATATAGAATTAATATTAAACATTAAATATTCTAGTGAAATTAACTATAATTCACATTCTTATATTAAAAATGATCATTTAGGTTTATAGTTTTAGTGATATTCATAACAGTAATGAAGAAACATGGATACCCTATTACCATTACACTAGAGCTAGAACTAACATATCCTAAAGGGAATTCCTCATCCTCATATGTTATAGAATGGAACTAGGAATCATACAATATAAAACTATGAACTATCTTTCAACCAAAATATATATGAATAGAAAAAACACTTTATTCTAAAAAAAATCCACAGGGTGAATAGTAATAGGAGTCAAATAGTTATATAAACCAAATGTACAACAATGAAGTATTGGAATGAATGGGATAAAAACATTCCCATGTCCCAATATAAATAAAACTCCATGATGAAAAAATCTATAAAAACATCCACCTAAATGTGTCACTTTCCCCTTTCTAAAACCTAATAGGATGAAATCTATAATTTTATAATGGAAATTATAGGTTGTCAGCTAAAATCCGAGTAGGTTTTCACCAAGTGATCTATAATATTATGTCAATATAAATAAACCAAATCATGCTTCATATTTTAAACAAAGTTTTCATAGCAGTATGATCACATATTTAAAATAATCATGTTTTTCATTTCAATTGATGGAATCATTATAAAAAAATCTTTATGTAAACATTTAGTATAAAACAGTTTATATAGACTCATATGCATTGTAATATGGTTATACAAATAATTGTATATATATCAAGACATTCACAATTGAGAAACATGGTCATATTCTATGATGAATGATATTTAAAGGTTATGGGATAATCACACACTCATATATATGATCACAGAAATATGTGTAAATACGTCCCTATGACACTAGCTAAAGAGGACTCATAAATATCTTAGTGGGTATAATATCTATTTTAGTTTGTTTTTTGTAGCATTATAACATGTCAGTACTTTGATAGTGCATTACAATCCTAGCATGTTTTATTCAAATAAATATTTAACAACATAGGATTTAAAATGATCAAAAAATCTATCCACAATAGAAAAAATATTTTAAAAGTGTTTAAAATAAAATTTCAAATTTTGAGTTTTATTATGTGAATTTCCAATTATAAACTTGAAAATAAGTTTTTATTAGAATAATTCATTTATCAAGATAAAGACTAACATCTTACTAAAAAAATTTATACACTTTTTCTCAAATACGAATTTCTGAAATCAATTTCACAATACCATCAATTTAAAATCACACCACAATTCATTTGAAATGGTGGATTTCCACAAAATCCAAACCATTTCAGTATCAATCCAAATTTTCATGTGATTTTATTTTTATACTACAACAAAGTGACAAGTAAGTAATCATGCAATTCAAGGTTTACAAATTTGACCATCATAAAGAGAACCTCATTCCCTTTTAATGGAAACAAAACACCCAAAATGAAACCCATAAACATGTTCAATGGTGAAAAATATCTAGAAAAACTTCTTAGAAAAAAGATCCAACAACACATTGTTTAGATTCAACTATTCCAATATGATATATCAAACATTAAGAATGGAAAGAGAAAGAGACTTAGAGGCATAGAGACTCCTTACCTGGAGAGATACACTATAGCCACAACAATGTTCATTCGCTGAACAAAATGATCAGTAAGGGTTGGTATCCTCCAAAATAGACTAGGCATGGCTCAAGATTGAGTGAATGAAAAACTAGAGGAATATGAATGAATTATTCATCCACAATGCCTATTTAATAATTATAGACAGTCCATTACATGATGTGTAATCATATTTGATGTTGTGTTTTTTTAAAGACACCGATATTCTGAAAAAACACATAATATTTTATTAAAAATATTATTATTAATTTATACATGACATGTAAAATGTACATGAAATGTATCCTTTTTTGTTGTGTATCAGTTTCATGGAATAAAATAGGTAATGATTACTTGTCATCTAACCACATTACATGGTTTTTAAATCCTCAGTAGGCTACAGAACCTATTTTTTTATGCTGAAAACTACAAAAAAATCCATGACACCACCATCACATGTATCCTCCAAATTCTTTATCATCCCTACCAAGAAAAAAAAGGAAACCCATGAAAAATATTAAAATGAAAATGATAGTTAGGTAATGTTGTTTTACAACCTCTCCATCATATGATCTTTAATTCCCCATATTGTATGCCATTAATATTTATTTTTGGAAATGTGATTCCACAGATCTATCATCATTGCCTCACACTCGCACATCTCCGGAGAAATATAACCATGCTTCCATTGAACAAAAAAATATATGATCATCACATGATGTACCTTTGTCTTGGAATCCAATATCCTGATAAAATTCTTAGTTAGGGATAAATCAGGATCCACTTTGAGATCACTCCAGAACAAAACATGAGATGGATCAAAAATATATTTTCATAGTTGTGATACATGAAACACATCATGTTTCATTGTGAAATATGGAAGAAGATCTGAAAGTTAATTTACTTTCCTAAACTATTTAATAACCTCAAAAGATCCTATAAAATAATTGCAGAGATTATTCTACCTCCCAATCCACCGATGACCCAAATAATGTCAAAAATTCACCATTACATTATCCACAAATAAAAAATACATTGGTATATGCCAGTGATCAACATAATATTTATACCGATATAGTTCCATAAATAATCTCTGAGGAATCAACTGAAAAAATTCTATCATCTAGTGAACCATTAATAGCCCAGCCAATGAATATTTACTAATCACTAACCAAGAAAATAGAGAATTATGTGGCCAACCATAAAATACCATAAATGGAACCATTAAAATTTCATATTATTAAATGTTACTATATGAAAAATCATCTATCCTCAAATGGATTTCCAAAGATTTTCTAAATTCAATGACACATAGACGGTGAATATCCTCATTAATAATTATATCCCTATAAGTATATCCATTCATTTTTGGACATATTCCATACTCAAAAAACACCTGAAGTATCTGTTCCTCTATAAGGTCTCTCAAAAAGTGAGAAGTCAAACACGAGTCTCTGTCAGTAACTATATTAAATGGATGTCCATGAAAAAACAATCTTTTTCACATAGATAGTTCTAACCTTTTAAAATTTGGTTTTATCCTAATTTATATGAAGTGACTTGATTAGTTAGATTATTGATCACAACCCATATGAAATTCTTATTTTTCTGGGTACATGGAAACCAAACCAAAATCTCTATAGAGATATAATCCCACTCCATGTTGTCCCTATAAGTCACTAAATAAAACACAAACTTCTATGGTTATTGGAATTGATATAATGGAATGTATACCAGTGAGAGACAAAAATATAAATTCCGCACCTCATAAAAAGCTAGAAAAATCACCACTGAATGTTTGAGAAAATCTATTCGGTTTTTTTTCACACATGACAATGAGAATTATAAAAATCCCCATCATAGTTTTTCGCACTTCCAATGGTTCAACATACATATTATGGAATCGTAGAAGACCATCCATAGAGAATGAATACTATAAAATTGTATCCCCACCATATAGAGAGTCACTAATGATGTATAATTAATCAATAATTTTTTGTTCCTAATTATTCATCACAAGAAGATATGAGGTCAACAAAACATAGTGAAATACAACTTCATCCCTAGTTTCCCAAACTTCAAAATGATATAGTAAAAAATGGGCCATCAACTACCACTCTTATAATGATTATTTAACTACCTATGTAGGAATTTTCATTCTCAAAGAATCTATCATGATATTCCCTTTCCCCATTGTATAGAAAATCCCAATGTAAAAATATATCAGTTATTATCCCCAATGCCTATAGAAGAGATTACAATATTTTTTATAGAAGATATATGTGAAGATTTTTGGGTATAAAAACATGATAAACCTTTCTCTAAAAAGTTATAGCCTCAAAATCATAAGCTCATAAATAATAGTTTCACATTCAATGTCATGTTTTGGGTTATTCTCCTCATGTGGCCTAAGCTGTTGATATACATACGAAACAACATGGTGACCCTTCTTACGAACAGAACCCAAAATATAACCTAATTAATCATAAGAGACCACATAGACCTAATCATCCATTTGAATAGTATATAAAAACAAAGAAGTAAAATGATGATTCATTTAAAAAAATTAACGCTACCATTTTTAATCCTATGAAATCATTAATCTCTTCCTTGAAAGTTAATTAATCAGAGATGAAAAATTCGATAAATCTATTTCCACCTGGTGGTAATATCCAGCTAAACAAAAGAATCTCCAAATATTAGAAACATTTCATGGTTTCTCACACGTAATAAAATAATTCACCTTATAATGTTTAACTAGGATACCATGTTATAACTTCACATTCTCTAATAACATTAGTTCCTAAATCTAGAAATTTCATTTCAATATCTTGGAAGAAATTTTATGATTTCTCAACAATTTAGTACTGGTCTCAGATGAGCCATATGAATAACCCTAGATATAGTGTAACCAATGATTAATCAAAAAATTAATCTAAAAAAATATTTAGAGAATAAAGAAATACCTTTTTCATCAAGGATATATGGATGACATAATTATTTATTTGACCAAACGGAATGAGGTAGTAGTTATAATTTAAATACCTAATTTAGAAGGTTGTTTTTTGGAATGTTATATTTATTTTGTCCAACCCATGATAGCTGGATAAATTTTCAATCATTGAAGACCCCTTCTATCATTTTAACTCTTCATGTAGACAATAATTCCATGGTAACAAATATTTTTCTTTATCATAACTCAATTTAGTTTTAGTTAATAATCATGTAGGAGAAGAGACAAATTATATTTCCTAAAAAATAAAACAAGAAACACCAAAGGCTTTACAATTATTAATATAAATACTATCCATAAAAGGATATCCACATGAGTATTAATATCATTACATTCAGTTTTATACATATAGTAATAAGGAATAGATATTGGCTGAGTATGTGGAACTATATCAATGGAAAAATTTACCTCCTTTATCAATAGAAAATTTGAGAAGTCTTAGAGAAAAATGATTAGAAACTAGATATCTATTGGTGGGAGAACCCTACTCAAATATTCCCAATACATATCAAAATCAAACTCTTATATCACGTTACCCAACTCTAGATATGAAGGTACATCAAAATTCAACGATGGGCCCCATTGTCCCTAAACGATATGGCACATCCCATTTGGCATAATAAAGGAGAGACACAAAATCTAGTAATCCATTTTCGATTTATTATCAATGAACCAATCCATAAATAATATTAAGTCAAGAGGATTCATGTTGAGAACTATAAAATCCCATGTATAACCATTCTATGATAATTAGAACACAAAATCATGATGAAAAAACTCTACTCACTCTTAATTTTGATGGGTGTATTAATATCCAATAGATAATAAAAAATATTCATAAGATTATTTAGAGGATTATAAATAAATGTTTATATATATCATAATTATATGAATTATTATGAAATAATGTAGTCACTTATGAAGTTTCTACAGTGATGATACCTTTCAAAATCACTCGACCCATATTAGCCTCCTCAGGAGACATCTCCACAATGTGATGAAACTTCATTCTGGGTGTATTTGGATTGAAACCCTTTGATCTCTGTAATATGATAGCTTAAATAAGAAAACATAAGAATAAATATCATATCAATGTCTCATCATGAAATGTTGAGTATTCATCTTCTCATTCATTATAATCTCACGTGTACTATAAAAGTCCAATATAGTGATTTGAATTTTCATTCATTATATTTTCATCCTTCTCATGTTTGAAAAAATATCTTTCCATATCCAAATCCATAGATACTACATAGAAATATTCTATGAAAATAAAATTAAATTACTTATAATCTAGGATCTTGTTCTTCTTTTCTGTCACTATTGTGTCACATAATATCCTTCTTTGTCCCTCAAGCATAAAGATAACACATTTCACCTTAATTGATTCGAGTGTTTTGAAGAAATTAAAGAGAATATCAATCAGTCTTGACATGTACTCAACCTATTGAGAATAATTTTACCACAAAAAGTAGGTGGAATGTGAAAATGGTACTTTTGAGAAAAATTATGAGATTTATCCCTATATGGTTCCACAATGGGAGCCTAAATGGAAATCGGTGCTGGTTCCCATCACAAATCTTAGACGACACGTATAACGATATCAACCATATTCTAGTCCAAGGGAGGATTTTCTCACTGTGGGTTTTTAGTGGAATCCTCATGGATCGTATTCTTATATCTTATATGTGTAAAAACGCTATAAAAAATCAAACGAAAACATTTATGATGTTATAATGTTCCATATATTAGCTCTCAATTAAGAGAAATAGAGAAATTTTTCCCGTCAGATAAACCTGATTTTTATTTCAATTTATCAACAAAACATAGGAAAAATACTATAACTAATCCTCAATACATCATTACCAAACCACACTATGTGACATAAGTCACATAATGATGATATATTTTTTGGAAGTCACTATTAAATACCTCCTTTATACCGACTATATTACAATACACATAATGACATTAAGGAAATATGCTTAACCTGCACCTCTGATACCACTTTGTCAAACATCATTATATATACCATGGTATCCTATCATCCAAGACAAAACTAACATATCTTGAAGGGAATTCTGAATTCCCATGGGTTGTAGACATGAATCTAGCATCATAAAAGATAATACTAAGAATATTTTTCCACATAAACAATATAATAAAATAAGAAAATTAGTATGATCAAGATAAAACCCAACATGGTGAACAGTATTAGAAGTCAAATAGGTATATAAACACAAAGTAAAAAACAAATCGTACCAAAAATAAGAAGATATAAGTAACAAAATTCACAATGGACATAAAAACCAAAGAACAAAATGATCAACAACAACCTCTACATCCATGTTCCTTTTTACCTTTACTCGAACATGGTGGAAATAATCAACAAACACTTGAAGGAAATGATATGGGGGAAGCTAAAATATCAGTATGGTCTCTCTAAGTGTTCCATAATATGATTCCAATATTTATGAAACAAATAATGCATTAAATATAAAATAAAAAAGGAATGAAATTAAAATCACATGATTAAAAAAACATTCTTTTTAGGTCAATTGATGAATGAAATTTAAAAAATGTCTTATGTAATAATTTTCTTTACAATCTTTTATATAAGTCAATAATAATTTAGAATCAGGTTCACAAGAAAAAGAATATATATCAAAATAATCATAAATAAGAAACATGGACATCTTCTATGATGTATGATACTTCCAGTAAAAGGGATCCCCACACACTCTTATAGGTGATCATGAAAATATGTGAAAACACATCCCTCCGACAAAGGCCAATGAAGACTCATAAACATCCCACTAGGGATAAAATTTTATACCCTAGTTTTTTATGATAGTGTTGTAAATAATAAATAAATTTTAGGTATTTAGCATCCTAAAATGTTTTTCTCAAATTACTCACTTACAAAATAGGTTTTCATGCACTCAAAAATACAATCAAAAATGGTAAAATATTATATACTAATTTAAATAAAATATCCCTATTTTGAGATTCATTATGCCAATTTCCATTAAAAAAATAGGTTTTTATATAAATCATTCATTTCTCAAGATAAAACCCAAAATGGGTTCTAAATAAAATAAAATAATCCATTAACTAAAATTCTAGTTTCATAAATCAATTTCACAATCCCATCAATTTCATATCAAACGTTAATTCATTAGAATTGTGGGTTTTAACTAAGATAAATACAATATCAACTTAAATCCCAATTCACATCGAAATGTGTTTTCACAATACATTTGAAAGAAATTTAGAAAATAAAAAAATTCATGGGGTATATATTTGGGCAAAAAAAATGGAACCCCTACCTTTTTCAGTGAAACAAAATTCCCCCAATGAAACACTCTAAAAACAATGATGGTATAGAAGATATAGGAACTAAACCTATAAAAAATATTCAACTAAACTTTTTTTATCCATAGACCCCAAATGAATAATAAAATAATACAGAGAGAAGAGGGAAGGTATAGAAACCAAGGTAGACTGCTTAACTTGAGAGATGAAGCACAACTGTTACAACAATAAATTGAGGAATGAAATGATTGGAAAGGGTTTGAGGGCTCCAAAATCACATGGGGATTCCTTCTAGTCAAGGGAATCAAAACCTAGTGGAAATAGAATAATTCTTTCAGCCTATCCACATATTTGAAAACAATATTTGGGGATATATATGACATATAACTGGATTTCATTCCATTGTAACCTTAATGTCCCTGAACTATTGAAATGCTCATTTCCTTTTGTTAAAAATATAATTTATAATTTACATATGATCTGTAAACTATTCAAGTTGTTTATAATTTCATGATGTGTACTTATTTCATGGAATACACTGTTTGATGATTACAAATCGTGTAACCCCATTACACGGTGTGTTAATCACCAAAAAATTATAGAGGCTAATGTTTTTATATCGAAAATTCAATCAAATCCCTTACATTAATATTTTAGGTATTCTCCGAAATCGTTATTAGAACTACCAAAAAATGAAAACTAAAAACCATGAATATGCCTAAAACATACCTGATATAAGTTAATGGGATGTTATAATAAATTGTACATATCAAGACCATATTTTACAAAATGGAAATGTCTATTCAGTATCGCTTTTTTCATTTAACATAATATTAAAAAAATATTCTTTATCTTCCTGACACATCTTTATGACATTCATCATGCTGTATTCCTTTACATTACCAATCCTAGAACCCTATCAACACAATTTTAAAACATGGGATGATAAAAAAATCTCAGTAATCGAGATAAAAATTTGAAATATAACACAAACATGAAAAAAATGAAAACTAATGAAAAAATATTTCATTAAAATATTACTTTTTATTTGAAGGTTCAACAATTTTCCATGAAAAAGATCATCATCAATCATTTTGAAATAAAATGACATTCATAAAGACTTATTTTCATGAAATGAAATTCCACATAGGTTACTTGGGATATCATCATATTAGAACCCATACAATACCGTTACTAATGGAAAAATAATATAATTTATAACCAATATAATTATCTAGAGAACATAATCACTATGTAATGAATTACGGTATATATGAGAACTCCCATTATATAAGTCAAATTAGGGTCAACAAAGATATATAATGGTTCCAAACCCTATATATAATTTGTATTTGACTTACACATGACTGATAATGGTCCAAAACCATTAATATAAAACGTTTAATATCTATATAATGAATAAAACCCTTGAAAAAATGTTTAAAACTATAATGAAAAAAAATCAATTTCAAAATACCATTTTTTCATTAAACATCATTTAAATAAAACAATTCATGAAAAAAAGAAATACTATTTTTTATTCAAGAAAATTTAATTATTATAAAGGAATTAGAACATAAAATAACAATTATAATGGTGTTAAAATTCATTTTCACTATATATTTTAAAATAAAACATTTCTTTTTTCTATAGTAAAAATATTATTCTATTCCTTAAAAATATTACTTTTTGAAAACCATCAATGAAAAGAGAAATAAAATCCCATGTAATGTTATTTTATTACAATATAAATATATTCATGAAATAATTCATAAAAAATAGACATTAAAGGGTTGTATTTTTAAAATGAATCACTAACTCAATTAAAAAAAGGCATTCAGTCAAAGTGTCGCTTTTGTTGAATCAATCTTGTTAGGTAGAATATTTATCTCACTGAATAAAAAACATATGGATATTTATATACATTCTTATTAACCATTTTATTATTAATTATTATTTTTACTTAATTTCAAACCAGTTTATATTGAATTCCATAATCATATATGTTTATGTTATACATTTTAATGATTTTCATTTCAGAAGTCCAAAATGAAATAAGTATGTTGAATATGATAAAAGATGTAATTATTCCATAATATCTATGATAGTAATCATGAAATAATTATATTTTTTTAATTTTTTAAAGAAAATAATGATATATTGTTATGAAAAACAAACCATGTTATAATCATTATGATGGTAGGTTGTACAAAAACATGAGTAACATTTCCATTTTTCATTGGTCGTTACAAAAATATGCTAAGATTTATTTTATTTTTGAATGATGATAAATATATCTTAAATAAAATTACATATATATATATATCATATATGTGAGGTTGTAAAGAAAAAATCATCACATGGATTCATGGGTGTGGTAGTCCACATGTACTCACAAACAACAATATCATTTCTAAGTTATTGGAATGTAATGATGGTAAACGATATATTATATTTTGATATTGATTTTTTTTTCAGTAATATATAATATATGAATTGATTTAATAATTATATCCTCCCATGGGAGATGATGATGGAAAATGAATTACCTCAGTTCCTGAGGTGGTAGTCTGCTATACAAATGAATGACATATATGTTTTGGAATATTTATAGTAGATGACATGAATATGTATTGTGACATTGACATAAAAATTCCTTCAGATATATAATATATTGGTGATATAATTCCATCATTTTTAATAAAGATATTATTTATTTGGGAGAGTAAATAAATTTAAAATATGTGATTGAAAACTATAACTCTTCTTTTCAAAATCCCTATTCTAAAAACATTATGTCTTCAATGATTTGTATTTTATACAAAATAATTCCACCAGAACATGGGGAGGTAATTTAGAAATGTTTTCAGGGTACATATTGGAAAAATATATATTTTAATTGCAATAAAAATTAAGTGGTTCCCTTTTATGTGAGATTAGAGGAGCATTTTTTGAATTTCATATAATATTAAATTAAAAGAAATTAATTTTGTTGTTCAAGTGGATCCAATTTTTATAATACATCAATTAAATGATGATTATTAGTTGAAGTAAATTCATAAAATAAATTTAGGATATGCTAGGTTGAAATTCATACCCTTATCATTTTTTTAAACTCATATTAACACTTTTCAAACTTACGAAGATAACACGGTCTTCTACTCATTGAGGTAAAAGATAGTAACCATAATTAAAGAAAAACCCCTAAATGGAGCTTGTAAGTTTTAAGAAACAATTTTTTATTCAACTTTCATGATATGTTATTTTTTGTAATTTTATATCACCTAAAAAATATCAGTTTCAAAAAATGACAATAATTTATATTTTATAACAATTCAATTACATTGAAATCAAATACACCAAGAAAAAAAATTAAAATGAAAAAATAGTTAATAAATTGGTCTCATTTTTTTTTAATTTATAAATAACATGGGACACATTAACTCTATCAAATTACACATATTTTAGTATTTATAATATCATTATTGGTATTTGTCAATTTATTGTATAATTACTTAGTCACCATTATGTTATAATTCAATATAAATATTTCCTCTATAAAAACAAAAAAAAAATTCCATGTATTCATTTAAATCAGATATATTTATTATTAATTTTTATGAAAACGATAGCCACTATTTAACCCCATATAAAATAATTCGAAATGGAAAATGTTTTATTTTTTACTTTTCTCTATATAAAAAATTATAAATTCCGTAAATACATCGAAAAGACATAAATATATAATATAAACAAATATATAATGATTATGGGGTAAATTGAGATCTAAAATTAAATCAAGTAATGTTTTAGGGAATTTTATAATACTTATCATAATATTTTTAACCCTTAATTACACAATTTTTCCATTACCACGGTATAAAATATTTTTCAGTTTACAATTTATATAGATCGAAAATAAAAGTGAACTATCATACAATTTTGGAAATAATAATTCAGAATTATAAATCAATTTATCAAAATTTGAAACCATATAGTGGATGAATTAAATATAAAATGAAATAAAAATTATAAGATGAAAAATAATTTTCTAGAAAAGTGAATTTTTTATTTTATAATTTTATTTTGTACTAAATTAACGCATAAAGATCATTTAATAAAATTAAATATGATTATTTTCAATAAATATGATGCAATTAAATTTTAAAACTAACCTAAAATAGAATTATACTTTGTAAATAATCAAATATATAAAAAAATGTTTCAAAAATAAAAATAATTATTTCCTATTCATTGAAAAATAAATATTCTCTAAATATTATCTTAATTTATCCTTATGATAATATAGATATTATTATTTCAAAAATGATGTTCAATTTATACGTTTACTTTTTTAAACTATTGAAAAATTCAAAATAATATTTTTTTATTTCGAGAAATAAAATTTATTTTAGAAAAAAGAGTATTTTTTTGAAGAATAAAATGGCTTTAATAAAAATTGGGTTCTTATTTTCTATGAATTAATTAATTCAATTTAATTTCTTATAATCATTATATATTTATTTCAAAATGTAGGTTACCCTATTTATACACTCCAATTTTATTATTATGTTATAATGGTCATATATATATAATAACATTTCAGGGATTTTTAATGCTCATTGTTGCACATTTTTTATACTTTCAAGAATAATTTTCTTTTCAAAATACAGGAACATTAATTTTTTTAATGAATATTAACATTATTTCTCTCTTTGACCAAAACTATATTTTCTTCAATATAAATTTTTCTTAAAATGTCATCATTAATTATTTTATTATTCCTATATGATTGTTTAATGAAATTTTAACACATATTTTTCTAGGAACACAACGTTTTAAAATGAATATGGTTGTCGTTTTTTTATTGAGTAAACTTTCACATTATAATAAAAATGAGAAATAAATTATTGTTTCAATATACATGACATGAACCGAATTGTCCCACATAATGTAGACTCAACTGTATGAATATTACATTGAAATTTACAAGATATATTCAAAGAAATGTTTTCTTTAATAATTTTTAATTTTTTTTATTTTAAATAATTGATTTCATTTTGGAATGTAAATTTTCTCAAGAAATGATATTTGTTATATTTTGTAATTCCCTGACCCGAGAATCTTGGATCTTGTAAAATATTTTATTACTTTTGAATGATTATAAGGAATAAAATCCCAATGGACTGATTAATTATGTAGTCTTGGAAATCCAGATTACATAGATGGATCCCATTTTCCATTGGGAAATAGAAAATAAGACATGATATATAGTAAAATGCAATAAATTTAAACCGTGAAAAAATATTCAAATATTTCTTCTTTATAACCACAAGAATGATAAAAAAATAAGAGTGAACTAAAAATTAATTGTATGGTTATTTACAATGGAATAAATAATGAATCGATGATAATAAATGAACATGGGAATTTAAATAAATGGGAACTTATTCCATTCAATCAACAAAATGATAATGAAATGTATACATAGATATGTCATAAATATCAAATCGATGAATAATAAATGAATCTAAATTATGGAAGTGGTTAATTATTGGATTCTATGTTTCCTAGGTACATGGTACCTTTTCCATCAATACCTTTCCAAAGATAGGTTATAATATATCAGGTAAAAACACATCAGGTTTGGCCAACTAATTCAACTCATGATACTATTGATGCATTTGGGGGATATCTATAACTGGCCGCCACATGTTCCGTACCTATCCAAAGAAATCCTTATATATTGAATAATAAATTTAACAATGTTCCTTACTAAATATCTATATTGAATAAATTATAATTATTTATCAATAATACCCCAATTAATCAAATAATTGTCAAGGTGACCACCATATGTAAAATTTTATACAGATTTAGAAACAATAGAATAAATTACATGAGAATATAGATATTTATGATAAATTTAATAAAAAATAAAAATTATAAAATTTAAATGACAATTTCAATAGAAATTTAACAATACTAAAAAAAGAGAGACTCCAAAGGAAATAATTTAACACATTCTTGAGGAAAATAATCATTGAACATTAAAAATTGTCCCATACCACATTGAAACATTTGAAATAATAATACCCTTTAATTAATAACATTAAATGAAACCTAAAATATCATGAAAATTTGGGAAATAATGACATAAAATTTCAAAGGTAAGTACATACACCATAAAAAGTTGATTGGTTCATAACAACAAATAAGTCTCAATGGAATGTAAATTCAGAAAAAATACCTTATCATGTGTTTCCCTTTTCATTAAAATTTATTTAATATACCAGGTAATGTTTTTAATCATGTAGATACTAAAAATATAACCACAATCATATTTTAACTTCTTATAATTTCTTATTACCCTTTTGTTAGTAATATTTTATTATATCAACTATTTCAGGTGTTTAATTGTGTAGTTTTTCTAGTATATTTTTTACATGTTACTTGTTGTTCCTATTAATTAGATTATGGTTTAATCATATATATAATGTAAAACATTATTTTAGTATCATATTTATAGATTATCTATGTATTTATAAGAATCCATGATATTTGGAGATAAGAAACAAAACACACTGTTAATGGAGACGGTAGGCCGTACGTATCCATGAATACTACTTTCATATATTTTTCATGTTAAAATAATGATGATAAAATTAAAAATATATATTATAATTATTGTATCAAATATATTTATAATATGATTCATTTTTTTATTAAATCCATCCTTCATACATTCCATGTATAGTGTGAAATAATCACATCACATTCAGGGTTAATAGTCTTCACATCCACATATGATGTTGTAGTATTTATAAAAGATGTAAAATATAAAGGAATGTAACATATTAAAATTAAATTAGTATAAATAAATTATAAATATCATATATTTCATATATAAATAGGATGTCCATCGAAATGCCCACCAAGAGAGGTGGTAAATGAAGAACAAATAACTTCATTTCATGAGGTGGTAGTTCACTGTGCATGTAAACTATAAGTTCGGTAGCCATTAGATGAAAGTGCGTGTATGTTTATGTTGAAACCTTTACATTAAAAACATATTAGTATATTTGGGATATATTTATTTATATAATCATGGAATATGTTGAATTGAAATAGTGGGAAAAAATAAAACTAATGGGCTTGAGGAAGGATGTTACCTCATAATTGGATGACTCCTTTTGGTTTGCAACAAAGGGTTTCCTTGGATGGATTTATGAATATGATGATACTTCTAGGATTATAGTAGGGATTTTGAGTAGGTAATTGAGAAGATCTTGGTAGATCCAATTTATCTTGAGAGGTGTGTGGAAGGGGGATTAGAGGATACCTTTTTATAGTGTAGGAGTGGCACTCTAGAAGATTGTTGGAAAGGGTATTCGACACATGTTTTTTCAATGACAGGAGAATGTAGTTATAGTAAAAAGTTTATCCAATGGATTATAAGGTTTATATATGACCATAAAATCGCTTTTTGACATATTTCTAGGTCATTTTGTCTATTTTGATTAAGGTTTAGTCCTTTATTAAGATTAATTTAACCTTGATATTTGTAATTAATCACTTTAACTAATATTTTTGGTAAAAAATAAATAGTTTTATGTTATTATAAATTATATATTATTCTGATTCCAAATACGGAATCCATTTTTGATATTATAAAGAAAAATTTAGTAGAAATTAATTTAAATTTAATCCCGTAGATGGGATGACAATGCATAATTGAAAGTAAAAATGTTCAAAAGTTTCCAAAGTTTTTATTTCCCATTTCAAAGTGATATTGATTCAAATGACCTAATTGGATTAATTCATACAAAATTGGTCTATAAAAATGTTAAAACCCTTTTTTAAACTTATAGATAAATTAGATGAAAAAACCATTTGGAATTAAAAATCATTATTTTTAAATATTTATTAAAAAATGAAACCTTACAAAAATACCAAAAAGTCACTCTAACATAATTTTTGGGTTATACAGTCATAGAATAATTTTATTTTAACAATTAATATTTATAAAATTTAAAGAATTTATTTAAAAAACATTCTCCATTAAAAGGTGTTTAAAGATCCTTAATGAAAATATAATATTTTATACGTAAAAGTGGGTATGTTTTTTATTATGACTATCAAATATATTGGATGAAAATAAAAAATATTGGACTAAATATAATATATATATATCATCAATATGATTTAAAAATTTGAATTAATTTAATTTATTAGGATAAAATTTCTTTATGTGCTTAAAAATAATAATATATTTCTTTATATTCAATTGGTTTTCATATTTATTTCTAATTCAATTGTAACTAATGAATTAATTTAATATTTCTATAAGATATATATTTTCAAAAGTCAATTAACCATTTCCATAACTACTAAACTAACCACAAGGGTATATCTTATAACAATAAATAATAATGTTTTAATAATATATTATTATTAGGTAATACTCGGATTTTTGTGTAATGCAAGCCATAGAAGAAACATATTGTCTTGTGTGATGCAAGTTGAATCAATTGATAATTAATTTAATTCTCTGTTATATATTTTGTTTATTTAAATTTCAAAATATATTTTTAAGTCTAGGCATATAAATAACCCTTATGCTTTTGGTGTTTTGTGTCATACACACTATCAAATACAGGGTTCTTACGTTATAATTTTGAGGTGTTACAATTTATAAAATATAAATAAATTTCATCCTCTAAATTAAAACAAGAACTTAGTAAATGAGGGATTGATATTAAAAAATAAACTATTTTTTAAATCCCACATCATTAAAATGGCTAATATAAAATCTTCTTAATAATAGAGAAGGAAAGTGAAATAGTCACGTAACTAGGTTCCCTAGTAGGATAAAATAGGTGGAAAACACAATAAAAGATATGAAAGAAAAATATAACAAGAATGTTATGATGGGGAATGATATATAAATTGCTTTAAAGAAGGTTGTTGACCACAAAACCATAATCTAGAGTTGTGAATAGAGGTCATTTATATAATAAGAAATTCTGATAATATGAAATCGTTTTTTTCATGGACATTTTCCCCTATAGTTGAGGTATTATTTAATTATCTATGAAGAAATTTAAGTACACATTTTTTCATAAACACAATATAATCATTTGGTTTCCCATGACCTATTTGTACTTTATTTCATACCCTAATATGCATGATATGGTTTTGTAATTCATTAACCTCTAGAAACACATTCAATGATCAACTTAAACAATTTCATAAATTGATATATTTTCCAAAGGGTTATGATCCAATAGTTTATAATGAAGGTCTCTGAATTTAAAAAATGAACTTATCATTATCCATGCAATCAATATGAGGTATCACATATAGAACATGTTAAAACCTTCATCATGTGTCCTCTTGAAACATGTTTATAACATTAATTACCATTAAATAATATTGAAAACATTTATACTTCCTTATTAATAAAATTGAACACAGATTATTCAATATACTCCATAAATCAAAACATATTGTAAAATCCATCATCAATAGCATTGATCATATTAACAAATCATTACACAGTTCCAAGGTATCCAACACTTATATGATTTTACATTATCCAAAACAATCATTTATTTATACAAACATCATTGTCATAATATTAGGAAAATATTAAGGGTTATCCCTTAATCAACCATGCATTTTCCAAAACAATTTACGTTGTAATGAATTGAATTTATTTGTACCATCCATCATGTGATCTTAAATACTTAATTAAAAAGTACTAAAGTACAATAATTACATATTTAATAAATAATATGATGAGAACATTATAAATAATAAAATTTACAACATATTTATTATGTCCAAATATATATTTACATTAATCATTCCACTCTTGTTGTGTCAATAATAAATGGTTGACCTTTAACCCTTGGATTCATCTATGATATATTCACCTAGTGCTTGGGAAATTCAATGGCACAGTTCCCCATAACTATTAAATTGTAACATTAATTAGTAATCTTTTCATTCTTTCTATTGCATTCTTTTTCCTAGTTACCATTTTATCTTTACTTATAATAAACTCTTAATCCCATCAAGAATTTATCAGGGTGATTCTTTTCATAGTTATCAGATGTTGGAAAATACTTATTTCCATTCTTCTTATTTGACTCATTCCATTTTTTTATAGTTCTCATATCACCTGTTCTTGTCTATTATTCACTTGAATATATTGATTTTTGAAATTTCTTTCTTCTTCTTCAAGTAATATAAATACATTTCATCATACAATAAAAAAAATTGGGAGACAAGTTCCCTTTACAGAGTTTTCTTATGAACTTCAAATAAGTGGTCAATAATGAACTCTATGTTTCATATGAAATATGTATAATAATATTATATCCTTGTAAATGTAGCTGTATACTCAACAACACTATCTTCCTCCTTTTTATTTAAACTATATAAAATTATATTCATCTTAATTTTTTTCTCATGAGAGATGTATTTGTGTACTAATTTAACCTTAAATATTCTTCACTAGATGAGTTTTATTTCTTCTTCCACCCTAGTATTATGGATAAAAACCCACTATTGATCTTCATCTCCATTTAGACAATATACAATAAGTGTAAACTTTTCCATTTCATCACATCCAATGTCCTAAATATATTCTCTTAATAATTAATCCATTTTTCAACTACCATTGGGTTAGTAGTCCCACTAAATAATGGGGTCCTCTATCACACAATTTTATCCAAAATAGAAGAATCTTGCTATGAAATAGGTTACTCAAACTGGGAAACATTATGTGTAAAAACCAGATTAAGTTTCTTAATATTACCATAACATTTTGAGTTAGAAAATCAACAGTATTAGTTTTCTGAGAATGAAAATATCCACATTTTCCATGATTAATGATACAATTATTCCTCCCATGATACATTTTAGACAATTTCATATACTGTTTTCAACCATAACATCATGTAATATAGTTTATAATCCCAAAACTAGTGAAATAATATTCATAAAGTAAAAATTTATTCCAAAACTAAAATCATAATAATTATCATGGACTATTTGGGGATATATTTACTTTTAAATCCATCACAATTTTTTAATAAGAAAAATTCAATTATCTTAATCACATCTCTTGGGATTGTCAAATGAGGTGCATAGTAATGCCCTTTGTTGTGTACCAGGTTATATCAAGCCATGCCCGACACACCTTATCGGAGTTGATAATCCTAACATCATATGCTCCAGAACCACATCAAGTTACAGTATAAATAATGGATGTATTTCTTGGAATAACCATATAATATATACCTTATAAAAATTCTAGAAAGTTATTATATAAATATCCTCAATGTATATCTTAGGGTTGTGTTCAATAGTATATGTTTCATCAATATAGCTTCCAAAGACACTGTTAAACTTCCTCTTATACGAACTGTAATGTCCCAAACCTGAAATCTAGGATATGGTGCATTATTTTATCACATTGGAATGATTACAATTGAATAAAATACCAATATACTGATTAGTTTAGAAGTAATAGTATGATAAATTACATAAATTTAACCCATTTTATATTAATAAATATAAAATAAGAGATGATATATAATAAAATTAAATAAAATAAATCCATGGAATATTATTCAAATATTTATTTATTTTAACCTATGGAAGGGAGAAAAAAGTGAGAGAAAAAATTATCAATAAGGGTATGTAAAACATCTGAAATAAATAATCAATGAAAATAAATGAACATGGAAATGTAAATAACCAAGAATACATTCAATCTAATCAATAAATTGTGAATGAAATATATTCACATATATGTTGACACAAAATATCACGCATGCATAATAACTAAAACTTTTGGTAAATTTTTATTTATTGGATTCCATGATTCCTACGTGCATGGTACAGTTACCATTAAGACCATTCACAATATATTTTACAACATATTGGGTAAAAACCCATCTAATAGGTGAAATGATTCGTCTCATGAGCATAGTGATGCATTGAGGGGATACATATTACCATGCCACACTATGTCATACATATCCACAGAATTAACCGTATATCAAATAATCTATTTAACAATATTCCTTATCAGATATCATTATTGAATAAAAGATATGGATTTATCAATAATCCCATAGTTAATAAAATAACTATCATGGTGAAAACCCTGTGTAAAATTGTATATGTAACACCCCGACCCCAGTTACCCAGAGTCGGTGCATTATTACATAACATTTTCATGATACAATGAAATAATTTCCCGAAAGACCAGTCAGTCTAGTATCCTTGAAAATAATAGATACATTAATAAGATTTACATTACATTATTAAATAAAAAACGAAAACAACATTGTTTCTGTAGAAAACACTCATATCTCCTCAGACTATCCCTGTAGGTAAGTCATAAAATACTTCTTCGCATCCCGGAAAAAATAAAACATAGAAAGGGGTGAGTTCAGATACTAAGTAAGGAAAACAATATAGTGAAAAATTTCATAAAAAGCACAAAAATTTAAGGAAATGAATAATACTAAAACAAAAGCCTTTTAAAACTTAAACTTCAGAATAATATGGAAAAATTAAAAATATATTAATTCTATTTACTTATTAACATGGATATTCTACTGGTCGAATAATCACATGCAATATCAATAGCCACTTTCATAATGATGGAACGCATAATGCCAGACATCATAATCACATAGTCAAGACCTTGTGCCAAGACTAAAAATAAGATTTTGTCAAGGCCATGTACTAATACCCTAGTTTATCCCATGAGACATACCGATTCATCGAGGAGCTATAGAGGGCTCCACCTATTGAAAACTATATCTAATGCATTCCTCATATGAAAATGTTTAAACATAACATAAAAATTCGTATTAAAACTAGCATAAGAAATGTCAATACTTTATCGATAAACCATGAATGGTGTAAAAATAATACATTCATAGTACAACATATCACAAAACCTTCAATACAACATGGATGTTTTTTATCATAATAAATCAACATCAAATAAGCTTAAAATCCATCAAATGATGTTGACATAGCATAAATTAAATCCTTTTTTTAGAGAAATATCTATTTATATTTTGAAATAATTTAAAATTCATACAATTATAAAAGAAAAAATTTATTTTGGAAATATTATTTTAAGCATATAAGGTAATATTTGATGATGTTATAATGGTGGAAAATAGCTCCACCCACCGTATATGTTAAAAAAACATTCTTACGTTAATTTTGTCGAAAATGTCATAAAGTAACTTGTTTGAAAAATGATAGAAAGATTCCTTTCAGACCATATAAGTCCAAATAAGGGTATAAATGACTTTAACCCATTTTATAGTAAATAGTAAAAATGTTTTCGAATACATTTTTAGGACTTATGGATGCAGATGATAAAGAGATCCCAGTAGAAAATTAGGTATAAACAACCTCAGATAATGAAGTGATTGTAAAATTAACCCTTACCTTTTTCTTTTCCTTGGTAGAGGGTAGGTTAAACTCCTGTATAATGGTGAAATCATTGTTATTAAATTTTACAAGAACTATATAAATTAATATGATATCATATATGATCTTCGAATATTTCAATGTAAATTGTATTTTAGTAGTATCATCGTTTTGGGTGTTAATTGGTTCATTTTACTTTATATGATTTGTTACGTAAGTAATGTTTGTTGTTGATATGATGTATCTTATTCATATTCAGATTGATATTAAGTCTTTAAACATTTTTTTTAATCATAATTTGAAAATTAGTCTGGAATGGATATGATGGGAAATGAATCTCATTGTGTTCGTGGAGATGGTAATCAGTATGTATGAACGAGTGATAATATCATTTTTTGATATTAAAATAATATATAATTGGATGGTATATCATATATACAAAATCATTATCATGTTATATTTATTATTTACATCAATTATACATCATTATTATACCCATCCAAATAATAAAGTACTGAATAATAAATACTCCACGACGTAGAGACGGTAAGCTGTACGTACACACGTATGGTGACAATGCATTTAAAGGATGGATATAATAATGAATATGGTTTTACCATATTTATAATAACATCACAGTATATAGAAGATACTGGAGTTATTATTTTAGAATGGAAACAATAAAGAAAGAGGAAGTGTAAGAAGAATGGAACTTGAAAGAGGTGATGAAATATTTACATATTCTTCGGGTTCTTCCTTTTGATTTAATCAAAAGTGCTCTTTAGGTTGAATTTATGACTAAAGGAAGGCCTCTAAGATGAAGGGAGGATATTTGAGAGGATATTTGGGTAGGTTTTGGCTGAGCCTAATGGATTTGAAGGTGTGAATATGAGACAAGGTGAAGTACACTTTTATAAGGTGGGTGAGGGGCACCTTAGGAAATGATTGAAATATTATTTTATAATAAAATCATTTTCGGTTTATAATGGCTCAAAAATGATTTTTTGTGGATAAGGTGGGTATGGGTCGAAAAAAACTCAACCAATCGGTTCTAAACATGTTTGTGTCACTATATTAATCTTATATTCTAGATTTAACTCTTAGTTAATTAGTTTGACATTTACCATGTCTCTTTGTATTTCTATATTATATGGTTAATAAACATACTATAAACTTCTAATAGAACCTCAAGTGGTTCTTTAATGAAATATATAATATTATTTAAGATCTTTGGCCGAACCTTATATTTTTAGGAATATAATATCAATTAATAATATAATACTTGTTTTAAAAACTCTTTATGTCAATTTTGACACTATTTTCTATTTTGTTTTTTGTTAAATTCCTAAAAGAATTATTACTTTGGAAAAAAATCATTTAATAAATCCTAACATGTAAAATTATCCTATAAAATTCATGTATGGCATAAAAAGTTTCAAAATATATTTATTTTAACATCTATAATACCATTTTTTTATTCTTTCATTAATAAGTAAAATAATACATCATCATTATGTCATAAATAAATTTAATTACTCATTTCTAAAAATTATAAATAAAATACCATTATGTAGGAAATTTTTTTATTTTTCTAATGAATATTTATAGTCAAAGAGATAACATAAATAACCCTATGTAAAAATTGTTTTACTAAAAGATATTTTCTTATGTCATTTTTGTATTTACTCTATCTTAATTAATATAAAGTGTAATTATTACTTACAAGTGGATCCATGGGGTCTAAACAAAAACCCAAATATGTACATGGTCTGACATGTATTAGAAAATATGGTTAGAACACATGTTAGGGTAATTTAATATTATTATATTATTATTTGTTTTACCCTTATTTACCAGATTTACCCTTTAACCATGGTAAATAAAATATTTACCAAAGTAATTAATTCTCGTTGTAAAAAAAAAGCATTTTTTATGAAATAATAAGTATCAAAAGATTAACACTTGCTTATGTCCTGTTTAAATGTGAAATTACATCCAATGACCAACATTGGATTAAATGGTAATAATATAATCTAATTATACTTATAAACTACTCAATAGTATAATTTATCACTATAAATTATTTTGATTAAAAAAGTTGTTTTTAATTAAAATTTAGTATTTTTCACTATTCATCAAAAAATGAATGTTTTCAGAAAAATACCAAAAATTCACCCAAATCTAATTTCGTTATTCGAAACCCAAAAATGAAGTCCATTTTGAAAGATACAATTGGTAAAATTTCAAAAAGTGGGTATTACTATTCATAACAATTAGTTTGATTGGTTGCGATGTGTTAGAATCTCGAAGTTGTGTAAAATGCAAGATATTGAATTATTTAAAGGGAAACAGACCATGGACGCTTGAGGTGTTACCTTCTACCCTCCTTTAAATAATTTAGTCCTCGAAATTTCTAGAATATTTCTGCATAAAACTATTTGGGTGGTTCTTTATCATAATTTCCTCGGGTTCCGACATTGCCTCTTCCATCTTATGGTTTCTCTCTAGAAATTTTACCAGATGAGTCGTCTAGTTTCTCAACAATTGTTCTCCTGAATCATGAACCTTGAAAGGATATTTGCAATAAGTCAGATCAGGTTCCAGTTCTAATTCCTCATAAGAAAGTACATGTGTTGGGTCAGGCATGTATTTTCTCAACAGTGATACATGGAACAGATCATGAACTTTGGAGAGACTTGGCATCATTTCCAAATGGTAAGCTACAACCCCAATTAATTCTAGAATTTTGAAATGTATGTTGTACATAAGACTCAATTTACCCTTCTTATCAAAACATATAACACCCTTCCCTAGAGATACCTTCAAGAAAACATGATCTCTTACATGAAATTACAAATCCTTCCTTCGGTTATCGGCATAGATCTTCTGCCTACCTGAGATGCTTTGATGTGGGTTTGGATTACCTCCCCCCTTTCCATCATTTCCTCATCAAGTTCTAGGTCTACGAGTTTTCTTTCACCAACATCATCCCAATAGGTTGGTGTGCGACATCTCTTTCTGTATAACGTTTTATATGGTTCCATTTGAATACTTGAACGGAAGCTATTATTATAAGAAAATTCTACCATAGGTAAATATTGATCCCACATACCTTGAAAGTCAAGTGAGAAAGATCTCAACATGTCGTCTAAGGTTTGAATAATCCATTCTGATTTTCCATCAGTTTGAGGGTGGTAGGCAGTGCTCAAATGAAGTTCAGTATCTTGGGATTTCTGAAGACTTTTCCAGAATCTTGATGTAAAATGGGGATCACGATCAGAAATAGTCAACAAGGGTACCTTATGAAGTCTTAAAACCTCATTAATATACAGTCTTGGTAAACATTCAAGTGGTAAATCTTTTATTATAGCAATAAAATGTACTGACTTGGTAAGACGATCAACAATGACCCATATTTCATCATTCCTTCTAGGAGTCTTTGGTAGTCCCATGAAAAATTCCATCGTAATATTATCCCATTTCTACTTAGGTACGGGAAGAGGTTGCATGACTCTTCCAGGCTGTTGCCTTCCAGTTTTCACTTGTTGAAAAACCATAAATATTGACACAAAATCATAAATCGCCCACTTCATGTTGTCCCACAAAAAATGTTCCTTCAAATCTCTATACATTTTGGTCCTCCTAGGGTGTATAGAAAAATTGGAGCTATGATCATCATCTAACAATTCTCTTTTAAGATCAGGTATATTGAGAACACAAAGTCTCTTCCCAAATTTCAAAATTCCATCTTCATATACGAAGTCCCTCAATCTCCCATTATTCACAGATTTAATATTCTTTTGAAACTCCTCATCATTAGCCAGATAACTTTTAATCCTTTCTAGTAAATATGGTTTGACAACCATTTGAAAAAGCATTTATGTTTCACCTTCCATGGTTATTCCCATATCAATATTTACAAGATCCATGTATATAGGATCCTTTTCAACTCTCATCTTGTTCAAAGCTCCATGATCCTTTATACTCAAAGCATCTACCACCTTCTTTGCCATCCCTATGTGGTAGTGTATAGTCCAATCATAATACCTGAGTAGTTCATGAAACCACCTTTACCTCATGTTGAGTTCTTTTTGTGAGAAAATGTACATCAAACTCTTGTGATCAGTATAAATCTCAAAATTTTCACCATAGAGAAAATGTCTCCATATATTCAAAGAAAATATTAGAGCTGATAACTCAAGATCATGAGTAGGATAGTTTTGTTTATGAATTTATAGTTGTCTTGATACATATTTAATAACCCTATCATTCTATATAAGGACATAACCAAGTCCTTTTTTGAAGCATCACTATAAATAACAAACCCATCATTCTCTGATGGTAGAGCCAATATAAGAGAATTGACTAATATTCTCTTTAGTTCTTCAAAAAATTGTTCACACTATATTTTCCAAACAAATTTAACCCCCTTACTTGTGATCTTGGTTAATGGGTTAGCCAATCGGGCAAAATTCTGGACAAAACACTAATAATAACCTGCTAAACCAATAAAACTGTGTACCTAAGTTATACTCTTTGGTGCTGGACATTCTTGGATTGCCTTGGCCTTTGAAGGATCAATAGATATTCCATCTTTAGAAACAATATGGCCAAGAAAAGAAATCTCTTGATGACAAGATTCACACTTGCTAAACATCCCATATAAATCATTTCTTCAAAGAGTCTTCAGGATAATGCATAAGTGATTTTCATGATCTTCATATCTTTTGGAGTATACCAAGATATCATCATTAAATACCACTAAAAATTCATCAATATATTCCTTGAAAACCTTATTCATTAGATCCATGAACACAGATGGTGAATTAGTCAATACAAAAGCCATTACTATAAACTCGTAATGCCCATACCTGGTTCAAAATGCTTCCTTCGGAATATTTTCCTTATTCACGCACAACTGATGGTATCCAGATCGAAGGTCAATCTTTGAAAAATATTGAGCTCTAGGAAGTTGGTCGAATAAATCATCTATGAGAGGTAGGGGTACTTGTTCTTTATTATTATAGAATTGATCTCCCTGTAGTCAATGCACAACCTCATAGATCCATGTTTCTTCCTAACAAAAAGGACAGGGGCTCCCTATGTAGAAGGGAAATAAATCCCTTGTTACACAATTCCTCTAGTTCTTTCTTTAGTTCCAATAATTCCATAGTCATCATTCTATAAGGGTTCTTCGATATGGGCCTTGAACCCAGAATTAAATCAATGGAAAACTCAATTTATCATTCTGCAGGATGTCCAGGTAAATCTTCTGGAAACACATCAACATATTTTTTCACAATAGGTACATCCTGTATTGGAACATTATTTTCCTCACCCACAATTATTTCATTATCTTCCTCCCCAAAAATTGAATTTAGTTGAGCTACTAGGTGTGGATCTAGATAATAATTAGGTGGTGACGATTCATATCTAAATATAAGGTGGTCCTTATCATCATCATAAAAAATTATAACCTCCTTCTTCTTACAATAAATTTTTACATCATGGTCCAAAATCCAATCCATATTGAGGATTATATCAAATTCAATCATGGGTATAATGATGAGATCAGTAGATAAAGAACATTTATATGTCCTAATGGGGACTGTTTCACAAAACTTTGTTCCATTGATACTTCCCTAAAGAGGTTTGACTGAAAACACCCTTGTTAAATAAAATTGGAAATATATACTTTTCTTAGAAAACTTAGAAGATATAAAACAATGTGATGATCCAGTATCAAATAAAGAATTTTCTAAACTTGAGGAAACCATTAAATTACCAGACACCATGTCTTTCGGAGCTTCAACCTCTGCAGTGGTGATAACATAAGCTTGGGCTTGATCCGTTGGCCTTTTTGGAGGTATGTTTCCTTGGTTCTTAGGACATTAATTTTCATAATGCCCCCTTTTTCTACAATTATAGAATTCAACATTGATAGTGTCTTTCTTCCCCTTAAAATCACGAGCTTGGTTTCCTTTTTCACCACACTTGTAACAGACTTCCATTCCCTTCAGGAAAGTACCGAGGTTTTTCTTCCCACATTTACTGCATGATGGATATTCAACTTTTCCCTTTCTTCCCCTTATTTCTATTTCCAGAGTGTTCAGAAAATCTCTTCTTCTCTTACATTTCTTTAACGTCATAAGACTTAGAGAAGTCATTTTCTATCTTGATAGCACATGAAACAAATATCTTCATACGACGAGAAGGATTGTGAGACTAATTATCAATGGAGAAATAGTTTTAACTAATAAAAGAAATGATCAATCTTACTTTTTGGGTTATGTATATAATCTGTTGTATGACTTAATATCCTTGTAATGTTAGCCTCATACTTTTTGACATTCTCATCCTACATTTGCCTCAAACTCAGAAATTGTCTTTCCATATCTACTTGATGGTCATGAGGAAAGTATTTTTCTAAGAAAATATCTTTAAACTCCTTCTGTTCCATATTTGATACTTCATTATCTTCCTTTTTGTTTTGAATCAATGACCACTATTGATCACCATCTCTAGTGAGGCGGTAAACTGTAATGAAAACTTTTTCCCTTTCACTACTCCCCAAGGTGTGGAATATTTTCTCAAATGAATTTATCCATTGCTCAGCTACTAATGGATTTGTACTCCCATTGAATTTTGGTGGTTGTTTCCTCATTAAGTGATCAAACATTGATCTTACATACTGTGGATCAGGGTTCTCTATATGGGTAATATTATTATTCATAACCTGCGTGAGTTGTCCCAGTATGGTGGTAAGATGATCAACACCAATTGATTCATCATCTCCACTATAATTATCTTTAGTAGGAGGGAAATACCTACATGGATTACGTGTATTGATATGGTTTCCATCCCTTCCACTAGGCACCATTTCTAAACAACAACATAAACCAGATTAGTTTATGAATAGAAATACATAATTACAAACTTGTAAAACACTTAACATAAACTAAAAAGTTTATAGATATAATACATAATCATAAAAATGTTTTCTTTGATGAAGTATATACTCAGAGATGCTTCATAATGATTTTTAATGAAAATGAGAATTATCCTAAGCATATCCCCTAAGAATCTCGTAACCAAGAGTGCAGCAAGGCCTGTTGTCATGCACGAGTTTCCGTTCGAGTCTAGATCAAAGCGGTATTTTCGTGTATTACACCGAGGTACATTTGGTCTAGAGCCGCCTCTACCTTCTAATATCCAAAAAAGAATGTATTACTTGGAAAACTCACAAATTATCTACAATACCAAAATTCTAGAAAGTTATTCTATATTAATCCTCAAAGTCTATCTTATGGTAATGTGATCTAATTAGAGATTATCTAAATCTAGATTCCATGGACTTTACCAAACTTCATATGATACCAAATGTAAGGCCCCGACCCCATTTACCCTGAGTCGGTGCATTATTACATAACATTGGCATGATATAAAGAAATCATGTCCTGAAAGGCCGATCAGTTTAGTATCTGTGGAAATACTAGATACATTCATAAGTTTTACATTACATTATAAAATGAAAAACTACAACAATATTGTTTTTATATACCTTACCCATATCCCCTAAGACTATCCCTTTAGTTCAGTCATAAAATACGTCTTCGCATCCTGGGAAAATTAAAACATAGAAAGGGGTGAGCTCATATGCTTAGTAAGGATAACAATATAGTGAGACTTTCATAAATAAGAATAAACATTTAAGGAATTGTATAAGAATAAAACAAAATCCTTTATAAAAAATAAATTAAGCATAATATGGATAATATAAAAACAAATAATTCCACTTAATTATTCAGATGGATATTCTACTAGTCGAATAATCACATGCAATATAAATAACCACTTTCATAATGATGGAATGTATAATTCCAGACATCATAACCACATAGTCAAGGCCTTGTGCCAAGACTAAAAATAATATTTTATTCAAGGCCTTTTTCCAAGACACTATTTTGTCTCATGAGACCTGCTGAAGCATCGAGGAGCTATAATTGTCTCCCCCCATCACAAACTAAGTCCAATGCATTCCTCACATGAAAAGGTTTAAACATAACATAAACATTTATATTAAAACTAGAATATGAAATTTCAATACACTATCCATAAACAATGAATGGTGTAAAAATAATACATCCATAGTCAAACATATCACATAACCTTCAATATAATATGGAAGTTTTGTATCATAATAATTCAACTTCAAATAAGCTTAAAATCCATCAAAGGACGTTGACATAGATGAAATGAAAACCTTTTTTAGAGAAATATATATTTCTATTTTGAAGTCATTTAAAATTAATATAATTATAAAAGAAAACATTTATTTTGGAAATATTCTTATAATCTTGTAATGGAAGCTTTGATGATGTTATAACGACAGAAATTAGCCACACCCGCTGTATGAGTTAAAAAAACATTCTTAGCTTAATTTGGTCAAAATGGTCATAAAGTACCTTGTTTGGAAAATGACAGAAAGATTCATTTGAGAACATATAAGGTCAAATAAGGTTATAAATGACATTAAACCATTGTCTCATAAATATTAAAAATGTTTTGAAATATATTTTTAAGAAACATGGATGTGGATGATAAAGAGATCCCAGTAGATAATTACATATAAACAACCTCGGATAATGAAGAGATTGTGAAATTAAGCCTTACCTTGTTATTTTACTTGGTAGAGGGCTGGTTAACTTCATGTATAAGGGTGAAATAATTTTTTTTAAATTATAAAAGAACCATATACATTAATATTATATAATATATGATCTTCTAATATTGCATTGTTAATGGTATTTCAGTAGTATCATCATTCCAGGTGTTAACTGATTCGTTTTCCTTTATATGATTTGTTACGTAAGTAATCTTTGTTGTGGATATGATGTATATTATTCATATTCATAATTTTAATAAGTCTTTAAACATTATTTTTAATCATAAAATGAAAATTATTCTTGAATGGATACGATGGGGAATGAATCTCATTGTGTTCATGGAGACGGTAAACCGTACGTACGCACGAGCGAAAATATCATTCTTTTGATATTAAAATAACATATAATTGGATGGTATATCATATATAAAGAATAATTATCATGTTATATTTATTATTTAAATCAATTATACATCATTATTATACCCATAAAAATAATTATGTACTGAATAACAACAACACCACGACGTAGAGACGGTAAGCCGTACGTACACACGTATGGTGACATGTCATTCAAAGGATGGATAGAATAATGAATATGGTTTTACCATATTTATAATAAAATCAATGTATATATAAGATACTAGATTTATTATTTTAGAATGGAAACAACAAAGAAATAGGAAGTGGAAGAAGAACATAACTTGAAAGAGGTGATGAAATATTAACCTCTTCATCGGGTTCTTACATTTGATTTGATCAAAAGGGATCCTTAGTATGTCTTTCTGAATAAAGGAAGGACTATAGGATGAATTTAGTATAGTTGAGAGGATATTTGGTTAGTGGTTGGCTTATCCTAATGTCTATGAAGGTTTGAATATGAGAGAAGGTGAAGTGTCCTTTTATAAGAAGGGTGAGGGGCACCTTAGGAAAAGATTGAAATGTTATTTTTTAATAAAATCATTTTCGGTTTATAATGGCTAAAAAATGATTTATATTGAGGATAAAGTGGTTATGGATCTAAAAACACTCAAAAAATATGTTTTCAATAGGTTTGGGTCACTATATTAACCTTATCTTTTAGATTTAACTCTTAGTTAATTAGTTTGACATTTACCATGTCTCTTCGTATTTCTATATTATATGGTAAATTAATATACTATAAACTTCCAATAGAACCTAAAGTTGTTATTTAATTACATATATAATATTATTTAAGAAATTTTTTCAAACCGTAGATTTAGGAATAGAATATCAATTAATAATATAATATTTGTTTTAAAAACTCTTTTATGTCAACTTTGACTATATTTTCTTTTTTGTTTTTGTTAAATTCCTAAAAACATTATTACATCAAAACAAATTAATTTAGTCAATACTAAAATGTCAAATTAACCTAAAAAATTCTTGGATATCATAAAAACTTTCAAATTATATTTATTTTAACATCTATAATACCATTTATTTGATTCTTTCATTAATAAGGATAATACTGCATCATCATTATGTCTTAAATACATTTAATTATTAAATGTATAAAAATTATAAATAAAATGCCATTATGTAGGAAATCGTTTTAGATTTATAATGAATATATATAGTCTAATATATAACATATATAACCCTATTTAAAATATGTTTTACTAAAAGATATTTTCTTATGTTATTTTTGTATTTACTTTAACTTAATTAATATAAAGTGTCATTATCACTTACAAGTGGCTCCATGGGGTCCCAAAATCGACCCAAAGATGGAAATGGTCGGAAATGTATCATAATATAGGGTTATAACATGTGTTAGGGTAATTTAATATTATTATAATATTATTTTGGTTACCCTTATTTACCTGATTTACCCTTTAACCATGGAAAATAAAATAATTAGAGAATTAATTATTCAAAATGTCTAGAAATAAAAGTTAACAATTTACACAATTTGTTCTCCTGATTCTAAATATAGTATCAATTATTTAAATTCAAAACAAATAAGTGTAATAAATTAATTTAAAATTAATTCCCTTTGTCAAAACAAAAAGCGTGTTTTTAATAAATAATAACTATCAAAAGATTGACACTTGGTTATGTCCAGTTTAAATGTGATTTTATGTCCAATGACCAAAATTGGATTAAATGGTAAAAATAAAATCTAATTATACTTAAAAAACACTCAATATTACAATTTATCAATGTATATTATTTTTACTAAAAAAGTTGTTTTTAATGAAAATTTAGAATTTTTCACTATTCATCAAAAAATGAATGTTTTCAGAAAAATACCCAAAATTCACCCTAAGATAATTTCGATATCCCAAACCCAAAAAGTAATTCAATTTTGAAAGAAAAAATCGATAAATTTTCAAAAAGTGTGTATTACTATTCATAACTGGTAGTTTGATTGGTCGCGATGTGTTAGAATCTCGAAGTTGCGTACAACGCAAGCTATTGCATTATTCAAAGGGAAACGTACCGTGGAAGTTTTGGGTGTTATAGTATAAGATTTAGTCAATAATAATATCCATTACATGAGAATATGGATATTCAAGATGAATGTAATAAATAATAAAAATGATCAAAAGGATGTGTATTTTCCAACAGAATGTAAACTATCACTAAATAAAGTTACATTGCAAGTTAGGCATTAAACACATTACTAAGGAAAATAATAATTAAACATTCATAAACGTCCTATTAAACATCGAATAATTTTGAATCCTAACCCACTTGATAAAATATCATGAAATGAAACATAAAATATCATTAAAATAAGGATATTCATGATATTAAATGTTAAAGGGCAGTATATAGACCATATTAATGTGAATTGGGTCATATCAACAAATAAGACTTAATGGATTGTCAATTGAGACCAAATCTCTTACCACGTTTTTCCTTTTTGGGGGAATATCATTTAGAATATTATATAATGATTTTAAACATTCAAATAACTAATAAAATAACATTAATAATATTTATAATATCATATATTAAATTTTTATAATATATTATTAGCTATTTGTTTTTAATCAATTATTATATCCACTATTTCAGGTGTTTAACTTCCTAGACTTTCTAGTGTATTTTGATTTGTAACATGTCTTTCTTATTAATTAGATCATGATTTCATAATGTCTAGAATTTAAACCATTATTTAAATATCATATATATGTATAATATATTTTTATAAAAATAGAAAACATTTGGAGATAAGAAATGAAATGAACTGTTCATGGAGACGGTAGGTCGTACATATGCATGGACACTACTTTCATCTATTTGTCATATTAATAGAATGAAAAGAAAATAATATATATGTATACAACAATTCCACTATAATATCTATTTTATATATGTTATATAGTTTTATTAAAACATTACTTTATATATTTCATTTAATTTTTGAACGAATCACATCGTTTTGACGGGGCGATAGTCCACACATTTACAAATGATTTTATAATATTTAAAAAAGATAGATGGAATAAATTTATGTTATATATAAATAACAAATAAGAATTATTAAATTATAAATAAAATTTATATCATATAAAAATTGGTTTTACATCATAATTCCATCTATGAGAGGGGGTAAAGGAATAACGAATAACATTGTTTCGTGTGGCAGTAATTTTCCAAATATTGAAATGGAATGTTCGTTACCATTTTGACAGAAGTGTGTGTAATTTTTGATTGAAAAAAATAACTCATAATGTAAAGACCCGTAAATTTCAAGGAAATTTTTTTCTCTTAATTTTCTTTGGATTTTTACAAGAATGCAGTTTCTGACGACACCTGATTCCGAGGCCCGGTGTTCCCGGAATCATTTTCCGAAGTTTGGCTCGGGTACTTTCAGTGAATGAACGAGTGGGTTTTTCTAACTTTTGAACCGGTGCTTGGAATCGAATTCCGAGGGCACCGATGGAATTGCATTGCCGGTATTTTCTTAGAAACGCCTATTCTGGAGTTGTGTTTTCTCGGGTGTGGTTTTTAAATTTTTGGGGTTATGTTAGGAAATAAAATAAAGTGGTGCGACAACTTTATTTTTATTTCACTTAAAGCCACTTAAAGCCACATGAGCTAAGTTGAAGCGGATAGGGTGCAATCCAAAATATCCTATCCCCTTGGTAGTATATTTGTGAGGTGGGGACCTGACGAACCCCAACGTTTCTTTTCCTCTAAGTAACGCACCTGCGAAAACACCTCATTAATGAAAGTCAACTGGGGCGTTTTCTAAAACTCTTAAACGCTCCTATTAAATGGACAGTTAAGTCATTACCATTAATTCACTGAATTAATGGTTCGTTTCTTAACTTGTTTTCAAACTGTTGGCGTAATAATAAAATAATACCGACACCTTTTTCTTTTGTTGACGGGTTGATTGTTGAGAGGATTTGGAGAATCTGTACCTTCATTTCCCTTCGCAAAGAAAACGGAGAAAACGAAGAATGCAAAGAAGGCGAAGAACATGAAGAATGCCGAACCCTCGGAGATCGACGACGCGACGTCGTGTTCCGCGACGCCGACGATTCTCGTTCCACGACACTTCTTCCACGATGTTCTTCCCCGCAACAATCTCCGATCATCAACTGCTCGAGGTAGGAGATTACAGATCTTTTAAATTTCCTTTGTGGATTTTATCCTTAACATGGATTTAATTCGGTAAATTAAATCCGTGTGTTTTCTTTAACCCTCGGAGATCGTCGACGTGTTTCCCTTCCGCGACGATGCGATGCCCTTCCGCGACGCGACAATCCTCTTCTTCCGTGACAGTCAATTTCGCGAAGAAGTCTCGTCGGACGACAGCTACGAGGTAGGGGTTTTATTTGAGAATAATATTTACTCCCATGGTTGTTTCTTCCAAAACAAAGAGCCCGGATCAAAGTTCAAATTTAATTTCTAAAAATTGTGCCTTGTTATGTTTTTCATGGGTTGATTGTTATTCCCAATTGTTATCACCTAACGCGGAGGGTGCATGCCAAACAAACACGGCCCGACAACCCTCCGCAGTTTTTCGTTGATGCGCGGATTGGCGGGCGACGACAAATGGGGCCGCAAGTTAATTTTGAAGGCTTTTCAGTGAAGAACGAGTCCCGGGACGAACATTGGCAATGACCGCGTGCAAATCGGACCACCGGAGCGCGTCCGTTGGTCCGTGGAACCCCCCGCCGGCGCGCCGCTGGGAAGACCCACCGCTGCTGAAGCCGCGGCGGCGCTGGCCGGTCCCGCGGCCGCGTGGGACCGCAGAGGAAGGGACGCAGCTTGCGCCACATCCGGTGAAACAGAGCGGCCCCACGCGAGGCCGCAGATCTTCTTCACGCGGGGGCTTCGCACCCCCGCACCGGTCGACCGTAACTGGCCGAGCCCGCGCCGGCCAGGCCCGGTCGCGCCCAGGCTGGGCCGGGCCACCCTGGCCGGGTCGGGCCGTGCCGACAGGGTCGGACCCGGTTCGGGTTGACCCGGTTCGGGCCGACCCAGGGGGGTTGGGGCCGGGTCGGTCCGGGCCCATACCCCCGTTTTCGGACCATTTTCGGTCTTTTGCTCATAACATATGATACGGGCATCTGAATGACGTGACGTCAGTGGCGATGTGATCCTTGGATCGAGATGGTCGTTTTGGTATATCGCAATCAAGGTTTTGGAATACTTTGGGTTCAGCCAGGTTGGTTCGTACACGAAACCAACCGGGCCCTCGAAGCGGAAATGCTCATATCTTGAGCTCCGGACATCCGTTTGACGTGCCGTCGACTTGGTTGGATTCCTCTAAGTGAGAAAGATCTTTTGGATTACTCCGCCCGAGGTTTGGATGTAGATGGAGTATGGTCGGTCTGGTTTTGACTTAAAAATCAACCGGGCCCCTGGGATGAAAAAGCCAATAACTCTCAGACTGGGCGTCCGATTGACGCGCTGTCTGCGACGTTGAGTTCCTGTTGACGATACGGAACTTTTGGATACATCAAATCTGGACTATGTGTCAGTTGATGTATCAGCCTCTCAGCTCGTGGAGCGGACCCTCCCGAACGATCTTGTTGTGTGCGGGAACCCTAGAGCTGGCTGCGACTGCTACTGTGACGACGACGACTGTACAGAGATCCTCAGTGGATTCGATGACGACGACTACAACACTCAGCGATCCTTTGTGGGTCAGTGCTACCGATCCTGTGTGGGTCCGATCCTATGTGGGTCAGCACTCAGTGGTCCTGTGTGGGCCAGCGCCTACAGATCATGTGTGGGTCCGATCCTGTGTGGGTCTTTGCGGGGGTTAGTACCTATCGATCCTTTGTGGGTCCGAGGACTTATATGAATCAGTGGATATATCTGATCAACTCTATCGTCATTCAAGAAGTATACCTATGTGAGCTGAAATCCTATTTTGCTTTCCTTTGTGGATTGTGTTGTGCTATCCGATGTGGACTTACATTTTTCTTTCCTGTGTGGACTGGGTTGTACTTGGGCTCGGATGTTGGAGCCGAACGAGAATTGAAGATGTAGGTATATGTATGGGAATATACCTAAGAAGTTTCGAATGTTATTTCGTGATTGTATCTTTCCTTTGTCGATTCTGGGAGACCTTCGGGGGTCTCGGGGTCCCTACTGAGTAGCTTATACTCACCCCTGCACGGGCTATGCCCGCACTACGTTATGTTGGTTGCAGACGACAGACAACACTGATTGTGGTTGAGGCTTGCAGAGCAGGACGATACCTGGAGGTGGACCACTGGGTGGGACGTACTCGGAGCGGTCAGCTGGACCCGAGGAGCAGTGGTGGCTATCTGTACCCACCCTTCAGGTGGGATTTCCAGTGGATAGCTCGACGTTGTGGCTTTACTTTTCAGTTGCTGTTTTCCCTTTCCAGTTGTACTTTACTTTCAGTTTGGGTTTGTATACATGCCCACTTACTTTTCGGCACTTACTGTTGTACCAGTTTTTACATAGTGTTTACTTCTGTCCGCTTTCTCTGTGGTGTTTGTGGTTTACTTTACAAAGGCAATTTCTTCCCTTTTACCGGGATTTACGCCTTGGTGCTAGTCGCCAGCCCCTGGCCTATGGAAGGCGGGCTTGGGGTAGTCACGGCACGGGCCCCGAGGACCGGTCGTGACAAATTGGTATCAGAGGATTTCGGTTCTACCGCAGACTCTGAGGGCACCAATGGAATCGCAACACCGGTATTTTCTTAGAAATGCCTCTTCCGGAGTTGCGTTTCCTCGGGTGTGGTTTTTAAATTTTTGGGGTTAAGTTAAGAAATAAAATAAAGTGGTGCAACAACTTTAATTTTATTTCACTTAAAGCCACAAAAAGCCACTTAAAGTCACTTGAGCTAAGTTGAAGCGGATATGGTGCAATCCATAATATCCTACCCTCTTGGTAGGATATTTTTGAGGTGGGGCCCGCACAAACCCCACCGTTTCTTTTCCTCTAAGTAACGCACCAGCGAAAACTCCTCATTAATGAAAGTCAACTGGGGAGTTTTCTAAAACTCGTAAACGCTCCTATTAAATCGATAGTTAATTCATTACCATTAATTCAATAAATTAATGGTTCGTTTCTTAACATGTTTTTAAATGGTTGGAATAATAATAAAATAAGACCAAAACCGTTTTCTTTTGATGACGGGTTGATTTTTGAGAGGATTTGGAGAATCTGTACCTTCATTTCCCTTTGCAAAGAACGCGAAGAACGCGAAGAATGCGAAGAACGTGAAGAACGCCAAAACCTCGGAGATCGATGACACGACGCCGTGTTCCGTGATGCCAATGATTCTCTTTCCACGATGCTTCTTCCGTGACGTTCTTCCCCGCAACAATCTCCGATCATCAACTGCTCGAGGTAGGAGATTACCGATCTTTTAAATTTCCTTTTTGGATTTTATCCTTAACATGGATTTAATTCGTGAAATTAAATCTATGTGTTTTCTTTAACCCTCAGAGATCGTCGACGCGACGCCCTTCCGCGATGGCGCGATTCCCTTCCGCAACGCGACGATCTTCTTCTTCCGCGACGGTCAATTCCACGAAGAACTCTCGTCTGATGACAGCTACGAGGTAGGGGTTTTATTTGAGATTAATATTTACTCCCATGGTTGTTTATTCCAAAACAAAGAGCCCAGATCAAAGTTCAATTTTCATTTCTTAAAATTGTTCCTTGTTATGTTTTTCATGGGTTGATTGTTATTCCCAATTGTTATCACCTAACGTGGAGGGAGCGGGCCAAACAAACACGACCCGACAACCCTTCGTAGTTTTTTGTTGATGCGCGGATTGGCGGGTGATGGAAAATGGGGCCGAAAGTAAATTTTGAAGGCTTTTTAGAGAAGAAAGAGTCCTGGGATAAATACTGGCGAAGACCGCGCGCAAATCGGACCACCGGAGCATGTCCGGTGGTCCACGGAACCCCCCATCGGTGCCCGGCGCCCCGCCGGGAAGACCCACCGCGGCTGAAGCCGCGGCGGCGCTGGCCGGTCCCACAGCCGTGTAGAACCGTGGAGGAAGGGACGCGGCTTGCGCCGCGTCCGGTAAAATAGAGCGGCCCCACGCGGGGCCGCAGATCTTCTTCACGCGGGGGCAGCTCACCCCCGCGCCGCTCGACCGTAACTGGCCGAGCCGACCCCGGCGGTCGGGCCGCGCCCGTGCCATCCAGGACGAGTCGCACCCAGGCCGGGCTAGGCCACCCCGGCCGGGTCGGACCCGGACCCTAGTCGGGTCGACCCGGTTCGGGCCGACCCAGGGGGTTGGGCCGGGTCGGTCCGGGCCCATACCCCCGTTTTCGGACCCTTTTCGGTCTTTTTCTCATAACTTTAGCTATGGGCCTCCGAACGACGCGCCGTCAATGGTGATGTGATCCTTGGATAGAGAATGTCGTTTTGGTATATCGCACTCAAGGTTTCAGAATACTTTGGGTTCGGATGGGTTGGTTCGTACACGAAACCAACCGGGCCCTCGAAGCGGAAACACTCATATCTTGAGCTCCGAACGTCCGTTTGACGTGCCGTCGACTTGGTTGGATTCCTCTAAGTGAGACAGATCTTTTGGTTTACTCCGCCCGAGGTTTGGACGCAGGTGGAGTATGGTCAGGATGGTTTTGACTTAAAAACCAATCGGGCCCCTGGGACGAAAAAGCCAATAACTCTCAGATAGGGCGTCCGATTGACGCACCGTCTGCGACATGGAGTTCCTGTTGACGATACGAAACATTTGGATACATCAAATCTGGACTATGTGTCAATTGATGTATCAACCTCTCAGCTCGTGGAGCAGACCCTCCCAAACGAGCTTGCTGTGTGCGTGAACCCTAGAGCTGGCTGCGACTACTACTGTGACGACGACGACTGTACAGAGATCCTCAGTGGATTCGACGGCGATGACTACAGCACTCAGCGATCCTTTGTGGGTCAGTGCTACCGATCCTTTGTGGGTCCGATCCTATGTGGGTCAGCGCTAATCGGTCCTGTGTGGGCCAGTGCATGCAGATCCTGTGTGGGTCCGATCCTGTGTGGGTCTTTGCGGGGGTTAGTACCTATCGATCCTTTGTGGGTCCGACGGTTAGATGAATCAGTTGATATATCTGATCATCTCTATCGTCATTCAAGAAGTATACCTGTGCGAGCTGAAATCCTATTATGCTTTCCTTTGAGGATTGTGTTGTGTTATCCGGTTTCGATTTACGTTTTGCTTTCCTGTGTGGACTGGGTTGTACTTGGGCTCGGATGTTGGAGCCGAATGAGAATTGAAGACTTAGGTATATGTATGGTCATATACCTAAGAAGTATCGAATATTACTTCGTGATTGTATCTTTCCATTGTGGTTTATCCTTTGTGGATTCTGGGAGACCTTCTGGGGTCTCGGGGTCCCTACTGAGTAGCTTATACTCACCCCTGCACGGGCTATGCCCGGACTACGTTGTGTTGGTTGCAAATGATGTACATCGCTGATCGTGGTTGAGGCATGCGGAGCAAGACGGTACCTGGAGGTGGACCACTGGGCGGGAAATACTCGGAGCGGTCGGCTGGACCCGAGGAGCAGTGGAGGCTATCTGTACCCACCCTTCAGGTGGGATTTCCAGTGGACAGCTCGACGTTGCGGCTTTACTTTTTAGTTGATGTTTTCCCTTTCCAGTTGTACTTTACTTTCAGTTTGGGTTTGTATACTGGCCCACTTACTTTTCCGCACTTACTGTTGTACCAGTTTTTACATAGTGTTTACTTCTTCCTACTTGCTCTGTGGTGTTTGTGGTTTACTTTACAAAGGCAATGCCTTCCCTTTTACTGGGATTTACGCCTTGGTGCTAGTTTCCAGCCCCTGGACTATGGGAGGCGGACTTGGGGTAGTCATGGAACGGGCCCCAAGGACGGGTCGTGAGACATAATACTTATGATACTAATTTTATTATATAATAATAGTATAATATTAATTTAATTAGTGTAAAAATAAATAAATCTTAAGAGTTTGAGGAAGGATGTTACCTGCTAATCTGGTGACTCCTTTTTAATTTCACCAAAAGAATTTTTTGGATGGATTTTTGAAAATATTAAGGATTCTAGTTTGAGGATATGGATTTTTAGTTGATATTATGTAATATATAGTTTGATAAAAAGTGTCTTGAGATGAGTGAGGATGAGGGAGCTGATGAGGCCATTTTACAATGAATAGAGAGTAATATTCATGTAAATTATTGGAAAGGGAATTCCACCAAAGTTTATTCTATGACACGTGGATCCAATAATGGTCCAAATTCGATAAAATGGAGTATTGGGTCATTATATAGCCATAAAATTACTTTTTTACCAGTTTCTAGGTCATTTGGTACCTTCTGTTTAATATATAGTCCTATGTTAATATTAATTTCAACTTAATCCTTTAAATTAACTACATTCACGAATATTTTTGGTCAAAAACTAATTTTAAAATATTATAAATTATAAATTATTATGAATATAAAAATGTAATCCATTTTTTCAATCCCATACACATAATTGGTAAACATTAGTCAGGACGATAATGAAGGTTTTTAAATTGAAAACCTTCAAAGGTTTTCTATGTTGTTCTGTGCAATTTCAAATTGAATTTTTTTTCAAATGACCTAAAATGGGTTAATTCATAAAAAAATTAACATGAATGAACATTAATATAATTTTAAAATATAATTTAACATTATAAATAAATTTGATGAACAAGAAGGTTTGAAATAAAGTTTATTATTTTTTACTATTCATAAAAATTTAAATCTTTACAGAAAATTACCAAAAATTTACCATAACATAATTTTTATGTTTCAATTTCAATTATTAGGTTTATTTTGTAGTATAAAAATTTTAAAAGTTCAAAAAATTGAAATTAAAATAGGTTCTCCATAAAAATGTGGTAAAACTATGTTAATAATAATATAGTATTTTTTCCATAAAGGTAGATTTATTTGGATCATGTGCCTATGAAATATATTAGATGAATTTAATTTTTTATTGAATATATAATATACATATTTCATCAATATCATTTAATTTTTTAATTAATCAAATTTATTTGGATAAAATAGATCTATGTGCATAAAAAATCAATATTTTCATTTATATTCAATTGGTTATCGTGTTTATTTCCAATAAATTTATAGCCAATGAAATAATTTGATATTTGTGTAAACCATAAATATGAATAATTTAGATAACAATTTTCATAACTAATAATTAAAAAGATAGGGTATATCTTATTATATTAAATAATAATATTTTAATAACACATTTTTGTTCGGGAAAACGTAGTCTTGTGTGTAAAGAAAGTCATCAATTTTTTTTGTTTCATGTGACGCAAGAATACATAAGGTTTCATGCATTAAAGGATATATTATATATTGATTTTTTTTTAAATAGTAAATACATTTTAAACTCCAGGGATATTAAATCCACTAACTCAATAGGTGTTTTATGTTATTCACCCTATCAAATAGAATATTAATACCTTATAATTTCTGGGTGTTACATGTTTTAATATAATTTTCCATATAATATGACATAATTTGAGGACATATAATCATTACATGGGATAATACATGATGATACCATCCATATTATTTCCCTATATGATTTTAATTTATTATGAAAAGATATATTTGAAACACGGAAATATTCTAATTGTTATGAAATGATGAATTTGAAAAATTATTATTATATCTATTTAAATTCATCAATTATGGAAAGATAATTTTTTTAGAAACCCATTTTTACATGGATTATGATATATTGAATGTTTCAAGATCCTATGGCCGAAATCTATTTTACTATAATTAGGTGATTCATGGATCCAAAATTGCACAGCCCTATAATGAATTTGGTAAAATTGATATCTCATGAAATACAAATTTCTTGAATGGGGAGTGAACACAGTTCAAAAAGGAACTCTATTATCTATTTTAGTATTTGGAATGAACCTTCACCACAACAATGTTTTTATGGGTGAATTCATTCCTCTAATATATTTTTGGAGTTGATCCTTGAATAAAAAGGAAGTAATTTTATATAGTTATATTTATTCCACAAATATATTTATTATTGAAATGATATGATATCATGAAACATAATAATTGATTCTATTTTGTTACATATATTATGAACTAATATATATTCTTCCATGACTCAAAATTATGACCTATGATAAATTGGGTAGGGTTTTTAAATTTTATTCACATGTTCTCAAAACCATAGGAACATGTTATACAGATATGTTATCTATTTACCATTTTTGAGATTCTAAGTTCATATTTGATTATGTTTCCATCCCTTAGGTTAGGAAAAATATATTTTTTATGATATTATTAAGATGGTTGATCGTTATGAAGAACATTATGAATAACCATAACTTTCGACCAGTTACATTGTGTAGAATGTGATAATTGGGGTCTCTGTGGGATGTACTGGGTGTTTTTATAAAAATGATGAAATTATCAGGGTAGGTCATATATAATGGTATTTAATGGAAGGTGATAGAAAATTTATGGAGGTAGTTGATTTCTGATAGGGGTTCATCTCTGACAGATGGTAATGGCTAGTGGTAGGTAATTTTAGACAGTTGGCCCTTTTTGATGGTGGGTCATCTTTGATGGTATGTCATGGTTGGTCGAAGATCACCACTAAAGATAGGTAATTTCTGATTGTAAGAATTTATAATAGTGGTTCATCTCTAGTAGCAGGTAATGGATGGTGTCAGGACATCACTGGTTGTTTTAGTGAGCAGTGCTTCCAGTTATTTGAAAATATGATCATTTCCCCTTTTTGAAATTAATTTGATGAAAAATTATGTTATTGAATAAATTAATGAATAATAAATCATATTCATAGGGTATTAATGAAATTTATATTTAATTAAATTCTGTGAGGCTATTTAAATGTTTAAAATTCATTGATTTAATGATATCTAACTTTAATTTCATATTTAATACGTACCTATTCCAGGTGGCTTGGGATCTAATCCTTCAAAAGGTAATATCATTCCTTCATTATTTTCGGATTACATTCTCTTGATATGGTAGGTTACAAATCCTTATTCCCATATAGGTTTAGAATATTGTTTCTATAGTTGGTATGAGATTCCCTAAAGAGGTTTTATCCTGTACATTCACCCTTATTTTTTGTGAATCAAGTTGGTTTAATGATTCATTTTTCTACATAGAAATTCTTTTGTTTCTCCTTTATGAATATCATTCTTGATGGGTTAATATTTTTATCTATAGATATGATAGATTAATCTATCTTAAAAAATATAATTAACTAGATTACATTAAATGTAAAGGGTTAGTTGATGGATTCACATTCTTTTATAACTTTTTGATGTTTTTATATTGTGATTGTCTTTGATTTTTTTATCACCGAATACCATGACTATTTGTATCACCTATATTTTTTTATCTATTTTTTTATAAACCCTTAATTCATTATAGTTCTTTTAAATATATCATGAAAAACGTTTAGAGCTAGATGCTGATATGGCATGTGATTTTGAGTACTCATGTTCCTATAATTAATTAAAAAAATATTAAATTTAGTTTCTATTAATCATGTATGATTTATTATAAAATATGAGATAACTCTTAAAAAAATGTCTCAGATGGAATTTACAAGAACAATGTTGAGTCCAGAATGTGATATTTACTATAGGGGTGACCTAAAATGTTTTAGCATGGGATGTTTAGATAAAAGAACCCATTATTGGGTGTGTTTAGTTAAATAAATAAATAATTTATTTATTTTTATAAACCCAATAAAACCTAATTCCCACTATAAAAAAACACTTATGGAGTATAAAAAGGGATATATGCATAACAATGAGATAATTGAGAGGATCCATTTTTTACCACTCTTTGGAAGATCAAAATTAGACAACAATGATACTTAGGAACTAGGTAGATTGAGCCTCAATGAACAAAACAACCTATTTTCTTATTTTCACGTGCATTATTTGTTGAATAATTTTTCAATATTATTATTGTGTGCTTCATTATTTTTAAATTCTAACCCAATTGAATAAAATATTTAGTATGATCACTAATTCATTTTCTATATATCAATTTCAATCCTTTGCTACACCCATGAAATTATTTTAAATTTATTATTCCATCTATGAGCTTTGATCCCTATTTCTAACCCTGTTTATCCCAATCTATGATAATTGTAAAATAATGTTTTATACCATTTTTTACATCTTTTTCTTATGCATTTCTTCATATGTTATTCGCAATAGACATTATTGGACTACCGGTCATGATTAAACATTTACTTAAGGGAATAAGCATGATCAGACCACTATATTCATTGATCATTATCTATAGATGATTAGTTCAATTATTAGAAGATAGTTTGGGGTTGGTTTTATGGGTGCAAGAGATTCCAATGAAAACCTGAATTTTTTTGAGGTGAAGTGAGACTTCTGGAGGAGTTGCGTCATGAGGTGGCCTTTTCTGTACTGAATAAATTTCAAATAAAATAGTTTTTATAAAAACCATATAATATGAAACAATGGTTGGAGGAAATATCTAATGATTTTGGCCAGACTAGCAGTGAGATCTATGGAATAGGAACTAAATATGCAACATTGATAAATAGATCTAGAGTTTTGTTCAAATCCTAACCATAATCTGTATAGTTCAGATGATCATGCGACATGTTGGGAAAATGCTTTTGTGTCTAGAGTTCTAGGTGAGAAACTTATCACACACCATGTAGGAACCCCACACGCCATGTGACACAGTTTTGGTGGCATGGTGTGTAATATGATATTACATGGACATAGGTATAATAAGGAATATGTTGTGTATTGGATCACATCTAGAGTGAATGGAAATGGAATGAAGGACATGATAAATACCATATTCTCAAGTACACATAATGTACTATAGTTCCCCATCATGGGTAGGCATACACAGATAGGGGTAGGAGAATGAGCATGACCCCAAGTGGTTGAGGAATGCCTTCTGGTGCCTAATACAAACTATATAGGGATTCATGGGTAGTGATCCATATAAACTCAAGGACACTTCTAGGCAGTGAAGTAGGAACATAAGCTGTATGGGTCCTCATTCAAGACGAGTAACCATATATCATATCTAATAATTTTTAACCTCAAATATCTCTTTCATTTGTAATCATATAGTGGCCATAAAGCATCTTATCCTCAGTGGTTCACCACATGTAACATGATGGTAGAATTCATAGTAGAATTTTAGATACGATGTGAGAAGTTATTATGATGATAGTTTGTCAATGATCGATTATGGTATTAATTGAGATAGACCTTTAGCAATATAGGAGGAGAATCTTGCAACTAGGAAGGTCATGTGTCCTTGATCAACCATTAGAGTGGAACCCTCATTCCATGACTAGGAATGGGTACTCTACCAATTCACCGATTGGAACCCTATTTAAAATTAAGGCCATAGGTCCTCAACCACTATAGTATCAACCTCATTCTGGGAAGGGCATGTGCCCTCTATCTACTATCTTATTGTCAGCATCCTATTGTATCAGGGCATGAGTTCTCAAACAATTGAGTGGAACCCTATTTCTGGGAAGGGCAAGTGTCCTCTGTTGATTAATAGAGTGAAACAGTCCTTATAGGATAGGTTATGGGTCCTCTATAGACTATTGTGTGTTACCCTCCTACAGAGTTATGGAATGGTCCATAAACTATCATTTGGACACCCACCTATTGTGACAGGTAATGTTTCCTCTAGCTATCTTTAGAGTGGAACCCTCTAGTGGAGTAAGGGTATGGGTCCTCTATATATTGAGTGGGACTCTCCTATTATGTTAGGTCATAAGTCCTCTACATAGTGATTCCTCCCCTCATCTATAAATTGTAGTGGTGAGGTAATAATTGATCTATATAACTCTTAAGACAGGCACTTGGGATGTTTGGAATTATTTATGGAACACTTAGAAAACATAGAACTCTTTCTTGGGATAGCATGTGAGATGGTGATCACCATTCTCTCTCATTTGGACTTATTTTTTGAAATATATATATATATTAATCTATATCCATGTCATTAGATTTTTTACACTATTTATTTAGATTGAGTTGTGTTTTTTCATATTATGTATCATAATTTTCCACATAATTTTTCATTTAATCATACAATGTATGCACATACTCACCCACACATGTGTTTTTCCCATACATTTCATGTCTTCTGTAGATGATAGACAAGTTGGTGGGGATCACATATTATCTTAGGTATACATGGTGTATTTTACCACATATAGTAGTTGGAGAGTAGTGATATGTATTTCGCCTCTCTCAGCACCTTACATTTTATGTTTTTATATTTTGGGGCATATTTCTACCAGGGCATGTATTTTTCCCCTTTACTTTTCGGATTATAGTGTTGTAAAATTTTTCTTCCATAGAGGGTTTTCATGTATTTTTATAACTCTTGATGTTTTATCATATTATTCTATAAATATAAAATTATAAATTCAGATTCTTAGGTGTGTTCGATTCACACTTTCCTTGGGAATGGAAAAAGAAATTTAATTTTCCTAGTGCAACATCGTGGTTAACCAAGGTCATCTCAAGTGTAGATCATTCTCAGTTGATCACTCCCTTAAACATGTTCACCTAAAATTATTCTTTTTATTCTTTTTATTATTTATATTAATGAAATGAAATTTATGAAAAGAATTGAAATTCCAAAATTAAATTTTAATTAATATGAAAAATCTAAATAGATTGGAATTAGTGAATAATGGAAGTTATATTGAGAGAAATTTCAGCGAGCACCTTCATTGACTAGCTTTAAATAATATTAGTGAACAGACTCAATTGTAGGTGTGCAACCCTCAGTCAACCTCAGATATGAATGAAAATGACACTTAGAAATCTCTAATCACACCCTCCATCCACTTCCTCAATCGGGGGGAAATGGTTATAGATTAATAAGCTAAACTTTAGAAAATAATAGTGATGATTTAACCAACTACAAATTATCACTAGAATTAACTCAATGAATATTAAAAATATGGTCTCGGGTTCAAGAGATGGATTAATCCCTTGGGATATTCCGTTGGTTATTTACTCATGATCATGAGTATCATAGTTCATGATGGTAAAGTGAAAAGAATAAAAGAGGGTGGATGGGTGGACATAGAAATAAAATCAATGCATGAATTTATTTGAATTCTAAATTACAATTAAAAAAATAAGAAAAATGAAAAAAAAAATTAATGGGAAATGTGGAATATTTGATGTTGGCCTCCCCTAGTGGAGATATCTTCATGGTGCCTTGAAGTAATGGGATGGAAAATTGGATGATTTGAGAGGTGGGTACTTCTCTCCTTTGATAGGATGAATTTTTCCTCCCTAAGTTTTCCCATTTCAAACTCAATTAATGACAGAATCATGAATTTATCCCATCATAAAATTTCTTCATAATTTCATTTGTCTTATACCCACAAAATTTCAGAGTATTTGGACTTCTTTTGAGGAGTTATGTCCATTTTATTCCATGCATTTATTTTTTCCAGGTAGACTCCTAAGATTTTAAATATCCTACATTAAAGACCATGAAAACGGCCTCTTCGTATGTTAGATCCTTCATAAAACTTTTTCCAAATTGTAATTACCAGACGCACTCCAAATTTCAGTGTAATTTTACCCATAAAGAATATGTTGTGAATTTTTTATTATTAATTTCGTTTTCTAGTTGAACATTCGAGGAAGCTAGCTTCAGTTGAGTTCATTCAAAATTCACCTTAATTAATTCCAAACATCATGTAAATTAATGGGTAAAATAGAAATCGAGTTCCCTTTCATATATAGGTAGAAGTATCTCAATTGGAGGTGTGTAGGCCAAGATGTTCTTCAATTATATTGGTGGGGTCCAGACTGTCTGCCTGGAAAAGACTTCAATTTCATTTATTTATTTGGGTCCCTAGATGCTATAATCAGCCTCTGGCCCAAAAGGAAAAGTATAATAAATTAAAACAATGATTTCAAAAAAAAATATTCACTTAATTTGATATTATATATTAAATTAAATGAAAAAATACCCTTGATGTAAAAATATGGAAAAAATCCCGAATTAAGCACTTTTCACAAATTTTATCAAAACACATCATAAATAAAAAATTGATCCATATAAGCTCAAATTTATAATTTAGTAGGGTTAAAACAATTTAAATGCATAAAAAATGGGGAAAATATTAGCTATATCAATTCCACTACAATTAAACCATGCTTTCAATCAAGCATAAAATCTCAACATTAAATTTCAAAGGGAACCAATGTTTCCAATATTAAAATTAAAAAGTAATAAAATCAAAAAATACACAATGTCAAATAAAATTTTCAAAAATCCACATGATGTATCAATTTAATTTCTCATTTTTCTAGAAAACAATCAATTAATTATTTTACATTTCCCATTTGAATAATGATGGAACTTATCCTTTCTTTAATTCAAGCTCATTACTTAATTATTATTAAAAATTCCACAACCTGATTTACCATACCATTGAATCTTTCTTCTTATCTCTCATGATACAATTCAAGTAGAGTTATGCTCATATCATGAGAACAAGCACCTTATCCATAATATCGTAAAATAGCTATTTTATCCACTTTATAAAGAAAAAATGAACATAAAATCATTATGAATTTTCAATAAAGGTTCAAATGACTATGAAGACTAAGGATGATAGTATTTGATGCTTTAAAAAGTAAGTCTCAAGGAGGTGGTTCATCTCTTTTCTATATTTCAAGATATCAAAAAGTGAAACTAAAATTAAATTATCCCCCTTAATGTAGAAACACCACCACAAACCTTTTTATTGTATTTTTAAAATACCCATTTTTTGGTATGTGGGAACTATACAACAATAGCCACCAATTCCCACATAAAAAATAATACACAACACATTCAACATCTAAAATTTCAACATTCAAATTTCAATAAGAAAAATTCAGAAAACTACCATAATCCATCTTGAGCCACAATCTAACCCATGGAAATACACAAAGCATCAACCATCACAAGGAGACCTCAAACCAAGAGTCCAGTCATGTCACTTCTATCTGCCATCATCAGCTCCATCATCATCTTTGTCTTAACCACTATAGAAGGTAACTGGAAACATTCAACGACATCCACTAGTAGTAGGAGAACCACACCACTATAAAACAAAAACAATTTTGATGACCACCATAATCCTCCGTAATCCAAATCGATGATATTTTGCACCATTATCATTATCCCAATAACACAAAACATGATGAAAGAACCAGGAAAAAAATCAACCATTCCAAAATTACAATGCAATCGTGAGAACAAGATCACCAGATAAGCAGAAAAAACAACAAACCCATACGAGACCGCCTCCTGATATGTCGTCAAGCACTCAGAAAACACCTAAAAAAATCCATCAGAACCAATGCAACAAGAAAACTTGGTAAATATAATTATATTTAGAATCTAGGTAATATTTTAGAGGTAGAAGAGAATAATAGATATCCACTTTTTACAGGGAGACTAAACCAAAAAACAAAACATCCAAAAAGAAAGGAACTAGAACACATAAACACCATCTTGAGTTAAAGACATCGACATCAGGGATGAAAAACATCAAAATTAAAAGAAAATACCTAATGAAAAAAGAATAATAGAAGAACTAGGAAAGACTAAGCAATTAACAATGACCGAGAACCCCAACACAACCCAAACCACTGAGAAGAACACCAAGAAGGACAAAAAAAGGAGTCTGGTATGGTGGATCTTGTCAGCAGAGCAGCTGTGATTCGCCAACTAGGAAGCGCATCAAAAATCCAGATCACAGTAGATAAATAACAACCATAATGGAAGAGCCTAAGGAAGAATGAAAGGTAGAAGAAGCAGTGGAAATATGGAAGAAGTAAATGGAGTCCGGCTCCATCGTAAGGGGGATCACGTAAAGGATATGATCAAGTAAGCATAATGAATGATTTTTACACCCTCTTGAATATTTCATTTTTTAACATTTGTATGTTTTTTTCTCTTTTTTCAAATGTTATCATTAGAACAAACCTCACATCCATCACCTAGCCACATACGATCAAAAGATCATCACTTTAGAAAATGGTAATTTTTTGTTTCTCCAAATCACAACTAATTTTTCTTTTTTTTCTTTTTTTAAATTTTAATTTTTATATTCAAGAGGGGAGAAAAATAATTAGTATGATGAATGATTAAAAAAACTATATTTATTCCCTCAATATAAACTCCCACACTTCATCCTCGAAATGTGAATATTCCCTTAAACTATTACTCACCCACCCCCACATTTCTACTTTAAAATATCTTGAAAATATCAAGATTTGGGTATGAATGGATAAATATAGCTTGAAACATGGTCCATTCCTATAAAGGTAATTCATGGTTTCTATGGTATAAATAAGGATTGATTTAAAGGTGTTATTTAATTATAATAGCTTTTCAAAATATTCCCCAATGACTTTAAATGTGTTTTTTAACAGTCATAGCTTTATCATGCTTGAATGGATGTTATAGTCAATGACATATCACAAGATCACTAATGAAATATTCTCATGATAAAATTTGAAGTACTTGGTCTATAAATACTTTTGGGAATGATACATATGATATTAGAAAATCCCTCAAGGCATGATCAATAATAACAAATCAATTCACATGAATTTTAGAAATTTAAAGCATAAAAACTGGTTCGAAAATATTATTTACATGATTGAATTAATTCTATAAAATCATGGGTCATCATTTAAATATCCATGATTCACATTAAACATTATATTTTCCATTTCACTCATTTAATCTCATTAACATTGAAATATAAAACATGGAATCACAATATTTCAAAGAAACTTATGTCTCCAAGATAAGTCAAGAAGAAAAATAATTTATGTGTGCATATACAATTTCTAGTTGAAATATCAAAACCTGATTTGGAAAAAAATGTAAGGATTAAAAATTAAAAACACTATAAATGAACTCACTTTTACATAAAGGTTAGTCCTTATCTTTTAATAATTGAGGATTCCTTATGCTCTCGTGAAAGTTTAAAAGAAAAAAAACTCATATATACACACGGTTCATGTCATTATAGCTCAAAAATATTGGAGGGATGGGGCTGTACTCTAGAATAATTCCTAAGACATTATTTCAAATCTAAATTCATAATATTTAAAATTAAAGGAATTAATGTAATGGATAAATCATGGTAAAGTACCCCAAGTTGGCCCGGAATTTTTACTACCTCCAGAAAGGCATTACCATATGTTATCCATAATTAGATGGTGGCTGGGGATTATTGGATTTGAACCACCACATGTGGTTCCTTCTAGATTGAACATCTTCTTCTCTTCTAAGTAGGACTCCATGTATAGAGTACCCTATATCCAACCCTTTTAAATGGGGTACATAATTTATAGCGGGGGTAGGATGAAGTATGGAACATACTCTTCCCTTTCTACTTTTGCAACATCTTCTTTCAAATCCTTCGGTTTCTCCAGAAATACAGCATGAAATGAATAATGAAAGGGATATTCAAAATTTAAATTTGAATTTTTAACATCCAAATACTCCATTTTAATGTAGGAATATTCTATATTTTTTTCTTTAGGTAGATCCACTGTGATCACTTCTTGTACTTCCTTTGGTAAATGCTGAACGTATCCAGGGATCCCCAAGTGTTCCTTAACATGTGCATCATTTTCTTCATCATAGTCCTCCTAGTGATAATATGAGTTAGACTAATATAAAATTTAAAAACAATTAAGAGTGATACTCAAATTATTTTTTTCAAAATTAAAAGAATATGAATTTAAGAAGGTATCATCTCCCTGATTTGATTCAACTTTTATATCTTCTTCAATTGAATGTGCCTCTTGGAGCCGATATTCAATGGATGGATGTAGGTATTCTAGATCCTATATATGTTATTCAAATTCAAACTCTTCTGTGATTTCTTCTTATTTACAAGCTAGATATTTATGCAATACTAGTGTCTCTTCATCTTTGAAATGTTTGGAGATATCAATTAGTTCCTCACATTTGTTCTAGATTTTTTCCAGTTCATCTTTATATCCCACATGTAACTCATCAGGAATGTAATTTTCATCTATATCTCCCTAAAATAATTGAGTGAGGATGAATGAATTTTTAGGAACCACAATATTTACATCCTCTGGTTCTTAAATTTCAAGGATGAGTGGTGAAATTTCATCCACCACTACCTCAGGTACATGCTCTAGATCGTGTTCGGGTTTCTCTTGGATAGTATGAAAATATTATGTTATCCTTTATATTTGTATAATTAGTTCTTTAATAGATTCCTTATATTATTTCACTCGAGATCTATTTCTCTCTAAAATATCTTCCTCGTGTTGTTGTTGATACTATGAGTAGTCATTCCATGGATAGTAATTATAGTTCAGATACATCAAGGATATTTTTCTTTGGAGGATTTTTTTTGTTTTTTAAAGAAAATTTAAAATATATATACGAAGTGAAAATATAAAAAGATATTTAATCTACTGATTGGATCCATGACAACAGTTCCGGTTTTGATGAATGCTTGTCATAAGGTGTGGAAAAAGAAAATTAATTTTCTTAGTACAACAAAACGGCTGACCCGAATCGTCTCACTTGAGGAGCATTCTCAGTTGTTCACTTACACAAACCAGTTCACCTAAAATAATTAATTTTCTTATTTTTATTATTTATATGAATGAAATGTAATTTATGAAAATAAATAAACTGTAAAAATTTAATTCTAATTAATATGAAAATTCTTAATAGAATGGAATTAGTGAATAAAAGATGTTATCCTGAGGGAACTTTTAGGGAGAACCTTCATTGAACAGCTTAAAATAATCACAGTGAACACACTCCATCGTATGTGTGATCCCCTCTATTTACCCGGGTTTTGAATGAAAATTCCACTTAGCGATCACCAATCACACACTCCATCCACCTCCTCAATCGAGGAAAAATGGTTTTATATTATGAAGTTAAATTCTAGACAACCATAGTGATGATTACACCCACTATGAATTATCCTTATAATTAACTCAAAGAATATAAAAAACATGGTATTAGGAAGAAGAACCTGATTTATCTCTTAGGATATTCCTTAGGTTAGTTACTCATGATCATGATTATTATAGTTCACAAAGGTAATATGAGAAGAAGAAAAGAGGGTGGATGGGTGAAAAAATAAATAAACACAATGCATGAATTTATTTTAAATCTAAATTACAATTGAAAACATATAAAAAATAAAGAAAATAAATAAATTAATAAGAAAAGGTGAAAATTATCATTCGACCACCCTCAGTGGAGATCTCCTCCTTGGTGCCTTATTGGAATGGGATGGAAAATGGAATTATTTGAGAAGTGGGTGCTCCTCTCCTTTTTTAGATAGAATTTGACCTCCAAAAGTTGGCACATTTCATCCTCAATTAATGATATAATCATGTGTTTCTACCTGTATGAATGTTATTCATAATTTTCTTTGGCATCTACCGTCAAACTTTCAGTGTATTTAGAAGCATGGTGAGGGAGTTAGGGCATTTTTACTCCAATCATTTATTCTATCCAAGTAGTCATCTCACATTTCACATATTATGAATTAATGAACATGAAAAACCATATTCACGCATTTTGTCTTTCATAAAAGTTGTTACTCATTGTCTTTCACAACCACCCTCCATATTTCAATTTAATATTCAACCTCATGTATGAGTTATTAGTTTTTTATTAGCGGTTTCTTTTTCTAGATGAACTTTCGAGGAAGCATCATTCAATTGAGTTAATTCAAAAGACACATTAATTTCTTTCAAACATCCTGAAAATTAATGGGTGAACACTCCATTGTGGTTCCTTTCATATTCATGTAAAATCAATTCAATTGGAGGTGTGTATACTAAGATGTTCCTCCATTATGGTGGTAGGGTCCACACTGTCTGCAAGGAAAAAACATCAATTTCATTGATTTTTTTCAGGACTTTAGATTCCATAATCAGCCCCTAGTTCGGAAGAAAGAGTTGAAGAAAATAAAATAATTACTATAAAAAAAATAATCACATAATTTGGAATTATATTTTTCATGAAATCTCCGAAATACCCATGACATAAAAATCAATAAAAAATCCAGAATGAAGCACTTTTCACAATTTTTCTCAAAACACATCATCAACAAAAAATTTATCCATATAAGCTCAAATTGATAATTTGGTAGGATTAAAACAATATAAATTCATAAAAAAATTTATAAAGTATTATCTCTATAAATTCCCCCACACTTAAACCGTTCATTCCCTCATGCATAAAATCTTAACATTAAATTTCAAAGGGCACCAATTTTTCCAATATTCAAATTCCAATTAATAAAATAAAAAAAATTCAATGTCAAATCAAATTTTAATGAATTCATATGAAGTATAAAATTAATTTCTCATTTTTCAAAGAAATAATAAATTCATTATTTTACTTTTCCCATTTGAAGAATGACAAAACTTCTCCTTTCCTTCATTCATGCTCATCAATTCATTATTATTAAGCAAGACAGATCATGATTTACCTAACCTTTGATTATATCCTCTGATCTATCATGAGAAAATTCAAGTAGAGTTTTTACCATATTGTGAAAACATGTTCCATATCCATAATATTGTAAAGGGACTACTTTCTCCTTATTTTAAAGACAAAAAACATAAAATATGAGGAATTTTTAATAATGGTTCAAATGAATATTTGGAATAAGGATGATAGCATTTGATGATTTAAAAAATAAGGATCAGGGATGGGGTTTATCTCTTTAGTAAAATTCATGATATCAAATGTGAAAGTGTAATTAATTTATACCCTTTAATGTAGTAACACCCACTTCCCCAAAACTAAAATTAAAGGTTATAATCAAGTGAGTATAATGAATTATTTTTACACCCACTTGAATATTTTAATTTTTATTTTCGTACATTTTTTTTGAATTTTATGATTAGAAGAAACCTCACATCCATCACATAACCACTTATGATAAGAAGATAATCATTCTGGAAAATAGTGCTTTTTCTCCTAAATCACAACCTATTTTTTTATTTTTTGTTCTTTTTTTAATTTTCTATTTTTTATTCAAGAGGGGGAAAACAATATATATTACAATGAATATACAAAAAAACCTCGATTTATTCCCTGAATATGAACCCCCACACTTCATCCATGCAATATGAATCATGCCTTAAACCATTAGTCCCTCCACCACACACTTCAATATAAAAATATCATGAAAATACCAAGAGTAGGGTAGGAATGGATAAAAATAGATTGAAACATGGTTCATTCCTATAAATTTAACTTGTGGTCCCTATGGGATAAAATAAGGATTGATGTAATGGTGGTATTTAATGAAAATAGATTTTTAAAATATGCCTCAATCATTTTTAATGTGTTTTTGAACAGTCATAGCTTTGACAAGTTCAAATCTAAGTTCTTGTCGGTGACATGTTCCAAGATCAGTCAAAAAATATAATCAAGATAAAATTAGAAATAATTGGTCTTGAAATCCTCCTGGGAATGAGACATATGATATTGGAAAATCACTTAAGGCATGATAAATAATAAAAAATCGATTCACATGATTTTCATAAATTGAAAGAATAAAAAATTGTTGGAAAATTTCATTTATACAAATGAATCAATTCCATCAAATCATGGGTCATCATTTAAATATTCATTCTTCACATTAAACATCTTATTTTCTATTTAACTCATTCAATATCATTAAATTTGAAATCTATGACATGGCATAATAGTATTTCTAAGAAAATCATGTCTCTAAGATAAGTCATGTAAAGAAATAATTCAAGTGTGAGTATACAATTTCGAGTTGAAAGCTCAAAACATGATTTGGAAAAATTGTACGGACTCAATAATATAGACAATGAAAATAAAATACCTTTCATTGAATCTTAGTCCCTATCTTACACTAATTTAGGCTTCCATCTTCCGTTATGAACCTATAAAATAAAACAACTCAATTAAGCACAAGGATCATGTCATTATAGCTAAAAAAGATAGTAGGGAGGTGGTTGTATGTTATACTAATTCTGAAGAATATGTTTGAAATTTAATTTCCTAATAGTAAAAATTAACATAAAAGAAAGAAAGTAAAAGATAAATCAGGGTATGATCCCTAAAGTGGGCCCTGAAATTTTACTGTCTCCAAAAGGTAGTTCCAGCTGTTATCCATAACTAGATGGTGGTTGGGGCTTATTGGATTTGAGCGACCACATCTAGTTCCTTCCAACTAAAATATAATATTCTCTATTGATAAGGACTCAATGTATAGAGTACACTATATCCAACCCCTTTGCAATGTGGAACATATTTCATGGAAGGGGTAGGATGAAGTACGGAACCTCCGCCTCTTTCATTTCTACTTGTGAGACATCCTCTTCAAAATCAATTGGTTTCTCCAGGCATGCTGCATGAAAATAATAATCAAATGGATATTCACAATTTGAATGCGAAGTAAAAATTTCATAATCATCCATTTCATGGTAGGTAACATTTAGCTTTTATTCTTCAAGTAGAGCCACTAGGATATCTTCTTATTCCACCTCTGGTAAATTTTCGACATTTCCAGAGATCTATAAGTGTTCCTCAATAGGGGAATCTTATTTTTCATCATATTCCTCCTAGTCATAATACATGTTGTCTGAATTGGAAAATTCAAAACAATTAAGAGTGATACTCAAATTAGTTTGAAAATAATTAAATGAATTTGAGTCCAATAATGTATTTTCTCCCTAATTTGATTTGACTTTTTTCTCTCATTCAATTTAAAGTGCATCTTGGAGTCGATATTCACTTTATGGAGGTAGTTAGTCTAGATCCTTCATATGTTCTTCAAATTCAACCTCTTGGGTGTTTTAATCTTCTTTGAAGGCTACAGATTTATGAAATGGCGGTGGGTCTCCATATTTTCAAGGTTTTGAGAGATCAATTAGTTCCTCACATTCGTTCGAGATGTTATCCATTTCCTCTAGATCTCCCCCAGGTATCTCATTAGGCAAGTCTTTTCATATATCTCTCCTTGAAATTATTGATTGAGGATGAATGAATCTATAGGCACCTCTATATTTACCTCATATGGTTATTAAATTTTATTGATGAGTGGTGAAATTTCTTCCACCACTACCTTAAGTTCCTACTTCAGCTCAGGGTCAGGTTTCTCAAGGGTAGTATGAGCATATTATGTTATCCTTTCTATTAGACTATTTATTTCTACTATGGATTATTATATTCATTCACTTGAGATCTATCATACTCTAAAAAGTATTCCTCTTGTGTTTGTTTCACCTCTGAGTAGTTATTACAAGCATAATAATTGTTGTTCGGACCCATCAGGGATATTTTTTTTTTTTTTTTGAATTATAGGTTTTTAATGAAAAATGAAAATCTATCTACAAAATTAAAATATAAAAAGAAAAGTAAACTACTGATTGGATCTCCCGAAATGGTTCTATTTTTGACGCACACCTATCATAGTGCGTGGAAAAAGTAATTTAATTTTTTAGTGCATCACAATGGCTAACAGATGTCATGTCACTTAAGGAATGTTCTTAGTTGTTCACTCACTTAATATAATTCACCTAAAATATTTATTTTTATTTTTATTATTTCTATGAATGAAATGGAATTTATGAAAATAAATGAAATACCAAAATTCAATTCTAATTAATATGAAAATGCTAAACAGAAAGGAATTAGTGAAGAAAGGAAGATATCCTGAGAGAACTTTTAGGGAGCACATTCATTGACCATATTAAAAAAATCATAGTGAAAAAACTACATCATATTTGTGTACCCCTCATTATACCCTAGTTATGAATGAAAAGTCCACTTAGCGATCGCCAAGAACACCCTCCATCCCCCTCCTCAATTGATGGAAAATGTTCTTAGATTCAGAAGTAAAAATTTAGACAACCACAATAAGGATTGCACCCACTATAATATATCCATATAATTAAATCAAAGAATATTAAAAACATGGTATCAGGTTAAAGATCCTAATTTCAAAATTGGGATATTCCTGAGGTTAGTTACTCATGATCATGAGTATTATAGTTCAAAATGGTAAGAGAGAAGAAGAAAATAGGGTGGATGGGTGGACACATAAATAAAAAAAATGCATGAATTTATTTGAAATCTAAATTATAATTCAATACTAAAACAAAAATAATGAAAAAAAATTAATAAGAAAAGGGGAATATTTTTGGCTGGCTGCCCTAAGTAGAGATCACCTCCTTGGTTCTTAGAGGGAATGGGATGGAAAATGGAATGATTTGAGAGGTGGGACCTCCTCTCATTATATAGGTAGAATTTTTCCTCCACAAGTTGGAACATTTATTCCTCAATTAATAACATTATTTCGTGTTTCTCACTTCCAAAAGGTTCTTCATAATGTACTTGGGAATCTACCCACAAAATTTCTGAGTATTTGGACGCTTGGTGAGGGATTTATGGCTTTTTTACTTCATGAATTTATTCTATCTAGTAAGAATTTTTACATTTCACATATAATGTATTAATGTCCATGAAAAAATACTCTTCACACATTGGATCCTTCATCAACGTTTTCCCTCATTGTCATTTGTGTCCACCCTATAAATTTCAGTTTAATTGTTCATCTCATGTATGAGTTTTGAATTTTTTATTAGATGTTGATTTTTCTATATGAACTTTGGGGGAATATTTTTTCAATTGAGTTCATTCAAAATTCACTATAAGTCCATCAAAGAATCAGGGAAATTAATGGGTTGATGAGGAATTGAGTCACCTTTCATATCATGGTAGAATCACCTCAATTTTATGTATTTAGGCCGAGATGTGCTTCCGTTACGGTGGTAGGGTCCATGATATCTACTCAAAAATTACTTCAATTTCGTTGATTTTTTAGGGGATTTAGAAACATAAATCATCCCCTGGCCAAGAAGTAAAATTTGAAGGAAAAGAATTTAGAATTAATAAAAAAAATAACCACTGAATTTTGAATTATATTTTTAATGAAATGACCAAAATTCCATTGATGTAAAAATCTGCAAAAAAATCAAGAATTAATCACTTTTCAATATTTATCTCAATGCACATCATAAATCAAAAATTGATCCATATAAGATCTAATTAGTAATTCTGTAGGATTAGAACAATTTTAATGCATAGAAAAATGTGGAAAATATTATCTCTATTAGTGTGCAAACATGTAAATTTGAAAAATGCATTCCATATAAGTTATGCATTTCATCACATGTTTCTAGTCCTAGTATTATGGAGGTAGGTATGGGGTAGTTATGACCAAAGACCCATTCGGTCGGGTAATGATTGATTGGTATAAAATGTTTTCCATTCCTTAGAAAGGTGTTTGGTGTAATACCATTATGAGTATTTCATTGGGATACAGGTATATAGTGACAATGTGTCCCAAGTATGGAATCCAAGCTAGGGAACCTAGTGTTTTTTTGGCTTCCAATGTATATATACATTTGGAAACTGACCAACTACATGTCTAATCAATATTCAATGAAATTATATGTATTTTACTTGGGTACATTCATCAAATCAAATTCAGTCTCTGAATATGTTTCTTGAGTCAACTCTGAATATTCTATATATTCGCATCTAAAAATGGAATGCCTTGATTAAATTTTCACCATTCCTCCCTAATGAAATCCATCTAGGTTACCGATTCTAGATAGAGATGATGATATTATGAGAAATAAATCCTCAATTATGGACCCATTTTGTGAGTTTTCCCTGATGTGGATTGGTTTCATCATCCCTACCTATGGGGTTGTAGGTCATACAAGATGACCAGGTTAAGGATACAAAATATTGTTAGTTCACACCCCATTTTATAACAATAGAAGCCATTGAGGTTCCACAGTGAGACTGATTTTCATGTAGGGAGGTATTGGATAGAGTTAGTCGATTGTTTATTCTATATTATCTAGCCATCATTTGATCATGTAGTTTCATTGGTAGTTACACTTTTCCACGGAGGTGTTGGGTGCCGATGGACTCTTATCACACATATTCAAGATGAGTCAACACCCTCATGGGCTAACTTCCAATAGCTTATCTATGAGGAGTATTACCCCCCCTTTTTGTTACTAGATTTAATTTTGGAGAATCAAGAGCTATATTAGGGAGTGATGATAGTGGATGATTATTCTTAATGGTTCATAGTCCTTACCTGGTACTCCCTTGATAGTATTCAAGATTCCCACTTCCAAGAATTAATGTTTGAGTAGGGTATCAAAAGAGATTTGTGTGCTAGTGTGGTACCCTTGTTCACTCACACCTATTATAGGTTGTTCTAGAGAGAACATGTGGTGGAGATATCCCTACTAGAGGGACACTATGAAACAAGTGTATGCATTGAGTATAATATAGATGAGTTGGATACAACAAATAGTATATTCTAGTTGATAAGATCTTAGCATAGGAGGTATTACTAGGATCTAGATTAGGAACATGGTTTGGGGAATTATAGAAGTAAGTGGTTTATAAGAGGGAATAGGTTCATTAAGTGTATTAGGTACGGTCATATAGTTCATTATTTCTCAACCTGATGTTCCTAGAAGTGAAGGAATATACCACATAGACCGGCATAGAAGAGTTGGTTCCATGATCACAAATCTCTCATGTGATATTAGGGTGGACCACAGAGAGGTGGAGCCGACATGGGAGTAAGTAGAGCTCTAGGAGGAGGATCTGTTGGTGTAAGAATATGATATCATATATTTCCACCACCACCACCTGGGGTCCCATTACAGGATTATGGAGTTTGTGGTTACGGTTGTAGACATACATATGCAATGGTGGTGTATGATGTAGTTTCACATAAGGGGAATATTACTATGGTATCTGATTATACAATAATTTCTGTAGTACTATTAGACAATGGTTTAGTTCATTCCTTTATCAATTTACTCCTAGTGTGAGAGTAGGAGTTCCCATCACATGCATTATCTTGGAATCTCTGTGTTGAGGTTCCCATAGGGAAGCCTTTTTAAAAATATTTTATCCTCTAGTTAGGCATCCTATATCTTGGTGGGGATTTGTTCTTGTGGGAGATTTTGTTTATAGTTATTGAACCCTATGATGAAATCTTATGTATTTATTGTTTATCCATAGACTGATATCTAATTGAATATCACTATAGCCAATTCAGATGCATTCACCATAATGGGTTGATATTATCCATTTTGGGAAAGAGAGATATCATGGTAGGATAAATGGGTTTTATATTCAATATGTTATAACCCATTACCTAGAATTTTGAGAGTGAATCCATTGGGGAATTAGTATTTTAATGAATATGGATTCCTTCTACCATGAATGATTTTATGAATGTCTTCCCCAAGGAAATTTTGGGCTACCTTTAAGGAAGAAGATGGTGTTTTGCATCTACATGAAACCTGGGACCACTGCGACATCTTATGAGTAATATATGATGAATCTAACTAAACTCTAGGATCCGAATCTTCATTTAGAGGACCTTTAATAAAAGGGTTTTATCAGACCAATTGTGTCCCCTAGGAATCTACAGTTTTGTTCCTGAAAAAGGAGGAGATAAGAATTTTTTTATTATTGTTTCCGGAACTATTCCATGAAAAATAACATGAACTAATTTCCAAGTATTGATACATCTTTGAATAGTTGCGAGGTAAAATATGGTCTCAGTGATGGACCATAGGAACTAATACCAAAAATTTGATAGTGTGTGGGGTCAAATTTCCAAATATAGAGTTTTTATGTCTCTACAGACTCTATGAGTTACTGGTGATAGTTTTTGGGGTGGAAAATCACCTTATTGTGTTTATTGATTTGATAAATAGAATCTTCCTACCATATATTGACTAGTATGTTATTTTATACATTAACAATATACTCATATACTCTGCATTAGATAAAGACGATTCAGAGAACTTGAGGAAGGTACATTGTTTTTTTCATGAGAACTGAATTTATTTCAAGATCATTATTTGACAATTTTGGATCCATGAGGTTCACTTTAGGGGGTATGCCATTTTTTATTATCTATTTTCTATGAACCTAGTTAATGTAATTTTTTTTCTTTTATAGGATCCACCAATGATTGATTAAGAGGTGTGGTGTTTTTACAACATGACATGATACTGTTAGTTATTTATGGATGAATTCTATAGGATTATATTCCCTATGACCTCCCAAATGAAAAAAGGGATCTGTTTACCCGGACCGAGATGTTTTATAGGTCATTCGAGGTGTTTAGGGTGACGAGTGATCCTATTTCAAGAATATATATAAAGGTAATGGATAAATAGCTTCATTGAGATGCCTATGGAGTTTTTATCAACATCATATTGATGTAGAGAAAGCTAGTTATCAAAAATGGTTCAAGGAAGCTGGGACACTATGAAAATAGCTACACAACTCGTGGCCTAGTGCAGATAGTAGAAGTATTAAATGTGAAGATGTGGATGAACTATATTCTATGAGAGTAATTTTTTTTTCTATGCATACAATTATAGTCTGAGATATATGTTCATGAAGTCAAACATGAAAATTATAAATATGTGTGGTTTGTGTTTTTGTAGAAATATATTTTTTTGATTGTGAATACTCTTATGAAGTGAAAAGTTGTTAAAGACTCCATTAACAAAATGTACTAGGATCATTTGGTACTAGAGGAATCTAAGTAGTTGGATTCCATATAGCTGACTTAGGTGAAGTACCATAGAACAAATATCCTTCAAGAAGCTCATTGAGTCCATTTGGAATAAACAATCATCATAATGAACCCATTAATCAAAAGCATAGGCATCAATAAGGACTTATAGTATATTCACTATGATAAAACTTGCATAGAAATCTAGATTCATGAATCTACCTTAGGTTTATGAAACCAGAGAATTTCGGGATTTTCCTAGAAAAATTCATGTGAAAAGATGAGGGGTATCGTAATATTTATAGGCTCCCCAATCCACGATGCTCCACTACCTCTTAGAATATTTTTCGGCTCATTCAAAACCACCTTCACAAATCTCCTCCATTAATAATGATCCATAATGATTTTTCATTGTTGTGAATCTTTCCATAAAACCATCGTGTTACACGATTCTACAATTCTTGTAATCTCGGAGATCACCATCACCTTTCACCATTCTCAAATTCATCATCATTTGCGTTGCTCGTCGCTGTCGCATAGATCGCTGCCAAAATTCTTTGATCCTAGGTGAAACACAATTCACCAATCCCATATTCAAGAAACTCATTCTATTTAAATTTTTTCAGAATGCCTTCAAGGGAAACCGATTTCCATGACGTAATCCATCCTCCTAATTTTAGACCCCAAAACATTGACAAACACTGGGAAATGAAACCACCACCAACATTGTTGTAAGATTGAACTATATGATCCATTTCCATGAAAACTACATGATATTCCATGATAGAATTGATAAAAAACCAAAAAATACTCTATTTCTAGAAATGAACAACCTTTGTTCCAACAATCTCCCCATTTGGGTTTGTTAGTCATCCAAAGATAAATTAAATGAAGAACTATTTGAAATCAAAATCTAATACATGAGAAACGAAACATCCAATTCTCTATGTCTAATTCATATAATATAGATTTAGAAAACACGAGGGTATGTATGAATTGGGTTCTCATGTTTTTTGTTTCTTAATGATATCCATGCTATGCACTGAACATGTCACAGAAGTATTTCATGAATTTTCAAAATCCTACAAATACTTTATCCATTCTCCATTATCCATTTCCCTATTACCATAAAACCATAAATTTTTCATTCTACACATTTTTACCATTTAATTTCTCTATTATACCACATTTTAAATAACCCAAGGAACCTAATTTGTACATGTATCACTCAAAACACACTTCCCCTGGATTGTATATGCCCCATAAAAAACATCACTTCGATATGTTGATTAAAATAGTTAACACAACTATGGATAGGAGATCATTGGTGACCACTATATGAACTAGGAGGTGGTTTAACACTAAGGTCCAACTGATGTTTCCCAAATATAGCTACTACTAGTGGCTTCATCAGAATATCACCCACCTTCTCATCAGTTCCCACATGATCCATTTTAATCATGAATTTTTAAAACATTTCTTTGACGAAGTGATACCTGATTCCAATATGTTATATATGATAATTATGGAAATGATTATTTTTAAGATCAATCATTTTCTTATTTTCATAGTAAATCACCATTGGTTTTTTCACCTCATAACTATTATCACTCAGTTATTTATTCATCAAAAGTAGATGCGTATATGACTTTGTAGTAGAGATATTCTATGATTCCATAGGTTTAAGAGAAGTAATTTCCTATTTCATACTCAACTAGGTCACACATTTAACACCCATAAAAAATGATCCACCACTTTATTAATTTCTATCAACAACATCTCCAGTCTAGTTAGCATCAGAAAACACAGATTGTTCCCTATCTCATCCGGAAAAAATGTATTGGCAATAACTGTGAGTACCTTGAAAGTAACTCATAATTCATTTCACTATGACCTTATGTTATTCATTTATATTACATTGAAAGGAGGAATCTATGCACATTTCGAAGACAATATATATTCATGTATAATAACCTTCTAATGATTCACCTATACATTATTGGAGCTACAGATGTCCCATCATAATGGTTTCCTATTTTTTTCCAACCTCAATCAGAGGGGACATTGGTTTGGAGTCATGCATATTTAATTTCATCGTCAACCCTCTATAATACATTTCCTGATAAATAATAGTATGTTATTTCCTCTGAATCACTGGCATCGCCTAGAAATATCCGAGTTCACCAATCATAGAAATTTCAATATCTTATTTCATGTGATTTGAAAATTCATCCACTGACCCCTACCTACTTCCACCAAATATAATATGATATACATACATGAGTACCATGAACTGATATTTTTGATAATTATTCACATATGGATTGTCATCCAATACTCCCCTTTTAAACTCGTTCTTCATAGGTAATAATCTTGGTGAGATTACCACACTCATGGTGCCTATTTTAGACCATATAGTGCCTTCTTTAATATAGCAACATTCATTTCATTATTACCAAGACAAAAACCCACCTATTTTTCAATGTAGACTTCATCATCAAGAATAAAATTCAAGATATCTATTTTTGAAATCCATTTGAGACACTTTGTATCCTTTTTAAATTTCCATGGATTGAAATTGTCTGATTAACTCCATTTAAGCTAATGGAGAAAAAATTTCTTCAATGTCAACACCTTCAATCTGTAAATATCCTTTATACACCAATAAAACATTATTTATAATCAAATTACTATGCCTATTATATTTAATCTTTAAAATCCACTTCTACCTAATCAAATTATGACATTCAAGTCTCTTAACAAGATCCCATGTCTAGTTCTTTTCAATATGATCTAACTCTTCATTCATGGATTTCACCCAGGATTCATCATTTGAATCTTCTTTAAACAATTTTGGTTCTATAATTTATGTGAAGGTATATTTTAATTACTCCAAATTATTCACATTTTTATAGGGGTTTTTCAATCCCCAAGGATTTTGGATTGATCAATATCTAGTCTTTGATTTCTCTTGCAAGGTTTATAAGAATATTATTTAACCATGGTTTCTTCTTCTGATTCATCTTGTAAATCAATATCATGTTGTGTCCTATGAATTTTTTTCACTCTTTACTCTACTTATGCATCGGAATATAGTTCATGTACATTGTCTTATACATATTCAATCACATCATCATAATACCCACTCAATGTATTTGTGGTATTATCTTCAATGAGCTTGATATCACTACTTTCCAAAATTCTTCTGAGATGTTTGTTGAAACATTAGTAGTCTTTTATATTTATTGAATATATGTGGAATATTATTTTTTCTATAGAATCACTATTCATCCCATGATCTCCTTCATTGTTTTGAATGAATGATTTGCTTATAAAAGAACTAATATAATTCAAATAGGGATTATATCCCTGAAACAACTCATAATGTGTCTTAGTTTCCACCATATGAATCCATTTTAGATTTTGAGGATAAACTACATCTTGAAAACCTCTTTAATGTAACGGAGAGATATACGAATATCAATTAGCATAGTTTCGACCATGTTTTTCACCTATCGATTCATGTGCTCAACAATTCCATTTTTAGTGGGGTTATCAATGCAGTCACCTCATATTTTATTCCATGTTTCTTTGGGATATTTTCAAACTCAATAGATGTGTATTCCTTTCCATTGGGATACTACATAACATTGATTTTCCATCTAGTATCATTTTCGTCTATTAGTCAATATATTATATTGAAATCAAGCACATGATATTTCCTATATGTAACCATTACATAAGGGATTATACTATAATCATAAAACAATTATTTACACTTCTACATATATTCCAAAAATATCTATCATACCACAAACATTTATATGGATGAGTACAAGAATATTTTATTCCCTTTTCTTCTTTAGCTGATATATATTACAGACCAACTTCCCTTGTAGGAAATCATCATAAGTATTTTCCCACTGATGCTTCTTATTTTTGATATCCATGATTACACTTAGATTATATGTCTTTTCCATATCTTGATTATTAATGTGACCCAACCTCTGGTGCCACAATTTCTTTTCTTCTTTAGCTATCATGTAGAAAAGTTTCTCCTCATGCTCATCCTGATATAGGTATCCATTTTTTATTCATAGTTTCATAAAATAATTCCATGTATTTCCTTTCATAGTTCGCCAATTTTGATTCAATCTAACAATTAGTCCTGAGTCACATTTGTGGCTCACACTCATGATAGTGTGATACATAACACCCAGAAAGAGATCTTTATTATTTCTCATCTCTCCATTATCCAGTTCAGTACTTCCACTACATTTGATTTTCAATGAACCATCATTACCAAACCATAATGTTCCTCCAACAAATTTCTAAATATTAATTAATAGGTCTACATTTCCCGACATATGGGATGAACATCCCCTATCATGAATCCGGGTGTTCTTATTCTTTGTATCTTTGAGGGAAATTTCTACAACATTGTATTTATTGAATTTTATTCTTTTCCATCCATAAAAAATTTGATTGAGTGGAATATAAACAATACCATTCAAATATATTTTCCATGACTATTGGTTGATCATACCCATATTGTTCTTCAAGAGGATAAAACCTCTTTGTAGGAGAAACATATACCATTTTGCGAGTATTGTTTTCTCTTTGAGCTCTGTGGGTATCATTTCCACCTCTCATCGACCTACAATAAATTTATTTATGGACATAGTTATAGTAGTAAAATAAATATCCATAAAATCAATATCTTCTATAAGACATCTGATAATTATATGTTCTCCATTTTTTTCTTCCTAGGTATTACCCCTTCATGTAGAACCTTTCCTCCTCCCAGTATGACATGGTTTGACCCAAATAGCCACTAAATTGACATTTCATAAGAGGAAACTCTTTCTCACATCTACTCCCCTCATTTACCCTTCACTAGGAAAAGAGTTTCGGTGCCAATAATTTTTGGAAACCTGAGGATAATTTTCAGTTATCCTTTCTTTTTGATTTAACGCTTTCTGTATTCATACTTTTATCGACATTGTGATATGAAAAACATTAAACATGCCTTTATTTTAGACTATTTTATTTTGATCATTTCATCTTTTAGCATTAAATACAATCACTCTTTTTCCCATGCATGTCGATCTTTGATCATTTAGAGAATTATATACATAGTCAGAACCATGTTTAGCTCTCTGTAGAATATTAGAATCCAAGAATCTTCCAAGAATTAATTTATTTTATTATTTTGAGTTTAATTCAATTTTATGTTTAATAATAGGATTTAAAACTTCAGCTTCAATTCTAGAAATAGTCTGAGACCTATACTCCATTAAGGACGTATAGACATTGATGTCCTTTTCTTTTTATTTAACTTTGATCATATGTTATACTATATCTTATAAGGTTTCAAAGTATGTTGAAATTCCTTTAACTGTATATTTTAGTCGACCAATTACATCTTCCAATCGATCAACATATTTTGATGACACTTAAACAACTTCTCTCCACTTTTTTTCTTATATTTCATTGATTCTCAAACTCACCAAGAGAATCCTCAAGTTTCATCTTGAGATTATCATCATAAACCAACCTATTATCTATAGATTTATTTTTTATGGATATTAATTTTCTACATTATCCATAATAAATGATTGGGTTCCAGGATTAATCTCTTGTTATTATTCCTACGAAAATTCATTGTCATCATCTACTTATTTAAAATAAAACTCCTTGTCTATGATTTATTTCCATATTTGATTTATCAATTTTTATAAAACATTGTTTGAAGCTTCTGTATGTTCTATGATTTAATTTATTCATAATCGAACATCCTTGATCACTGAGAAGAAATTTTCCCATCTCCACCACAAAATAACATTCCAAAAGTATATTTCCTTCAAATATCCCTTTTCCTCTATTGAATTTATTTTCAAAGAGAGAAAGGATTTTTCCTTCCCTATTACCTTTACTAACACTATCTTCTAAAATATCATGTTTTTACATGGATTTGAATTCCATATCCGTACTAACATGAGATGTTGCATCCTCTGGGTTTACACCAATTTCAAATACTACTATAATCCTCAGAAGATCATCCAATGAATGTTTTGAAAGATGTATTTTCTTATGGGATGAAGCTTTTGGATTGTAAAGAGCTGGAATTATTCTCAATATTTTCATTACAATTTCATTTTCATTTTTCTTTTCACCAAACACTCCAACTTTTCTTATAACTTCAGTAATTTTATTGGAAAAGGTATCAATATTTTCATCAATATACATATTTAGACCATCAAACCAATTGTGAAAAACGTGATGTTTGACCTCCATTAAATTTTTATCACCATGATATATATTTTATATATTTTCCCACATAGACATGGCTGAGTTGAAACTCATTAACTGTAGATAGATTTGATCAGACAGTGTTGTAGTAAGATCAATTTTCACTTTTGCATCTGAATACATCATTTTCCTATATTTTTCAATCATATATAGTCATGATTAATATGTTACATAAATACCTTATGTATTAGAGAAGAGTACAACAATTCTAAGAGATATTAGATGAGATCTGAGTTACCTAAATCTATTATGTTTCTTTCATATCTAATACCACATGAAGGACCCCAGAACAAACTGTCTTCATGAACTTCAATGAGTCAATAAAAAATATACTATAATAATGAAGAAAAATTAAATAAAATTCAGTGGCATTAGTCAATACTTATTATATTTTCAAAACTCTCAAGATCACATAGAAATATAGATTTCTGAAGATACCTTATCTTCTCAAAATCATAGCATTTCAGGATTATTCTTCAATGAATCAGGTGAAATAAAGAGGGGAAGACTAATAATTATTGGCTATGTTGTTCATGATGCTCCATTACCTCTTTGCAGATTTTCCAGATCAATCAAAACCACCCAAGATAAGCACTCCATTCATGATGCTCGACCATGGTTTATCATTGTCATGCAACTTTTTATGAATCCATCACATGCTGCAATGACCCAATTATAATAATCACAGAGATCAACATCATCATTCAAGATTCTCCAAGTCTTCATAATTGTCTCATAGATCACCATCAACATTATTTTATGGTTGAAAAAAACTCAAAAACATACTCCATATTCAGTATAGAATAACCTTGGTTCCGACACTAGTTTTATTAGAAGGGTTCTTCATTTTGCTATTAGATGGTTTTGAATCCTCCACTCCTTAAATGTGTGAGAGATTCCAAGTTTTTATACATCAACCGTGAGGTCTTACATAACCATATATCATTAGGAAATATAAAAAATGTTTTTTAGAAGGAGTTAATATTGTCATCCATTTTATGGATAGGTGGTTCTCCCATTTTTTATGTGGATGTTTGGGATTATAAAGTTTCACAAATATTTATTATATTTACATTTTTGTGTGCTGAAGATGCATGGTAACCTTTTGTAGTAGTTTTGGTGGGAAATAACAAGAAATTGTGTGTCTAAATTCACCTCTTTTTTCCTCACTTGTCTATAGGACAAGGCTGAGCACCAAGTCCTGGTTGGTTTTCTATAGATCCTTTAGATCCCCGAGTATAAATGGAATGAAATTTCCTTGGAATTCATTATAAGGTTTTTATGGACCGAGAGGGTCCAGGACACTATCTTGGTGATATTTGAACAAATCACAAAGTTGTAAACTTCATTTCTATCAAGGATATGAGCTTTGTTGATAGTTTTGGATCTTATAATAAGGATTTTTTCTCACTTACACGGGGTTCCCTCGAATATTGTCACCAACAGTGACGTTTGGTTAACACCATGATTTTTGAGAGGCTACTAGAAGGAATTTGTGACCCAAATGTGTATTGGTACATCCTTTTACCCCTAGAAATATGGGAATATCGAGTGCACATTATAGGTGATATAATATATGCTGAGGTATTGTGTGTTAGACATTGGTCAGAATTGGGATGATGAATTCCCACAGGTAGAGTTTTCATACGGAAATATCTACCACTAAACTAATAGAATGGAAATATTCAAGGAAATATATAGGAGACCCATTAGGTCTCCGATATTCAAGATTAAGATTAGTGGAGAATCTCTTATTGTTATAAAGGTTTTAAATTTGATGATGGAGAAGGTACAAGTTATCCGTGAGGGGATATGGGTAGCCCATCTTGGATGAAATCATATGAAGATTGATATTGTAGGCCCTTTATAATCTATAGGGATAAAAACTATTCCTTAGATTCATCCCATGATGAGGATTGTAGAGATTCATATAGCGAGGCATGTTGTCCCAGAGGTTCATTGAGATGTTCATGATCTCGCATAGGGTTGGCGATATTTCCTACCTCTCCTCCCTACCCCCATAGTTAGAGCAGGTTCATGATGTCCACTGTATTTTAATGTTGGGAAGACATGTGCATGATCCCATGCATGTTATTGACTGGGTATAGATGAAAATCAAGTATGAATTCATTTTTATGAATAATTGGGTGGTGTACAAGAATGGTTAGTTGAGTACCAGGAATTGAAGGACCATCCCCACGTTTTGTGTGTTTTGGTAGCATGGGAGCATGTAGGATAGCTCATGGGAGCAGGAGAGCTGGATGTGGGATAAGTATCCTAATATTCTTCTTTTTTTTACTTTTATGGAAGAGAAATCATTAAATATGGGATGATATAGAGACCCTATATTACCTTGTAAGATATATAATTATATCTAGAAATATTTAAAAATCCAATAATAAAGATATAGTTTGATTCCAAGGATATGTGTTACCAAAATTAATTTTATAAGAATAATTTACATATTATATATTATGAACACATAAGATTTTAAATAAAATGTGATAACTATTAAATTGGGATTCATATCCAAATTATGAGTAATTCTTGAGAATCGAATGAAAAATTTACTATAGGAGTGACCTAAAATGGGTCGGTGTGGGACAATTTTATAAAAAGAGTTATGAGATAGCGGGTTTATTTAAATGATGAAATAATTTATTTATTTATATAAATTAAACACCTAAACATCATTCCATCATTATAAACACCATTATGGTAAATCTACATGGCTATCTTCATAGAACTGGGATAATTGAGAAGAGAATTATTCCACCTATTATTGAGCATCAAAATCAGACAACAATGAGACTCACGATCAAGAATGATCAAGGAATAGATAATGAAACAAATTCTCCAATTTTGGAGGGAACATTCTTCATTAATCAATAATTCAACTTCCCAGTAAGACTAGACTATTCATGGATTATACCCTTATTTATTAAAATAGTGAATATTATCATCATATTACCTTTATCTACGTCAAATTCATCATTTTTATGGACCTTTATACTAATTTGAAGTTTATTAATCCATCTATATTTGTTGATCCATGTCTTGGACCATGAGTGTCCCAATATATGTTTTTTTGGAAAACAAATCATGGATAGAGATATTATCACATATTATTTTTTTTATTTATCCCTCTTATCTACATTATCAACCATTGGAACACTAGATCTTGATTTAATATTTATGGGTGGTATTGAGTATGAAAAAACTCCCAAATTCACAATAGAATTGCATACGATGAGTGGATTGTCGATCATAGTGTGGTTTTGGATGATTTGATGGGTGAATGTGATTCCAATGGTGGTCGAAATACCAGTGAGGTGATGGGAAATTAGAAGAGGTGTGGTGGTTTTAGCCAGACTCATGCAGAATTCATACAGGTCAACATAAATCCATTTTCCATTCATTGTATGGCTGGAAATAGTGTCTAGAGCCCCCGATTTTGTGTGGCCTAGTGGGGATATCTACAGTGGGGGAGCTATATTTGGGACATCAAAAAACAGATGAAAATTTCTATTAAAATTTTTAGTACACATCATGTATTTCGTTACTACACATAGTGGGTAGGGTCATGGCTATAAAATCTAGTTTATCATTAAATAAAAGTATCTAACATCATGTGGTACACCCACATACTATGTGACAAAATCTTAGTGACCTGACATGTACGTCATGAGTACATGGAAACCTTCATAAGCATGAAAATGTATTGCAGAAACACCATTCAATTGTATATGGACATGGCCCAAAGGACACTAGTTGATGTCCATGATAGACAAAACACTATGTACTGGTGTACATGAACATGAGAAAGATTACACGAATAATAAAAATATTTTTTCAAGGAATATGCGTCGCAGAGGCACACCATGTATTTCCTCTATATATTATGTTTTCATATATGGGAAGTGATCCACATACATGGCATGATATATCCATGAAGCAAAGAGGAACCACTTGCCTTCTGTATTCTCTTACACACCGTGTACCCCTTAACCATTTTTGGGGAACATCTACCTATTGTATCTCTTTAATTTTTTAATTTATTAAGGACATTGAGTAGCCTATTCTTAGTTCTTTTCCACATATAATGCAATGGTATAAACCATAGAGACTTTTGAGAAAGAATGTGAGATGTTATGGGAAATATTCTTATTTAGGAAACACTTGATAATGGAAATGATTGGGCCGGAACAACAGAGAGTTCATAGTGGAAACCTCATCTTAGGTTGAGAATGGGCCTCAATCGACTATTACAGTGTCACTATCCTCCTAGGATGGGGCATGGGTGATCTAAGTATTCACTAAGGGTCACCCTTTTATGGATTCAAGGTATGTTTCCTCCACCACATGGGTGGAACCCTCCTCCAAGGCATTGAATGGGTCATCTATATGCTATTATAGTGGCACCCTCCTATGATATCATGGAATGGTTACTCAACCACCGTTGTCGAACCCTATTGCTTAGAATGGAATGGGTCCCATAATAATTAGTAGATTGTGAACCTCTTGTTTGGATAGGGAATAGACCACTGTCTATTATATAGTGCGACCCCATGCAGATTCATGTTGGGGGTTCTCAATCATCACTATTCAACCCTTATCTGGGAAAAATAATTTGTTATCTAGAAATATACTAATTATATCCCTCCTATGGTGATAGGGTGTGTTTACTAAATCAATTGAGTGTCAACCTCCTACTATACTAGGTCATGGGTCCTCTACATTGAGAATGTTCCCCTTGAATATGTATAATAGTGGAGAGGTGTGGCTTGGTTTGATGATTTTTATGAATGATATGATAGGTGTTGGGTATCATTTATGGAACCCCTAGAATATTTGTAACCCTTTATTAGTCTAGGTTGTGAGATGGAGGTCCCATCTATCTCACTTTTTATATTCATTTTTTGGGAATAAATATATATGTATCCATGAAATTTGATTATGTAAATCTCTTTCTTTGGGTTGATATTAATATTTTCCTATCATGTCTCTTACTTCACCCCCTTAGAATTAATAGCATCATAATCTATATATATACACTCGCCACTACATGGGGTTTTTGCCCATTTTTTTCTTACAAATACGATGTTCATGTAGATGGTGATTAGATAGTACCTTTGTTATACATAGTGTATTTCAGCACATATTGTATCCGGGATTGGATATCTGGTGCCAGTATCTCATATCACCTTACATTTCCAATTTTTTCATGTTTGTAAATAATTATTTTTGGGTGTGTATTTAACCCCATTACATTTTTGTTTACACTATCCTACTCTATGTATTCCCTATAGATTATGCATGTATAATATTTAATTTATAAGTTTCATCATTTTATTTTATTCCTATACACATCTATAATTATATTTAATTATGGGTCAATTTAGTTACATTATTAAATGCCCCCCCTGAGTTGTTATTCCTTTCGTTTCATATAACCAGCCTCTAAAATATAGATGTGAGATTGTGGTAGCTTCAGTTCGAGCCTCGTCTGTTCGAGTCGTGATAGTTGTGGTGCCCATGCTATGTTATTTATTTTTAAACCACAACAAATAAATAGTTAACCACATAAATTTGGATAATAAAAAGGATTCCACGTGATTTTATGGCTTGTGGGATAACATCCAAAAATAAATTAGTTGAATTGAAGGAAATAACTTGTCCCAAATATTAAAAATTCAGTGTGTGGGTTATAACATATTTTGGGTGTGGTTATGTGTTGTGAATTGGTTGGGATGTCTTTTTGGGTAGTGGTTGTGATATGGTTATTCAGTGGGGATGTTATGGTGTTTTTGGTATGGGTTTTCAGTGGATATGTGGCGGTGGTTGTGGTGTGGTCTTGTAGTGGGGCTGTGAGTGTGGTTTGTTATGAAATTTGTTCATGATATAAAATTAATATGTTTAATGATTGATTTTATTTATTATTGTTTTTTTATAATCACAATGTTTATATTTTACTTATCGCTTTAAATTTAAATGAATGTGACTATTTAAAAAGAACTGGGTTAATAATGTATATTATTGAAATTGGACTCAGTAAAAAATGGGTTTTTCATTGTGGATTATTTTTTTGGGTTAGTTTATTTAGATGAAGAAGAAAAATTATGTAGTGTTTTGATTTGGTCGGTACATTTGTTTTGAACCCCTAGTATGGGATTTTGTGATGTTATCTTATATAAATTCTATTTCCATATTATTCCTTTATACACCCCATAAAACCTGAGTACCAAGTGTTAGCACGCACATATATATTTATTTATTTTGGGAGTGTTTTCCATATCATACCACTTGGAGTATGGATGGATTTCTACTCACTCTTCCACACTCCCTCTTTTAGGTGTTTGTGATATGCATGGGATAAGATGGCCAGAAGTGAAAAGTTTCGTCATCTTATTTTGATGTGATGATATGTGATGGAAAATGTGTCTTTAGGTGAGATTTGATGGGATGGCTTATATTGGGAGAATTTCATGGCAGTAGGAGGGAACAAGGTTGATTTCTTCCAAGATCATGATATCTAACTACACTGGTTATGCTAATCTATTGGATGGGATGGATCAGGTTCCTGGCGGTGTGATGTGGTACGATTTAATGTAATTTGGAAGAGGTGGGTGCCTCTGAACATATGACTATGGGTTGTGAGAGTGGATAATCAGTAGGAAAGAGGTGTATTATTCCCAATAATAAATATTATTCCCAATAATTAATATTATTCATATTATATTACTACACTTGTATGAGTTACTTGGTGACTGAGACTTGGTGAGTGTGGTTTCATGGTTGGTATATATGTATATGTTTTTTTGGGTTACGATGTTTTCACCGGAATGAATTTGTATTCCCATTTCAATTGTGCATGAGAGACATTCGTTTTCCTAGAGAGAACACCTATATTCTCACCCTATTAATATAAAATGATTTTTTAATTTCTATTATTACTTCATAAAATATGCTAGAAATTAGTATCTTGGACCATTAGAAAATATTTATGTTGCCACTTAAGTTTTTTTTGGTGTTTACATTTGTAGAATATAATCTATATCAGCTTTACTTATACTTTTATGGTGGGATGGTTTCATCTTTCCTTTTTTATAATTTAATTGATTTTATTTCATTTGATTTATCATTTTATCCTCATCATGGTTGTATTATAAAGGGTAATTTATCCCATATGTTTTATTTGCATACCCATGTTTATATTCCCTAACCTAGTTCCTACTAGAGGTGGCCATTTGGAAATGTTATACTACTCCCATAATTACGGAATCTTTAGAGGGATGTGGTATCAACATAGTGGTATCAGATATGATTTTTGAGTGATATGAAGCATGTTAGAGTTATGAATTGTGAAGATTGTATGGGTTGTTTTAAAAAAAAATTAGTTGACGTTGGAGTGTGATATATCTATAGGACTCTGGATAAGACATGAGATTTTACGACCCCTTGTGATATTGTTCACATACTCTGAGATTATTTAATGACCATGAGAGGTGGAAAAACTTTCATGTAAGACACCTATGAGAGATACATGAATCATGGTGACTTCTGTTACCATATTATATGGGTATTTTGTGGGATTCGAAAAATGAAAAATGTAAATTAAAATAAATCATACGAAAATTTAGTAGTTCCAGGATTAGGAAATCATTGATTATATTTCATCTAAAGAACCTATTTTTTTGTCTTCATATAGATCAGGTACTAAAGGTTTAGTAGTATTACCTTATTGGTCACTAGAGGGTTGATCTAGTTGAGGATGAGGATCATTGGAAGTTGATGATGAATGATTTTTAGTAGTAGGATTTAGTTATGTTTGGGGGAAGTGTTTCAAAAGAGGATATATAGATCATGATAGAGGATCAAAATATTTCTATCAATTTGATCTGGGGCCTAATAGAGTGTTGGGTTCCCTTGATGGTTTTTCAGATGTGAGGATCTAAATGTATTTGTGGGATGTTATAACTTTTTTAACCAATTGAGGATAATGTTTCATAGGTCATCTTCTAGAAGTGGTTTTGGGAAGAGATCCATTCATTTTATGATATATTATGTGAAGAGGTAGGGTCGAATCTCTAATTAGTAAGGGAGTTTGTTTATGTGGATATTTTGGATCCAGTTCATATATTTCTATGTTCTAACCTATATATTTTCTCAGATAAGAAGTCTAGAGAAATAAATTTTGAAGAGTCACTCCATCCTTCGATATATATTCAGATACTTCTTTTACAATGAACTATTACTTGTAGATTTAAAATAAGGATGTTGTGGTCAAGAGGATGGACTCATGTGGAGGAATACCATGATTGGGGAACCATTAGGGTTGTTCAAGGTGTAGATATGTATGCTTCAATTCTTAAGCACTAGGGAATTCAAGGTTTTGACTTGATGAGGTCATTCTTAATAGCATCCCATATTTTCTTTTGGGGTTGGTTCTTTATTTTTTATTCTTGGGAACATCATACTAGCATTTTTCATCTCCACCATTCATAGAAATTTTTACCATATTCACAACTATCATCTCATGATTAGATTTCTAGTAGTTAATATGTTCCATAAAAACCTCAACATTAGTTACCGACAAGAATATTCTGACCATAGTTAATGTAGGATTATGATCCTCTAAGAGTAGATCTGGTAGGTATATGTCGACTTCCAGATGTACCTCACCCTAAGGGACATTAGCATAAACATTTTCATGGAGGTGGATGTCATCAGAGATGTATATGAGTTGTGTGTGTTCAGATATAGGAATTAGATGCAGCCTGACCAGAGGGGAGAAATATAATTCGAGATATGATATGTTTATTGTGTAACCCCATCTATGAATTATTTTATTCAAAGGCCTAAAAATACTATGTGTCACCCTCTTATAGTATGCGATCTAGAAATGGACATGGAGCTGCTTCTTGTGCCCCTAGTGTTGACTATACCAGTTGAAGGCTAGAACAACTTGTATTATGTTTGATTGGGATGCTTCCAGATGATTTGGTAGCATTACTCATGTGTGTATAATTTCTTATGTCACATGAATCTATACAATTTTTACTCCACATTGACTAGTTGTATTTGTTGTGTCTTATTGTTGACATATTCTATAAGATTTTCTTTTTCTCAGATTTATATGGTCCATGTGTCATTTTTTATGGCGATCAATTATGCTAGGAAGGAAATTGACAATTTGAGAGCCTTATTTCCTTCATGGCTATGTTGTATATGGAACTAGTAAACACATAAGTATTATAGGCTCCCAAGGTTCTGAGAGAGTTCCTGTATGTTTTCCATAAGAATGTTATGGCACCCCACCCACCTCAAATTGATGTAGTGTTCATGACAGACTCACAACCTTGTGCTTCTACAATACATATGTATCCATATTGGATGGAACATTCTGAGACGAGGGTTTTGATGATTCATATAGATGATATGATGAAAAGGGGTATCCTCTATCCCCATTTTTCACCATGGGGTGATCAATATGTAATGACCTAATCTTTTATAAATGAAATTCAACTTTTTGATGTATTTAAATTTCTTATTATGTAACATTTTTTTAGAAAACACATTAAATTATTTTATTTTATTATATCCTATTTAAAAGAACATTAATGTTGGTTTCTATTGATAGTATATATGTTTAACATTTATCACATGATTAGTCTTAATATTGGGTTATAACCAATCCAATTGATAGAAACAAATGAAGTGATGTCCTCAACCAAAAGGATCATACCCTATAAATACCATTTATCATAACATTAATGGGAGATTGAATAAATGTAATTTTCCCTCAAGATATTCTATAATAAGATTCAACTACTTAATCATGGGAGAAACCATTTATGGGAGAAGATCATGCTCATCATGATCATGACCAAAACCATGTTCGTCGAACTGCCCTGTGAAATTCCCACCATCGCAAACATTAACCATAGTGAGTTTTCTATTATAATAAAGGTATATGTATCAAGACCATATAAATAATATTATGTAAATTATTTTTTATATAATATTGAATATATTTTCATCATATTGTGGTTACTTTAAATATGTTTTTTTAAAATATAATAAATCAAAAATAGTATTTTTGGTAATATTCAATAGAAATTAATGATTTTATTTTGATTAATTAATGGATTTTTTTTGGTAAAAAAATATTAATAAAATATTTTGGTTAAATAATTATTATTGTATATAAAATATCATATAATATTAATAAATGAAAATGTAATTTTTAAAAGGGTTCAAACATAGTTATTGTAAAAAACGAGTATTTCCAAACAAATATTGGTTTCCATTATTAAAGTGAAATTCACATATTTAGAAAACGATTAATATAAAATGAATGTTATTTTTGGAATCGTTACATTAAAATCATCCAAAAATTATTTTTTCAAAACTTTTTGAAATAGTTGAATTTTCGAGTGAAAATTAAATAATGTATAAATATACCTTGTGTATTATGACATCATAATGGCCCATATGTGATGTAATAAATAATATAAAGGTTACCCACAACAAAATATATGTTTTACCTTTAAAATAATATGATTTTATGTTTATTTTATTAATTTTATAAATCCATTATGTATCCTCCAAAACCATTAATATATTTTACGGTTTTAAGACCATTTAATTAACAATATGAATCACCTCCACCAAATTAGGAGAATTATTTTATTATCTTTAGAACATGGAAATATAAAATAATGAGAACCACTCCCATTTTTTTCGTAAACATGGGAACATGCTATGGTATGGATTGAATTTTCTTGTTATTTTGTATGTATTGTCAAACACAAAATTAATAACTAAATACAACTCTTTTACCAAGATCATATTTAATGGAACTAAATCTCTTTGGAGAACAAACATACTCTACCATCCACTCTCTAGTGTTCTCCAAAGGAACCCCTAGTTTCTTTAGTAGCCCCTCCGAAGCATTTGTTGTCAGACACTAAAGTAAGGGATCTTTTTCTTTCTCATCTATATTCATGTATTTTCTTTGAATTATGTATTTTTTTCATCATTTTAATATGATGTGATATGTTATTAAGTGTCCCTATTAAATTAAAATTGATTTCAGAATGATGATAAAACCTTTTTTATCTAATTAATCCATTTTATGAACATTAATGCGATGTCATAATGCTTCCAAAATTTCTCCACGATTTTTCTAAGACAAAAAAATTGCATAGTGAATATCATATTAATTTATTATTAATTGTATTCACCTTTATATTCATAAAACCAATTTAATTTTGAATTATATGTATTTTTTCCATATTCCCTTATCATGGAATAATATAAAATGATGAATGCATCCATTTTTATGATATATGTGGCACTATTAAGCATGATAATGAAGTGAAAGTGATGGGTGCGTTAGGAATTATATAGAACTCCAATGCATTGGGAAATGTTTAATTCTAATGAGAAGTCAGATTGGGATAGAGTACAAACCTGATTCCTTTATAGGACTTTGTTCACCAAGATTTCATTTCGGGGTTTCCTTGACCTATGTTTATGATGCAGTGTTCTAAGTTGTTGCAACGTTTCAAATATTTCCCTTATGATTATCATGCTATATTATATCTCATTGTTCATGTTTATTATTCCTACAATTTTTATTCCCCATTGATAATTTTATTGTCTAATACTGATTCTTATTTTCATGTTATTCCATGTTTATTCACTTAATGGGATTTATAGCTCACCTTTTTGTTATATACGTTCCAAGGTTATCCCTTTCAGTTTTAGAAGCAATGGAATTTGAGAAGCATGATATAGAAGATATTAATAATTCTGTTATATCCTAGGATCAAGATGTTATTATAGGTACCTAATTCATAAGTACACTAGAGTTCTTGATCATCCAGGTTTTATTATGTGTATGTTAATTTAATAAATCATGTATTAATGTGAAATAAAGAACAACGTTGTTATAATTTGTAACAATGGAAATGATTAGTTATTTTTTTAATTAGGATTAGATAAATTTTGAAAAACCAGTTGGAAAATAAAAATTATAAGAAAACATCCATAAATATTTCTAAGTATATAGTAATTTGTTTATCAGGATAACAGATACTTGTCTGTATATTACAAGTGGACATGGTTTTGGCCCAAATATACCTAGGGGTAACAACTCTAACGAGGTTTTCCAAAGATGACTCAGTTTAATCTCGTACATGATAACGAGCCTTACTGTGCTTCTAGTTTAATAGTCCCAATGGATATGCTTTGGTAAAATCATATGATCTTAAAAAAATATTATTATGGTTTCAAAAAATACCCATAAGAATATAATTTAGGAAATAGATCATGTATAACATATACTAAAACCTATAAATTCATATGTTGAGTAATAATTGTAATTCCTATAATATCCCTTTATTTTCATTTTATTTCACCTTAATGTGTCTAATAGTATATAAAATACTCACCCCTAATTTTCCATTTTATTATGCAGAATGGTTGGAAATATGAGGAATCATGTGAACAACTGATATGATGGTAAATTTGATGAATACCCTCAAAGAGATTCTAAACCCTATAGGAGTGGGAATAATGAAGTTTATAATGTCACTCTATCAAAAGAATTAATTTATGAATAGTAACCTAGATAAAGAGGAGTTATTGAATCCCCTAATAGAGATCAATCTTTGATTTAGGGAATTATGATACAAACTAATATGACTTTTAATGGATCATTTGATACCTTAATATTGTTACAATGTATAAAATCCCTTGAGAAGATATCTTCATCCTCTAATTTACTGAAGAAGAGATGGTTCTACTAGATTTTAATCTTATGTTGGGAGAAGATGATCATTGATGGACATTTATTAGGAATATGAATCATGAGGAAGAGATTAAAGCGATGGAGTGGAAGGAATTTTGAAAATTGGTTTTCAAAAGATATTTTTCCTGCACTCTTAATCATAAAATATAAAGGTATTTCCTTTCCCACAATAAAAAAGATAACAAATATATCGAGGAGTATGGGGAAAACTTTCCATTACATGCATGATATGACTTCTTATTTTTCAGTATATTCGATTGAATGGTTGAACAATTATTTGTTTGTCTAAAACATTGGGTATGAAAATCCATGGTTATCTGAGACATTGATAGATATAGGGAAATATTTTTATGTACCCTCAAAGAAAAAATAGAGATCAGTGAGTCTTGAGGGTATCATAGTGATAAGGAGTAGAGAGTGGAGTTTAAATTTGGTGGTTTGATGGAGAAATATAATGGTGCAAAAAAAATTCAACTTCCCACTAGTCTAAGGTGAATAATTAAGCACCCAAAAAGTTTTCTTTCGGGAATGAGGAAATCCTTTCAGTGTGGGAAGGATGGAAACATAACTAAATATTTCTGTCAGGAGAAACCCACTAATGAAATAGAGGAATGAAATTATACAATCCACCCTCAACAAATTATTCATTTCTGTAATTCATGTAATGAAGTAAATTTTTAAAAAAATCCCTAATACAATGGTTTTAGAGACAACCAACAACCACCAATACATAAAGGGAGAGTGTTATCTGTCACAACCACTGATGTGGATCCTAATAATGATGTGCTGAAAAGTACAATAGTTTTTCAGTCAAGGATAGTGAACATAATTTTTGATTCTTGTTCTATGAAATAATTCATATCAAGAAATTTATTACATCCATTCAAAAACCACAACAAATCATGGAAATAGAGCTATAGGTGAAGATAAAAATGGGGAAATTTTTGAATCCTAAGTATATAACTCCTCCATTTTCATATATTTTTTGATAAAATTGCCAGATAACCTTTTGTACTCTCTTTAGTGGAATTTTATTAATTTATGGGTATAGATTTGATTTCATTATATATAACCAACATTAATTTCCACAAGAAGGAAATCACTCACCATTTTGTGAATCGACCCCTAATTATATACATGTGCAAGTAGAAAGAGAAATCATCCAGAAAATAAACATGACCATAATTGATATTATTTCCTGCAAACAATAATATCTAGATAAAATATAGAGTCTAAGGAATGAACCATCCTCTATGAAATTTTTATTATAATGGAATATGATTATGTGTATCCTAAGTAAATTCTGTTCATTCCATTAATCCGAGAGATTGAATTTTCAATTGAGCTTATACTTAGATAATTTTCATTATCTAAAACTCTATATCAAATAATTTCTATTTAACTTGAGTAGCTGCAGAAACAACTATATGATTATCTTAATAATGTGAAATACTCCCATGTGTTTCACCATGGGGTGAACTAGTCCTCTTCATCATGAAGAAGGATGAGTCAATGTACCTTTTGATTGATTATCATCAGCTCGACAAGATCGTGGTGATGATAAAGTATAATATTCCACACATTGATTACATGTTAAATCAACTACATGGAGCACAATACCTCTATAAGGAATGTCTGTGATTGTGATATTACCATGTTAGGGTGAAGAAAGAAGATATCCCGAAGACTTCTTTTCAAAAAGGGTACAAGTACTATAAATTCATAGTGATGACTTTAAGGATAACTAATTCTATAGAAATATTAATTTACATGATGAATATTGTCTTTATAGATTATCTTGACATATTTTCAGTATTATTTGTTGATTATATTCAATTATAATCCAAATTTATGGAGGAGTCTGAGGATCATCTGAGCACTATGATGGAGAATTTATGAATGAAGAATCATTATCCCCAATATAGAAAATGTGAGTTCTGGAAGGAAGTATCATTATTGGGGAATATCATCACAATAAATGGGATTTCTATAGACCCATCAAAGATAAAATCTATTGAATTTTGGACAAGGACAAGATATGTGATACATATTCATATGTTCCTTGGTTTATCATTGTATTATTGTCATATTTTATAAATTTCTTTCTATTTTCATACCCTCTAACCAATCGAAATCAGACTATAGACAAGTTTTATTAGAATGGACAATGTATAGATAACATCATGGACTTAAAAAGAAGTCTTATCCCTAAACCTATGATCAAACTACCAAAATGTGAAGAAATATTTGTAGTATCAGTGATAGATAGAATAAGGGATCGGGAAGTGTGATAAAGTACAATAACAATGTTGAAATCTATACATCATGGAAGTTGAATGTTCACGAACAGAACTACCCAATGCATGATTTGGAGTTGGCTATAGTGATATTCACATTAAAAATATGGACAAATGATATTTTTGGGGATAAGTGTGAAATATATATAGATCAAAAAATTTTAAATATATATTAACATAGAGGGAGCTGAATACGTTCCATGGAAGATGGTTATAGATGATTGAGGACTATAACTACTCAATATACTATAATCCATGTAATGTTAAAAAAGAGGCTGATAATCTAAGTATAAATTAACTAGAAATTATAAGAATGATGAGAATTCAAGGGGAACATATATTATTATATTTGGGCAGGGTGGATTTGAGAAACATAAATAAAGGAATATCACAAATCCATTCAGAAATGATCGCTCAAATGTCCCTTTTAGAGATGTTTAATGACGTTCATAAATATGATGTGGGAATTGAGAAGAATGTGGAAACAAAAAGGAATGGTAAATCCAAATAATTCAATGTTAAGGAAGAATAAGTCTTTAGATTTTTTCCACAACTATTTCTACCATAAAATATTTATTTAATAAAGGAAATTTTGGTTGGTGCACAATGTTTGTGTTTCTCCATTCACCTTAGATGAAAAATGATCTTGTAAAATCTCATAGAGCACTGTGGGTTAGACAATAAGAAGTAGGATATCACTGAATATATATCAATGTGTCTATAATGTTATCCCATTAAGGGTGAAATGAAGAAGTCTAAGAAGAGTTTTTAAACATTAACCATACCAAAATGGAAATGGGAAAATCTCACCATGGACTTTTTCACTAGACATTTGAAGACATGCATGGGAAAAATATTATCTAGGTTATGGGACACCAAATTATACTAATAAATCAGTTAACTAAGATTCAATAGGACTTCCCCCAAGATCAACATGTATGTATTTACATAGGTGATATTGGGAGAATGCATGGAGTACCACTAAATATTATTTCTGATCAAGATCAGAGATTCATATATATGTTCTGAAAATGTCACAAATATAATCTAAAAACTAATATGAACATTAGTGCATTTTATCAGGATGAAACTAATGTGCTATAGAAATATACTATTCAAACATTGGAAGACATGTTGAGAGCATGTTCTTTAAATTTCAATTCATGATGGGACCAACATCTTTCTCTAGTTGAGTTCTCTTACAACAACAGTTTCCACTAATGAATCCAAATGTCTCGATATGAAGATATTTAGTGGAAGAGGTGAAGAATATGTACATGCTGGTATGAATTTGGTGGAAAAAGATACTAGGTCCTTAAATTATCCTGTAAATGGTGGAAAAGGTGAAGAGCATTTAGTAAAAACCAAGGATGCTCAGATTCAAAAAAATAGATATACTGTCAATCATAGATGGTACCTAGTTTTTATGTTGGAGAAATGGTTTTCCTCTACATATATCCATGGGTTAAAGTGATGATTTTTGGGATAATGGGAATCTTTATTCCAAGCCACAATAGTCTCTTTGATATCCTTGATCGCATCAGAGCGATGGACTATCAACTTGCACTCCCACCCAACCTATCTCAAGTACATTCTGTTTTCTATTTATAGATATTGATAAAATATATAACATACCCCTAACAAGTAAATATATTGAGGTGGTACCATTAGAGAATGACCATTACTATGTGGAGAAGTTGATGATGATCTTAGATTGCAGAGACAATGTTTTATGGAATAATACAATGCACATTGTCAATGTGTTGGGGAGAAACCAAAATATTAATGAAGTTGCGTGGGACCTACAGGAGGGGATGGAATCGAGTTACCCTTATTCCTTTTATTTTTGAAAAATAAAATTTCAGCATCAAATATAACTTAATGGGGGGGTGGGAGATTGTAAGGACCCAAACTTTTATAAATAAAAATCCAGTTTTGTGTATTTTAATATATTATTAGGTATTATAGTTAAAATAAAGACATGTAATTATTTGGTTTAATTATATAATATTTAAAATAATGTTAAAAATAATAATTATTTATAATATATCCATTTAATAGTGGTAAAATTATTAGTATAAATATAAGGATTTAACAGATCCAGTTGATAGGAAAAATGATGTGATGACCTCAACCAGTAGGATCATACCCTAAAAAGAAAATTTATCAGAGTTTTTGAGGGATTTAACATCACTAGGATATTCCCTTGACACTTTTCAAGCTGATAACTGAAATCTTAACTATGATAGAAACCGTTTATATTAAAAAATTAACCTCATAGAGATCATGGACCAAACCATGTTCTCCGAACTGCCCTATGAAAGTCCCACCATCACGCACCCTACCCTTGGAGCATATGTTTGTGTTTTAAAGGGATATGCTTTAATACCCTAGAAATATGATTACGTATACTATTTTTTATAAAGTTATTAATATATTTTCATCCTATTGTGGTAACATTATCGATTATTTTTATTTTAATATAATAAAACACAAATAGTATTTTAGGGTAATATTCAAATTGAGTTAAGGAATTTATTTTCATAAATTAATGGATTTTTGAGATAGATATTATTTTAATAAAATATATTTATTAAATAATTTTTATTAAATATAAATTATCATATAATTTTTATGAAGTTAAATTTAATTTTTATAAGGATTCAAGAAATATTATTATAAAAAACCCACTATTTATCAATAAATTTCCATTACTATATTGAAAATGGAAATGAAAATATCTAATAAATTATTTTTCTAAATTTAATATTAATTTTTTAATCATTTAATTGAAATTATTCAATTGGTAATATTTCATAAATTTATGAGATAGTCAAATTTTCATATAAAAATTAAATACTGTATAAATATAATTTGTGTATTATGACATCATGATGACTCAAAAGTGATGTAAAGAATCATATAAATGGTATCCATGAAAAAATAATTGTTTAAAATTTGAAATAACTTGATTTAATGTTTATTTTATAAAATATGTAAATCCCTTATGAATCCTCCAAAACCATTAATATATTTTATGGTTTTAAAACCATTTATTTAAGAGTATGACTCACCTGCACATATGAATGGGTATTAGATTACTATTATTGGACCATAAAAATATAAAATAGTGACATCCAATATGATTTTTAAGAAACCATGTTCAAAAACCATCAGATGGCTTTTGGATTTGGTTATATTATTAAGTAGAGTCCAAATATTAAATAATAATGAAATCCCTTTCTTTTATAATATAAACAAACACAATCACCAATTTATATTCACTTAAATTCCTTGGTTAACTTCCATACTCTAGGTTAAATTGTATATAGCTCTTCAATTGCACCCCATTCTATCAATAATCTTATATCAATCATTTGGTGTAACATACTTACATATGGGATATTTTCATTTCTTCTCTTTATTAAAGTATCTCTTTTTTGTTATGTATTTTATCATCATTTCCTTCTGTCATGATATATTATTACATATAAAAATAAATATAATATTTATTTAAAAATTATTATATACCCATTTCATTCTCATCTACCCATTTTATTATCATTAATGTGATGGAGATATATTGCCAAAATTTCACCCTGATTTTTCCATGCCAAAACAATTATTTAGGGAATACCATACCCATTTTGTATCAATGGTAATCACCTTTATACACATATACCTAATTTAGTTATTATAGAAATTTATCTATTATGAACTCCTTTATCATGGAATAAAACATGATATTTCATGATTCCATGATGTATAATCTATGCGGCTCACATAAGCAAGAGAATGAAAGGAATGTGATAGGTTCACCCAGAATTATAAAGCACTCCAACAAATTGTGTGATGATTTCTCTCATGAGATGTCATGTTGGGATAGTGAGTGATGATGATTAATTTTTTAGTTTTTTTCTACCATGATTTCTGGTAGTCTATCCTTGTTCTATGTTTATGATTTAGAGTTTTGTGTTGTTGTTTCATTTCCTATATTCCCTTTATGATTATCATGTCATATCTGGTCTCATTGTGGATTTTAATGATTCCTACTATTTTTTCCCATTTATATTCTTATTTTATAACAATAAATATTATATTTATGTTATTCTATGTTTGTTTCCTCACTGGGATTTATATCTTACCCCTTTAATATGTATGTCCCCAGGTTATCTCGTGCAATTTTAAAAGAAATTAAATTTTAAAAGCATGTTAAGGATGTTTTTAAAAATGTAGTAATATCCCATTTTCATGATGTTATTATGTGTAGATAATTTACAATGGTACTTCAATTATAGATCATCCAAGATGTACTATGTGTACTTTAATATAATAAATCATGTACTAAGGTGAAATAATTAATAGGATTGTTATACTAGTGTTATTCACTAATAAGGTTGATGATAGTCTACGGTTTTGCATAGACTATTAGAGTTTAGACCAGGTGAATATCAATAATTAACATCCCTATATTTGGATAGATGCTATTTTTTTACCATTCGATGCAATAATACTGGTTATTCATGATCAATCTATGGTTTTTATATTACCAGTAGTGGGTGACTGAATGAGATACCCAAAAGACTACCTTTAGTTTATGGTATGGGACATTAAGTTTATGGTATTTAATTTTAGTTTCACTAATGCACCTGCTGTGTTCATAGGGATTTTAAAATATATTTTCCATGATTTCAGGATATGTTCATCATCACATTAATCAATGATTTCTTGATATACTCATTGTTAAAGGAGGAAGATTATAATAAAAATAGAGTTCTTTTACAGTTTATTTTTTTCCACTTACTCAATGTAATTTTTTCCATTTTTATAATTTTGACATGATAGGTGAATTTCATGGGGAAGGTGGTGTCAATGTAGGTTTTTTAAGTAGAATCACCAATGGTTGAGGTATTTGTTTCATTTGAAGCACACAATAATGTTGCAGACATTTATAGATTATTCGGTCTGACAATCTATTATATATGTTTTTTCATTAATTCTATTTCTTTTAGACCATTTTAAATCAATTACAAGGAAGGAATATGATTTTATGTGTTACTTTAATTTTCTGAATCTTTTAACATTTTGAAGTTTTTTTTGTTTGTTCTCTAAATCAATTGATGTTGGATGATGGGGTTTTGTTTCATGTTTAATTTGACATGTCTTGTCGGGGGTTGGGATGGTTCATGGAGCATAATATAGAAATTAAATCTTATTATGTTAGGAATTTACTCCCTCATGGGAAAAAATATATTTTCCACGATATTGATCTTGTTATATTTGTGTTTTTTCTGATGTTTTGGAGACATTACCTCATTGGGGAGTGCTTTGTGGTCTTCACAAATCACAAGAGTTCTACTTATGTATTTTCTCAGCATGATCTAAATTTGTTACATTAGTGGTGTATATAATTATTTTTGGAATATGATATAAATATATATTACACATCCGGAATTTTGAATGAAACTTTCATTGATTTGAATATATTGTCATATGCGTATGTTTTTCGGGAGTCTGAGGATACTTGCAGAGTGATGGAGTTGATGGCATCCCTGAAAATAATTGCTAGGGTGGATGATGGAAGTGGTTCCCAGTTTCAAATTAATATTTAATCTTTATTAATATGGCAGGCGGTGTAGACTCAATAGGGGAAAAATGTATTGGTGAAGTGTGATCGTGTAGTCTATGGTGATTTTACAAAGGGATAGTCATAGGATGGTCAGAACTAGATAGTGTTTCACGGGAGAATGTGAATTCTGACCATGATGTGGGAGGGAGTCCTTCTTGAAAAAAATAACTCTTTTTTTGAGGTACACTTGATAGTTTCCAAGATGTAAAATGATTTTTGAAAAAATAATTAGTTCTGAGGGATGAAACCCGAAGTTATCGAGAATGTGGTTTGGTTTCTATTTTTTTTAGTAGATATAGGACAAGAATGGTGTTCCTAGAGGTTTTTTATGTCCTGGAATATACCAGAGTACAAACAGGATGACTTGTCAATGGATTTATTCCTAGGGTTACACCATGCATGGGGACATTGTGATGCTATCTGAGTAATTCTGTATCGATTAAAAAAATCATAGAAATTCTTAGCGATCATGTAGTCTTGGAAAAGTGTTATGTGCATGAGATGGTGTAGATGTATGTAGTACCAAAATCCATTATCTCATATCAACAGACATTCTACCAAATCAGCCTATAATGGGTTTCAACATGATTTTGGAACTCAGTTATGCCTCATCAATTCATTCCACACTCATATGGATGGGAATAAAGAGAGGGTTATCCATCAACTAGAGGACATATTGTAGGATATTATCTTGGACTTCATAGTATTTTGGGCATTAAAAATACCTTGGATGTGTTTTTTATGATAATAGATGTCATTCACCCATTTTATTATCACATTTTGATGCATTTAATGGGATTCCAGGTCCTTGTCCATTGTTCTAGGATTTACTTAGGGAATCAATTGTTCTTAGAACCAACGTGATCCAACAAATGATAGAAGATTTTATGTTCATTTGGGAGAACATGAAATCAGAACATGAACAGAAATAGTCTTATTCAAATAATATGAGGATTCCCTTTTTCTTTGAGGTTGGGACATTTTTTCTTGTTTGTATCCCTTAGATGTGGGAAGTAGATATTCTATAGGGGGAGTAAGGTCTCTCCTCATTTTATTGTTCCCTTCAAGTTATTGGGTCATTTTGTTGAAGTATCGTACTATTGGGATATTCTACCATGACTATACTAGACAGATTATGTTTTACATATCTCTCAGCTCTACAAATATTTTCATAATGACTCACATGTCATTAACCGGGGATAGTAAGATATTGGGGTTGACACAACACTTTTTCAGCAACTATTAGAGATCCAGGACAGTCAAGAGAAGGTTCTAGGAGTATAAATAATTCCTTTATTTCACATTCTAAGAAGGCATGGTGCCATAAAGGATAGTATTTCATAGAACGGGACAGGATTCATTCCATGTAGATGGAGTTTTTGTGTGGTTTTATGATATTTTATTCTTTTTTTTCATTGATGTTGTTTTTTTCTAACTTCTATTTTATATGGTATGTGATTTTCCCTTTTTATATGATATGTAATAATAATGTTTCGTATATAAAATCAGAGGAAAATATTCCTAATCCAGAAAATTTTACTACAATAGAATTTATTCTTTGTGGGTGAGTCATTTCCACAAAGAGACGACAATGTCTTCACATAGAGGATAAAATTTTGTTATTTTTTGGTTCAGGGCAGTGTGGTTGGTCATGTTTGCGGTCGTGTTTCTGATCTAAATAGGTCCTTAATATGTATATCAAGGGATGTTTGTTCCAACCCATTATATATTTATTTTATAGTTGGTCTTATATTACTAAGGGTGAGTATTGTTTGGTAGGTATCTTCTTTAAGGGATTAGACCTTATGACCCATTAGTTTGTAGAAAATATGACAATTGTGGTCTATTAGGGAAGTCTGGGTTATATTTGAAGATAATGGTGGGATTCTTGTGTTAGTTCATCTATGAATGTAGGTCATGGAAAGGAGTAGTAATTTTTGATGGTATGCAATTTTTAACAGTGATTCATCTCATGCTATAGGTCATGTATGACAGTAGATCATTTCTTAAGGTAGTTCTAATAGTGTGTCATATCTGATTGGAGGTCATGGAATGTAGTAGTTCATCACTGTGCGTATATATTTTTTTATTTTTTGACATTTATGATGGAACTCCATCACTAAAATTATGGTGTGGCTAATGGTATGTCATATCTGGTGGTGGTAGTGAGAAATGTTTCTATTTTTTCAATACATTCAAAATTTTATATTTTATTAAATTTATTTTACAAAAATGGATTTTACACCCAAATTAATTAATTTTAAATCTTTTTAAAATGGATGAATCATATAATAAATTTCTAAAAAAACATTGTTCGTATTAAATGTTTAATTTGTACATATTTAATGATATGATATATTAAGGTCCAATTTAAACCATATATAATATTGGTGATTCAGGATCTAATATTTCAAAATAGATGAAATTTTATTAATTATTTTGGATTAATTTCTATTGATATGGGTGAACCATTATTATTCTTCCCATTGATTGATGAAACTTTGTTTCTCTTGTTGGTTTGTGTTTCCCTAAAAAAGTTTCCTTATATACCGGCACCCCTTTTTTTGGTGAAGCAAGTTGGTATAAAGATTCATTCATCTATGTTAGAATTACTCCATTTATCCTTCCTTTTTATCACGTGGGATGTGTTACCCATGTTATATATTGGGAAGATAGTTTAATCTATCTTTAAAATGATAATTAATTTGTTTAGTAGATATGGAAATGGTTAGGGGGAAGATTCACTTTCTTTTATATTTTTTATATTGTGATATTGAGATTATCTATGTTAGTTGAATCAATAAAAACCATGGTAGTTGGTATCCCCTATTTTATTATTTATATATATTTATTGACCATTTGGGTGATTTTTTGTGAAACCACTATAATTAAATGGTTAAATATGTATATTCAGTGAATGAAAGGGATGATGGTGGATCTAGTGAATTGTGTGATAAAACCAAAAAAAATGAATTATAATTGAATAAAAGTCACTATTCTTGATATAAAAAATGATATGTGTGTTCTGTAATATGTTTTTGTATTTGTTTATGTGTTGTGACATGGTTATGTTGTTTTTAGGTTGGTGGATGTTGTAGGGTTATGAAGCGTAGTTGCGATGGGGGTTGTGTTACAAATTTGATGTAGGGTCGTAGTAGATTTGGTGGTGTGGTTGTGTAGTGGGGCTATGATGGTGATTGGTTATGTTAGATTCTCGAGTAGTAATAGAATTAAGTTTGAGATAATGATATCAAATCAAGAATTCTTAATGAACAATTTAATGGTGGGTCATGTGGTTAAAAAGGATAATTACTATATAATAACTAATCTGATATACAAAAAAGATTGGAATGTTTTAATTGAAATGTGTTGATAGAGGATAATATGGATATTTCCTTTAATCGAAAACGGTTTTTGGACCATTGAGTTTTCATTGGATTTATGTATTCAAATGTAGAAAAAAGTGATGGAGAGTGTTGATTTGGTTGATACCATTGTTTTTAACACATTGTATGGTCTTGTGTGTAGATATTTTATATAAATTATATTTCCATGTGATTTCCATTGAAGCCCACCTAATGTTGGGTACCTTATTAGCCACTGAATTAGGCTAATATTAATTGTTAATATATATTATATTTATGTGATTAATTATTCATAAACACCATTTTAGTGCATTTTATACTTTGAACATTATTTCATATTATATTTGCAATTCCTTATTAAAATGCACTATTACATGGTTCATTTTTTTAACATCTTTTAAATTACCCAAAATGGACTTGATTTTATTTTCATGTTTTATATTCAGGTATCTAATGATACAAGTAAGAATTCATAATTTTTAAGTATATGAAGATTCACATTGCAAAACCACCAGATGGGCTTTCATGGAAACACATTTTGGGAAAAGTAAAATGGACATCAGCTCAATAAAGATCCTGTATGGGTCAGTATAAAATCCCAATGATTCTATAAATTTATTTAAAGACAGATGATAACGTGGGGAACATATCATTTAAATGTGGCCAAAGCTAATTCATATGTTTGAATGGTGTTCCAGGCGGACCAAGTTGAAGATAAAATTCTGGGCCCGATTGTACGGCCCAAAAAAAACATCCTACCATTTTAAACATATCTCGCAATACATTAAATATTTTGGGCTTCCACATTACATACAGTTAGGGTACATCCGTAGATCCATTTTTGACTTCTATGTCCCACTATAATTATGCCATCTAGAAGGACATATAGGCGCCTATTTTCAGTGGATGAAATCTGGCTATAACTTCAGGGGAATTGTGGAAAAGTCACCTCTCTCTTACTTTCCACAACCCGAGGCCTACCATGAGGAGACTTGGACATATGAGGTCTCGACCCAAGGATATCAAAATGCCTATATATGGATGTGGTTTTGGAGGATTGAGGTATCTTGGAGCTTTGTTTTCATTGAAATGTTATTATGACGATTTATCTATGTAACGTTCTTCTTTTTCATGTAAGTTGTTCGAATCACCTTAGTTCTTAATAAATTTTTTTCATTTCCACTAATTCTATTTTCATTTATATCACTTTGATATTATTAACTTATGGTGTGAATTTATTCACACCATGCCTTGTGATATTCTTCACACAATGATGGAGGGATTGCTTTCTTTTTATGGGTTTTTACTTCTCCAATTCCTCCCTCATGAGTCTAATTTCTGCTACCATTGAAACCATAGAATCAATGGAGGGATTACTCTTTTATGGGATATTCCAAAGGAGTATCAAACAGATGGATTTTATTTTATTTCTCAATCTCTAAATGTTATTGATTTCTCTTACATGGGTTTCTTTTATTGAAGGATTTTCTCTCTTCCTCTTACTTATTGAATTTTATCGCCCCACATTTAGGTGATAATAAGTTGATTTACCATGGAGTGCTCATGAAAATGATCCTACAAGTGTATATGTGATTAAAATCTATTTGTGAAGGTTCTTAACTATTTTGTGATGTGGTTAGTGTGAAATCATTAAACGAATCCTACTTGAGTTAATGAAAATGAAATTGTAAAAACAAAGGGAATCCATCCAATCCACTACAAGTGATAACCTAGGATAAACTCATTCTTTTAATTTGAAATCACTTAACTTTATTAGAGTTCACTTACACCCACCTAATATCAACCCATTTTAGCCACATCATAGCAAAAAACTGTCCATATAATGTATGTTTCTATAGGTTTCTTCTTAGGTCTCTGAGGATTCGACAACCCAAGCTAAACAACAAGCAACCGCTTAAACCTAAAAACTTGGGTAAATTTGGGCGACACAAAATTTTGGTGCCATTTATGCGGACCCAAGTAATTCATCTTAAACACCCATTCTATTCTCCCCCATTTATTCTATTCGCATCGAAATTATCTTATATTTTCCCTTTCTCGTTTTTTTTCTTTTGCCGCATCTCTGCCTACACTCGTGACCAATCAAACTGTCTAGTTAGGGTGGATAGTATTGGGGTTGGGGAGTCAAGTACACCAATAGAACTGTTTACATTAGATCATAATCTTCTTAATAGTACAAAGTCAAAAATTGAGCCCATTTAAATGGAATTTCATTAAAGAAACCAACCCATAAACCCGAGTGGGAACCAAAATGGAAATCCAAATGAGGCGGCCCCAAACTTGGGGAATGCAGTCGATCAAACCATGAATGACCACCTCACTCCATCCTGGACCAATGCCCCCTCATGCATTAGACACAATTCCCTAGAAGATTCAAATTACATATTTAGACCCCATGTCCTAAACTACCTTCCCACATTCCATGGAATGGAGTCCGAGATGCCCTACCGTCAAATTAAGAAGCTCAATGACATTGTAGAAACCATGTGGGAGTCAATTAGAATCTACTATGATTAGGATATTTCCTTTTTATTTAAAAAATCTAGATAAAAATTGGCTAAAAAATTTGATACCATGATCAATCAACTCTTGTGAAAATCTAAAAGGAGAATTCTATAAAAAATACTTTCCCCACCACAAAACAATTGCACTTAAAAAGAGAATCCAAAACTATTTTGAAAAAGAGGAAGAGTCATTCTACAAAACATGGGATAAGTTCAAAGACACTCTAAAAATTGTTGTACACCATTGTTTTTCTATTTATGAACAAGTGATAATTTTCTATGAAGGGTTGGGTATAGGGAACAAACAATTCATTGAAATGATGTGTAATGGAAATTTCAAAAACAAATCCCCAAATAATGCTTACTAGTATCTAGAAATCCTTGCTGAAAAAAATAAAACATGGGGAACATCACCTTACTATGAGAGGCCACCCAAATCTGGTGAAATTCAAACACTTATAGAGGAGGAAAGCCTTAGGGAAAAACCTGCTGCACTCACTAGGAAGGTCGAGGAGATCGATCTTAGGAAGGTCCATAGAATTCAAACTGTTCACCCTATTTTCACAATTTGTGACAAACATGACCACAAGAATGACAACTACCCAACCATACCTTCCATTAATGATGTTCTTCTATGAGGACCACAAGAAGAGTTCAATGCTCTAAACTTTCAAAATCCCCAATACCAAAACACATTCAACTCAAGGTATAATGACCACCCATTCTTTCATTGGAAAGATAACCAACAACCTAGCCAACCACACGGACCAAACCCATACACTATACAAAATTTCCAAAACCATAAACAATTACAGCCACAACTAGTCCAATACCTACATCCTCCTATCCAATACCAACAACCCATCCAACAACCAATGTATCCTCCTGGGAAAAACCAACCAGCATAAGACCCTACTCAATTAGTCCCTATTCCAATCCTTGAACAGTTTTGTAAAAAAATGGACAAAATAGACACAGAATTATCTCCCATTAAACAAGAACAACAATCCATAAAAACTAGAAAGGCACCCATGCCTACTCAGGTTGTACCGTCCACAAATTTAATGGGAGAGTCATGTTACACTCAAACAACTCAGGAAAAACTAAAGGCTGTGAAAATTTTAAGAAATTGAAAATTATTTGAGAAACCTAAAAAAATAAGTCAGAAAAATTTGAATCTTCAAACTCGAATGATAATTCAAATGAAACACAAGATCAATTTTAGGAAACTGATAACAATATGAAAGAACCAAACCTTCAAAAAAAGACCCACAACCTACAACATTTCTTCAATGAATGAGGGGAAAACCAAGCCTGAATTGAATGAAACATTGAGGGAAATATTCTCACAAGTCCAGTTAAACATTCCACTCTCTTATGATATTCAAAACATTCATGCATAATAAAAATACTTTAAGGACATCAGCACATTTAAATGGAAATTCTCACATTAGAACAAAGTCCTTCTAGCAGCAAATGTTATCAGAAAAATCCAAGGAACCCTTCCACCAAAGATGAAGGGCCCATGATTTCTTTACCTCAATGTTGAACTAGGAGAGAACAAATTTGTCAAAGCTTTGGGTGACCTAGGTGAGAGTGTCAATATCATTCCTTATGCTTTGTACTACTAGTTAGTCCTAGAAGATCTCAAACCCACATCTGTCACACTTCAACTTGCTGATCATAGCATTAAGGTTCCAAAGGCAATTTTAAGGGATGTTCTGGTAAGAGTAGAAAACTTCATATACCATGATGACTTCATTTTCATTGACAAAAATCCTATATTAGACAACAATGAAAAAACAAAATTATCCTTGGTCATCCCTTCCATGCAATAATAAACTCTGTTATCCAAGTCTGAAATGGGAACATGGCCATCACCTTTGGAAACATGATTCTAGACTTGAACATCTATAATGCAAGCTCACAAATAGGGGACGATGATGAAATTCATGAAGTAAACTTGATAGGAAGTTCTGATAATGAATCCATAGAAAATCAATGAATATTTGAGAAATTTTTAAGTCGGGATGAGATTACTTTCCTTTTTTCATGTTAAGAAAGTTTATCTCCTTGGATAGAATCACTTTCAGATTTCTCCTATGATGAAATATTATGACCAACAGTCATTGAAATCTTTCAGGAAACCACATTCATGGAGACCACTCCAACTTCCTTAAATAAATCTGATCAAGACAATATAGTAGCTGAAACTTCTACATGTGGGGAATCAATCCTATCTGAAACTCTAAAAAAAGAAATTGATCTTGAACCAATGTACCAATATTCTGCTGATGTTTTGATCCAACCTGATCTTGAATTGAAAAAACATACTTCTACACTTATGTGTGCCTTCCTAAGTGAAAATGGAACACATCATATTGTCATTTATTCTTCTCTTCTAGATTATCATGAGAGGATGATTCTAGATGTACATAGGAAACTCATGAAATCCACTGGATAGAACCTATATGATATTCTTGGGATTATCCCACTTATCAACACTCATAGGATTGTTCTGAAATCTGATTCAATGCCATATTTTCATCCTCAAGAGCGACTCAATCCTAATCCCATTGAAATAGTGAGAAAAGAACATATGAAATTGTTAAAAGCTGTTATCTTATATCCCATAGCTGAGAGTGAGTCGGTCATCCCAATCCAAGTTGTTCCAAAAAATGCTGGAATCACTGTGATAACCAATAAGGATGGTGAGATTCTTCCAACAAGGGTGAGTAGTGGCGGGTGAGTTTTTATCGACTATAAGAAGCTAAATTCATTTACAAATAAGGACCATTTTCCCTTATCGTTAATTGACCAAGTCCTTGAGAGAGTCACAGGTCACGCCTTCTACTGTTTCATTGATGGGAACTCATGGTATAATCAAATTGAGGTCTCCCAAGAGGATCAAGGGAAGACTACATTAACATGTCCATTTGGAACCTTTTCTTTCAAACGCATGCCCTTCGGGTTATGAAATGAACCTAGAACCTTCCAGTGGTGCAAGATGGGAATATTTTCAGACATGGTAGGGTATTTTCTAGAGGTACTTATGGATGACTTCTCAGTGTTTTGGGATAAATTTGAGGGATGTATAAGGAATTTGGAGAGAGTCTTTTCAAGATGTGAATAAAATAATCTAGTCCTAAACTGGAAAGAAGCCATTTAATGGTTAAAGAGGGACTATTACTTGGCCATCTAGTCCCGATTAGGGGGATTGAAGTTGATAAATACAAGGTTGACATCATTCATCACCTTCCATCACCATAAAATATCAAGGAAGTGAGGACTTTCTGAGGACATGCTGGTTTCCATAGAAGTTTCATTATGAATTTTAGCTCTATTTCTCGAACAATTTGTTCCCTATTGGTGAAAATTGTCTATTTTTATGGACAGAAATCTGTGAGGAATCTTTCTATACACTCAAGTCAGCTCTTATATCTCCACCTATCATGCAGTCTCCAAATTTGAAACATTATTTTGAGCTCATGTGTGATACGAGTGACTTCACTGTAGGAGCAGTCTTAGGACAATAGTGTGAGAAAAATCCATGTGTCATTGATTATGAAAGAAAATCTTTAAATGATTCACAAAACAACAACACCACCACTGATAAGGAGTAACATGCTATTGTTTTTTACTTAGAAAGATTTAGGTCCTACCTCTTAGGATCCCCCATCACTGTGTTCACTAAACATTCTGCACTAAAATACCTCTTCCAAAAACAGGATGCTAAGGCTAAACTGGTTAGGTGGGTCCTTCTATTACAGGAACATGACCTAACAATCAATGATAAAAACAGTGTTGAATTTTTCTTAGACGATCATATCTCTAGGATGGAATTAAAAGAAAACTCTAATCACCTTTCTATGTCAGATTCTTTTCTGGATGAGAACCTCTATTAAGTGAGTTATTTCCCATGATATGCCGACATAGCCAACTTCTTAGTTATAGGATTCATTCCAAAATTCATAAGGACTCAAGATCGAAGGAAAATCCTTTCTCATGTCATGATCTATGTGTTTTATAATCCATACCTCTATAAGTTTTGTCCTAACCCAGTCCTTATGAGGTGTGTCCCAGAATCAGAACAAGAGTCCATCCTTAAATTCTGTCATATCGAGGCATTTGGGGGTTACATTTCCTCCAAGAAAACATCTTCTAAGATTATTTAGTGTGGTCTATTCTAGACCACCCACTCATGGGACTCCTACAAATTTTTTTAAATTTTTTCTATGTGTCAAAAAGTAGTGTTCATCACAAAAAAAGAATAAAATGCCAATCACTCCATCTTAGTGGTTGAAATCATTGATTTCTAGAGAATCAATTTATGGGTCCCTTCCAAAACTCTTAGGGACATCTGTACATCCTTCTAGCTGTCGGTTATGTCTCCAAATGGGTTGAGGATATTCATAGAAAATCCAATGATCATCAAACTCTGATTATATTTCTCAAGGAAAACATCCTCTCTAGTTTTGGAATTCATAGGGCTATCATTAGTGATCGTGGAACTCATTTTTTCAATCGTCTTTTCTCAGAACTCATGGAAAAGTATGGAATTTCTCACAATGTGTCCACTTATTAACACCCATATACCAATGGTTAAGCTAAGTTATCCAATCGAGAAATCAAACAAATTCTTGAGAAATATTTTAATCCATTTATGAAATATTGGTCGAGAACACTCGTAGATCCTCTTTGGGCCTATCGAACCACATATAAAACCATTTGAAGAATGTCCCCATATAGATAGGTTTATAGTAAATCATACCATCTTCCAGTGGAGATTGAACATAAGGCCTTTTGGGAAATTAAGAAAATGAATTATGACCTCTCATTGTCCAAAACAAAACGGAAATTATATCTCAATGAACATGAAGTACATAGGATGGGGGTTTATGAAAATTCAATGATCAATAAAGCTAATGAAAAATACTACCAATCTCGAAATATTAAAAAAAACACCTTGTACCGGGTAAACCTTTTTTTTACATTTCTAAACTTCATTTACACCTAGGAAAGTTGAGGTATATATGTTCAGGTCCAAACATAGTGCATATGGTGTACCCCCATGGGGCTGTAGAAATTCAATATCCCACCAATGGTCAATCCTTTAAACTTAATGGTTATAGATTCAAACAATTCATTGAACCATTCCAAAAAAATGAAGTTGATAAGAATGTGTGTGAACCAACCTTAACTAAAGAAAATACTTAAATAATTAAGGGTCTAAGTTGATCTAGACACATTAAACCAAAGTGCTGCATGGGAGGCAACCCATGGTTTTCATCATTGATAATCATCCTTTTTAAAAAATAAGATTAAAAAATATATTTTATATTAAAAAAATACTTAACTCATCATATGATAGTACCATATACTATTAAACTGTTCTTATACTATGAGTATGTATGGGTATGAAAGGGGAGCTCCCTATTCATCTGTGTCACATGGTGTGATCCTTGAGTAATTCTTTACCCAAAAATTTAAAAATAAGACAATCTATCATCAATTAATTTTATGGTTTTTATGTTAAAATTAAAAAACAATATATATATATATATAATAAAAATTATATATATATATATAAGAAAACACAGTAGGTCATGGGGAAAACCCAGTCACAACCGGTGAAGTCGCGAGGACATGAACTCGGGACCGAAGGGAGACATGGGAGTGCGCCTACCACTGACCTACGAGTTATTGTATTTAATTTTTCTACAATTTTTGTATATATACATAAATTTTACTTTTATAATAATAATAATAATAATAATTATATATATATATATAAATATATATATTGTTTTGTATGGTTTGTTTGTTTGTTTTTTCTTTTTCCACTAGGGAACACTGCGAGTGACATGGATATCAAAGGACTAAATTGGAGTATCACAATCTTCATCTTCAACCACCGGGCGACTTCAATCCATGATCCTCATTTTCAATTTCCATTTTAAACTCCCCTTCTCTGCCTCTACCCCCTTATAAATTCTCTTTTCTTCAAACAATAAAGATAGAGTTATTTTATGTTGTGGAAGAGATGAAATTAAAAAATTTATTTTGTTTAAATTTTTTTGCATTTGTGTAAAAAAAATGATTTGAAAAAATGTGTGTAAATTGAAATAAAAATTACTTTAACTTTGAACAAGATAATACACATTCCACACTTTGAAACTGAAGATCAAATAATTTAGCATGTCCTGATTCTATTTTTAATCCACGTAAAATTTCATGAGCATAGATTTTGGAAAGTGTGGCTGTCTAATGTGATATTTCATCATTTATATTTTCATCCAAATAGAAAAAAAGAGATCACAATGCATGTACTCTGGACAGTCGGGTGTTAGATAGAGTTCATGGGGTCCCCATAATAAATAGCATCAGTTTGGCGATCATTTTAGTTTTGATATGAGTATGAAAAAAAATATAAAAAACAATAAATTTGTGCTTAGAGCAATAAAATGACCTAATGAATGGCTTTCGACACTTGGGGATCATGAATCCATAGTTGTTTGGCCCAGAGTAAGTAATTTTATCTCTATTTGTGGTAAATTGACATTGTTTTTGACTATGATAACTATAGATGATGCCCGAGTATGTGGGAATCACTTGGTTCCCTAAGGTCTTTGAGCATTGGAGTCATCCACAAAGTCTCACTATAAGGGTTGACTCTTTTGTGTGCAATTTACATTACCATGGAAATGTTGAAAAATATTAGATACTCATCTTGATATTCAAATGTGATTCCAACTAGTGCTTCCATCATTTCCCCCTTGAATAAATATTAACCTCCATGTCTATTGTGATACACAACACATCCTCATACTTAATTGATATTGGATGAAATGTTGCGATGAATTTGAAAAAAGGAATGAGCATGTGATTGGGATCTTCTTATGAAATAATCTTTTATTAAAATATTTTAAGGGGTTTCATAGTTGTATGGTATATGTGTTTTTGTGATCATTGTGTATTAAAATGTTTTTGGAAAAGGGAATTCGAATTTCATATTTTTGGGAAACATTTTTCTCGGGTCCAGAAAAACTAAAGTTGGGGGGGGGGGGGGTTGTGATTAGACACTGAATGAGACTAATATTAATTGTTAATATATATAATTTTTATGTTCTTTATTATTCATAAACAACATTTTAGTTAATTTTACACTTTGAACCATTATTAATATTATAATTGTAATTCCTTCTTAAAATGCACTATTACATGGAACATTTTTTAACATCATTTAATGTACCAAAAATGGCCATGATTTTTTTTCATGTTTTATTTTCAGGTCTCTTATGATACAAGGAAAAATTCATACAATTATCTAAATATTCTCATTGGAAGACCACTAAATGGGCTTTCATGGAAACACATTCTGGGAAAAGTAAACTAGACAACGGCCTAATAAATAAGCTGTAGCGGCCAGGAGCCAAGCCCAATGATTCAGAATATTTAACAGAATATAGATGAAATCATGGAGTACATTTAATAAAATAGTGGTCAAAGCTAATTCAGATGTTTGAATGGTGTTCCAGACGTCCCAAGTTGAAGATAAATTTCTAGGCCAGAATCTCCGGCCCAGAAAAACATCCCTCCATTTTACACATACTCGTAATCCATAAAATATTTTGGGCTGAAACATTACAGAGGATTATGGGACATCCAGAGATCCATTGTTTTATTCTATGTCCCTCTCCAATTCCTCCCTCACGAGTCTACTTTCTGCTTCCATTGAATCCCTAGAATCAATGGATGGATAAGTCTTTTTTGGGATGATTCAAGGGAGTATGATGGGGATTGATTTTATTTTATTTCTCAATCTCTAAATTTTATTGATTTCGTTTACTTGAGTTTCTTTTATTCAAGGATTTCCTCTCTTCATCTTCCTTATTGAATTTTATCTCCCTACATTTATGTGATAATAAGATCCTTTACCTTGGAGTGCTGATGAAAATGATCCTAAAAGTGTATATGTGATTAGAATGTGTTTTTGAAGGTGTTTAACCAGTAAGTATTGTGGTTAGTTTGAATTCATTAAATGAATACTACTTGAGTTAATTAAATTGAAATTTTTCAAAAAAAGGAATTCATCCAATCCACCCCAAGTGATAACCTAGGATCATCTCATTATTTTAATTTGAATCCACTTAAATATCTTATAGGTCAGTTAAATCCATCTAAAATCAAAACCATGTTGGCCACTTCATAGAAAAAAATAGTCCATAGAATATATCTGTCTATAGGATTATTATTAGGTATTTTTGGATTTGACAACCCAAGCTAAACTACAAGCGATCTCTTAAACCTATGAACTTGGTTAAATTTGGGTGAGACCAGTACCATATCCCAACACCGATTTATATATATATTTAGAGGGTTTATTTTTCCAACATCCTTGTGAGATTATGGATGGTGGTATACCCTCTCTTCCCCACTCCCTCATTAATGCATTAGTGTTATATACTAGCTATGATGTCTAGATGTCAAAAGTTTCATGTTGTGAGATGTGATGGTCTAGGTGTGTTCCATTTAGATGTGATGAGATGGCTAATTTTGGGGGCCATGCATGATAGGTGGAGGGAAAAATGTTATTTTCCTTCATATTTATGACACCTTACAAGAATAGATATGAGATGGGCTATTATGAGATGGAATATACATCTACGTTAAGGATGTGACGTTGTGTGATTTTATTCAGAAGAGGTGGGAGTGCCAGGACATCCATTGTTAGGGTGCGAGTGCATAAAACCTTTGGGATAGTGGTGAGTAGTACCCTATCATCGATTTTCTATATATTATATAATTAAAATTTGATACATTATTTGGTTAGTGATTCATGGTGAGGTTGGGGTCCTTGATAATATACTTGTGTATATGATCTATTGGGTTATTATTATTCCCATAGGTCCATTATCATTCTCTTTTCACATATGAAGAAGATACTTTGGGTTTTATAAAATATATAACTATATGATCAATATATCTATTAAAACATATTTTCATTTTAGTATGTGGAATTTTAGGATTGTGTTGGACATCACTAGCTTAGACCTTTAGACTATTTTTCTGTCAATTATATTGTATTTATTCTTGGTATTTATGTTTAGATAAATTTTTCTATATTATTTTTATTTATACATGCATATTAGGATGAGTTTTTTATTTTTTTTATATTATTTCATTGATATTATTGAAATTTATTCATCTTATATCCCAATAATAGTTATAATATAATGGTTAATTCCTCTTAATAATGATATTTTTATACACTCGATGCTAGTCAATGAATCATGTCCTACCAGAAGCATGAATCATGGGTCATTATATCTCTCCATTAATTGTAAAATCTTTTGAGGGAGGGGATTTTAAAAAATATAGTGGGATATGATGTAGTTCAGTTATAAACCAATTATTTTTTATCCAAGATTCCAATTTCACACACCTATAAGATTTGATAATGGTTCATTATGTAATGTAATGAATACTCTACTATTAAGATGGGATATATTTATATGTATGAATATTAAGGGTCTCTATTGTTTTCCATAATGAGAATGAATCCATATACATTAGGAAAATAATACCACTACAAACTCCATATCATGAGTTATAGTAATTGTGCTCATCCATCATCAATTACGACAACGAATAAGCTATCATAATATTTTTAGTCATTAAATATCTTCACAACATCTTCATCAATTTATCAATATATATCAAAAACAATTATACACATTAAGTTATAGTTTTTACTAGTTTTTATAAACCTTATTCTCAACTCCATGAAATTTTCATAAGGTTCATTATTCAAAATAAACTTGAATCGCTTCTGAGTTAATTTGATTTGTTTATTAGATATCCTAGAGAAATTATTCTCAATTATTATTTAATATCAAGGAAGTCTAAGAAAACAATGAAGCTCAATAACTCCATTTCTAATGACATAATGTTCAATAACATATATCCTTGATGATTCCACCAATAGACCTCATCTTGAGAATATATATCTCAATAATGAAGATTTTTATATCTAAAATTTACACATGGTAAATTACTCATATATATTCTCATTTATCAGTGTGATTAGTATAATACATAAGTGAAATTACATTTCTTCCATTATCATGGAATTTATTTGAATAATAATTAAAAATACTACCACAAACTGATCAATGGAGAAAATAAATAATCAATTTATTAAATCAATGAAATTATTGGGGCACTTTGTATAACCAAATATAATCATTAGATATGACCTATTTCCATTATTTATATTGAAGTAATTTTTGGTTTTTTCCTCACCTTTGATCTAGAAGTTATAGTATCCAGATGAAATATCATTCTCTATAAAATATTGATCTCCACATAACTGATCAAAAAAATCATCAAAATTGTAAAATGTGTACTTGTTATTGAATATGATTCTTTTAGGATCTAAAAAATAAATAGAAAGATGCTTTAACCGATATTTCTTATTACAATAAAGAGTTTTTTCAACCCATTTCGAGGAACATGGATGAATAAATAACTTATCATGATTCCCCGTGTGCTGATTCTTGGACACAATAAAATCCATTATATGGAGTCTATGTAATAGGTGTACCACCACAAATAGGATTTATTGAAAAATAATCTTCATGATTATGTGTTAAAATTGAATAATAATTCAGAATGAAAATATCAAACTCCATTACAATTGGAATATCAATAATTTTGAGTTTCTCCCCAATCATATGATATAAATACTCCTAATGAATATCATTACAGATGTATGAAATCACTATAACTTCAATTATGAGTTTATATTTTTCATTGAATAGATTTAAAATCACATGTTATTACATTATATCAAATGTGAATTCCCATATATGGAAATTAGTATGGGATAAATATAAATAATGAAATTCCATAAAAAATGAATTAAAATTCAACTTGATAATGACTTGATTTTTAGGAAGCACACTACCAAAAAAAAATATTAGTGAAGAGTTATATACTTGAGATTCAATCATTGTACAATTAAAAAATTTCTATACTAATTGATCCTCAAAAATTTTATAATTTGAGATATCCTTTCAAGATACTTTTCATAATACAAATAAATTTATATGTCTAAATTAAAAAAATACAAAAATGTTTTAGCAAGAATATAACCACCTCATCCAAGAAATTCAATATTTAGTCCCTTAATATAACAAAAATGGATTGAATGACCATCAAGCATCATTAATAATAGTAAAAAATCATGAAAACTAGTTCAAGGAATGTTTAAATCAGGATATTTCATTTTCAGTCTCTAAAAGATAATGTTTTACATGGATAATTCAAGGTTAGTATCTATTATAATCCATAATAATCGTGGATAATAAAAATTTCAGTTAAACAAAGAATATTTTCTTGGAGTTTCTAAATAGGTGTGATGTCCAAGAAAAACCATACATTCAGTGGTGATGATCATGTGAATTCCCATATCACCAAATATTTATTCGTTACTACTAAGTTAATTTCACCATAGCCTCACTAACATTCCAGTATCCAAAAATTTATGTATTTTCTTATAAAAGAATTGTATTTTCATTATTATAACCAATAATTTTCACCTATACATAGGATAATTGTAACAATCATTACAATTGTTTTCTTATCCACGATTAAAAAAAATATAACTTCTATTCTGATACCAATTGTAGTGTCCCAAAAATTAATTACATAAATATTAAAAATTATTATATGAATATTTATTACATATATTTTAGTTAAACATAATAATTTGAATGGTTAAGTATTTTTGGAATCATTCAAACGTAAAAACTGGTACTTAACAGGTCTGTTGCATCTCTAACTATGTTCATAACTACAAGCACTCTTCTTAGTAATATCCCACAAAAATCAATTCATTATATCTTGGTGTAATGGAAACTGAATAATGTGAGGTCATATACACTCAATATTTGTAGATAACGGTGATATAATCGAATTATCATATGGTAGAATGTCATGAGCCCAAGGGTATGAGATGTTGAGATTAAATTTTGAAAAAATACTTTTAAATTAATAGATCATAATCATATTTCAAGTAATAAATATTGGAAGATCATAATAAATGATCCATAAAGCAATAAAAGAACATTATCCGTGAGACTATAACATTCACATATGATCATGTCCTAAAATAGTTAAATAATGTATGGAATAATCCTTTTAATAAATAAATTATCTCAAGGAAACCCACCAAGAAATTCATCACATTCTATGCATGAGCTAACTATTCGTGTACTAGATTTGGGGTTACGATAACCCCTAGTATACCCTCTATTAGGCTGGGTATATCATTCAATAGACCATATGAGATCATAAATCAATTATTTATACCCAATATATTGGAGATAAATAATAGAACAAACATATCTCATAAATATAATTCATTCTTATATATTCCACAAGAACCTAAAAACATTTAATATTTCCTCACAAAATATCTCATAGTATTGAACATGAGATTCCATTATATTTCACTATCATAATCATAAATCACTTATAGAATAATTAATGATGTAAACATTGAATCAAAATCATAATAATGAACAATAATATTTATGGGATTTTATTAAAGTGGAAAATATAGTTAAATGATTACACGAACATTTAATAAGAAATGAACTATTTTTATTTTGAAATCACTTATTTAAATACCAAAATTTTAAATAATATCACAAAAATTTGACTAAAAATGAAGAAAGTAAACACTTAATGGAAAATTTAAAAGAATGAGATGTCAATTTGTTTAGAATTCCAATTCAATTTGTGGTTTTAAAAACAATTATTCCATTTTTTTTCTAAAAGTAATAATTATCATACATATTAAATAAAAAACAATTATAGTAAAAAATTACAAATCATTTCAAATTCAACTAAAATTAAAATTTAAAAAAATTAGATAATTATAATTTGATTTTGGAGTTAATTATGAAGAAAATATGGTCTTGGAATAATTGAATGTAGACCAAATATAAAAACAAAAATATTTTCCCTTAAAAAAATCCTTTTATGTTTTTGAGTTCTTATATAGTATAAAATTAATAGAATATATGTAATATATGGAAATATTAATATTTTATGAATCATTATATGAATTTTAAGATACTAATCATATAATATCATCATAATAAATTTATTCATAAACAATCACAGTAAAAATTATATTATAGTGTAAAACACTTAACCCAAGTATTACATTCTTTATAAGCACTCTAACTTCTGTTATAATATATTAAATTTTTTATTTTTCAACAATACTACTATATTCACAAATATAATAAAATATATATCTGACATATAAAATTTCAACATATGTTTATTAATAATTCATTAATAAAATTATTGTTTCCATGTGTTATCTGTAACCTTTGTTAAAGAATGATTCAGACTGGATTATATGTTTCTTGAAATATTAACAAGATCAAATTATCTCTATAATAATAATAATGTCATATATCAAATAATTAATCATTTGGTAAACTATTATTACGATTCATATAATGTTGTTATGTAAAATGAATCACATCAATTCATGTATATGATTATCTTTATATACTCACTTTTGATGTATTCCACATTTCAATTGACCAATAATGAGAAATGGAATGATAAATTAAATATTGAAAAATAATTATTATTTAAAAAATACCATTTTTATATAGTAATTTTTTTTAAAATGATCTATTAATAATGGTGATGTAAAATCATTCATATCGCTATATGGAGGCTGTAATACACATGTATGAACGTTGGATATATTGACATCCAATTTAATGAAGAATATGTGGGAATTTTTTATGAAATAATCATAAAAAAATATAATAATAATTGTGATAATTTATTAATAATTTATATATAAATAACGGTTTTAGTGATGTTGAATGAGGAAATAGAATTGAATGTTATTAGTGATGATTTATTTCTCGTCTATGACGTCTTCCTTTGGCATATACATTATGCCCTATTATTTTAGTGATATTAAAATATATGATGATATGGGATGAATTTAAGTAACATTGGTTTGTTTTGGAGTAGTTATTAAATTACATAGAAACCGAAAATTATGTTATTAATGGAGTATAAGAGGTTCCTTTTACAAGTGAGTGGAGGGAAACACATGAGATTACTTAAAATATTTAAAAATAATATGGTCACATTTATTTTCTTGTTATAAAATTGAATATTAATAAAATATAAGATATTTTAATTTTTAAATATATTAAATAAATAATAATTTGAAATTTATTATATTGGATTCATACCATTATCTCTTCTTTTAACTCCTTCGGTAAACATGGTTCAACCGTGACTGTTTTTGATAAAAGTTTTCTACATTTAAAATTAATTGTAGCCATAAAATGAGTTTAAATAATTAAATTATAATACCATATTTAATTCCAAAAAAATAATCGGTTTAAATAGATTCATTTTTATATGTGGTATAATAAAATTTTAAAAAGTCATGAAAAATGAAATGAAAACCTTTTTTTTAAATATTATTTTTGAATAAAACAAAATTTACACCCCATATATGAATTGTAAAATTTTAAAAACAATTTTAAAATATTTTATATAATATATGACTTCTTTTTTTTCACTAAAACATATTAATAAATGGGGAAAAATTAAATATATTCATATAAAAACATAGTGCAAGGATTATAAACATATTTAGAGAAATGTGTTTTTTGTAAAAAGAACGATCTTAATCCAAGTACATGTATAATGTTGATTTTGATGTAGTTAAAAAAATCTATTTAAATATAAATTATTATTTTATATCATCAAACTATAAAAATATTTGGAATTTTAGTTTACTTTATTTAATTACAAGAAATGAAAGTTTTATAAAAATTGGTATTTTCATTATTCCCCTAAAAATACATAATTTTAGAAATTCCAAAAATTTAACACTAAAATAAAATTAAAATGGTTTTAAAAAATTATAAATTTGTTATTTCAATATAAATTTTTATTATTTATATATTAGTTATAGTTTTGATTGACAAATTCAATAAAACACATTATTTATGAGTAAATAATTTTAATTCAGACATTGACATTACGTAAAATTGATAACATATTTAATAAAAATTAAATAAAAATTCGTTATAAAGATTCATTTTTGTTATTTTTCAAAAAAAATTATATTATTATACATATCTATTGATTAATTTATTGTTTATAATAGATTTCCATATCACAATTCATTTATACATGTCGTTTATTGTAATTAATTATATAGAATATATGTAGTTTATTTCAAAATAAATACATATAAAAATGATATATTATAGTAAGATTCTATTGCATTGATAAATAAATTATATAAAAATTATATAATGAAAAATAATTTTTCATGTTTTAAAAACCAACACCACTATTAAACAATAACATCATGGATTAAATTATATTTCATAATAGTAGTGGATTATAAAATCATGTTTTTGTTTATCAAAATCATTTACAAAATTATGTGTTTTCATAAAGACACTTTGTTTTATTTTATCAAAACAAATTATGAGTAAATTAAATTTTTATATTAGGGTTTTAGCATAGAACTAGTGATCATTTATCAAAATTAGATTTCCATGTATAAAAACCATGACATAGAAAATATTGACAGGATTTTGGTTTTATTATGAACATAGATAAATCTTACTCGTGAGTTTAAATTGTTTCATTGTTCATTGTTGAGACCATTGGGAAAATTTAAATCAAAAATATTTTTTTATAGAAACAATGATGTGGTGCTTTGTCATGGAATCAAAATAAAATCAAACTATGTATTTTAAAAAACCATCGCAAACAACTTCTTGAAAGATCCATCCCAATTCCTCATAACATTAGACTGTGATAAAATATAAATTTATTATTTATAATTATTAAATATTTTTATATGTCATGAAAAATATTTAAATTATTAAATTATTTAGGAATTATTTATTTTCATATAAATTTTTATATTATGAATGTTTTATCATATAAAGTATACTTAAACTAATTTTGAAATTTCCATTCCCTTTAAATATGAATAAAATTATAGCTATTATATTATGAATTAGTTCTCATTAAACCAAAACAATTATTAATTTTTTATGAATTTAATATTTTAGGATTGTTTTTATTATTTCATATTAAATGTAAGAGTCTATTTAAGCTGAGAATTGATCTATGTATAGTGTGGTAATTGGATAGACTTATTACTAGATTGGGAGGTTTGGAATTATTCTTGAAAATTAGGGTTATCTATTTGTCACAATATACTTAAACCCCCATGTATTTGTCCTTTTAATAATTTAAATCCATTACACAAATGGGTTTTATGTACCTTTTTCCAATGATTGGTTTTCATATTCATAGATATAATTTAATTTTATTATTGTGTAAATAAAGAATCATCATTTGTATTCATGTACTACATTAATAAGTATGAAAAATTTTAAATTTGGTTTAAGGAATTCGAATTGATAAAATAATATTCTTAGGAATTTATAACATTATGATTATAGGAGATGTATGGATTACCTAACATTACAATGATATATATGACATAAATAAGGTAAATATATAATTAGTTAGATTAAATAAAAAATTTAAAATATTAAATATGATATTATTTATATAATAAAAATATTTCATGGCCCAAATATTTATATAAAGGTGAAAATAACTGTTAAGATCCTATAAATTATATTTTTTATGGAGAGGGTACTATTAATCTCCCTAACTATTAGATTCCTATATATAATGTTTTTATTGGGTTATATTTAAATAGTTTATTTTAACCAATAGGTTATCAAATTAATTGAATTAACATAAATCAAACGAGGAATTGTGCAATGTGTTTTCCACCTTACATTATAAGCGTCATAAGTAATATGAATATCCTTATGTTTTAAACGATAATATATTCAATTATTTATGCTAATAAACAGGTAATGTTATAAGGATATATGTATCTCAAATCACATAATATATATAATTTATTGGGCCAAATTTTTATACACATAATATTTAATAAGATTAATTCTTGAAATTAAATAAAACCTGATATTCACAAAAAATATTTTTTATTATATAATTGAAATTATAAAGATTATAGTTTATAAACCTATTGTATTTTGGAACAACTGTTTAAATTATTAGTATCGAGGTTTGATATGAGTTCTCAAGGAGAATTATTCAACGATTATTAATGTGATTGACCGAGAAATTAATTTCCCTAATTTATAGATATGGTATTGGATATCAACCGTGAATCATAAAATTATTCTAATGAATATAGAGACAAAGAAATTTGATAATTCATTAATGGATAATTTGATATTAAATTGGGAAATTGGAAAAGTGTTTCAAAAATTGAAGTATAAAATTATTATCAAAACCTACCATTTACATTTGGTCATGGATTATTAAACTGTTACAAAATTCCTATAATATATAGAAATTAAATTTATAATACTGAATTTGAAAAAAGATTATTTTAATTAATGATTAATTATAATATATTTTTATAAATATTATAAAAAAAATTAATTTATTTTTTTATATGATTATTTGATTATAAATTTACGAAGTAGTTAATTTGGTAAATAAAAATCAATATAACATGGTTAATATTGACTATAAAAATAATTTTGTTTTTAATTTTGAAATTGGTAATAGAAATGATAAACATATCTAAATAATTTCTAGATATGTATTTTTTTTAATCATTGGATTTTGAATCAACTAAAAATTATAAAAATTATTGAGAATGAGAAATTAAAAAAGATGATATTATTGTAAAATTTTAGGGGTATGGTATGCTATTTGACATCATACATAATTAATTAGGTTAAAAATTCATATATTGGAAATAATATATCATTTGATTGGGGAATTATTTAGTACATAATAATTGTTAATTTTAAATTATAATTATGTTGTTATATGTTTCTAATGATATACAAGTTTGAATCCTTTAGAGAAGCCCTAATGATCAAATGTGAATTAAACCTTTCCCTATGAAATATAATTGTTATTAATTAATAATATAAGAGTGTTTAATATATATTATATGAAATTTATAAACATATTATAGTTTGGATAATTTTTCCTCAACTAATTCCTCTTGGAATACCATAGTGAAATGTTATAAATGAGAGGAGGAAGCAAGTTATATTGGACGTTGCTTGATTTATGAATTGTTTGTATGAACAAACAATATAATTGTAGAAATATGTTAGTTAATCAAAACAAATATAGTAAATAAAATTATTTGAAATGTTGTAATTAAGAAAAAAAATGAGATATGGAATGGAAGGAATCCTAATTAATCATTTATGATGATATGGATTTTCAAATAATTTTTTGACATTTTTATTTTGAAAAAAATGATCCATCAATAAATGAAATGTCATTTTTTCATAACGAAAATATATAATACGATATTTCCTTTATAATTCATATAAATAATTTTTTTTCCATATGTGGGGTTTTTATGCATAAGGATCACATTTCTTGAGGTGTTAGTTAGAAGAATTATTTTACTTAATGAAGTAAAAAATAAATAAATATAAACTGTTTTTAATATGTGATGGGAGATAGTTATATAAGTGGTAATGGATATAATACCTACAAATCATATTCCAGAAACTCAATTGTATCATTGGATTCCTTAATATAATATAATATATGAATTTATTTTTGATATTAATAATGATAAAATGATTATATATGATTAATAGTTTAGTCAACAATAGAGTATTAAAAAATCTGATTTTGAGGAATGGTTAAAGATAAATAGTTTTATTATGGTTTTATATACTCCAAACATATTTGGAAATTGTATATTTTTATAGAGGAGTGTGTATTAAAGTGAAAAGGTGAGTTTATAAAATTAAAACTGAAATGGATGGCATATTATCAAACTATAAATCCCATAAAATCACAAGAGGTTATAAACAAATTTTTATTGTTGGATATGAATATAATATCTGATTATTATATATGATAATGTCCATTTTTTTATTACATTTAATAGTCAATTGATATGTTTATGTGAGGTAAAAAATATAAGTGAATAATCATTTCCATAATTGAATCATAGTTGAAAACTTTTATAGAATAAGAAATTATGGTCATGAAAATAAAAATGATGTTTATATAGTATATAAGCTAGAACAATTCATTTAATGATTCATTTATTCTTCTGAATGTCCAACTATAAATGAAATAAATTACTTATATTACATTATGAATTTTTATGACTCTAATTTATTAAATTGGGTTTGTGGGATTTGTTTTTAATTTTTATTTTTATGTCGATGATATAATTATAATTGGAAATTATTTCATAACTCTATAGTGATTAATGGAATGGCTGGGATTGTGCTACTTGGTGACAAGAATGGGTAATGAATTATTATTCCTTATGTGAAGATCTATATTTATAGATATAAAATTAATTCTTAGACTATGTAAGAAGAAATAAAATTTTAAAGCTATAATACAAGTTTTCATAGATAACTTTAATAATGGGTTATTATCACTGTGTCAAATAAGTAGTCCTTCAATGATTCAATGATAGTATATGGATTTATAAACTTGAAATGGGGATATGATTCTTTTTTCATGTCTTATATGATCTATATTGTATTTTATATTATTTATTCATCGATATGTCACATATACATTGAGAATAAAGAGTATATACTACAAGGACACAACATTTAAATATTGAATATTCTTCAATTTTTCGAAAATAATATATATTTTTGTATTTCCAAATATCATTTAGGTTAATTTTTTCATAAAATTATATAATCACAACTAAAAAACAAACATTAATATTACGATGTATAAACTTCCTTGATATATCAATTTATCAAAAAATTTATCACTATTAAAATGAATCATGGTTCTCATCCCATAAAAATATTCATGACTTTTAACTTTACTACTTAATTATTCAATGCCATTCTTAAACCTAGTGAATTTTTTTTCAAAATATGGGATGATCACAAAAATAATGGTATGATATATTACATTATATAATCAATTACAACACAAATGAAGAAGAAAACCAATTAAATTTAAATATTTTCAACATTATTCATGAGGTTATAAAATAATTCATATCCACACTAGTAAAACTAGTTTCTAAAATAATTCCATAAAAACTACAAGCATGAAAATTGAATCTCTTGTAGGAATTTCAAATAAATATTTTCAATAATATTATTTCTTCATGTCAGAAATAATTGAATCCTATTTAAATCCATATAAGAAACCTCCCAAAATAACTCCATCATTTTTTCCTTTGAATACAAGGATAATTATCCTATTCATTTGAAAGATATATCAGGTGCACAAGTCATATTATATGTATCGTGTTCAGCCATAATTTATTTTTTATCTAGATAACCTATCAAAATATATAACTCTTATGTACCATATCATTAAAAATAACTAGGCTTCCACATTGGGATCAAAATTCCCTTTCAAAACTCCATTGAACCAAGCAGAAAAATACATTAAATTATCTCATAATGATGAGAAATGATTCCTTTTACTTTGAAATAAATTTTAATATTGAAAAATGAAATCATATAGATATGTATAATTTATCTTAAAATAACCATGTAATCTTCTAATTGTGATTTGAAATTGAATAAATTTTATGACTATAGGAATATTAGATTACTCCATATATATTAAAATGTTTTTTTCTCATATGAAAAATAGAAAACATTAAACCACATGAAAAATATTGAAAGAGTTCCACTTTAAAACATTATGATGAATGTCTATGAATTAAAAAGATTCCATTAAAATTATTTGACTAATTTATTATATCATTTCTTAAATACTTAAAATAACATATATTTTTAAGAGAATGAGTTTAAAAAATTTTAAATGGAATTTTAGATGAAAATCCATTACCTTGTGTCTAACATTCCAGGTATGGTATTTATCATCAACAATAATAAACATATATTAACTGTAAAATTATTTATTGACAATATTAATTGTTTTTATTTCATTTTGTTTCAATTTATCCCATTTCATATTCAATTTCATAATAAATTATTATCATAGATCCTATTTTGAGGTGTTGGTCGGAGTGGATACTCAAGAGGGGGGTGAATTGAGTTCCAATTAAAATTTCTGTTTAAAAAACTTTGTTTAAAAATCCCCCAAATAAAACACAGAATTAAACTGTAGTGAATTTATATCAAAATAAAGGTTCTGTTAGGTTCTCAAAGGATTGATTATTTCCCAGTTAATCAAATCATAAGAATTGATTAAATTTTGAAACTAACTTACTAATTTATAACTAATATAAACACTTGCGAGTTTAATTATAAAAGTGACTTTAAAACAGTTTTGGTTTTAAAGTAGTTTGTGGCGGAATAAAAAGAACTTAGAAAATAAATAAGCACACCATGTTTAACCAAGAGGTTCAGTCTCAAGCTGAGACTTTTTCCTCTCAAAACTTTATATAAAAGTGGTCCACACCCTGGATCAGGGATAAACAACAGTATACAACTGTCCAGGTCCAAGACCTCTACCTCTGTTATCCGTGGGAACCAAAAACAACAACAACCAGCTATCCAGGTCACACAACCTCTACCACTATCCCAGTGGGAAATAAAAGATGTAAGAGTGTTGAGTGAGGATTTAAAAATCCTCCAGTTAAAGCACAGGAGACAATGTGTGTGTTAAATACAGCAGATAGTACACACTGCTCAATATGAAAAAAGATAAATCACAGAGCAAATATTTAGAGTTTAGAAATGGCTCCATTGATTGTCGTGCAGTTCTAGACTACTTTGATTGATCAGAATTTGCTCTAAGTCCTCTTTTGGTTTTTGTCTGGAAAACAGAGTATCGTCTGTTTCCTTGACTTCCAGGTGTAGAGACAGAGGAGATAGTACTCGATGAAGTTCTTGTGTTATGTTCTGGTTCTCAGCTCTTCAATGGTATGCAGTAATGAATGAGTTCTTCATGTAAGTTCAGTCGTCTCTTTGCATTCACACTTAGTTGTTCTTCCAGCACACCTTGTGGAATGTATGTCTCTATGTATTCGTCTATTCTTTTCACTTTTTGTAGTAGCACATCCTTCCTTTATATAAAGCACGAGCTCCGGAAAAAGATGATTTAATTTTTGCAGCTACGAGGTACGGTTCCCTGATATCCAACAACACACATTAAATAAATGTCAGTGTATTAAAATATACCTGATATGACTGTTGGTTAGATTAAATAATGATAAAGAAATTAAAGTAGCATCGGGTTCTGTTTCTGGAATGGTAGCTCTTGATATTGGTAGACTTGTGTTATGGTAGGTGTCTGTATCGGTAGACTTCATTTGTAACGGTAGACTTTTTATCGGTATCGGAAATAGTAGACTTGATCGCATCAGTAGCGGTGGACTTGTAACGGTAGCTGTGGCTCTGCCTTGTATCGGTAGCAATAATTCTCTATCAGTAGCTTCCTTGATGTATCAGTAGACTTTGCATATCGGTGGACTTCATCATATCGGTAGACTTCAGCATATCGATAGACTTCAGCATATCAGTAGACTTCAGCATATCAGTAGCTCTACATCGGTAGCTGTCGACTTCAATGTAGCAGTAAACTTTGAGTACCGGTGAACTTGATGTATCGGTGAACTCCGTATCAGTGAACTCTGTATCAGTGAACTCCGTATCGGTAGCTCTGTCCGATATCGGTAGCTCTGAGTCATAACGGTAGCTACTATTCTGTATGGGTAGCTATAAACTGTTTATGAATTCTATTGGAAGAATGTGTTAAGTTAGAGTAAATATATCCAAAAGACTTATATTAAGCATAATTGAAAGTAAAAACATATAATAAAGCATATTGGAGAAGCATCAAACATAATTAACATATAAATAAAATATAGTTGGGATTATCAAAATATAATAAAGCAACGCAATTCCCAGAGGGTTCAACAATATCCCCCTTTTTGATAATCACAACTTATTCCAAGAAAATTGAAATAGTATCAGAGAAAAAATATATCAAAAATGATATAAAAAAAGAGTAGTATCAGTGGAAATAGAAAAGATGGAAAAGAACACGAGGTTTATTTTGTTTTAAAAAAAATTTCCATATTCCTCAAGTCTCAGTTTCTCATTCCCCCTTTGTGTGTTTCTCCCCCTTTGTTAACTCTTAGGACTCATTGATTATTTTCTCTAATTTTATCATGTTCTCATTTTCTCCCCCTTTGTGATTAACAAAAAGAAGGGTAGCAAAGAAAGGATAAAGATTAGCAGAGAATAAATGACAATGTAATAGAAACTCAGTAAAGTAGAGAATGAAGATGAATTTCATTAATATACAAATGATACACTGATAAAAGCATAAAAAAAATATAAGTGAATCCTATTAAAAATATCTAGAAACACTCAATCCTCTTGTCGAACAGGTGTATTTCCCTTAGGATCAGTAGTGGTTGCAGGTGCAGGGTCAGCAGAGGGTTTCGGAATAGCTGAAGGCACAACTGGTGGTTCTACTACAGAAACTGTACCGGATCTGAAATATGAGCTCCTTTGAGTGATCATTGGTTTCAAGCTCCTAATGGCTTGAACTGGAGTCAATTGATGAGTAATCCTAGAGGCAGAAGTAGGAAGTGCAGGAGGTACAATCACTGGTCTGACATCCACATGCAGAAAGGGCAACAACAGGTTTCTGAAATCCATTATAATGCTTCCTCCTCTCTCCATGGCAGACACAAAATCATCTCTATTCTCTATAAACTTATCCAAAGCAGGAGTAAGCTCCCTAAGCATACTAACTTGTTCCCTGAAGGCTTGGGTAACTGGAGGCAACTTCAAATTTTCCAGCAAGATCTTGAAATGGTTTGTCATCTGATGTTTGGTATAAACCTTTCAAAATAAGCATCCACCTTATTCTTGATTTTCTCTTGAGAAGCAGTAGCTGCCCGTAGGTGATCACGTACAAAACTACTAACTTCCCTAGTGGTAGAAAGAATCTGAGTATCTGATGCACCACTGGGAGTGGACTTAGCCAATTCTTCCTGAATAACAGTGCGGATCTGGTCAAGGTTCATACTTGTGCTGGATGACGGAAGAGGTTTGATTGAGAAGGCCATTATCTCCTTGAAAGACTGAATCAGACTACTAAATAACTTCTGAACAAGGGTATCATGACTGTTCAGATGTTCTTTAACTGACTTTTTAAAGGCCTCAAAAACTTCCACAAATTGTTTGACCACTTCTTTGATATATCAAATGTCAAAGTTTACTTGATTTTGAGAGCTATTCATGGTAGTCAGAGAAGCAATCGATTGTCTCAAGGTAACTACAGCTCCTGTCCAACTCTCAATCTGAGTGTGGCACACTTTATGTTCATCCATCATTTCTTTCAAACGACTGGACACACCACATCCAATTGATAACTCAAGGGATTGCTCCACGCTTTTCATCTCTTCAACCATACTTTTCTTAATATCTGCCACTGATTCCTTTATGGATTCTGTCAATTTAGATTTTGAGGACTCAAAGTCCTCCTTGGTTGCCACATTTTCAGCCACAGTTGGTAAGGTAATTGATTCGTTTTGGGGTTGGTCTTCCTCATCCGAATCTCCATAAGAAAGTACAAGAATCATATATCCGGGATCTGATGTCCAACCTTCAATGTCATATAACACTAATACTGAGCCAAGATTCTCCCCCTCACATGGAATATTATCCTGAGGTATCTCTTCCAACTGTTCTTCCTGAGTTAATTCTGCAATTTCATCTACAACCACAGCAGATTCAATAGCCATTTGTTCTTAGTCATTAATGACTCTCTAATCAATAGGTGATTCTGCTACTTCTTCCTGATCATGCACTGTCCTGAATGTACTAACTATTAGAGGACTCAAACTGAGCTCTTTTACAACATTTTCCTCATCATCTGCTTCACCATCAGCCTCCTTTTCTCCATTAACATTATGATCAGATTCGGTTGCCTCATCCTCCTCAGAGGTATCCTTGACAACATACTGGAATGCTTCTTCTTATTTTTATGTATTCTCTGTATCATTGTCCTTTAAGAAAGTTTCTCTCTTTGGTAGTTCTTTTGGAGGGCTAGCTGCTCCATAAGAAATAACTTGATGCACATGACTAGGGGTAAGTCTGGGTCTCCTCCTTCCTCAACTGATGTCTCTTCCTCCTCAGCTTCATCATCACTGTAGACCGGTTCTGGCTCATCTGGTCCAAGACCAGGATCCCTCACATCCTTTGGTCTAGAAGGATGATCCATAGGAGTATACTTGTCATAGATTTTTCCATCATCATTCACCCATGATTTCTTCCAAGGATTACAACTAACCTTCATGTATTTACAGATAGTTCTTGTAATATAGAAGTTGTTCATAACCACTACCAGCTCATCCTAAGGTCCAGCAACCTCTTTCACTTTTAGCATCACGGAAATCAGCTTTGAGAAAAACAGTGCATTTGATTTGGACTTCGGTCTAGTCATCTCTTCCACTTGAACCATAATCAATCTACATAGATTGATTCTCACACTGTGCCTCAGAAAATATAACAGATATATGTCTTGGAATCTCAAAGTGGCAAATTCTCCTCTTCTAGGACTAGAAACATGCTGAATAAATTTAAACAACAGCTTATCTTCTCCTACCATCTCTGCAGCAATCACCATTCTAGGGGTCCCATTCCCTGTAAGCTCCAAAAAAGAATCTTCATATTGAAACACATCACTGGTCGAAGATACATACTTTGAGTAGAACACATAATCACTTTCATGGGGAACTCTTAAGTTCCTAGCCCATTCCTCTGAATTAAAAGATACTTCCTGACCATTTACCAAAGACATCATTCTGATTTCCTCCTCAGTCTTTTCAATGCGGACAAAATCAAAGAACTACTTCACCTGCTCAGGATAGTAAGGTCCGTTGTTGTTCGTGAAGCACTCAATCCAACCTTGTTCTTCTAAAACATTAAGAACCAAGTACTTTCTCTCCATGAGCTATTCTGCACACACCTTTTTCTCTACGGTAATCTCTCGCTTTGAGAGATGTGGGTTTATTGGATTCCTTCGAGCTATACTTCCAGTTCCACTTCCATTGGTTCTGGCATTAGTTACTTTCTGTCTTTTCTCTTGTGGCTCATCACTCCCATCTGTATCCTGGGGTCACTTGACACGGGCCATTACAGATTCGAGGTTTAGGGTTTTGCGGCTTGAGAGGGTTAGGTTGGAGGGATTCGAACAGACGAGTTTGCAGTGAGATTGAGTGAAGTCTAGACTAGGTTTTTAATATCATTTAGGATCCACGAATAAAATAAATCATATATAAAAAAACTAGATGTCTCGGCTATAAAGAAGTTTAAAACAGCGCAAGATGTACCAGTAAAGTCTCCTAACAGTGAGGTCTTCTAACGGTGAGGATTCTCTAACGGTGAGGTTTCTAACAGTAAGGATTCTAACAGTTTAAGGTTTCTATCGGTGAGGTTTCTAACGGCGAGGTTTCTAATGGTGAGGTTTCTAACAGTGAGGTTTCTAACAGTGAGGTTTCTAACGGTTTAAGGGTAAGTTATCATTCCTTATTCATGTCTAATGAAACTTAATCTTTCTAAACATAAAGGCTTAGTGAAAATATCAGCTAATTGAAGTTCAATGCCTATAAATTCAAGAGTTATATCACCTCTTTGATATTGATCTCTTAAAAAGTGGTGTCTAATATCAATGTGTTTGGTTCTAGAGTGAGACACAGGATTTATAGAGATTTTGATCGCATTAGTGTTGTCATAGTTGATTGAAAAATGTTTAAAATTAAATCCATAGTCCAATAAAGTGTGTTTCATCCACAGAATCTGTGCACAGCAACTACCAGCAGCTATATACTCTGCTTCAGTAGTAGACAATGCAAATGAGTTCTGTTTCTTACTACACCATGATACTAGGGACTTTCCAAGTAAATGACATGTTCCAGAAGTGCTTTTTCTATCTAACTTGCATCCAGCAAAGTCAGCATCCAAATAACTTATTAAATCAAATGATTGTCCTTTTGGATAAAACAATCCCAAATTAGAAGTATTTTTAAGATATTTGAAAATATTTTTAATAGTAATTAAGTGTGACTCTTTAGGGTTATCTTGAAATCTAGAACACATACATACACTAAACATAATATCAGTTCGACTAGCAGTAAGATAAAGTAAACTCCCAATCATACCTTTGTAATTAGTTTGATCAACTGGTTTACCGGTTTCATCAATATCCAATTTACAGGTGGTACTCATAGGTGTATCACTTCCCTGAATACTGTCCAAGACAAAACATTTAAATAAATTCTTAGTATATTTACTTTGATTTAGAATAATACCATCTTTAGTTTGAAATATTTGAAATCCAAAAAAGTATTTAATCTCTCCCATTAAGCTCATTTAAACTCATTTTTTATAGCCTTTGAAAAATCGGTACATAAAGAATTTTTAATGATCCAAAAATAATATCATCAACATAGATCTGTACTATTAAAACATCTTTTTAAATCCTTTTTATAAAAAGAGTGGGATCAACAATTCCTTTTGAAAATCACTTTGAAATAAGAAAATTTGTAAGTCTTTCATAACAAGCTCTTGGATCTTTTTTTAAACCATATAAAGCTTTAGAAAGTTTAAAAACATGATTTTGAAAATGAGGATTTGAAAAACCAGGTGGTTGTTCTATAAAAACATCTTCAACAATAAAACCATTTAGAAAATCACTTTTCACATCCATTTGATATAACTTGAAATTCAGATGTGATGCAAAAGCAAGTAAGATCCTAATAGCCTCTAATCTAGCTATAGGAGAAAAGGTTTCCTCATAGTAAATTATTTCTTCTTGATTATAACCTTGTGCAACTAGCCTAGCTTTATTTCTAATGATGTTTCCAGATTCATCAACTTTGTTTCTAAACACCCATTTTGTGCCTATGGTTATAGTGTACTTAGGTCTTTCTACTAATTTCCAGACTTTGTTTCTTTCAAATTGATTTAGTTCTTCTTGCATAGACATTACCCAAAATTCATCATTGATAGCATCATTGATATTTTTAGGTTCTAACTATGAAAGAAAAGCTTGATGTTCAACCTGATTTCTTAGATAAGCTCTAGTCTGTGTCCCTCTATCAAGATTTCCTACAACAACATATAAAGGACGATTCTTTAGAATTCATGTTGATCTAGTAAAGGTAGGACTGGAGATTTCAGGTTCATCAACAGGTTGGGGTTCAACAGAAGTAGGTTCTAGAAAATTTCCAAAACTGGATGTTTTAACTATTAGTCCACTCTCTTTATCATTAAGGTTCAAAACAGATAAATCATCTTCAAGATTTTCAAGAGAGGTCTTAGGTTCATGTGGATCAGTTTCATCAAATTTGATGTGAACAGATTCTTCCACATATTTGGTTCTTTTATAGAAAACTCTATAGGATTTACTAGAAATAGAGTATTCTAGGAAAATTCCTTCATCACTCTTTGATGCAAATTTGTCGAGATTGTATTTAGTATTAAGAATAAAGACTTTTCAACCAAAAACTCGGAAGTAGTTAACCTTGGGTTTCCTATGGTTCCACAACTCATAAGGGGTTTTATTAAGAATAGGTATAATTAAGACTCTATTGATAACATAACAAGCTGTATTGACAGCTTCAGCCCAAAAGTAAACAGGTAGGTCATACTCATTTAGCATGGTTCTAGAAATTTCTTACAGGGTTCTATTCCTCCTTTCTACTACACCATTCTGCTGAGGTGTCCTAGGGGCAGAAAAATTGTGACTATAGCCACTGTGTGAGCAGTAGGATTCAAAATCATGATTTTCATACTCAGGACCATGATCACTTCTCAAAGTTTTGATCTTAAGTCCACTAATGTTCTCTACAGACTTGGAATATTTTACAAAGAAAGAACAAGCTTCCCTTTTGTGAGCTAGATAATATACCCAAGTATATATAGAAAAGTCATCTACTAGAACATAGACATAGTGTTTCCCATTTAAACTAGAAACTCTAGAAGGTCCAAATAAATCCATGTGAACCAACTCGAGAGGTTGAGAAGTTGAAACTTCTTTCTATGATTTAAAAGAAACTTTATGTTTCTTTCCCTTTTGACAGGGATTACAAACTTTGTCTGCTGGAAATTCAAGTTTGGGTAGGTCTCTAACTAAGTTATTTCTAGAAAGTTATCTAAGTGAGTGTACATTGCAGTGTCCTAATCTTCTGTGCCAAAGCCAAGACTCTTTATGAAAAGCATTTAAACAAGTAATATTTTTCTTAGCTAATGAATTTAAATCAACAACATAAACATTTTCATTTCTTAAAGCAGAAAACACTAAAGCATTTTTAGAATTAAAAACATTGCAAGAATCTTTTTCGAATTTAACATAAAAACCATCATCACATAACTGAGAAATACATAACAAATTATATTTCAGTCCATCAACAAATAAAACATTGGAAATCAATATTGAGTCAGTGTTACCAATCTGGCCTAAGCCGATGATTTTTCCTTTTGAGTTATCAACAAAGGTGTCAAAACCTCCATCAACTCTGACTAAGCTTTTAAAGCATGGGAAGTCTCCTGACATATGTCTTGAACATCCACTGTCCAAATACCAGGTCTTTCTATAGGAGCTCTTTAAGCAGGTTCCCTACAAAACAGATTTAGATAGGAAATGATTTTGGTACCCAAATCTTCTTGGGTCCAGACAGGTTAGCCAATAAAACTTTAGGTACCCATATTTTTCCAATGGGTCATATAAACTTTGTAGAATCAACATATTTTGAAAGGTAAACCTTATTAGATCCGTAACTATGAATATAACTAGTTGAAGCATATAAATGTCCAGAACTAGAACTAGCAGTATTCTATCCAGATTTAGGAATGAATTTAGTTTTGCTAAATTTTCTCTGTCCAGGTTAGTATCCTATACCAGAAGTGTATCTAAGTGCTATTTGTTTACCTAGCATCTGAGTAAGAGTATCTTTACCATTTGTATACTTTTATAAGTCTTTCTTAAGTTGATCATTATATAATTTAAGTTCAGTGTTCTCTTTAAGCAACTGAGAATTCTTTTCTATTTAAATATCAAGATCAGATTTATGTTTAACAGTTAAAGAATATTGTTTCTTTAAACCTTTGTATTTATCTTTCAGTTCATTACAGGTTTCTTCTAACATATCACAATATTCAAATAGTTCAGATTTTTACATGTTTTATGAGTCAAAATCATCTCCAGAATAATATGAATTTAAAGCAGGAGTTACAGATGTTACCTCAGATGTGTGTCATAAAACACATGTTGGCCTTATTTCTAGATTCAGTTTTAGAAATATCAGATTCACTGGAGCTATCCTCAAAAGAACTCCAAGTAGCCTTCATGGATTTCTTGTACTTATTGTCCTTGTATTCATATTTCTTCTTGTACTTCAACTTTGTACAGTCTGCTTTTATATGTCCTTTTCTTTTGCACTAATAGCAGACAACCTCATCTGTTCTGTCAGATTTCTTCCAATCCGTTTTCCAATGACCCTTGTTGTCATACTTATTTTTGTAATTTTATTTTCTGAAAAACTTATTCTTCCTATAGAACTTTTTAAACCTTCTGGAAATGTAAGCCATCTCAGCATCACTATCAGAAACACTTTAACTGTCTTCACAGGTTGAACTCTCATTTATAGCTTGAAGCTTCTCCTTATCTTTGTTCTTTGAAGTTGAAGATTTGAAAGCAACAGACTTCCTTCTTGGTTCATCTTCTTCTTCTTTGTTCACCTTATGTTCTTCTTTATACATCATCAGCTTTCCCATTAATTCCTTGACTAGCAGTTCTCCTATATGACACGATTCTCTAATTGAGACAGAAGTTCCTCTCCATATTTCAGGTAGACATCTCAGAAATCTCATAATTTGTTCCTTTGATGGAACATCCTTTCCCAGAGAGATCATTGTGTTGACAATTTCGTTGAACCTGAGATACATGTCAGAAATAGGTTCATCAGGCTTCATCTTAAAACTATCATACTTAATAGTATAAGTGTTCAATCTCATTTCCTTAACATTAGTTGTTCCTTCATGAGAAACAGCTAAGGTATCTGAAATTTCATAAGCAGTTTTACAAGAAGATATTCTATTAAATTCCTCATCTCCTAAAGCACAGTACAAAGCATTCATATCTTTACAATTATTATTGTAGGCAGTCTTAGTAGCTTTATTCGATGTAGATCTAACAGTATTAGGAATTTTATATTCTGATTCTATAGCAGTCCAAATATCAAAACCCATGCTTTCTAAATGAATTTTCATCTTGATTTTCCACTGAGCATAGTTAGTTCCATTGAAAAATGGTGGTATATTGGTAGCAACACCTTCAAGTATATTATCCATGATAACTTACATAAAGAAATGATTTTAAAGAGATAAAAATTTAGAAATAACAGAAATTTTAAGAACATTAAAATACAACTAAAATCATGGTTGAAAAAGAGAGTACAAAATATTTTAAACAATCCTCTAATACCAATTGTTGGTCGGAGTGGATACTCAAGAGGGGGGTGAATTGAGTTCCAATTAAAATTTCTGTTTTAAAAACTTTGTCTAAAAATCCCCAAAATAAAACACAGAATTAAACTTTAGTGAATTTATATAAAATTAAAGGTTCTGTTAGGTTCTCAAAGGATTGATTATTTCCCAGTTAATCAAATCAGAAGAATTGATTAACTTTTGAAACTAACTTACTAATTTACAACTAATATAATCACTTGCGAGTTTAATTATCAAAGTGACTTTAAAACAGTTTTGGATTTAAAGTAGTTTGCATGGGAATAAAAATAACTTAGAAAATAAATAATCACAGCAGGATTAACCAAGAGGTTCAGTCTCAATCTGAGACTTAGTCCTCTCAAATCTTTATATAAAAGTGATCCACACCCGGGATCGGGGATAAACAACAGTATACAACTGTCCAGGTCCCAGACCTCTACCACTGTTATCTGTGGGAACCAAAAACAACAGAAACCAGCTGTCCAGGTCACACGACCTCTACCACTATCCCAGTGGGAAATAAAACATGTAAGAGTGTTGAGTGTGGATTTACAAATCATCCAGTTAAAGCACAGGAGACATTGTGTGTTAAATATAGAAGATAAAACACACTGCTCAATATGAATAAAGATAAATCACAGAGCAAATATTTAGAGTTTAGAAATGGCTATAGTGATTGTCGTGCAGTTCTGGACTCCTTTGATTGATCAGAATTCGCTCTGAGTCCTCTTTTGGTTTTTCTCTGGAAAAAAGAGTATTGTTTGTTTCCTTGACATCCAGGTGTAGAGACAGAGGAGATAGTAGTCGATGAAGTTCTTGTGTTATGTTCGTGTTCTCAGCTCTTCACTGGTATGCAGTAATGAATGATTTCTTCGTGTAAGTTCAGTCGTCTCTTTGCATTCACACTCAGTTGTTCTTCCAGCACACCTCATGGAATGTATGTCACTATGTATTCGTCTATTATTTTCACTTTTTGCAGTAGCACATCCTTCCTTTATATAAAGCACGAGCTCCGGCAAAAGATGATTTACTTTTTACAGGTACGAGGTATGGTTCCCTGACATCCAACAACACACATTAAATAAATGTTAGTGTATTAAAATATACCTGATATGACCATTGGTTAGATTAAATAATGATAACGAAATTAAATCAGCATCAGGTTCTGTTTCTGGAACGGTAGCTCTTGATATCGGTAGACTTGTGTTACGGTAGGTGTCTGTATCGGTAGACTTCATTTGTAATGGTAGACTTTGTATCGGTAGCTGCAACAATAGACTTGATCGCATCAGTAGCGGTGGACTTGTAACGGTAGCTGTGACTCTGCCTTGTATCGGTAGCGGTAAGTCCCTATCCGTAGCTTCCTTGATGTATCGGTAGACTTTGCATATAGGTGGACTTCAGCATATCGGTAGACTTTAGCATATCTGTAGACTTCATCATATCCGTAGACTTCACCATATCGGTAGACTTCAGCATATCGGTAGGCTTCAGCATATCGGTAGCTCTGTATCGGTAGCTGTCGACTTCGATGTAGCGGTGAACTTTGAGTACCGGTGAACATGATGTATCAGTGAACTCCTTATCAGTGAACTCCATATCAGCGAACTTCGTATCGGTAGCTCTATTCGATATCAGTATCTCTAAGTCATAACGGTAGCTACTGTTCTGTATTGGTAGCTATAAACTGTTTAAGCATTCTATTGGCAGAATGTGTTAAGTCAGAGTACATATATCCAAAAGACTTATATTAAGCATAATTAAAAGTAACAACATATAATGAATCATATTTGAGATGCATCATACATAATTAATATATAAATAAAATATAGTTGGGATTACCAAAATATAATAATGCAACACAATTCCCAGAGGGTTTAACATGAGGAAATTGGGATCGTTGTCTAAAATGATTTTAGTATGATGAGTATGGTAAATTGGATCATAGTTATATAAATTGAAGAATATTATTTTTTATATATTAATATTTTTTATTTTTTAATTATACATTTTTGTAAAAATTAATAACGATGGCCATGAAAAATGAAGAATATTTCAACATGGAGATAATAGTATATTTGTACGCATGACTAATCTTTCCATTTTTAAATAATAGAATGGAAATAATTTATATACCATTTTATACTTATATAATGATTATTTAACTTTAAATATAATATTATTTTTATAAATAAACATATGTATAATATCCTCATGATGTGGTGATGAAAAATTGGATACATTAGTTTGAGAGGTGACAATCTTCACATACACTCGTGCAATGTTTTTCATCCAGTAAAAGTTAATAAAATTATTATAATTTTCATTTAAAATAGTAAAATAAAATTTATATCATATACATAATATTATTTCGTTTATATAAATTATTATTACCATCTATATTATTTGTGGAGAAAAATAAAAATACATTGTTCCTATGGGGTAGTAGTCATCACTTACACATGAAAGATGTTTTAAAATCACATTAGATGTAAATATAGATGAAAAATTATTCTACCATAAACATATTAACCTATATTTAAATATATATACTGATTTTTTATATGAAAATGATTAAATTAGATATAAATGACATAATGTAAGAAACAAGAAGAAAAATGTTTATAAATATCTGTATATATTTTTCAGACAACCTCTGTAGGATTAAATAGAAATTATTCATAGGACGGAATAATGAACAAAATATTCCCCCATAAACATATAGATTTATATTAGATTTATATTTTTGAATTATTATACATGACATGGAATCCCATGAATTCTGGATATGAGAGGAGATTTGGTGTGACATAACTAATGAGGGAGAGAACAAACAAGGAATATATTTCAGAAGAATGAATTATATTAATATAATAGTCTATAATTATGTCTCCAAAATGAGTTATATTAAAAAAATAAATGATATAGGGATTATATACAAACAAAAAATATGAATTAGATGTCTTTTTTGTCCATTTGATTCCCTATCATTTTAGATTTAAAAATTTCAAAATGTGTTAACTGTTACTAAGTTAAATGAATTTTATAGAAAAAATTAATATTCAAATTAAGGAAAAATTAACATCGAATATTTAAAATATATATTAAAACATATTAAAATTATGTAATCAATTTTTTAAAATTCAATTTATATATAAAGAAAAGATTTATTTTAACTTAAACCTATATAAATCATCAAAAATATTTTTCCCAAAAACATTCATTTTTATTCATAAATATGATATAATACCAAAATCATCTATAATAATGAATCCATTGAAATCAATTATATTATGTCTTCTAAATAGTAACTCCTATAATTATATTCTAATATGAAATATAATTTAACATTTTTCGTGCATTAAAAAGATGATAGTTTTCCTAGAATAGTTTTGATTTCTATTATTCACCCCAAAATATTCATTTAAAATAAATTACCAAGAAATAAATCTAAGATAATTATTATTTTATAATTTAAAAAATTATATCCTTTTTTAATATAAAAATTATTAAAATTATAAATTATCATTTTTAATATCATCATATAATACATGTAAAATAATTTGGTAATAATAAAATAATTTCATATTTTATTGAAAAATAGAATAGTATTATTATAGTAGACATAAATATATAAAATATAAATAAAAAGTATAACAAAGAATGAAATTGATTTATTATTAAAATTGATTATATTTTAATATTATTCTCTATTTTTTTAAAATTTTTTGATCAAAATTTTATTCCTCTAATAAAAATTTGTGATAATATTCATTTATATAATTTCTTGAATCCCATGATGGGTATTAACTAATATTGGTTTTAAGAAAACCATATCTTGCCGAATCAGCTAAATAAAATAACACATACCCTCTATGAACATTAATCTAATGTGGTTATTCTTAAAATGGATGATTATCTTCCATATATACTACACGGGGGGTACAAAATGTGATGTTTATCTCATATATATTTTACATAATATTAATTCATGAAAAAAATCATGTATATTCAATAACCTCAGAGGTATATCCACTCAATAGGTAACTGATTCAACATTATCTAAAATTTCATATTTTTCTTATGATCCCGATATTTAAGAATCACTTAATATTAAATAAATGAACATTTTTAAATTAAGATAGTTTAAGAAAAAAAATGATACCAATAATGTTTGAAATATCTTCTGGTTATCTACATAACATTGTCTCCATTAATATGATACTATCATAAAATGATGAATCATCTTTAAAATTTAAACTATCTCCAACAAGATCTCTAGTCCAAGTAACATCATGAAACCTACTTATTTGAAACAACCTCTGGAATGACACATCATTCCATATAACTATTTAATAGTTCACTATTTATACATGAATTAATGTTTTCATTTGAATAAATCTATACTAAAGAATTATTTTTATTCCAATTTCCCTAGTGATTTTTTAAAAATTACCTAAATGTTTATTAAAATGTTCTAATTATTTTATATGATTGTCAATTAAATTTATAATGAAATTTTGTACTAATTTTTTTCGTACTACATGAATTATGAATGAATTTGGATATTATATATGTAAATATATTGTCATAATCAAAATAGAAAAAGATTGTAACCCCATATAGTATAATTATCACCTTGACATTTAGTTGAGAGATGTAATATAACTAGATAATGTCAGGAAAATGAATAAAATTAATATATTTATTCAATCATTCAACAATAATTGAAATTTCATTGTTACGTTATGATGAAATATATAGTCCCTCCATTAAATAAATAGATATATATACCCACCTTCCCTTGAGTACTATAATATGATGAAGTATCCGTGTCTATAATTTTCATTTTTAATTAAACCACTAAAAAGTCAAAAAAATTCATTTTAATAACTAGAATATATATCCTCATCAAATAACTCTACTATTACTCTTATATTTATTTTCATATCTTATTACTAATATGATGAAACTAAAAGGGAGTGTTGTAAGCCTCGCTAAAAATATTATAATGGGGGATATGTGGAACAAAAAAACATTTTTCAAATATCTATACTCTTTATATATATTTTTTAAATTCAAGAAACAAACCTTTATTTACTAGTTATGTTTTTCAGTAATATCAATAAATTACATATAATATTTCTTTAGTCTATCATTTATAGATGGCTACATAGAAAACTAAAATAGAACAATTGATGTTACTCCATAGAAAAATGGTAGTCCACAATCATCTATTTATTTACCAAAGGATCATATTCTAAAGGTATTAGTGTTTATTATGCATTATCATTTCAAATAAAATCATTGGTATGATTTTTTTCTATTACAAGATAGTAATTAATAACTAAATCATAATTTTGTATTTTTTCAGTCTATATTCCTTGGATTATTTTCAACTCGTTCTATGTGTTTTTAGACATCAATATTCTATGAACATTATGTATTTTAAATTTAAGTCTCTAAAACTAATATATCAAGATTTTTAAATTAATAAACATATCATATTTTTCTAAATCTTGTGTTGGATAATTTAGATCTGGAGGTTTCAATTTACCTGATGTAAAAGAAGTTAAATAATCATTATACTTCATAATGTGTCCATGTACCTTCAAAGAAGTATAGATGTAGATGGAAAAATAACCATTTCTCGATGGAAGGGACACAATTATATGTATCTCCATTATTCAGTTTAGTTCATTAAAAAAATCATCACTATTTTTACAAGATGATTTGAACACCTATTGCGTTGACATAGATTGTGGGGGTATATAACCAAGAAAATATTTCAAAAAAATCCCTTTATAACGTGTTAATGGAAAAAAGAAATACTATCTATGAAATTTATAGGAATTTATCACTATTTGAACTCATTATTATTAGTTGGGTCAATAGTTATAATATATTTAGAAACAATATTCCTAGGGAATGAAATATTTTGAAACCAAAATTCAAATTTACTAATTTTTCCATAAAAAATATTTCTATTCTATATTATAAAAACATTCCATATATATTTTTCATGATCCTAATAAATTTTATAAAACTCTAAAATACTATAAATAATGAAAACCTCAAACTAATACAAATAGGGGTACAAAACTATATTCATAATATTCATGAATACATCTCATGAATTAGTCAATAAAAATGGAATAATAAATAACTCACAATATATATATCTAGTTCGATAAACCATATTAAGAATACCATCACACTTCACACGTAACTAAAGGTATTTACTCCTAAAAAAATGTTTAATAAATATAGTTCTCCCCAGAGCTCATCAAACAAGTCCTCAATGTGTGGTAAATGAATCTTATTCTCAATAGTGATGTTATTCAAATCGCTATAATCAATGAAATGACTCTTTAAACTATCATTAAATTTACTAAAAAATAGGACCAACCATGGTGTTGAACATGTATGATTGATACATTAATCAAGTAATTCTTGTATATAATTATTCAATAAAAATATCCAATTTATTTATTTTAAAAGGGGGTTTATAATTTTTTTAGCATTCATCACTATTTGAAAATTAAATTTAACATCACAATCTAAAATTAAATATGGGAATTCGTCAATAACTACAACCATATAATCATTAATTACTGTAAAATCCTTTTTGAATAGTTTCTTTTGGATAAACAGTATGAACGATCTAACATTCATTACCACCATTAATTTTTTTCTTTTTAACAATTTTTATTTCCAATGCATGGAATTATTGTATATAACTTTATTATATCTTAATTATATCATTCCACAATAAAAAAATTAAATCCCTACCAATAATAACTTCAATATCTACTATATGTTGTTTATTAATATTTTCACTAAAAACCATTCCATTTAAGAAAATAAGATAATTCATATAATTATTTGTTACATTAATAATTCAACCATGAGTTTTCAACAATTTTTTCTATTATTTTCGTGATGTGATATTCCAATTATAAATGAAAATTTTTTCACATATAGAGGAATGTGAAGATTCTCAATCGATCTATGTATCAACATAATTAAAAGAAACAACTAACATACATTTCAGAACATTATTAAATGTCTCAACATCAACTATACTTGTAGAAATTAATTTCATGACACCTTTTAAATATAATCTTCTTGATTTACACCAAAAGTAAGTAACATTGAACACATGTATCAATAATTCACCAAATAATTAAAAATAATACTTCTCTCAATTGTATCACTATATTTTATGACATTCATGGAATTTTTAGGATTCTTTAAATTTCAGTCAGATTCATTTGACTAATCATACATCATTGGTAAAAACATCCAAATCGTTTCGGAGAATACATAAAATATTTTTTACCCCAAATAGACGTTTTGGGGATTACCTCCTGATTACATTAATTAATATTTATTCTTTATATCCACATTTATTTTTTTTACTATTTTATTCATGAGGCACATTATTGTTAACACTATCTATTGCATCGTTATCATCATAATGGAAAATATTATCAAAACATTTAAATTACAATTTTTGAAAATATATTCATAAAATTTATTTCAATATCAAGTAAAATATACTAATTTTTTAATCAAGACTCTGAATATAATTTGATACACTCCATTCTAGTCATCTAAAAATAATTCATACATAGATTCAATATCCTCTTCCTTTTTTTATAAATTCAAATAATTTCTTGTGAATTTATATTTGAACATAAATATAGATATATTCATCAAGGAAAATGTACTTAAATATATCTCATTCCATTTCATTAATATTTTATCTCTCTTTGGTATTCAAAAAAAAATTCCACTACTGATTAACATTACTGTTTAAATTAAAAAGTAAAAGACAATGATTTTAATGTTTGAAATATCCCATCAGACTGAATATAATTTATAGATAAATAATATAACCCCCTCATTACAAGGGATATTTGGTTTCACTAAATTCTAGGGGGTGTTATTTGATGAAATGGACAACTATCAATTTCAAATTCAAGGTAAATATAGTATCTCTATAACATAGATTCTACTACGATTTATAGCATTGTTCTGATCCATTACTAGAAAAAAATCTGTTTCAAAAACACCCATTATAGGATTTCTATATAGAATTATATTTTCATTTTCATAGGTTCATACAAAAATTTCACATTTCCTTTTTGGAAAACCATTTTTAATAGACATAAATTATACATCAATACATTGTAATACTCAAAAGTGTTATCATTTAAATGAGTACTTGTAGTTCAATGTATATGGGGAATTATAATAATATTATCATAAAATTAAAAGTTTTCAAAAAACCATTTGAATTTAACTATAAGTAAACATCCTAATAACATTAAATATTATATTATTTCATGAAAAAAATTCAATTTATTGAATCCTTGATGATCATTTAGGTTTAGTGGTTTAGATAAGTATATCCTCACATTAACATAAGTAACAAAAAAAATGATAATAACGTAAATTTCAAAAGAATAAACATTATTTAATAATATTATACAATTTAAATGATTGATGTTTCCATTACATGAAAATTATTCTGGAAATTCAAGAAGAAATATTATTTATTCTTATAGATCTTTAAATCTCGTAAAAACATTTGAATATTTAGGATGATAAAAACAATTATCAATAAATAATATAAATTATTTAAATCTATTATTTTAAATAACAAAATTAATAATAATTTCATATTTACCTTCCCCATATTATTTACTAATTGTATAAAATTAATCACATTCAAAATGGTGAAAAAATTTCAAATAAATACTTGAAAACCCTTATAAAGAAAATGAAAATCTCTATCAGGAAATTAGAGAGTTACATTAATAATCCATGTTCACTAACTTCAGATTTAAATTATATTGAATAAATATATAGGAAAATATTCCATAGATAAATCCCTCATTCGTTCTAGTAAATAGTAGGGTTATTTTCCAATTAATTGGAGTGCTATATCGGGCTAGCCGACTATATTTTTTATTTCTAGATTACACTTTGTATACATTGCATCATTATCCAACCTCATAATATATTAGAACCAATTAACAATGTCATGAAAAAAATTATAATTCACATTTTTGTAAGAACCCGGATCTTTTTTTCAGTTATGTGTTCCTTTTCTGGTCATTTTTGAGAAAAATAGGAATTTTTTGAAATTCTTGAAGTACATGCCGTGTAATTTTTGAGCACACACTATGTGCTCTGTCACCGAAGGTAACCGTGTGTTGGTCATGTAATGAATGTGCACACAACTGTGTGTGGTGACCTGGAGGCTACCTAGAGTGGGGCTTAGTAAGGGCAAGTATAGGTCATGTACTTCAAAAGTACATGTCATGTTCTTTTTTTTCATTAAACGGACCGGGGTCACGTCTTATCGAAAGAAACACCTTCTTCTTCACCTTATTCGACTGAGAGATCCTGTACATCATTGATCTTCCTCGAGCCCTCGACCAAGAATCCAATTTTTGATTTGATTGCATTTGATTGTGTTTGGATCGCCTCGATATACAGTGTTGTTGGGAAATTCAATGCCTGAGGTTCACATATAGCGATCTCCCAACACCAAGGTAGGTGTTTTGGGCCTTTCTATTGATATACATTGAGTAATATGTTCAATTTTTTCCAATACCCTTGAAATGGGTATTATCAGTTTACCGTTTTAACCCTGTTAATCGCTTACCATGATTGTATGTTTGAGTAGAGGTTAATTGAATGTTAATAGGGTTGATTGATATGCTTTTGGAGTGTTTCCCATGCATGTTTTTTTTATAACCATTTGTTCCTGTTTAGATTTTACGATTCCTTGATGTTTTCTCATGCCTAGTACTGTAATATGGAGTGATTATTTTATCTAACAGGCTTGATATGTTATAGACTATTTATCCAAGTAGTTCTTGAGGTTTACTTTGGCTGCATTGCATTTCTATGCCCGTTTAACTTACACAGGTTCGTGAGAACCTATTGTAGTAGATATAAGGAGAATTGACCAAGTGATATTCCTCATATAGTCTTTATGTCTTTTGAATAAAAGGGGAATTGACCATGTGAGTTTCCTTAGAGTGTCTTTATCACTTTTTACTAAAAGGGGAATTGACCATGTGATCTTCCTCAGAGAGTCTTTATAGTATCATTATAACTGAACCAGAGGGGATAGTCTGTGTGTACTTTCTATAGGGTTTCCTACATTGATTAACTAATTGTTGATATGTGGAATTGAATTCTTTGGAACTGTGGAATTGTTTACTACTCAGTACTTCCTTGTTTAATGCTCTTTTACATATTTCATTCAATATATATTAACTGACCGTTAGGCATAGATCTTTTGGTGGTTTCATACTAGGATTATTCTCACGCCCTATTTGGGTCATGATTTTGGGCCCAAAAAAATTATATTGTTTTTGGTACAGATAAGGTAAAGCACCCTTCTACTTCAGGATTTTGACTGCTTGGAGCTGGAGAGCATGTGACCAAGATTAGGCTTGCGATGTTGTGGAGTTGTTACTGCTTTTCTTTGTACTTGGGTTTTCTACTGTATTTTAGCATTATGACTTTTTTGGCTGCTTTCTTGGACATATGTCTCAGGAATCATATATATATATGTGTGTGTGCTATAGTTATTTTTTTCATCAGTCTTCCATTGTTACTGTTGTTTAGTATGTTTCCTGCTTCCGCCCTTGTATATCTATTTACTTCCACTGTGTTACTCTACCAATGGGAGCATAGTTTCCCCACTATCACACCCAAGGCCCTCACTACTAGTCGGAAAACTTTGGAGATTGGGGAAATTCACTTGAGGCCATGTGACCAACTAGGTACGGGGTGCCTCTGGGCGGCTTCCGGAATCGGGACGTTACAAAGTGGTTTCAAAGGGAGTTTTCGATCCTCCGACATATGGGTTATGGGGCCACATGGACTGGAATTTGGTGGATCATTCACTACTGGAAATCGGAATTTTCCCAACACTTCTATACCAATGGTTTTTAAAAACTGTTGGTATAGGTTCCCTTTCCCAACGGTTTGGCCAAACCGTTGGGAAAGCCCACTTTGAGACCACTTTTCCCAATGGTTTGGCCAAACTGTTGGGATAGGGTATGGACTTCCGAATGGTTTGGCCAAACCGTTGGGAAAAGTCCACTTTGTGGCCACCTTTTCCAACAGTTTGGCCAAACTATTGGGTAAAGTGGCCTCCCACATATCAAAATTCACCCAGAATAAAAATCCGGGATCAAAACCTATACCAATGATTGTCAAAACCGTTGGTATAGATCCTTTGATTTTTTATCAGTTATTCTTACCAAGAACATTATATATATCCAAATTTAAAATAAATATGAGAATACATATATATATTTATGTAATTATGTTCACAAAAGTCATGTTAGGTTAGTGGTTATGTCGTTCAATGATAAACTAGGGGTCCTGGGATCAAATCCCAGTGAATGTTTTTTTTGAAATACATATACCAACGGTTCCATAACTGTTGGTATAGATTTTCATATTACTTATACCAAAGGTTTTCCCAAAACCATTGGTATAGACCTATCCCAACAGCTTACTTGGCAACGGTTCTCCAAACGGTTGGTATAGGCTATACCAATGGTTTGGAGGCCTTTACCAACGGTTCCAAACAGTTGGTATAGGTTAGTTTTCCAGTAGTGATTTTTTATTATGTTTGTTTATAACATGTTTAAGATGCCATGTTTTGATTTGCGGGGAGTATGGGCACTCACGTATTGGAATTTGGCACTTTCAATGTTCGTTTCAGTCTTTTTCTAGGTTCCGGAGTAGTTTCTTAGGATTACTGTTCAGAAAAACCTTGAATACATGACATGTAATGTTTAATACATGCCATGTGTTCTTCTGTTCGGGAAGAAACAATTTTTCTTAATTACACACAATGTACTTTATGTACACGCTGTGTAGTATATAACAGTGTCTCATAATTTATGGGGAGAGACATGGGGTATGAAATCTTGGTAGGACACGCCGTGTTGTAGAACCATGTAACCAGTTCTGTCACTAACAAAACGGGTCAGTTGAGTCTCTTCTTATACACATTGTGTCCGGTATAAACACACCGTGTAGTGTGTGACATGTATCTAGCTGTGTCACTAACAACACGAGTCGGTGAAGGTCATCTAGAACATGTCATTTTTGGAGAGAACACGCCGTGTAGTCTTCTTCAAGGATAACGGTGTGGGTTAGCCGTGTAAGAGAACTTGGATAGGGGATGTGAATCCAAGTACACTCCGTGTGTATGGGGTGTTACCGGACAAGTTTTGGCAGAAGTACACACCCATTTAATAGGCTTCAAGGAACATGCAGTGTAGTCATTATACACATTGTGTTTACATGTTTGGAAAACTTAAAATTCATTCCCTCTCTTGTTCCCTTATAACAATTCAAAGTTTCAGTCCCAGTTAATATTGATCTAAGATGTGCGATTGACCATGCAGGGTCATGCCACCGAGACGTCCTCCGATTTTACGGCAGTTCTAGGGAGGTGATCAGACACCAGAAATGGCTGATCGGGGACTTCCAAAAGATCCTCTAGTTGTTCCAGTTTTGGAACCAGCATTTATACCTGACACAGGTGCCGATGCACAGTCCATGGATGGATTTTTGGTGATTATGTAGACCTTTAAGGGGGAACTAACTCCTTCCCCATCGATAGAAGAATTGATATGGGTCTTTCGGAAGCATCATCCTCCCACTTTCTCAGGGGATGGAGGACCCCATGCTGTAGAGTCATGGCTAAATGCCCTGTTGATGATCTTCGAGCATCTGGAGATGCCTCCATAGAGGAGGGTAAATCTCGCTAACTACATGCTTCGGGACTACACCAAGAGGTTGTGGGATGTGATCTCATAGGAGGGGAACCAATTGAATATGGCTTGGGATGAGTTTCGGTGCATTTTCTATGATAAATTCTATCCAGAGACCTTGAGGGCCAATTGATCTTGAGAGTTCATGAGTCTGGAGCTGGGTACTCTTTCTGTTATGGAGTATTCTTCTCGCTTCCTTGAGCTGCAGCGCTTTACACCCTTTCTAGGGGGAGACGAGTTGTTCCTTACATGGAAGATTGAGGATGGTCTTAGGCAGGATATCCAATCTCAGGTGAACTTCTTCAGGTGGACTTTGATATCTTCTATAGTCTACCAGGTGCTGATCACCGAGCACAATCTGAGGGATTTTGGAGATGTGAGCCAGGGAGGATCGGCTTCCAGGGTTAGTGGTACTCCAGCTGATAGTAGGAAGTGTTGTAGGGTGACTGCACAAGGAGATTTGATTAGTCAGGATGCATGTTCAGGTAGCCAGGTGGTGTGCTACTGGTGCAGGAAGAGCGGACATACGAGGACACATTGTCCGAGGGACCCAGTGGAGTGCCGATCTTGTGGAAAGATACGTCATCTTCAGAACTTCTATCAGATCTTCTCACCAGGAGCTAGTGAAAAGGGTTCTTGGATGACTCCTCATTTAGGAGAAGAACCACCACTTTCTCCCCAGTCTGAAAAATGGAGTTCTACTAGCCATTCAGGCTGAGGTGAAGGTCATGGTCGTGGTAGCCAGTCGGTAGGTTTTCAGCGACAACAGGGTGGATCAGCTCAGAGTGGTCAGGTAGGGTCACAGGAACGTGGTGGAGGCCAGACTTTTGTAGTGTAGAAGACCCAATAGGATCAGGATCCCAAACCCTCTATTGTTCGAGGTACGATTCTAGTTTCCTCAGTTATAGCTTCTTCCCTTTTCAATATAGGGGCTTCCCATAGATTTATATCTGTTTCTATTGTGGAGAGCCTTGGGCTCCGAATCTTTTCTTCTACTGATATATTGATGCTAGACACTCTGTTGGGGACTAGAATGGTTATTGTACGTCAGTTTAAGGAGTTCCCTATAGGGGTTTATGGGTGTCACTTTTTCTGGGACCTCTATGTTCTAGAGATGACGTGCTATGATATCATTCTTGGAATTGACTGGTTAGTTCCCTTCCAGGATTTTGTCGATTGTTATAGTCATATGGTTAGTTTCACATCACCAGAAGGCATATCTTTTCTTCATAAGGGAAAATGGGATTTCTAGGTGAGCAGAGTGGGACCCATGCATCATAGGATGGGAGGGGTTACAGCCCATATTTCTAGTCTATATCTGGATGTCCAGGGGACATCACTGTTAGACTTTCCTCTAGTAGTGGATCGTTTTAGGGACATCTTTACAGAGGAATTTTAATGTTTACCTCTATAGAGAGAGATAGGTGGTATTTTCTTTTGAGCTCATTCCATGAGTGTCTCTAGTGTCCATTCCTCTTTATAAGATGGCTACACTAGAGTTAAAAAAGCTCAAGAAGCAGTTGGAGGAGTTGCAGGCAAAGGGTTTCATTTGACACAGTAATTCTCTATGGGGTTCTCATGTACTGTTCAAGAATAAGGCCAATGGTACCCTCAGGCTTTGTGTGGATTATTAGAAGATGAACTAGTTGGTGGTCAAGAACTGATATCCCTTGCCGAGGATTGATGGTCTCTTTGAACGACTTTGCGGAGCCCAGGTGTTTCTGGAAATTGACTTGAGATCTGGTTATAAAAAGTTGTGTGTTAGACCATTTGATATACCTCTTATAGCTTTCCGAAGCATGTGTGGTCAATAAAAGTAAGTGGTTATGCTGTTCAGTCTCATAAATGCACCTAAAGTCTTCATGACACTGATGGACTGAGTGTTCCATCTATACTTGGATTCTTTCATCGTGGTCTTCGTGGAAGATATCTTGGTGTACTCTCACACTCGACACTACCATGATACCCATATTGAGATCATATTGAGTACACTGAGTGACCAATAGTTATATGTTATTCTCTAAAAATTCCACTTTTGGATAGATGAGATTCACTTCTTGGGTCATGTTATTAAAGAGTCAGGAGTATTAGTCATCCCAGAGAATGTGAGAGCACTGGTTTCCAGGGAGTAGCCAAAGAACGTCTTTGAGGTACAAAGTTTTCTAAGGATGTCTTGTAACTACAGATGTTTGATAGAGTACTTTTCATGCTTAGCAGCACCACTGATGGGTTTGACTAAGAAGGGGGCATGGTTCTCGTGGTCAGATTATTGTGAGTCATCCTTTCAGGAGATTAAAGAGAGATTGAAAACAACATCGATACTATTATTTCCAAAGCTGGGAAAGAGCAATATGGTTTAGTGTGATGCTTTAGGTATCAGGATGGGATTCGTGCTTATGTAGGGGGAGGAGTCGTCACGTATGAGTCTTAGCAGTTGAGGCCACATGATAGGAATTAACTGATGCATGATCTCGAGTTAGCGGCAGTTTTTCATGCCTTACACTGTTTGAGACATTATCTTCTCTGAGAATATTTTGTGGTTTTCACCGACCACAAGAGTATCAAGTATATCTTCACTCAGCATGACATGAATTTGAGGTAGGGAAGATGGGTTGAGTACATTCAATCCTTTGACTTTGAGCTTGCCTATAAGCCTAGGAAAGGCAATGCAGTGGTTGATGCGCTGAGTAGGAGGACTCAGATACAGAGAGTTCAGGAGGCCAACAGTGAGTGTCAACTTATGGCTATGTTCTCTAAAATGCATTTGGAGGTTCACGATAGATAGGGGCAGACTTTTCTTGATTATGTGGCCTTTTCCTCTACTCTTATTGATCGAGTGATAATGAGGAAGCTATTATATTCTGAAGGCCTAGTCATATGGGAGAGTGTTTTAAGAGAGGACCCTATTCCTAGATGGAAAATAGGCGAGGATGAGATCTTTCATTTTCAGGGGTGCGTATTGGTGCCAGCAGACATACGCGATGAGCTAATGCAGGACTTTCATTCTGTAGTTTGGACAGTTCATCCTAGTGTCACGAAGATGTATTGTGATCTACACCATTAGTACTGGTGGCCTGGAATGAAAATAGATGTTGCTGGTTTTTCATGAACTGTCCCTCCTATCAGTAGGTGAAGGCGGAGCATAAACAACCATCAGGTCTCTTGTAGTAGTTACTCATTCCCAAGTGGAAGTGGAATGATGTCGTGATGGATTTCGTGATAGGGTTTCCATGGTTTCCTCAAGGGAATGATGCAGTATGGGTTGTCATTGACAAACTCATGAAGGTTGCTCACTTCTTACCAATCAAGGAGACCTTCAGTGTTGATGAGATGAGATGGTTGTACATCTGGGAGATTGTGCACTTACATGGAGTTCCACGCTCCATTTCTTTAGACAAAGATGCACGTTATACTTCTTGGGTCTGGCTGGGGCTTTAGATGGCTTTGGGTATACAGGTACTTTTGATTATAGCTTAAAATCCCCAGACAGATGGCCAGTCCAAGCGTACAATTAAGGTGCTTCAGGACACGATACGAGCAAGCATTCTAGATTTTGGAGGTTCTTGGGAGAATCACATACCTATTGTGGAGTTTTCCTATAATAATAGTTTTCAAGCAACTCTTTTGATGGAAGCTTATGAGACTCTGTACGGTAGGCCATGTCAATGAACATTATGTTGGTTGGAGGCAGAAGAGATAGCTATGCTCGGACCTCGTCTTGTTCAAGAGACCATAGAGAAGATATAGTTGATTTAGAAGAGGATGGCTACCACACAATCTTGATAGAAATCTTATGCTAATTAGCAGAGACGACCTCTAGAGGTCGAGGTCAGGGATCAGGTTGTCCAGCGTGTCACACCGAGGTTGGGGAACAGAAGGATTTGGAGACAGGGTAATCATTCCCCAAGGTACGTCAGGGCCATTTGAGGTGTTGAAGAGAGTTGGGACAGTTACCTATTGGTTTAAGTTACCTTAGAGGTACCAAGATATGCATGACGTCTTCTACGTTTCTCATATTCGACATTACTTCTTTGACCCATATCAAGTATTACAACCCGAGGAGGTTTAATTATATGTGGATGCATATTTTGAGAAGCATCCTATCTGGATTGTCAATCGAAGTATGAAGGTTTTCCGTGGCCTGTCTATTCCTTTAGTATGAGTGCCATGGCAGCATGGGCGAGTACAATATGAGACATAGGAGATGGATGTGAATGTACGATCACAGTGGCTGGAGTTGTTTGGGGTTTCTTCATCTATGCCACCTTACTAAGGAAATTCAGGGACAAATTTTTTAAGGGGGGAAGTTTATAAGAACCTGGATTTTCGTTTTAGTTATGTGTTCCTTTTCTGTTCATTTTTTAGAAAAATAGGAATATCTGTAAATTTTTGAAGTACATGTCGTGTACTTTATGATTAAAATCCTTGTACTCTATCACCACAGGTATCCATATGCTGGCTGTGTGACGGACATGCAGATGACCGTGTGTGGTGACTAAGAGGCCGCGTAATGTGGGGCTCGTTAAGGTCAAGTACACGCCATGTACTTCAAAATTACACGTCGTGTACTTTATTTTTTCATTAAACGGACCGGGGTCAAGTCTTATCGATAGAAACACCTTATTATTAACCTTCTTCGACTGAGATCGCTCGTACGTCTGCGATCTTCCTCTGAGCCCCTGACTGAGTATCTGATCTCTGATTTGACCACCGTCGATTGCATTGGGATCGCCTCGATCTACGATGTTCATGGGCAATTTAAGTTTTAAGGTTCACATATAGCGATCCCCCAACACCAAGGTAGGTAGTTTGAGACTTTCCGTTGAAATTATTTGAGTAACATGTGCAATTTTGTCCAATACCCATGAACGAGGTATTGCGAGTTTACTGTTTTAACCCCATTAATTTCCTACCATGCATGTATGTTTGAGTAGAGGTTAATTGAATGTGAATTGGTTTGATTTCTATGATTTGGAAGTGTTTTCCCATGCATGTTCTATTTATGACCATTTTTCCAATTTATCTGTTTGGATTCCTTAATGTTTTCCCAAGCCTAGTTGTGTAGGATAGAGAGATTATTTTATCTGACCGACTAGATATGTTGTAGACTATTTAGCCAAGTAGTTGTTGAGGTTTAATGTGGCCGTATTGCATTGCTATGCTCGTATGACATACATAGGGCAATGTGAACCTGGTGTAGTAGTCTATAAGGGGAATTGACCATGTGGTCTTCCTCAAAAAGTCTTTATCACTATTGACTATAAGGGTAAATAATTATGTGAGCTTCCTTAGAGTGTCTTTATCACTATTGACTATGAGGGGAATTGACCATGTGAGCTTCCTCAGAGAGTATTTGTAGTATCCTTATAACTAAGCCAGAGGGGATATGTTGTTTGTACTTCCCAGAGGGTTACCTTCTTTGATTAGATACCTCTTGATGGGTGGAATTGAATGCTTTGAAGTTATGGAATTGTTTACCGCTACGTACTTAGTTTTTTACTGCTCTTTTACTTATTTCCTACCATATATATTCACTGACTATTAGGAACAAATATTTTTGTGGTTTCCTACTGGTATTAGTCTCATGACTTATTCGGGTCATGTTTTTAGGCCCAAATAGATTATATTTCTATAGGTATAGATAATGAAAAGTTCCCTTCTACATCCGTATTTTGAATTCATAGAGCTGGAGATCATGGGACCATGCTTAGGCTCACGATGTTGTAGAGATGTTACTGCTTTTCATTGTATATGGGTTTTGTACTGTATTTCATCATTGTGACTTGTTTGGCTTCTTTCCTAGACATATTACTCATGCATCATATATATATATATATGTGTGTGTCTGTGTTCTCCTGTTGTTTCTTTCATTAGTCATCCACGGTTACTGTTGTTTAGTATGTTTACTACTTTCGATATTTTATATCTATTTACATCCTCTATGTTACTCTTCCAATGAGGGAATAGTTTTCCCACTATAACACCCAAGACCCTCACTGCTAGTCAGTAGCCTCTGGCGTTCATGAAAATGTGCTTGATGCTATGTGACCAACTGGGTACGGGGCATCTCCGGGCGGCTTCCAGAACCCGGACATTACAATTTTCATCAAGAATCCCATGAAAAAATATTTTAATCCCATAAGAAATAAACACTCAGTTTTCACATTAAGAAGGGAAATATATTCTATTTCAAAAGAAAAGAATTAAAAAATTTAAAAATTCATAAAACATTGATAGACTAATTTTAATTGAAATTATAATTGTATCATTTAAAGGAATGTTGATAATGAATAATTCGTATGATGTTAGGAAAATTAGTCATGTCATATATATATATATATATATATTTACATTAGAAATAATTATTTTAAAATTTTAAAGAAAAAGGATGAAATTTTCCAATATATGAAATTATTAAATGATTATTATTTATTAAATTTTAAATTAATCAAAATTATAGTAAAAAATTTCATAAAAAAATAAATTCTTAAAAAATAACAACATTCTAGAGAAATCGAAGGATTCATGGATATAGGGGATATTGATTTTTATTTGTTTTAAAATATAATTTCAATAAAAACCCCTTAACTTAACAATGATATGAATCATATGAAATTTCTCATTAATAAAAATAATATTGCATTAATTATTCAATGTTTTAATTGTAATCTTAATTTTTATTATTCCGTCTATTTCAATTTTACTAATTTTATAATCAATTATATTATAAATTATTATCAAATCTTATGTTTTGAGGAAATTCGTCTCATATATAAATAATGAATTATAAAGGATAAATATTGTTAAATGGAATATGATTTGGTTATATAATGAATATTAATTATGAGATTATTTTTATTTTTATAAATTAATAATAATTTCATCACAATATTTGAAATGCTGTTATTAAAAATTAATTATATAAGAAAAAGTAGATTATAATCCATATATAAACCTGTTTAACATTTAAATTTTCCAAAAAACATTAGTGATGTTATGAATTAATAATTTTATAATTTTATAAGGATAATTAAAAAATAAATATAATTTTTTTATTTAAATTCACTTATAAATACATTGTTTTTGATGTGTTATAAAAACCAAAAAAATACATCGGTTTAGGAGGTAGTCATCTAGGCATACACATTACCGAGATTTTCAAGATTGTTCATTATTAATTTGAATACTTATTTTCTATTTGACAATTAAATTTATATAATATATATAAAATTAATTAATGGGGATCCATTATTATAACTATCCGTAACAGTTGGTGATGAAAAATTAAATTCAATATCTTTGTGGACGATAGTCCGTAAAAATACATGAAATAAGTTTTCATTGTCCATTAAACGTATAAGTTAAATATAATGTTTTATAAATTAAACATAATATTATTTATGGATAATAAATATTTGGATATTAATATATTAATGTTTTTAGTAACGATTTATTGGTTCTAAAAGTAAATGTAAAAATGAATACACTTTGATAAGCACTATACCTCTTCTTTGCACATACTCCATAGTTTTCTACATAAAATCATTATTGGAAGCTGTTATAAAAAAATAACTATATGATGTGGGAGATATGTCAGGAATGTATTTAGGTAGGGATTAGGTAATATTTGATTTTATTTAACTATATATAATATAGGACATGGGGAGTCCTTTTATAAATGAGAGAGAGAGGACATACATGAAAATTTATAAAATATTAAATTCTAATAATTTCATACACAATAAAAATGGATACAAATTTCTCATTATAGAATATTAGATAACATAGTTGTGAAATATGACCATGAAATTTTACTTTGGAATTATTTTAGTCTATATAAACCTTCTTAATTTTATTTTCTATCCATTGCACTTATTTTATCTCTTACTATACCAACTAATTTTTTTAGGAAATTTTCTATTCATAATGATTATAAATAAAATTTGCACCATTTAAGCATATGGAAATGATTATTCTAAATATTTAATCAATTTTATAAAATAAAAATTCTATACTTATTTTAATCTATATTTCAAATAATCTAATAAAATATGATGAAAAACTGTTTTCTAGAAAGACAATATTTTTAGTAAAAAATGGGTTTTATACCCTTATGATATATAATTTTGATTCCAATTTGTTTAAATTTATTATATTACATAAAAAGAAAATATTTAAATTTCAAATTAAATTCATATTTTAATTTTACATATTTAATAAAATAAATAAATGTTAGTTTTCATAAAAATCATTATTTTCTACTATTCCCCTGAAATTATAATTTTTCATAAAATTCCAAATATTCACTCTAAACTAATTTTACAATTATAATTTAATAATTTGTATGATTTTTTTGAAAATAAAATTCCAAAATATTACAATTAATATTTCATATAAAATTGTATAATACAATTTTTGATATTTATTAAGAATAAATCATTGTCATTATTGATTGGAAAATATCATAATATTATTATAAATAATATAACTATATGTAATATAATTCTAAATATTAACTATGATTGACATTTATTTACAATTATCATTTCCATGTATGTTATATATGACCATCTTGCCATATAGTTTGTCGACAGATTATTTTTGACACCATCATAATGTACATAAGAAGAACTAAGAAAAAGGTCATGTATTTGTAGTTTGACAAATTGTTAATTTTAATTGGTTAAACTAATTTATATTTCTAAATAACATGGAAAATATGATATCTCAAATATTTTCATGGTTCTTTATCTTTTGGTTGGAGGACTATCTATTCGTAGATAATAGAAGACTCATGAACAAGGAAAAAATAAATCATTATATCTATTTCAATCAAGGGAGTGAATTTTTTAATATTTTCATCACTGAACTAGGGGTGGATCAGATTTTTTTTTGAGATTTTTATCTTTATAATGAAAAAATATATTTTTCCTACCAATAATTCTATATATAACAAGTAGTTAAAAAAATTCCATACAGATATGAAGTCAATTGATAGAGGGAAAAAAATATATTGCATGCATATAAATGAGAATGAAAAAAATAATTTTCTAAATACATTAATAAAATAAAATGATGGGACTCATATAAATCATATTATAGTTAGATACTTGAGAGACAATAGTTAATGGTTTATGCCATTTTAAATTTTTAATAATTTTATAATAAATTGAATTTTTATTTATTTGGCATTCCTATACTATTTGTATTTTATAGGATAATTGAATGATAAGACACCCTCATAGTGTCTATATGTGTAATCATTAATTGATTAGTATCAATAAATGATGTGGGTTATAATTATATTTTCATTTAAATGTGAGTATAATCATTTATATGATACTAATTATATCTATATGATAATATTTGGAGAATTATTTTCTAGAGAAACCTTGTAATGTATATCACATTTAATTTTATTCAACTATCAATGTGCATTCTGATGCATGATTCATATGTATTACTGTTACATATGTTTGGGATATTTCTTAGCATGTGATACTTTATAAATTAATACAATTATTATAATATACAAGAGGCTAGAAAACAATAACGTTGATGGGTATATTGTCGATCATATCATTAGTTAAGTTTAACAAAAATGTTTTTTTCCACATATATAAAAATTATATATATGGTGTCATGATTGATTTAGACTGAGGAAATACAAATAATTTCAAATTGAGTTGAAGTTTTTATGATTATCTATCTAGATAAATAAAATGTGATATATTATTTTAATTTGATTTATGTTTCTTAATGGTTAATGATCCATCAAATTAGTGAATTTTATCATGAATTTTTATAGAACATATAGTTGTTAAAAATCAGGTATTAATAAATAAAAAGTGATGTTATGATTTTTTTTGAACTAGAGGAAGGATTTTGAGAATTTTTTATATGGAAAAATGGATATTTTTAATGTTGAATAATGTGTATAATATATAAAAAGGGAATTATTGAAAATGTCATACAAAATAGGATAATCTGTGGATAAACACATTAATTGAGGTATCAATTATATTCTATATAGAAATTATTAGTAAAATGAATGGGGTTATTCCACTACATAGGAAATTTACTATATGGTGGAGGGAGACCCACCTGGTATCATGATACACTAGTTGTTATTTTTTAAAATGGAAAAATAAATTTATTTTTAGTTATATTTTAGAATAAATCATCAATTTTTATTCACATGGAATGATAGAAAAATAATAATATAACCATAAAACCCTTACCATTATCACTTTTTAATTACCTTCATCCAAATGATGTAATATAGTTTTTCGTTTATATTTTTGTTAAATAAACCTCTTCCTTATTTTATAATTATCTTATTCTTTTCATAGTTTATTTAGGAGTATTCTCATATGGATTTTATATTTAGTTCCATTTTATTGTGGTAAAATTTATTAACAAATATAATATCCCATGATTTTGTAAAATAATACTAGGTTTGATAGAATAAAAAAATTTCAACACTGATTTTAAATGAATGACAAAATATTATTTTATAAATTTTACCATAATCACATAGCCCTTATATTGGAGGATATTAATTCAATTAATTATTTTTGAAATATATATAAATATTATAATCAATAAAAATATATTGATTAATTGTTACATAATAAAAACTCAATTTTTAGTAAATTCAATTTTATTTATCAAAATAATGTTCCCTGAAAAAATTATTTTTTTAAAAATATTTTTGATAATAATTAAAAAATTTAGGAAATTTATTTTATATGATGATATTATTATTTTAGATTATTATATCATATTTAGCTTAATATAACACCCAATAGACCATAAGATGATTTCATATTTCTATTGGATTGTTTTTAACATTATTATAGATGATTTAGAGAAACATTGAATTAAATATTTGTTTTTAGGGAAATAACTCTAGGATAAGGGTTGGAACATGATTTTTAATAACAATTCGGGCTGACTCTTTGTTTTAAAAGAAGATTTTTACCTGGCTTGATCATAGTTATTAAAACTTTGTGACTAACTATGAGATCCTTTATGGTGCATTGTGTTGTTACAGGGGGTTTCGTGGTTTTAAAAAACCATGTGGAATATCCCAAGATACTGTCTCACATGAGGAAGTAGCCACTAATGGTTGGTTAATGGTACTTATAACCTTGTGGCTTAAGCATTCACATAGTCAGATCCATAAAATTTTGGTTTTTACCAATTTCCAATTTTCATTCTTATTCCTAATCACCCCTGAATTACATTTTTTCTTGACTTAATTATTTTCCATAACGCAAGAGGCTTATTCCTTGGGAATCATAGTTATATCTATTTTTTCATTACAGATCACTTCATGTTATGTTACATTCATGAACTAGTTTTTCCTTTTTATCAAAGATAATCGCTAAATCAGTACCCTTCTCATATTGTGGAAGCCAAGGGTGGTCTGCATATATTATATAAGTAATTTGATATATGATTAATGGTTTATTAATAATCTGGAATATTGATGATCTGATATACTCATATTAGGTCTCTATTTTTTTATGGTTATTAGTTCAACTCACTTTCAATAGGAGGATATATCTGTATCATGGGTATGCTATATGATTTTTTTATTTTAAATTCCTTTGGTATAATCATATAATATAATATATATGTTATTAAAATTTATATTTTAATAAATTAAATTTTTCAATTGGTTTTTCTGTAAAAAAAATTCCACCACATTTATTTTCAGGATAAAGTAGGTATGGGTCGAAAAACACTAAAAATTATTTTTTCAATAGGTTTGGGTCACTATATTAACCTTATCTTCTAGATTTAACTCTTAGTTAATTAGTTTGAGATTTTCCATGTTTCTTTGTATTTCTATATTATATGGTAAATAAATATACAATAAACTTCCAATAAAACCTAAAGTGGTTATTTAATGAAATATATAATATTATTTAAGACCTTTTTTCAAACCGTAGATTTAGGAATAGAATATCAATTAATAATATATTATTTGTTTTAAAAACTCTTTTATGTCAACTTTGACAATATTTTCTTTTTTTTGTTAAATTCCTAAAAGCATTATTACTTCAAACCAAATTTATTTTAATCAATACTAAAATGTCAAATTAACCTAAAAAATTCCTGGATATCATCAAAACATTCAAATTATATTTATTTTAACATCTATAATACCATTTATTTGATTCTTTCATTAATAAGGATAATACTGCATCATCATTATGTCTTAAATACATTTAATTATTCAATGTATAAAAATTATAAATAAAATATAATTATGTAGGAAATTGTTTTATGTTTCTAATGAATATTAATAGTCGAAGATATAACATATATAACGCTATTTAAAATATTTTTTACTAAAAGATATATGCTTATGTCATTTTTGTATTTACTTTAACTTAATTAATATAAAGTGTCATTATCACTTACAAGTGGCTCCATGGGGTCCCAAAAGCAACCCAAAGATGGACATGGTCAGAAATGTATCATAAAATAGGGTTATAACATGTGTTAGGGTAATTTAATATTATTATAATATTATTTTGGTTACCCTTATTTACCGGATTTACCCCTTAACCATGGTAAATAAAATAATTACAGAAGTAATTATTCAAAATGTCTAAAAATAAAAGTTAACTATTTACACAATTTGTACCTCCTGATTATAAATATATTATCATTTTTTTTAAATTAAAAAAAAATAAGTGGAAGAAATTAATTTAAAATTAATTCCCGTTGTCAAAACAAAAAGCGTGTTTTTAATAAATAATAACTATCAAAAGATTGACACTTGGTTATGTCCAGTTTAAACGTGAATTTATGTCCAATGAAAAAAATTGTATTAAATTGTAAAAATAAAATCTAATTATTCTTAAAAAACACTCAATATTACAATTTAGCACTATAAATTATTTTTATTAAAAAAGTAGTTTTTAATGAAAATTTCGAATTTTTCACTATTCATCAAAAAATGAATTTTTTCAGAAAAATACCCAAAATTCACCCTAAGATAATTTTGATATTCCAAACCCAAAATGTAATTCCATTTTGAAAGATAAAATCGATAAATTTTCAAAAAGTGGGTATTACTATTCATAACTGCTAGTTTGATTGGTCGCGATGTGTTAGAATCTTGAAGTTGCATACAACGCAAGCTATTGCATTATTCAAAGGGAAACGTACCGTGGATGTTTTGTGTGTTATAGTATATGTTTTAGTCAATAATAATAACCATTACATGAGAATATGGATATTCAAGATGAATGTAATAAATAATAAAAATGATCAAAAGGATGTGTTTTTTCCAACGGAATGTAAACTATCACTAAATAAAGTTACATTGCAAGTTAGGCATTAAACACATTATTGAGGAAAATAATAATTAAACATTCCTAAGCATCCTATTCCACATCGAATAATTTTAAATAATAACCCACTTGATAAAATAACATGAAATGAAACATAAAATATCATTAAAATAAGGATATTCATGATATTAAATGTTAAAGGGCAGTATATAGACCATATTAATGTGAATTGGGTCATATCAACAAATAAGACTTAATGGAATGTCAATTGAGACCAAATCCCATACCACATGTTTCATTTTTAGGGGAATATCATTTAGAATATTATATAATGATCTTAAACATTCAAATAACTAATAAAATAACATTAATAATATTTATAATATCATATATTAAATTTTTATAATATATTTTTAGCTTCTTGTTTTTAATCATTTATTATATCCACTATTTTAGGTGTTTAACTTCCTAGATTGTCTAGTGTGTTTTGATTTGTAACATGTCTTTCTTATTAATTAGATCATGATTTCATAATGTCTAGAATTTAAAAAATTATTTAAATATCATATATATGTATAATATATTTTTATAAAAATAGAAAACATTTGGAGATAAGAAATGAAATGAACTGTTCATGGTGACGGTAGGTCGTACGTATGCATGGACACTACTTTCATCTATTTGTCATATTAATAGAATGAAAAGAAAATAATATATATTTATACAATAATTCCACTATAATATCTATTTTATATATGTTATATAGTTTTATTAAAACATTACTTTATAAATTTCATTTAATTTTTGAATGAATCACATCATTTTGACGGGGCGATAGTCCACACATTTACAAATGATTTTATAATATTTAAAAAAGATAGATGGAATAAAGTTATGTTATATATAAATAAAAAATAAGAATTATTAAATTATAAATAAAATATGTATCATATAAAAATTGGTTTTACATAATAATTCCATCTATGAGAGGGGGTAAAGGAATAACGAATAACATTGTTTCGTGTGGCAGTACTTTTCCAAACATTAAAATGGCATGTTCGTTACCATTTTGATAGAAGTGTGTGTAATTTTTGATTGAAAAAAAATAAAGATAACTCATAATACTTATGATAATAATTTTATTATATAATAATGGTATAATAATAATTTAATTAGTGTAAAAATAAATAAATCTTAAGATTTTGAGGAAGGACGTTACCTGCTAATCTAGTGACTCCTTTTTAATTGCACCAAAAGAATTTTTTGGATGTATTTTTGAAAATATTAAGGATTCTAGTATGAGGATATAGATTTTTAGTAGATATTATGTAATATATAGTTTGATAAAAAGTGTCTTGATAGTTGTGAAGATGAGGGAGGTGATGAGGCCATTTTACAATGAATGGAGAGTGATATTCATGTAAATTATTGGAAAGGGAATTCCACCAAAGTTTATTCTATGACACGTGGATCCAATAATGGTCCAAATTCGATAAAATGGAGTACTGGGTCATTATATAGCCATAAAATTCATTTTTTACAAGTGTCTAGGTCATTTGGCACTATCTGTTTAATGTATAGTCCTATGTTAATATAAATTTCACCATAATCCTTTAAATTAACTACATTCACGAATATTTTTGGTCAAAAACTAATTTTAAAATATTATAAATTATAAAATATTATAAATATAAAAATGTAATCCATTTTTTCAATCCCATACACATAATTGGTAAAAATTACTCAGGACGACAATGAAGGTTTTTAAATTGAAAACCTTCAAAGGATTGCTATGTTGTTCTGTGCAATTTCAAGTTGAATTTTTTTCAAATGACCTAAAATGGGTTAATTCATAAAAAAATTAACATGATTAAACATTAATATAATTTGACAATATAATTTAACATTATAAATAAATTAGACGAACAAGAAGGTTTGAAATAAAATTTATTATTTTTTACTATTCATAAAAAATTAAATCTTTACAGAAAATTACCAAAAATTTACCATAGCATAATTTTTATGTTTCAATTTCAATTATTATGTTTATTTTTTAGTATAAAAATTACAAAAGTTCAAAAAATTTAAATTAAAATAGTCTCTCCATAAAAATGTTGTAAAAATATGTTAATAATAATATAGTATTTTTTCCATAAAGTTATATTTATTTGGATCACATGCCTATGAAATATATTAGATGAATTTAATTTTTTATTGAATATATAATATATATATTTCATCAATATCATTTAATTTTTTAATTAATCAAAATTATTTGGATAAAATAGATTTGGGTGCATAAAAAATCAATATTTTCTTTTATATTCAATTGGTTCTCATGTTTATTTACAATAAATTTATAGCCAATGAAATAATTTGATATTTGTGTAAACCATAAATTTGAAAAATTTAGATAACAATTTTCATAAATAATAATTAAAAAGATAGGTTATATCTTATTATATTAAATAATAATAATTTAATAACACATTGTTTTTTGGAAAAACGTAGTCTTGTGTGTAAAGAAAGTCATCAATTTTTTTTGTTTCATGTCATACAAGAATACTTAGGGTTTCATGCATTAAATGATATATTATATATTGATTATTTTTTAATTAGTAAATACATTTTAAACTCCATGGATATTAAATCCACTAACTCGATAGGTGTTTTATGTTATTCACCCTATCAAATAGAATATTAATACCTTATAATTTCCGGGTGTTACATGTTTTAATATAATTTTCCATATAATATGACATAATTTGAGGACATATAATAATTACATGGGATAATACCTGATGATAAAATCCATATTATTTCTCTATATGATTTTAATTTATTATGAAAAGATATATTTGAAAAATGGAAATATTCTAATTGTTATGAAATGATGAATTTGAAAAATGATTATTTTATATATTTAAATTCAACAATTATGGAAAGATAGTTTTTTTAGAAACCCATTTTTTACATGGATTATGATATATTGATTTTTTTAAGATCCTATGGCCAAAATATATTTTACTATAATTAGGTGATTCATGGATCCTAAATTGCACAACCCTATAATGAATTAGGTAAAATTGATATCTCATGAAATACAAATTTCTTGAATGGGGAGTGAACACAGTTCAGAAAGGGACTCTATTAACTATTTCAGTATTTGGAATGAACCTTCACCACTACAATGTTATTATGGGTGAATTCATTCCTCTAATAAATTTTTGGAACTGATCCATGAATAAAAAGGAAGTAATTTTATATAGTTATATTTATTCCACAAATATATGTATTATTAAAATGATATGATATCATGAAACATAATAATTGATTCTATTTTGTTACATATATTATAACCTAAAATATATTCTTTCATGACTCAAAATTATGACTTATGATAAATTGGGTAGGTTTTTTAAATTTTATTCACATGTTATCAAAACCATAGGAACATGTTATACAGATATGCTATCTATTTACCATTTTTGAGATTCTAAGTTCATATTTTATTATGTTTCCATCCCTTAGGTTAGGAAAAATATATTTTTTATGATATTATTAAGATGGTTGATCGTTATGAAGAACATTAGGAATAACCATAACTTTTGACCAGTTACATTGTGTAGAATGTGATAATTAGGGTCACTGAGGGATGTACTGGGTGTTTTTATACAGATGATGAAATTATCAGGGTAGGTCATATCTAATGGTATTTCATGCAAGGTGATATAAAATTTATGGAGGTAGTTGATTTCTGATAGTGGTTCATCTCTGAGAGAAGGTAATGGCTAGTGGTAGGTAATTTTAGACAGTTGGCCCTTTTTGATGGTGGGTCATCTTTGATGGTATGTCATGGTTGGTCGAAGGTCACCACTAAAGATAGGTAATTTCTGATTGTAAGAAATTTCTAATAGTAGTTCATCTCTAGTAGCAGGTAATGGATGGTGTTAGGACATCACTGGTTGTTTTAGTGAGCAGTGCTTCCAGTTATTTGAAAATATGATCATTTCCCCTTTTTTAAATTAATTTGATGAAAAACTATGTCATTGAATAAATTAATGAATAATAAATCATATTCATAGAGTATTAATTACATTTATATTTAATTAAATTCTATGAGGCTATTTAAATGTTTAAAATTCATTGATTTAATGATATCTAACTTTAATTTCATATTTAATACGTACCTATTCCGGGTGTCTTGGGATCTAATCATTCAAAAGGTAATATCATTCCTTCATTATTTTCGGATTACATTCTCTTGATATGGGAGGTTACAAATACTTATTCCCATATAGGTTTAGAATATTGTTTCTATAGTTTGTATGGGATTCCCTAAAGAGGTTTTATCCTGTAAATTCACCCTTATATTTGGTGAATCAAGTTGGTTTAATGATTCATTTTTCTACATAGAAATTCTTTTTTTTCTAATTTATGAATATTATTCTAGATGGGTCGATATTTTTATCTATATATATGATAGATTAATCTATCTTAAAAAATATAATTAACTATATTACGTTAAATATAAAGGGTTAGTTGATGGATTCACATTCTTTTATAACTTTTTGATGTTTTTATATTGTGATTGTCTTTGATTTTTGTATCACCGAATACCATGAATATTTTTATCACCTATTCTTTTCTTATCTATTGTTTTATAAACCCTTAATTCATTATAGTACTTTGAAATATATCATGAAATAATTTTAGAGCTAGATGCTGATATGACATGTGATTTTGAGTACTCATGTTCCTATAATTAATTAAAAAAATATTAAATTTAGTTTCTATTAAACATGTATGATTTATTATAAAATATGAGATAACTCTTAAAAAAATGTCTCGAATGAAATTTATAAGAACAACGTTGAGTCCAGAATGTGATATTTACTATAGGGGTGACCTAAAATGTTTTGGGATGGGATGTTTAGATAAAATAATACATTATTGGGTGTTTTTAGTTAAATAAATAAATAATTTATTTATTTTGATAAACCCAATAAAACATAATTCCCACTATATAAAACACTTATGGAGCATCAAAAGGGATATATGCATAACCATGGGTTAATTGAGAGGATCCATTTTTTACCACTCATTGGAAGATCAAAATTAGACAACAATGATACTCAGGAACTAGGTAGATTGTGCCTCAATGAACAAAGCAACCTATTTTCTTATTTGCACGTGCATTATTTGATGAATAATTTTTCAATATTATTATTGTGTTCTTCATTATTTTTAAATTCTAACCCAATTGAATAAAATATTTAGTATGATCACTAATTACTTTTATATATATCAATTTCAATCCTTTGTTACACCCATTAAATTATTTTAAATTTATTATTCCATCTTTGACCTTTGATCCCTATTTCTAACCCCGTTCATCCCAATCTATGATAATTGGAAAATAATGCTTTTATAACCATTTTTTACATCTTTTTCTTATGCATTTCTTCCTCTGTTCTTCGCATTAGACATTGTTGGACTACCGGTCATGATTAAACATTTCCTTAAAGGAATAAGCATGACCAGACCACTATATTCATGGATCATTATCTATAGATGATTAGTTCAATGATTAGAAGATAGTTTGGGGTTGGTTTTATGAGTGTAAGATATTAAAATGACAACCTGACTTTTTTTGAGGTGAAGTGAGACTTCTGGAGGTGTTGCGTCATGAGGTGGCCTCTTCTGTACTGAATAAATTTCAAATAAAATACTTTTTCTAGAAACCATATAATATGAAACAATGGTTGGAGGAAATATCTAATGATTTTGGCCAGACTAGCAGTGAGATCTATAGAATAGGAACTAAATATGGAACATTGATGAATAGATCTAGAGTTTTGTTCAAATCTTAACCATAATCTGTATAGTACAGATGATCATGCGACATGTTGGGAAAATGCTTTTGTGGCTAGAGTTTTAGGTGACAAACTTATCACACACCATGTAGGAACCCCACACGCCATGTGACACGGTGTTGGTGGCATGGTGTGTAATATGATATTACATGGACATAGGTATAATCAGGAATATGTTGTGTATTGGATCACATCTAGAGTGAATGGACATGGAATTAAGGACATGATAAATACCCTATTCTCAAGTACACATTATGTACAATAGTTCCCCATCATGGGTAAGCATACACATATAGGGGTAGGAGAATGAGCATGACCCCAAGTGGCTGAGGAATTCCTTTTGGTGCCTAATACACACTATATAGGGATTCATGGATAGTGATCCATATAAACTCAAGGAAACTTCTAGGCAGTGAAGTAGGATCATAAGTTGTATGGGTCCTCATTCAAGATGAGTAACCATATATCATATCTAATAATTTTTAACCTCAAATATCTCTTTCATTTGGAATCATATAGTGGGAATAAAGCATCCTATCCTCAGTGGTTCACCACATGTAACATGATGGTTGAATTCATAATAGAATTTTAGATACGATGTGAGAAGTTATTATGATGATAGTTTGGCAATGATCGATTATGGTATTAATTGAGATAGACCTTTAGAGATATAGGAGGAGAATCTTGATACTAGGAAGGTCATGTGTCCTTGATCAACCATTAGAGTGGAACCCTCATTCCATGACTGGGAATGGGTACTCTACCAATTCACCGATTGGAACCCTATTTCAAAATAAGGCCATAGGTCCTCAACCACTATAGTGTCACCCTCATTCTGGGAAGGGCATGTGCCCTCTATCTACTATCTTGTTGTCAGCATCCTATTATATCAGGGCATGAGTTCTCAACCAATTGAGTGGAACCCTATTTCTGGGAAGGGCATGTGTCCTCTGTTGATTAGTATAGTGAAACAGTCCTTATAGGATAGGTTATGGGTCCTCTATAGACTATTGTGTGTTACCCTTCTATAGAGTTATGGAATGGTCCATCAACTATCATTTAGACACCCACCTATTGTGACAAGGAATGTTTTCTCTATCTATTTGTAGAGTGGAACTCTCTAGTGGAGTAAGGGTATGGGTCCTCTATATATTGAGTGGGACTCTCCGGTTATGTTAGGCCATGAGTCCTCTACATAGTTATTCCTCCCCTCATATATATTTTATAGTGACGAGGTAAGAATTGATCTATATAACTCTTAAGATAGGAACTTGGGATGTTTGTAATTGTTTATGGAACACTTACAAAACATAGAACTCTTTCTTGGGATAGCATGTGAGATGGTGGTCACCATTCTCTCTCATTTGGACTTATTTTTTTGAAATATATATATATATATATATATATATTAATCTATATCCATGTCATTGGATTTTTTACACTATTTATTTAGATTGAGTTTTGTTTTTTCATATTATGTATCATAATTTTTCCACATAATATTTCATTTAATCATACAAAGTATGCACATACTCACCCACACATGTGTATTTCCCATACATTTCATGTCTTCTGTAGATGATAGACAATTTGGTGGGGATCACATATTATCTTAGGTATACATGGTGTATTTTACCACATATAGTAGTTGGAGATTAGTGATATGTATTTGGACTCTCTCAGCACTTTACATTTTATGTTTTTATATTTTGGGGCATATTTCTACCCGGGCATGTATTTTTCCCCTTTACTTTTTGGATTATAGTGTCATAAAATTTTTATTCCATAGAGGATTTTCATGTATTTTTATAACTCTTGATGTTTTATCTTACTATTCTATAAATATAAAAATATAAATTCGGATTCCTAGGTGTGTTCGATGCACACTTTCATTGGGAATGGAAAAAAAATTTAATTTTCCTAGTGTAGAAACGTGGTTAACCAAGGTTATCTCAAGTGTAGATCATTCTCAGTTGATCACTCCCTTAAACATGTTCACCTAAAATTATTCTTTTTATTCTTTTTATTATTTATATGAATGAAATGAAATTTATGAAAATAATTGATATTCCAAAATTCAATTTTAATTAATATGAAAATTCTATATAGATTGGAATCAGTGAATAATGGAAGTTATATTGAGAGAAATTTCAGGGAGAACCTTCATTGACTATCTTCAAATAATATTAGTGAACAGACTCAATTGTAGGTGTGAACCCCTCAGTCAACCTCAAATATGAGTGAAAATTCCACTTAGAAATATTTAATCACACCCTCCATCCACATCCTCAATCGAGGGGAAATGGTTGTAGATTAATAAGTTAATCTTTAGAAAATCATAGTTATGATTTAACCAACTACAAATTATCCCTAGAATTAACTCAATAAATATTAAAAATATGGTCTCGCGTTCATGAGCTGGATTAATCCATTGGGATATTCCTTTGTTTATTTACTCATGATCATGAGTATCATAGTTCATGATGGTGAGGTGAAAATAATAAAAAGGGTGGATGGGTGGACATAGAAATAAAATCAATGCATGAATTTATTTGAATTCTAAATTACAATTAAAAAATAAGAAAAAAGAAAAAAATAATTTAATGAGAAATGTAGAATATTTGATGTTGTCCTCCCCTAGTGGATATATCCTCCTTGGTGCCTTGATGTAATGGGATGGAAAATTGGATGATTTGAGAGGTGGGTACTTCTCTCCTTTGATAGGCTGAATTTTTCCTCCCTAAGTTTTCGCATTTCATACTCAATTAATGAAAGAATCATGAATTTATACCATCATAAAATTTCTTCATAATTTCATTTCTCTTATACCCACTAAATTTCAGAGTATTTCGACTTCTTTTGGGGAGTTATGTCCTTTTTATTCCAAGCATTTATTTTTTCTAGGTAGACTCCTCAGATTTCAAATATCCTACATTAAAGACCATGAAAACGGCCTCTTCCTATGTTAGATCCTTCATAAAACTTTTTACTAATTGTAATTACCAGCCACACTACAAATTTTAGTGGAATTGTACCCATAAAGAATATAGTGTGAAATTTTTATTAGTAATTTCGTTTTCTAGATGAACATTCGAGGAAGATAGCTTCAGTTGAGTTCGTTCACAAGTCACCTTAATTACTTCCAAACATCCTGTAAATTAATGGGTAAAATAGAAATCAAGTGCCCTTTCATATACAGGTAGAAGCATCTCAATTGGAGGTGTGTGGGCCAAGATGTTCTTCCATTATATTGGTGGGGTCCACACTGTCTGCCTGGAAAAGACTTCAATTTCATTTATTTATTAGGGTACCTAGATGCTATATTCATCCCCTGGGCCAAAAGGAAAAGTATAATCAATTAAAACAATGATTTCAATAAAAATTAATCACTTAATTTGAAATTATATATTAAATTAAATGAAAAATACCCTTGATGTAAAAATATGCAAAAAATCCAGAATTAAGCACTTTTCACAAATTTTATCAAAACACATCATAAATAAAAAATTTATCCATATAAGCTCAAATTTATAATTTAGTAGGGTTAAAACAATTTAAATGCATAAAAAATGGGGAAAATATTAGCTCTATCAATTCCACTACACTTAAACCATGCTTTCAATCAAGCATAAAATCTCAACATTAAATTTCAAAGGGAACCAATGTTTCCAATATTAAAATTAAAAAGTAATAAAATCAAAAAATACACAATGTGAAATAAAAATTTCAAAAATCCACATGATGTATCAATTTAATTTCTCATTTTTCTAGAAAACAATCAATTAATTATTTTACATTTCCCATTTGAATAATGATGGAACTTATCCTTTCATTAATTCAAGATCCTTACTTAATTATTATTAAAAATTCCACAACCTGATTTACCATACCATTGAATCTTTATTCTTATCTCTCATGATACAATTCAAGTAGAGTTATGCTCATATCATGAGAACAAGCACCATATCCAAAATCTTTTAAAATAGCTACTTTATCCACTTTATAAAGGAAAAAAGAAAATAAAATCATTATGAATTTTCAATAAAGGTTCAAATTACTATTAGGACTAAAGATGATAGTATTTGATGATTTAAAAAGTATGTCTCAAGGAGGTGGTTTATCTCTTATGTAAATTTCAAGATATCAAAATGTGAAAATAAAATTAAATTATCCCCCTTAAAGTAGCAACACCACCACAAACCTTTTTATTGTATTTTTAAAATACCCATTTTTGGGTATGTGGGAACTATACAAAAATAGCCACCAATTCCCACATAACAAATAATACACAAAACATTCAACATCTAAAATTTAAACATTCAAATTTCAATAAGAAAAATTCAGAAAACTACCATAATCCATCTTGTGCCAGAATCTAACCCATGGAAATACAAAAAGCATCAACCATCATAAGAGACCTCGAACCAAGAGTCTAGTCATGTCGCTTCTATATGCCATCGTCAGCTCCATCATCATCGTTGTCTTAACCACTGTTGAAGGTAACTAGAAACATTCAACGACATCCACTAGTAGTAGGAGAACCACACCACTATAAAACAAAAACAATTTTGATGACCACCATAATCCTCTGGAATCCAAATCGATGATATTGTGCACCATTATCATTATCCCAATAACACAAAACATGAAGAAAAACCAGGAAAAAAAATCAACCTTTCCACAATTATAATGCCATCGTGAGAATAACATCACCAGATAAGCAGAAAAAACAGCAACCCCATACGAGACCGCCTCCTGATATATCGTCAAGCACTCAAAAAACACCTAAAAAAATCCATCAGAACCAATGAACCAAGAAAACTTGGTAAATATAATTATATTTAGAATCTAGGAAAGATTTTAGAGGTAGAAGAGAATAATAGATATCCACTTTTTACAGGGAGACTGACCCAAAAAACAAAACATCCAAAAAGAAAGGATCTAGAACACATAAACACCATCATGAGTTAAATACATCGACATTAGGGATGAAAAACATCAAAATTAAAAGAAAATACAAAATGAAAAAAAATAATATAATAACTAGGAAAGACTAAGAAATTAACAATGACCGAGAACCCCAACACAACCAAAACCACTGAGAAGAACACCAAGAAGGACAAAAAATGGAGTCTAGTACAGTGGATCTGGTCAGTAGAGCAGCTGTGATTTTCCAACTAGGAAGCGCATCAAAAATCCAGATCACAGTAGATAAATAACAGCCCTAATGGAAGAGCCTAAGTAAGAATGAAAGGGAGATGTTGCAGTGGAAAGATGGAAGAAGTAAATGGAGTCCGGCTCCATCGTAAGGGGGATCCCGTAAAGGATATGATCAAGTAAGCATAATGAATGATTTTCACACCCTCTTGAATATTTCATTTTTTAACATATGTACGTTTTTTTCTCTTTTTTCAAATTTTATAATTAGAACAAACCTCACATCCATCACCTAACCACATACGATCAAAAGATCATCACTTTGGAAAATGGTAATTTTTTGTTTCTCCAAATCACAACTAATTTTTCTTTTTTTTTTTATTTTTTTAAATTTTAATTTTTATATTCAAGAGGGGAAAAAAGTAATTAGTATGATGAATGATTATAAAAACAATATTTATTCCCTCAATATAAACTCCCACACATCATCCTCGAAATGTGAATCTTCCTTTAAACTATTACTCCCCCACCCCCACATTTCTAATTTAAAATATCTTGAAAATATCAAGAGTAGGGTATGAATGGATAAATATAGCTTGAAAAATGGTCCATTCCTATAAAGTTAATTCATGGTTTCTATGGTATAAATAAGGATTGATTTAAAGGTGTTATTTAAGTATAATATATTTTCAAAATATTCACCAATGACTTTAAATGTGTTTTTTAACAGTCATATCTTTATCATCTTTGAATGGATGTTATAGTCAATGACATATCACAAGATCACTAATGAAATATTCTCATGATAAAATTTGAACTACTTGGTCTATAAATCCTTTTGGGAATGAGACATATGATATTGGAAAATACCTCAAGGCATGATCAATAATAACAAATCAATTCACATGAATTTTAGAAATTTGAAGTATAAAAACTAGTTCGAAAATTTTATTTACATGATTCAATCTATTCTATAAAATCATGGGTCATCATTTAAATATCCATGATTCACATTAAACATTAAATTTTCCATTTCACTCATTTAATCTCATTAACATTGAAATCTAAAACATGGAATCACAAGATCTCAATGAAACATATGTCTCCAAGATAAGTCAAGAAGAAAAATAATTTATGTGTGAGTATACAATTTCTAGTGGAAATATCAAAACATGATTTGGACAAAAATGTAAGGATTAAAAATTAAAAACATTTTAAATGAACTCACTTTTACATAAAGGTTAGTCCTTCTCTTTTAATAATTGAGGATTCCATATGCTCTTGTGAAAGTTTAAAAGAAAAAACTCATATATACACACAGTTCATGTCATTATAGCTCAAAAATATTGGAGGGATGGGGCTGTATTCTAGACTAATTCCTAAGACATTATTTCAAATCTAAATTCATAATATTTAACATTAAAGGAATTAATGTAATGGATAAATTATGGTAATGTACACCAAGTGGGCCCAGGATTTTTACTACCTCCAGAAAGGCAGTACCATCTGTTATCCATAATTAGATGGTGGTTGTGGATTATTGGATTTGAACCACCACATGTGGTTCCTTCTAGATTGAACTTATTCTTCTCTTCTAAGTAGGACTCCATGTATAGAGTACCCTATATCCAACCCTTTTAAATGGGGTACATAATTTATAGTGGGGGTAGGATGATGTATGGAACATACTCTTCCCTTTCTACTTGTGCAACATCTTCTTTCAAATCCATCAGTTTTTCCAGAAACACTGCATGAAATGAATAATTAAAGGGATATTCAAAATTTAAATTTAAATTTTTAACATCCAAATAATCCCTTTTAATGTAGGATGCTTCTAGATTTTTTTCTTTAGGTAGATCCACTATGATCTCTTCTTGTACTTCCTTTGGTAAATGTTGAACATATCCAGGGATACCCAGGTGTTCCTTAACATGTGCATCATTTTATTCATCATAGTCCTCGTAGTCATAAAATGAGTTTGACTAATATAAAAATTAAAAAGAATTAAGAGTGATACTCAAATTATTTTTTTCAAAATTAAATGAATACGAGTTTAAGAATGTATCAACTCCCTGATTTGATTCAACTTTTATATCTTCTTCAATTGAAGGTGCCTCTTGGAGCCGATATTCAGTAGATGGATGTAGGTATTCTAGATCCTATATATTTTATTCAAATTCAACCACTTCTGTGATTTCTTCTTATTTACAAGCTGGATATTTATGCAATACTAGTGTCTCTTCATCTTTTCAATTTTTGGAGATATCAATTAGTTCCTCACATTTGTTCTATATGTTTTCCAATTCATCTTTATATCCCACATGTAATTCATCAGGAATGTAATTTTCATCTATCTCTCCTTAAAATAACTGAGTGAGGATGAATGAATTTTCAGGAACCACAATATTTACCTCCTCTGGTTCTTAAATTTCAAGGATGAGTGGTGCAATTTCATCCACCACTACCTTAGGTACATGCTCTGGATCATGTTCAGGTTTCTCTTGGATAGTATGAAAATATTATGTTATACTTTATATTTGAATCATTAGTTCTTTAACATATTCATTATATTATTTCACTCGAGATCTATTTCTCTCTAAAATATCTTCCTCATGTTGTTGTTGATCTTGTGAGTAGTCATTCCATGGATAATAATTATAGTTCAGATACATCAAGGATATTTTTCGTTGGAGGATTTTTTTGTTTTTTAGAGAAAATTTAAAATCAATATATGAAGTGAAAATATAAAAAGATATTTAATCTACTGATTGGATCCATGACAACAGTTCTGGTTTTGATGCATGCTTGTCATAAGGTGTGGAAAAAGAAAATTAATTTTCTTAGTACAACACAGCGGATGACCCGGATCGTCTCACTTGAGGAGCATTCTCAGTTGTTCACTTACATAAACCAGTTCACCTAAAATAATTAATTTTATTATTTTTATTATTTATATGAATGAAATGGAATTTATGAAAATAAATTAATTGTAATAATTTAATTCTAATTATTATGAGAATTCTAAATAGAATGGAATTAGTGAATAAAAAATGTTATCCTGAGAGAACTTTTAGGGAGCACCTTCATTGAACAGCTTAAAATAATCACAGTGAACACACTCCATAGTATGTGTGATCCCCTCTATTTACCCACGTTTTGAATGAAAATTCCACTTTGCAATCACCAATCACACCATCCATCCACCTTCTCAATCGAGGAAAAATGGTTTTATATTAAGAAGTTAAAGTCTAGACAACCACAGTGATGATTAAACCCACTATGAATTATCCATATAATTAACTCAAAGAATATAAAAAACATGGTATTAGGATGAAGAACCTGATTTATCCCTTAGTATATTCCTTAGGTTAGTTACTCATGATCATGAGTATTATAGTTCACAATGGTAATATGAGAAGAAGAAATGATGGTGGATGGGTGGAAAAATAAATAAACACAATGCATGAATTTATTTGAAATCTAAATTACAATTGAAAAAATATTAAAAATAAATAAAATAAATTAATTAATAAGAAAAGGTGAAAATTATCTTTCGACCACCCTCGGTGGAGATCTCCTCCTTAGCGCCTTAATGGAATGGGATGGAAAATGGAATTATTTGAGAAGTGGGTGGTCCTCTCCTTTTCTAGATAGAATTTGACCTCTAAAAGTCGGCACGTTTCATCCTCAATTAATGATATAATCATGTGTTTATACCTTTATGAATGTTATTCATAATTTTCTTTGGCATCTACCATCAACATTTCAGTGTATCTAGATGCTTGGTGAGGGAGTTAGGGCATTTTTACTCCAAGCATTTATTCTATCCAAGTAGACATCTCACATTCCACATATTATGAATTAATGAACATGAAAAACCATATTCCTGAATTTTATCCTTCATAAAAGTTGTTACTCATTGTCTTTCACAACCACCCTCCGTATTTCAATTTAATATTCAACCTCATGTATGATTTATTAGTTTTTTATTAGCGGTTTCTTTTTATAGATGAAATTTTGAGGAAGCATCATTAAATTGAGTTCATTCAAAAGAAACATTAATTGTTATAAAACTTCCTGAAAATTAATGGGAGAACGCTCCATTGCGGTTCCTTTCATATTCATGTAAAATCAATTCAATTGGAGGTGTGTATACTATGTTGTGCCTCCATTATGGTTTTAGGGTACACACTGCCTGCAAGAAAAATACTTCAATTTCATTGATTTTTTTAGGACTTTAGATTCCCTAATCATCCCCTAGTTCTGAAGAAAGAGTTGAAGAAAATAAAATAATTATTATAACAAAAAATAATCACGTAATTTGGAATTATATTTTTCATGAAATCTCTGAAATACCCATGACATAAATATCAACAAAAAATCTAGAATTAAGCACTTTTCACATTTTTTCTCAAAACACGTCATAAATAAAAAATTTATCCATATAAGCTCAAATTGATAATTTGGTAGGATTAAAACAATATAAATTAATAAAAAATGTATAATGTATTATCTATATAAATTCCCCCACACTTAAACCATGCATTTCCTCATGCATAAAATATCAACATTAAATTTCAAAGTGCACCAATGTTTCCAATATTCAAATTCCAATTAATAAAATAAAAAAAATTCAGTGTGAAATAAAATTTTAATGAATTCATATGATGTATAAAATTAATTTCTCATTTTTCAAAGAAATAATCAATTCATTATTTTAATTTTCCCCTTTGAAGAATGATGAAACTTCTCCTTTCCTTCATTCAAGCTCATCAATTCATTGTTATTAAGAAAGACAGATCTTGATTTACCTCACCTTTGATTATTTCCTCTCATCTATCATGAGAAAATTCAAGTAGAGTTTTTACCATATTGTGAAAACATGTTCCATATCCATAATATTGTAAAGGAACTACTTTCTCTTTATTTTAAAGACAAAAAAACATAAAATCAAGAGGAATTTTTAGTAATGGTTCAAATGACTCTATGGAATAAGGATGATAGAATTTAATGCTTTAAAAAATAAGGTTCAGGGAAGGGGATTAAATCATTAGTAAAATTCATGATATCAAATGTGAAATTGTAATTAATTTCTACCCTTTAATTTAGTAACACCCACTTCCCCAAAACACAAATTTAAGGTTATAATCAAGTGATCATAATGAATTATTTGTACACCCTCTTGAATATTTTAATTTTTATTTTCATACATTTTTTTCGAATTTTATGATTAGAAGAAACCTCACATCCATCACATAACCACTTATGAAAAGAAGATCATCATTTTGAAAAATGGTGATTTTTTACCTAAATCACAACCAATTTTTTTAAATTTTTTGTTATTTTTTTAATTTTCTATTTTTTATTCAAGAGGGGGAAAACAATAAATATTACAATGAATATAAAAAAACCTTGATTTATTCCCTGAATATGAACCCCCACACTTCATCCATGCAATGTGAATCATGACTTAAAACATTAGTCCCTCCACCACACACTTCAATATAAAAATATCATGAAAATACCAAGAGTAGGGTAGGAAGGGATAAAAATATATTAAAACATGGTTCATTACTATAAATTTTATTTGTGGTCCCTATGGGATAAAATAAGGATTGACGTAATGGTGGTATTTAAAGAAAATAGATTTTTAAAATATGCCTCAATCATTTTAAATGTGTTTTTGCATAGTCATATCTTTGACAAGTTCAAATCTATGTTCTTGTCGATGACATGTTCCAAGATCAGTCAAGAAATATAATCAAGATAACATAAGAATTAATTGGTCTAGAAATCCTCCTGGGAATGAGACATATGATATTGGAAAATCACTTAAGGCATGATAAATAATAAAAAATCAATTCACATGATTTTCATAAATTTATAGAATAAAAAATTGTTGGAAAATTTCATTTTTACAAATCAATCAATTCCATAAAATCATGGGTCATCATTTAAATATTAATTCTTCACATTAAACATCCTATTTTCTATTTGACTCATTCAATATCATTAATTTTGAAATCTATAACATGGAATAATAGTATTTCTAAGGAACTCATGTCTCTAAGATAAGTCATTTAAAGCAATAATTCAAGTGTGAGTATGAAATTTCGAGTTGAAAGCTCAAAACATGATTCAGAAAAATTATATGGACTCAAAAATATAGACAATGAAAATAAAATCCCTTTCATTGAATCTTAGTCCTTATCTTACACTAATTTAGGCTTCCATCTTCCATTATGAACCTATAAAATAAAACAACTCAATTAAGCACATGGATCATGTCATTATTGCTAAAAAAGATAGGAGGGAGGGGTTGTTTTCTATACTAATTCTGAAGACAGTGTTTGAAATTTAATTTCCTAATATTAAAAATTAACATAATATAAAGAAAGTAAAAGATAAATCGTGGTATGATCCCTAAAGTGGGCCCTAAAATTTTACTATCTCCAAAAGGTAGTTCTAGCTGTTATCCATAACTAGATGGTGGTTGGGGATTATTGGATTTGAGAGACCAAATCTAGTTCCTTCCAGATAAAACATAATATTCCTTGTTGATAAGGACTCAATGTATAGAGTACATTATATCCAACCCCTTTGCAATGTGGAACATATTTCATGTCAGGGGTAGGATGAAGTACGAAACCTCCGCCTCTTTCATTTCTACTTGTGCGACATCCTCTTCAAAATAAATTGGTTTCTCCAGGCATGCTGCATGAAAATAATAATCAAAGGGATTTTCACAATTTGAATGCGATGTAAAAAATTTTCTAATCAACCATTTCAAGGTAGGTAACATTTAGATTTTTTTCTTCAAGTAGAACGACTAAGATCTCTTCTTATTCCCCCTCTGGTAAATGTTCAACATTTCCATAGATCTATAAGTGTTCCTCAATAGGTGAATCTTATTTTTCATCATCTTCCTTCTGGTCATAATACATGTTGTCTGAATCGGAAAATTCTAAACAATTAAGAGTGATACTCAAATTAGTTTGAAAGAAATTAAATGAATTTGAGTTCAATAATTTATTTTCTCCCTAATTTGATTTGACTTTTATCTCTTATTCAATTGAATGTGAATCTTGGAGTCGATATTCACTTTATGGAGGTAGTTAGTCTAGATCATTCATATGTTCTTCAAATTCAACCTCTTGGGTGTTTTTATCTTCTTTCAAGGCTACAGATTTATGAAATGGTGGTGGCTCTCCATATTTCCAAGGTTTTGAGAGATCATTTAGTTCCTCACATTCGTTCGAGATGTTATCCATTTCCTCTCGATCTCCCCCATGTATCTCATTAAGCAAGTCTTTTCATATATCTCTCCTTGAAATTATTGAGTGAGGATGAATGAATCTATAGGCACCTCTATATTTACCTCATATGGTTATTCAATTTTATTTATGAGTGGTGAAATTTCTTCCACCACTACCTTAAGTTCCTACTTCGGCTCAGGGTCGGGTTTCTCAAGGGTAGTATGATCATATTATGTTATCCTTTCTATTAGACTATTTATTTCTGCTATGGCTTCTTATATTCATTCACTTGAGATCTATGATACTCTAAAAAGTATTCCTCTTGTGTTTGTTTCACCTCTGAGTAGTTATTACAAGCATAATAATTGTTGTTCGGACCCATCAGGGATATTTTTCTTTTTTTTGAATTTTAGGTTTTTAATGAAAAATGAAAATATATCTACAAAATTAATATATAAAAACAAAATTAAACTACGGATTGGATCTCCCGAAATGGTTCTATTTTTGACACACGCCTGTCATAGTGCGTGGCAAAAGTAATTTAATTTTTTAGTGCATCACAATGGCTAACAGATGTCGTGTCACTTAAGGAATGTTCTTAGTTGTTCACTCACTTAATAGAATTCACCTAATATTTTTTTTTTTATTATTTCTATGAATGAAATGAAATTTATGAAAATAAATGAAATACAAAAATTCAATTCTAATTAATATGAAAATGCTAAACAGAAAAGAATTAGTGAAGAAAGGAAGATATCCCGAGAGAACTTTTAGGGAGAACATTCATTGACCATATTAAAATAATCATAGTGAAAAAACTCCATCATATTTGTGTACCCCTCATTATACCATAGTTATGAATGAAAATTACACTTAGTGATCGCCAAGAACACCCTCCACTCCCCTCCTCAATTGATGGAAAATGTTCTTAGATTAAGAAGTAAAAATTTAGAAAACCACAATAAGGATTACACCCACTATAATATATCCACAGAATCAAATCAAAGAATATTAAAAACATGGTATCCTGTTAAAGATACTAATTTCAACATCGAGATATTCCTGAGGTTAGTTACTCATCATCATGAGTATTATAGTTCACAATGGTAAGAGAGAAGAAGAAAAGAGGGTGGATGGGTTGACACATAAATAAAAAAATGCATGAATTTATTTTAAATATAAATTAAAATTGAATACTAAAACAAAAATAATGAAAAAAAATTAATAAGAAAAGGGTAATATTTTTGGCAGGCCTCCGTAAGTTGAGATCTCCTCCTTGGTTCCTAGATGGAATGGGATGGAAAATGGAATGATTTGAGAGGTGGGAGCTCCTCTAATTATATAGGTATAATTTTTCCTCCACTAGTTGGCACATTTATTCCTCAATTAATAACATTGTTTCATGTTTCTCACTTCCAAAAGCTTCTTCATAATAAACTTGGGAATCTACCCACAAAATTTCTAAGTATTTGGACGCTTGGTGAGGGATTTATGGCCTTTTTACTTCAATCATTTATTCTATCTAGGAAGAATATTTACATTTCACATATAATGTATTAATGTCCATGAAAAAAGACTCTCCACACATTGGATCCTTCATCAACGTTTTCCCTCATTGTCATTGGTGTCCACCCTATAAATTTCAGTTTAATTTTTCATCTCATGCACGAGTTTTGAAATTTTTATTAGATGTTGATTTTTCTATATGAACTTTGGAGGAATATTCTTTCAATTGAGTTCATTCAAAATCCACTATAAGTCCATCAAAGCATCAGGGAAATTAATGGGTTGATGAGGAATTGAGTCATCTTTCATATCCTATTAGAATCACCTCAATTGTAGGTATTTAGGCTGAGATGTGCTCCCATTACGGTGGTAGGGTCCATGCTATCTGCTCAAAAATTACTTCAATTTCATTGATTTTTAGGGGATTTAGAAACATAAATCATCCCCTGGCCAAGAATTAAAATTTGAAGCATATAAATTTAGAATTAATAAAAAAATTAACCACTGAATTTTGAATTATATTTTTAATTAAATGACCAAAATTCCATTTACGTAAAAATCTGAAAAAAATCAAGAATTAATCACTTTTTAATATTTATCTCAATGCACATCATAAATAAAAAATTGATCCATATAAGATCTAATTAGTAATTCTGTAGGATTAGAACAATTTTAATGCATAGAAAAATGTGAAAAATATTAGCTCTATTAGTGTGAAAACATGTAAATTTGAAAAATACATTCCATATAAGTTATGCATTTCATCACATGTTTCTAGTCCCAATATAATGGAGGCAGGCATGGGGTAGTTATGACCGAAGAACCATTCGGTCGGGTCATGATTGATTGGTATAAAAGGTTTTCCATTCCTTAGAAAGGTGTTTGGTGTAACACCATTATGAGTATTTCATTGGGATACAAGTATATAGTGACAATGTGTCCCAAGTATGGAATCCAAGCTAGGGAACCTAGTGTTTTTTTGGCTTCCAACGTATATATACATTTGGAAACTGACCAACTACATGTCTAATCAATATTCAATGAAAATATATGTATTTTACTTGGGTACATTCATCAAATAAAATTCAGTCTTTGAATATGTTTCTTGAGTCAAATCTGAATATTCTATATATTCGCATCTAAAAATGGAATGCCTTGATTAAATTTTCACCATTCCTCCATAATGAAATCCATCCAGGTTACCGATTCTAGAGAGAGATGATGATATTATGAGAAATAAATCCTCAATTATGGACCCATTTTGTGAGTTTTCCCTAATGTGGATTGGTTTCATCGTCCCTACCTATGGGGTTGTAGGTCATACAAGATGACTAGGTTAAGGATACAAAAAATTGTTAGTTCACACCCCATGTTATAACAATAGAAGCCATTGAGGTTCCACAGTGAGACTGATTTTCATGTAGGGAGGTATTGGATAGAGTTAGTCGATTGTTTATTCTATATTATCTAGCCATCATTTGATCATGTAGTTTCATTGGTAGTTACACTTTTCCATGGAGGTTTTGGGCGCAGATGGACTCTTATCACACATATTCAAGATGAGTCAACACCCTCATGGACTAACTTCCAATAGCTTATCTATGAGGAGTATTACCCCCCTTTTTGTTACTGGATTTAATTTTGGAGAATCAAGAGCTATATTAGGGAGTGATGATAGTGGATGATTATTCCTAATGGTTCATAGTCCTTACATGGTACTCCCTTGATAGTATTCAAGATTGCCACTTCCAAGAATTAATGTTTTAGTAGGGTATCAAAAGTGATTTGTGTGCTAGTGTGGTACCCTTGTTCACTCCCACCTATTATAGGTTGTTTTAGAGAGAACTTGTGGTGGAGATCTCCCTACTAGAGGGACACTAGGAAACAAGAGTATGCAGTGAGTATAATAGAGATGAGTTGGATACAACAGATAGTAGATTCTAGTTGATAAGATCTTAGCTTAGTAGGTATTACTAGGATCTAGATTTGGAACATGGTTTGGGGAATTATTGAAGAATGTGGTTGATAATAGGGAAGAGGTTCATTAAGTGTATCAGGTAAGGTTATATAGTGCATTATTTCTCAACCTGATGTGCCTAGGAGTGAAGGAATATACTAGATATACCGGCATAGAAGAGTTGGTGACATGATCACAAATCTCCCATTTGATGTTAGGGTGGACCCTAGAGAGGTGGAGCAGACATGGGAGTAAGTAGAGCTCTAGGAGGAGGATCTGTTGGTGCAAGAATATGATATCATATATTTCTACCACCATCACCTGGGGTCCCATTATAGGATTATGGAGTTTGTGGTTACGGTTGTAGACATACATATGTAATGGAGGTGTATGACGTAGTTTCACATAAGGGGAATATTACTATGGTATCTGATTATACAATAATTTCTTTAGTACTATTAGACAATTGTTTAGTTCATTCCTTTATCAATTTGCTCCTAGTGTTAGAGTATGAGTTCCCATCACATGCATTATCTTGGAATCACTGTGTTGAGGTTCCCATAGGGAAGCCTTCTTAAAAATATTTTATCCTCTAGTAGGGAATCATATATCTTGGTGGGGATTTGTTCTTGTGGGACCTTTTGGTTATAATTATTGAACCCTATGATGAATTATTATGTATTTATTGTTTATCCATAGAATGATATCTAATTGAATATCACCATAGAAAATTCAGATGCATTCTCCATGATGGGTTGAGATTATCCATTTTGGGAAAGAGAGATATCATGGTAGGATAAGTGGGTTTTATATTCAATAGGTTATATTCCATTACCTAGAATTTTGAGGGTAAATCCATTAGGGAATTAGTATCTTAATGAATCTGGATTCCATCTATCATGAATTATTTTATGAATGTCTTCACCCAATGAAATTTTTGGTCTACCTTCAAGGAAGAAGATGGTGTTTTGCATCTACATGAAACCTGGGACCACTGTGACATCTTTTGAGTAATATATGACGAATATAACTAAACACTAGGATCTGAAGCTTCATTTGGGGGACCTTTAATAAAAGGGTTTTATCAGACCAATTGTGACCCCTAAGAATCTACATTTTTGTTCCTGAATAAGGAGGAGATAAGCATTTGTTTATTCTTATTTCCGGAACTATGCCATGAAAAATAACATGAACTCATTTCCAAGGATTGATATATCTTTGACTAGTTGCGAGGTGAAATATGGTCTCAATGATGGAACTTAGGAATGAATACCAAAAATTTGATAGTGTGTGGGGTCAAATTTCAAAATATAGAATTTTTATGTCTCTACAGACTCTATGAGTTACTGGTGATAGTTTTTGGGGTAGAAATCACCTTATTGTGTTTATTGATTTGATAAATAGAATCTTACAGGCATATATTGACTAGTTTGTTATTGTCTACATTAACAATATACTAATATACTCTTCATTAGATAAAGATGATTCAGAGAACTTGAGGAAGGTACATGGTTTTTTTCATGAGAACTGAATTTATTTCAAGATAATTATTTGACAATTTTGGATCCATGAGGTTCACTTTAGGGGGTATGTCATTTTTTATTATCTATTTTCTATGAACCTAGTTAATGTCAATTTTTTTCTTTTATAGGATCCACCAATGATTGATTAAGAGGTGTGGTGTTTTTTCAACATGACAGGATACTGTTAGTTATTTATGGATGAATTCTATAGGATTATATTTCCTATGACCTACCAAATGAAAAAGGGATCTGTTTACCAGGAACGAGATGTTTTATAGGTCATTTGAGGTGTTGAGGGTGACGAGTGATCCTATTTCAAGAATATATATAAAGGGAATGGATAAATTACTGCATTGATATGCCTATGCAGTTTTTATCAACATCAAATAGATGTAGAGAAATCTAGTTATCAAAAATGGTTCAAGGAAGTTGGGACACTATGAAAATAGCTACAAACTCGTGGCCTAGTGCAGATAGTATAAGTATTAAATGTGAAGATGTGGATTAACTATATTCTATGAGAGTAATTTTTTTTTCTATGCATACCATTATAGTCTGAGATATATTTTCATGAAGACAAACATCAACATTATAAATATGTGTTGGTTTGTGTTTTTTGTAGATATATAAGTTTTTGATTGTGAATACTCCTTTGAAGTGAAAAGTTGTTGGAGACTACATTAACAGAATATACTATGATCATTTGGTACTAGAGGAATCTATGTAGTCGGATTCCATATAGCTGACCTAGGTGAATGAACTTAGAACAAATGTCCTTCAAGAAGCTCATTGAGTCCATTTGGAATAAACAATCATCATAATGAACCCATTAATCAAAAGCATAGGCATCAATAAGGACTTGTAGTATATTCACTATGTTAAATATTGCATAGAAATCTAGATTCATGAATATACCTCAGGATTATGAAACAAGAGAATTTTAGGATTTTCCTAGAAAAATTCATGTGAAAAGAAGAGGGGTATCCTAATATTTATTGTCTCCCCAATGCACGATGCTCCACTACCTCTTAGAATATTTTTCAGCTCATTCAAAACCACCTTCACAAATCTCCTCCATTCATAATGATCCATAATGATTTTTCATTATTGTGAATCTTTCCATAAAACCATCATTTTACACGATTCTAAAATTCTCGTAGTCTCGGAGATCACCATCACCTTTCACCATTATCAAATTCTTCATCATTTGCGTTGCTCATCGCTGTCGCAAAGATCCCTGCCAACATTCTTTGATCCTACGTGAAACACAATTCACGAATACCATATTCGAGAAACTCATTCTATTTACATTTTTTCAGAATCCCTTCAGGGGAAACCGATTTCCACGACGTAATCCATCCTCCTAATTTTAGACCCCAAAACATTGACAAACACTGGGAAATGACACCACCATCAACATTGTTGTAATATTGAACTATATGATCCATTTCCATGAAAACTACATGATATTCCATGATAGAATTGATAAAATACCAAAAAATACTCTATTTCCATAAATGAACAACCTTTGTTCCAACAATCTCCCCATTTGGGTTTGTTAGTCGTCCAAAGATAAATTAAATGAAGCACTATTTGAAATCAAAACCTAATACATGAGAAAAGAAACATCCAATTCACTATGTCTAATTCATATAATATCGATTTAGAAAACAAGATTGTAAGTATGAATTGGGTTCTCATGTTTTTTATTTCTTAAAGATATCCAAGCTTTGCACTGACCATGTCACAGAAGTATTTCATGAATTTTCAAAATCCTACAAATACTTTATCCATTATCCATTATCCATTTCCCTATAACCATAAAACCATAAATTTTTCATTCTACACCTTTTTACCATTTAATTTCTCCATTATACCACATTTGAAATAACCCAAAGAACCTAATTTGTACATGTATCACTCAAAACACACTTCCCCTGGACTGCATATGCCCCATAAAAAAACATCACTTCGATAAGTTGATTAAAATACTTAACACAACTATGGATAGGAGATCATTGGTTACCTCTATATGAACTAGGAGTTGGTTCAACACTAAGGTCCAACTGATGTTTCCCAAATATAGCTACTACTAGTGGCTTCATCAGAATATCACCCACCTTCTCATCAGTTCCCACATGATCCATTTTAATCATGAATTTTTAAAACATTTCTTTGATGAAGTGATACCAGATTCCAATATGTTATATATGATAATTATGGAAATGATTATTTGTAAGATAGATCATTTTTTTATTGTCATAGTAAATCACCATTGATTTTTTCACCTCATAACTATTATCACTCAGTTATTTATTCATCAAAAGTAGATGCGTATATGATTTTTTAGTAGAGATATTCTTTTATTCCATAGGTTTAAGAGAATTAATTTCCTATTTCATACTAAAATAGGCCACAAATTTACCACCCATAAAAATTTATCCACCACTTTTTTAATTTCTATCAACAACATATCCAGTCTAGTTAGCATCAGAAGACACAGATAGTTCCCTATCTCATCCGGAAAAAATGTATAGGCCATAACTGTGAGTACCTTGAAAGTAACTCATAATTCATTTCACTATGACCTTATGTAATTCATTTATATTACATTGAATGTCAGAATCTATGCACATTTCCAAGACAATATATATTCATGTATAATAACTTTCTAATGATTCACCTATACATTATTGGAGCTACAGATGTCCCATCATCATGGTTTCCTATTTTGTTTCCAACCTCAATCAGAGGGGACATTGGTTTGGAGTCATGCATAATGAATTTCATCATCAACCCTCTATAATAACTTTCCTGATAAATAATAGTATGTTATTTCCACTGAATCACTGGCATCGCCTAGAAATATGTGAGTTCACCAATCATAGAAAAATAAATATCTTATTTCGTGTGATTTGAAAATTCATCCACTGACCCCTACCTACTTCCACTAAATATAATATGATTTACATACATGAGTACCATGAACTGATATTTTTGATAATTATTCACATATGGATTTTCATCCAATACTTCCCTTTTAAACTCGTTCTTCATAGGTAATAATCTTGGTATGATTACCACACTCATGGTTCCTATTTTAGACCATATAATGCCTTATTTAATATAGCAACATTCATTTCATTATTACCAAGACAAAAACCCACCTATTTTTCAATGTAGACTTCATCATCAAGAACAACATTCAAGATATCTATTTTTGAAATCCATTTGAGACACATTGAATCATTTTTAAATTTCCATGGAAAGAAATAGTCTAATTAAATCCATTTAAGCTAATGGAGAAAACATTTCTTCAATGTCAACACCTTCAATTTGTAAATAACCTTTATACACCAATAACACATTATTTATAATCAAATTACTATGCCTATTATATTTAATCTTTAAAATCCACTTCTACCTAATCACATTATGACATATGAGTCTCTTAACAAGATCCCATGTCTAGTTCTTTTCAATATGATCTAACTCTTCATTCATGGATTTCACCCAGGATTTATCATTTGAAACTTCTTCAAACAATGTTGGTTCTATTATTTATGTGAAGTTATATTTTTAACTACTCCTAATTATTCACATTTTTACGGGGGTTGTTCAATCCCCATGGATTTTGGATTTATCAATATATAGTCTTTGATTTCTCCGGCGAGGTTTATAAGTATATTATTTAACCATGGTTTCTTCTTCTTATTCATCTTGTAAATCAATAGGATGTTGTGTCCTATGAATTTTTTTCACTCTTTACTCTACTTATGCATCAGAATATATTTCATGTCCATTTTCTTATACATATTCAATCATATCATCATAAGACCCACTCAATGTATTTTTGGTGATATCTTCAATGAGCATGAAATCACTACTTTCCAAAATTCTTCTGAGATGGTTGTTGAAACATTTGTAGTCTTTTATATTTATTGAATATATGTGGAATATTATTTTTTTCTATAGAATCACTATTCATCCCATGATCTCCTTCATTGTTTTGAATGAATGATTTTCTTATAAAAGAACTAATATAATTCAAATAGGGCTTCCATCCATGAAAAAAATCATAATGTGTCTTATTTTCCCCCATATGAATCCATTTTAGATTTTGAGGATACACTACATCTTGAAAACCTCTTTAAAGTAATGTAGAGAGATATGAATATCAATTAGCATAGTTTCGACCATGTTTTTCACCTATCGATTCATGTTCTCAACAATTCAGTTTTTTAGTGGGGTTATCAAAGTAGCCACCTCATATTTTATTCCATGTTTCTCTAGGATATTTTCAAACTCAATAGATGTGTATTCCTTTCCATTGGGATACTACATAACATTGATTTTCCATCTAGTATCATTTTCGTCTATTAGTCAAAATATTTTCTTGAAAACAAGCACATGGCATTTCCTATATGTGACCATTAAACAAGGGATTATACTATAATCATAAAACAATTATTTACACTTCTATATATATTCCAAAAATATTTATCATACCACAAACATTTATATGGATGAATACAAGAATATTTTATTCCCTTTTCTTCTTTAGCTGATATAAATTACAGACCAACTACCATTGTAGGAAATCATCGTAAGTATTTTCCCATTGATGCTTCTGATTTGTGATATCCATGATTACACTTAGATTAGATGTCTTTTCCATATCTTGATTATTAATGTGACCCAACCTCTGGTTCCACAATTTCTATTCGTCTTTAGCTATCATGTAGAACATTATCACCTTACACTCATCCTAATATAAGTATCCATTGTTTATTCATAGTTTCATAAAATAATTACACATCTTTCCTTTCATAGTTCACCAATATTGATTAAATCTAACAATTAGTGCTGAGTCACATTTGTGGCTCACAATCATGATATTTTGATACATAACAACCACAAAGAGATCTTTAGTATTTTTCATCTCTCCATTATCCAGTTCAATACTTCCACTACATTTGATTTTCAATGAACCATCATTACCAAACCATAATGTTCCTCCAATAAATTTCTAAATATTAATTAATAGGTCTACATATCCTGACATATGTGATGAACATCCCCTATCATGAATCCGAGTGTTGTTATTCTTTGTAGATTTGAGGGAAACTTCTACAACATTGTATTTATTGAATTTTATTCTTTTCCTTCCATGAAAAATTTGATCGAGTGGAATATAAAGAACACCATTCAAATATATTTTCCATGACTATTGGTTCATCATACCCATATTGTTCTTCAAGAGGATAAAATGTCTTTGTAAGAGAAACATAGAGCATTTGGTGAGTATTGTTTTGTCTTTGAGCTCTGTGGGTATCATTTCCACCTCTCATCTACCTACAATAAATTTATTTATGGAAATAGTTATAGTATTAAAATAAATATCCATAAAATCAATATCTTCTATAAGACATTGGATAATTATATGTTCTCCTTTTTTTTCTTCCTAGGTATCCCCCCTTCATGTAGAACCTTTCCTCCTCCCAGTATGACATGGTTTGACCCAAATAGACACCAAATTGAAATTTCATAAGAGGAAAATCCTTCTCACATCTATTCCCCTCATTTACCCTTCATTAGGAAAAGAGTTTCGGTGCCAATAATTTTTGGAAACCTGAGGATAATTTTCAGTTATCCTTTCATTTTGATTTAACGCTTTCTATATTCATACTTTTAGGGACATTGTGATATGAAAAACATTAAACATGCCTTTATTTTAGCCTATTTTATTTCGAGCATTTCATCTTTTAGCATAAAATAAAATCACTCTTTTTCCCATGCATGTCGATCTTTGATCATTTAGAGAATTCTATACACAGTAAGAACCATGGTTGGCTCTCTGTAGAATATTAGAATCCAAGAATATTCCAAGAATTATTTTATTTTATTATTTTGAGTTTAATTCAATTTTATGTTTAATAATAAGAGTTAAAACTTCAGATTCAAATCTAGCAATAGTCTGAGACCTATACTCCATTAAGAAGGTATGGTAATTGGTGTCCTTTTCTTGTTATTAAACTTTGATCATATGTTATACTATATCTTATAAGCTTTCAAAGTATGTTGAAATTTCTTTAACTGTATATTTTAGTCGATCAATTACATCTTCCAATCGATCAACATATTTTGATGAAACTTCCACAACTTCTCTCCACTTTTTTTCTTCTATTTCATTGATTCTCAAACTCACCAAGAGAATCCTGAAGTTTCATCTTGAGATTATCATCATAAACTGACCTATTATCTATCGATTTATTTTTTATGGATATTAATTTTCAACATTATCCATAATAAATGATTGGGTTCAAGAATTAATCTCTTGTTATTATTCCTTAGAAAATTCATTGTCATCATCTTCTTATTTAAAAGAAAACTCCTTGTCTGTGATTTATTTCCATATTAGATTTATCCATTTTTAGAAAACTTTTTTTGAAGCTTCTGTAAGTTCTATGATTTAATTTATTCATAATTGAACATCCTTGATCACTGAGAAGAAATTTTCCCATCTCCACCACAAAAAAACATTCTAAAAGTATATTTCCTTCAAATCTCTATTTTCCTCTATTGAATTTATTTTCAAAGAGAGAAAGGATTTTTCCTTCCCTATTACCTTTACTAACACTATCTTCTAAAATCTCATGTTTTTACATGGATTTGAATTCCATCTCCTTACTAACATGACATGTTTCATCCTCTGGGTTTACACCAATTTCATATACTACTATAATCCTCAGAAGATCATCCAATGAATGTTTTGAAAGATGTATTTTCTTATGGGATGAAGCTTTTGGATTGTAAAGAGGTTGAATTATTCTCAATATTTTCATTACAATTTCATTTTCATTTTTCTCTTCACCAAACACTCCAATTTTTCCTATAACTTCAGTAATTTTATTGGAAAAGGTATCAATATTTTCATCAACATACATATTTAGATCATCAAACCAATTGTGAAAAACTTGATTTTTGACCTCTATTAAATTTTTATCACCGTGATATATATTTTATATATTTTCCCACATAGACATGGTTGAGTTGAAACTCATTAACTGTAGATAGATTTGATCAGACAGTGTTCTAGTAAGATCAATTTTCACTTTCGCATATGAATCCATCATTTTCCTATATTTTTCAATCATATATAGTCATGATTAATATGTTACATAAATACCTTATGTATTAGAGAAGATTACATCAATTCTAAGAGATATTAGATGGGATCTTAGTTACCTAAATCTATTATGTTTATTTCATATCTGATACCACATGAAGGACCCCAAAACAAACTGGCTTCATGAACTTCAATGAGTCAATGAAAAATATTCTATAATCATAAAGAACAATTAAATAAAATTCAGTGGCATTAGTCAATACTCATTGTATTTTCACAATTCTCAAGATCACATAGAACTATAGATTTCTGAAGATACCTTAGCTTCACGAAATCATAGCATTTCAGGATTATTCTTGAATGAATCATGTGAAATAAAGTGGGGAATACTTATATTTATAGGCTATGTTGGTCATTATGCTCCATAACCTCTTTTTAGATTTTCCAGATCAATCAACACCACCCATGATAATAACTCCATTCATGATTCTCGATCATGGTTTATCATTGTCGTGCAACTTTTTATCAATCCATCACATGGTGCAATGACCCAATTATAATAATCACATAGATCAACATCATCATTCAAGATTCTCCAAGTCTTCATAATTGTCTCATAGATCACCATCAACATTATTTAATGGTTGAAAAAAACTCAAAAACACACTCTATATTCAGCATAGAATAACCTTGGTTCCGACACTAGTTTTAGTAGAAGGGTTCATCATTTTTCAAGTAGATGGTTTTGAATCCTCCACTCCTTAAATGTGTGAGACATTCCAAGTTGTTATACATCAACTGTGAGGTCTTACATAACCATATATCATTAGGAAATATAAAAAATGTTTTTTCAGAAGGAGTTAATATTGTCATCCATTTTATGGATAGGTGGTTGTCCCAGTCTTGATGTGGAAGGTTGGGATTATAATGTTTCACACATATTTATTATATTTACATTTTTTTTGGTGAAGATGCATGGTAACATTTTGTAGTAGTTTTGGTGGGAAATAAAAAGACATTGTGTGTCTAAATTCACCACTTGTTTCCTCACTTGTCTATAGGACAAGGCTGAGCACCAAGTCCTGGTTGGTTTTCTATAGATACTTTAGATCCTAGAGTATAAATGGAATGAAATTTCCTTGGAATTAATTATAAGGTTTTTATGGACCGAGAGGGGCCAACACACTATCATGGTGATATTTGAACAACTCACATAGTTGTAAACTTCATTTCTATCAAGGATATGAGCTTATTTGATTGTTTTGGATCTTTTCATAAGGATTTTTTCTCACCTACTCGGGGTTCCCTTGAATATTGTCACCAACAGTGACGTTTGGTTAACACCGTGATTGTCGAGAGGCTACTAACAGAAATTTGTGACCCAAATGAGTATTATTACATCTTTTTACCCCTAGAAATATGGGGATATCAAGTGCACATTATAGGTGATAGAATATATGCTGAGTTATTATGTGTTATACATTGGTCAGAATTGGGATGATGAATTCCCACAAGTAGCGTTTTCATACGGAAATATCTACCACTAAACTAATAGAATGGAAAAATTTGTGGAAATATATAGGAGACCCATTAGGTCTCGGATATTCTAGACTGAGATTAGTGGAGAATCCCTTATTGTTATAAAGGTTTTAAATTTGAAGACGGAGAAGGTACAAGTCATTCGTGAGGGGATATGGGTAGCCCATCTTGGATGAAATCATACAAAGATTGATATTGTAGGCCATTTATGATCTATAGGGACAAAAACTATTCCGTAGAGTCATCTCATGATGAGGATTGTAGAGATTTATATAGCGAGGCATGTTGTCCCAGAGGTTTATTGAGATGTTCATGATCTTGCATAGGGTTGGCGATATTTCCTACCGCTCCTCCCTACCCCCGTAGTTAGAGCAGGTTCATGATATCCACTGTATTTTGATGTTGGGAAGACATGTGCATGATCCCATGCATGTTATTGATTGGGGATAGATGTAAATGAAGTATGAATTAATTTTTATGAATAACTGGGTGGTGTACAAGGATGGTTAGTAGAGGACCAGGAATGGAAGGACCGTCCCCACGTTTTGTGTGTTTTGGTAGCATGGGAGTATGTAGGATAGGTCATGGGAGCAGGAGAGCTGGATGTGGGATAAGTATCCTAATATTTTTCTTTTGTTTTTTACTTTTATAGAAGAGAAATCATTAAATATGGAATGATATAGAGACCCTATATTACCTTTTAAGATATATAATTATATCTAGAAATATTTAAAAATCCAGGAATAAAGATAAAGTTTAATTCCAAGGATATGTGTTACCAAAATTAATTTTATAAAAATAATTTACATATTTTATATTACGAACACATAGGAATTTAAATAAAATGTGATAACTATTAAATTGGGATTCATATCCAAATTATGAGTAATTCTTGAGAATCGAATGAAATATTTACTATAGGAGTGACCTAAAATGGGTCGGTGTAGGACATTTTTATAAAAAGAGTTCTGAGATAGCGGGTTTATTTAAATAATGAAATAATTTATTTATTTATTTAAATTAAACACCTAAACATCATTCCATCATTATAAACACCATTATGGTAAATTTACATGGCTATCTTCATAGAACTGGGATAATTGAGAAGAGACTTATTCCACCTATTATTGAGCATCAAAATCAGACAACAATGAGACTCACGATCGAGGATGACCAAGGAATAGATAATGAAACAAATTCTCCAATTTTGGAGGGAATTTTCTTCATTAATCAAAAATTCAACTTCCCAGTAAGACTAGACTATTTGTGGATTATACCCTTATTTATTTAAATAGAGAATATTATCAGCATATTACCTTTATCTATGTCAAATTAATCATTTTCATGGACCTTTATACTAATTTTGTGTTTATTAATCCATCTATATTTGTTGATCCAGGTCTTGGACAATGAGTGTCCCAATATATTTTTTTTGGAAAACAATTCATGGATAGAGATATGACCACATATTATTCTTTTTTATTTATCCCACTTATCTAAATTATCAACCATTGGAATACTAGATCATGATTTGACATTGATTGATGGTATTGAGTATGAACAGACTCCCAAATTCACAATGGAATTGCATACGATGAGTGGATTGTCGATCATAGTGTGGTTTTGGATGATTTTATGGGTGAATGTGATTCTAATGGTGGTCGAAATACCAGTGAGGTGATGCGAAATTGGAAGAGGTGTGGTGGTTTTAGTCAGACTCATGCAGAATTCATACAGGTCAACATAAATCCATTTTCCATTCATTGTATGGCAGGAAATAGTGTCTAGAGCCCCCGATTTTGTGTGGCCTAGTGGGGATATCTATAGTGGGGGAGCTATATTTGGGACATCAACAAATAGATGAAAATTTCTATTAAAATTTTTAGTACACATCATGTATTTCGTTACTACACATAGTGGGTAGGGTCCTGGCTATAACATCTAGTTTATCATTAAATAAAAGTATCTAACATCATGTGGTACACCCACATACTATGTGACACAATGTTAGTGACCTGACATGTACATCATGAGTAAATGGAAACCTTCATAAGCATGAAAATGTATTGTAGAAACACCATTCAATTGTATATGGACATGGCCCAAAGGACACTACTTGATGTCCATGATAGAAAAAACATTGTGTACTTGTGTACATGAACATGAGAAAGATAACACGAATAATAAAAATATTTTGTCAAGGACTATACGTCGCAGAGGCACACCATGTATTTCCTCTACATTTTATGTTTTCATATATGGGATGTGATCCACATACAAGGCATGGTATAGCCATGAATAAAAGAGGAACCACTTACCTTCTGTGTTCTCTTACACACCGTGTACCCCTTAACCATTTTTGGGGAACATCTACCTATTGTATCTCTTTCATTTTTTCATTTATTAAGGACATTGAGTAGCATATTCATAGTTCTTTTCCACATAGAATGCAATGGTATAAACCATAGTGACTTTTGAGATAGAATGTGAGATGTTATGGGAAATATTCTTATTTAGGAAACACTTGATAAGGGAAATGATTGGGCCGGAACATCAGATAGTTCATAGTGGAAACCTCATCTTAGGTAGAGAATGGGCCTCAATCGACTATTAGAGTGTCACTATCCTCATAGGATAGGGCATGGGTGATCTATGTATTCACTAAGGGTCACCCTTTTATGGATTCAAGGTATGGTTCCTCCACCAAAAGGGTGGAACCCTCCTATAAGGCATTGAATGGGTCCTCTATATGCTATTATAGTGGCACCCTCCTATGATATCATGGAATGGTTACTCAGCCACCAGGGTCGAACCCTATTGCCTTGAATGGAATGGGTCCCATAAAAATTAGTAGATTGTGAACCTCTTGTTTGGATAGGGAATAGACCCCTGTCTATTATATAGTGCGACCCCATGCAGATTCATGTTGTGGGTTCGCATTCATCACTATTCAACCCTCATCTGGGAAAAACAATTTTTTACTAGAAATATACTAATTATATCCCTCCTATGGTGATAGGGTGTGTTTCCTAAATCAATTGAGTGTCACCCTCCTATTATACTAGGTCATGGGTCCTCTACATAGAGAATGTTCCCCTTGAATATGTGTAATAGTGGAGAGGTGTGGGTTGGTTTGATGATTTTTATGAATGATATTATAGGTGTTGGGTATCATATATGGAACTCCTAGAATATTTATAACCCTTTACTAGTCTAGGTTTTGAGATGGAGGTCTCATCCATCTCACTTTTTATATTCATTTTTTGGGAATAAATATATATGTATCCATGACATTTGATTATGTAAATATCTTTGTTTGGGTTGAGATTAATATTTTCCTATCATGTCTCTTACTTCACCCCCCTTAGAATTCATAGCATCATAATCTCTATATATACACTTTCCACTACATGGAGTTTTTGCACATTTTTTTCTTATAAATACGATGGTCATATAGATGGTGATTAGATAGTACCTCTGTGATACATAGTGTATTTCAGCACATATTGTATCCTATATTGGATATCTGGTGCCAGTATCTCATAGCCCCTTACATTTCCAATTTTTTCAAGTTTGTAAATAATTATTTTTGGGTGTGTATTTAACCCCATTACATTTTTGTTTACACTATCCTACTCTATATATTCACTATAGATTATGCATGTATAATATTTAATTTATAAGTTTCATCATTTTATTTTATTCCTATACACATCTATAATTATATTTAATGTTGGGTCAATTTAGTTACGTTATTAAATGCACCCCCTGAGTAGTTATTCCTTTCGATTCATATAACCAGCCTCTAAAATAAGGATGTCGGATTGTGGTAGCTTCTGTTCAAGCCTCGTCTGTTCGAGTCGTGATAGTTGTGGTGCCCATTCTATGTTATTTATTTTTAAACCACAACAAATAAATGGTTAACAACATAAATATGGATAATAAAAATGATTCCCCGTGATTTTATGGCTTGTGGGAAAACATCCAAAAATAAATTAGTTGAATTGAAGGAAATAACTTGTCCCAAATATTAAAAATTCAATGTGTGGGTTATAACATATTTTGGATGTGGTTATGTATTGTGAATTTGTTGGTATGTATTTTTGGGTAGTGGTTGTGATATGGTTTTTCAGTGGGGAAGTTATGGTGTTTTTTGTATGGGTTTTCAGTGGATATGTGGCAGTCGTTGTGGTGTGGTCTTGTAGTGGGGCTATGAGTGTGTTTTGTTATGAAATTTTACAATGTAGTAATTTAACTAAATGTATGTTAATGATATAAAATTAATATGTTTAATGATTTATTTTATTTAGTATTGTTTTTTTTATAATCACAATGTTTATATTTTACTTATCGCTTTAAATTTAAATGAATGTGACTATTTAAAAAGAACTGGGTTAATAATGGATATTATTGAAATTGGACTCAGTAAAAAATGGTTTTTTCATTGTGGATTGTTTTTTGGGTTAGTTTATTTAGATGAAGAAGAAAAATTATGGAGTGTTTTGATTTGGTCGGTACATTTTTTGAACCCCTAGTATGTGATTTTGTGATGTTATATTATATAAATTCTATTTCCATATGATTCCTTTATACACCCCATAAAATCTGAGTACCAAGTGTTATCACACACACATATATATATTTATTTATTTTAAGGTTTTTTCCATAACATACCACTTGGAGTATGGATGGATTTCTACTCACTCTTCCGCACTCCCTCTTTTAGGTGTTTTTGATATGCATGGGATAAGATGGCCAGAAGTGAAAAGTTTCGTCATCTTATTTTGATGTGATGAGATGTGATGGAAAATGTGACTTTAGGTGAGATTTGATGGGATGGCTTATATTGGGGTAATTTCATGGAAGTAGGAGGGAACAAGGTTGATTTCCTCCAAGATCCTGATATCTAAGTTCACTGGTTATGATAATCTATTGGATGGGATGGATCAAGTTCCTCCCGGTGTGATGTGATACGATTTAATGTAATTTGTAAGAGGTGGGTGCTCCTGATCATATGACCATGGGTTGTGAGAGTGGAAAATCAATAGGAAAGAGGTGTATTATTCCTAATAATCAATATTATTCATATTATATTACTACACTTGGATGAGTTACTTGGTGACTGATACTTGGTGAGGGTGGTTTCATGGTTGGTATATATGTATATGTTTTTTTGGGTTACGATGTTTTCACCAGAATGAATTTGTATTCCCTTTTCAATTGTGCGTGAGAGACTTTGGTTTTCCTAGAAAGAACACCTGGATTCTCACCCTATGAATATAAAATGATTTTTTAATTTCTATTAGTACTTCATAAAATATGCTAGAAATTAGTATCTTGGACCATTAGAAAATATTTATGTTGCCACTTTAGTTTTTTTTGGTGCTTACATTTTTAGAATATAATCTATATCATCTTTACTTATACTTTTATGGTGGGATGGTTTCATCTTTCCTTTTTTATTATTTAATTGATTTTATTTCATTTGATTTATCATTTTATCCTCATCATGTTTGTGTTATAAAGGGTAATTTGTCCCATATGTTTTATTTTCATACCCATGTTTATATTCTCTAACCTAGTTCCTACTAGAGGCGGCCATTTGGAGATGTTATCCTACTCCCATAATTATGGAATCTTTGGAGGGATGTGGTATCAACATAGTGGTAGCAGATATGATTTTTGAGTGATATGAAGCATGTTAGAGTTCTGAATTGTGAAGATTGTATGGGTTGTTTTAAAAAAAAATTAGTTGAAGTTGGTGTGTTATATATCCATAGGACTCTGGCTAAGACATGAGATTTTATGACCCCCTGTGATATTTTTCACATACTCTGAGATTATTGAATGACCCTGAGAGGTGGAAAAACTTTCATGGAAGACACCTATGAGAGATACATGAATCATGATGACTTCTGTTACAATATTATATGGGTATTTTGTGTGATTCTAAAAATGAAAAATGTAAATTAAAATAAATCATACAAAAATTCAGTAGTTCTAGGATTAGGAAATCATTGATTATATTTCATCTAAAGAACCTATTTTTTTTGTCTTCATATATATCAGGTACTGAAGTTTTAGTAGTATTACCTTATTGGTCACTAGAGGGTTGATCTAGTTCAGGATGAGGATCATTGGAATTTGATGATGACTGATTATTAGTAGTAGGATTTAGGTAAGTTTGGGGGAAGTGTTTCAAAAGAGGATATATAGAGCATGATAGAGGATCAAAATATTTCTATCGATTTGATCTAGGGCCTAATAGAGTGTTGGGTTCCCTTGAAGGTTTTTCAGATGTGAGGATCTAAATGTATTTGTTGGATGTTATAACTTTTTTACCCAATTGAGGCTAATGTTTCATAGGTCATCTTCTAGAAGTGGTTTTGGGAAGAGATCCATTCATTTTATGATATATGATGTGAAGAGGTAGGGTCGAATCTCTAATTTGTAGGGGATTTTGTTTATGTGGATATTTAGGGTCCAGTTCATATATTTCTATGTTCTAACCTATATATTTTCCCAGATAAGGAGTCTAGAGAAATAAATTTTCAAGAGTCACTCCATCCTTCGATATATATTCAGATACTTATTTTACAATGAAAAATTACATGTAGATTTAAAATAAGGATGGTGTGGTCAAGAGGGTCGACTCATGTGGAGGAATACCATGATTGGGGAACCATTAGGGTTCTTCAAGGTGTAGAGATGTATGCTTCAAGTCGTAAGCACAAGGGAATTCAAGGTTTTGACTTGATGAGGTCATTCTTAATAGCATCCCATATTTTATTTTGTGTTTGGTTCATTATTTTCTATTCTTGGTAACATCATACTAGCGTGTATCATCTCCATCATTCATAGAAATTTTTACCATATTCACTACTATCTTCTCATGATTAGATTTCTAGTGGTTATTATGTATCCATCAAAACCTCAACATCAGTTACCAATAAGAATATTCTAACCATAGTTAATGTAGGATTATTATCCTCTAAGAGTAGATCTGGTAGGTATATGACGACTTCCAGATGGACCTCACCCTAAGGGACATTAGCATAAACATTTTCATGGAGGTGGATGTCATTAGAGATGTATATGAGTTGTGTATGTTCAGATATAGGAATTAGATGTAGCATGACCAGAGGGGCGAAATATAATTCGAGATATGATATGTTTATTGTGTAACCCCATCTATGAATTATTTTATTCAGAGGCCTAAAAATAATATGTGTCACCCTCTTCTAGTATGTGATCTAGAAATGGACATGGAACAGCTTCTTGTTCCCCTAGTGTTGACTATACCAGTTGAAGGCTAGAACAACTTGTATTATGTTTGATTGGGATGCTTCCAGATGATTTGGTAACATTACTCAGGTGTGTATATTTTCTTATGTCACATGAATCTAAACAATTGTTACTCCACAATGACTAGTTGTATTTTGTGTGTGTTGTTATTGACATATTCTATAGGATTTTCTTTTTCTCAGATTTATTTGGTCCATGTGTCATTTTTTATGGCGATCAATTATGATAGGATGGAAATTGAAAATTTGAGAACATTATTTCCTTCATGGATATGTTGTATATGGAACTAGTAAACACATAAATATTATAGGCTCTCAAGGTTCTGAGGGAGTTCCTGTATGTTTTCCATAAGAATGATATGGCACCCCACCCACCTCATATTGATGTAGTGTTCATGACAGACTCACAACCTTGTTCTTCTACGATACATATGTATCCATATTGGATGGAACATTCTGAGTTGAGGGTTTTGATGATTCATATAGATTATATGATGAAAAGGGGTATCCTCTATCCCCATTTTTCACCATGGGGAGATCAATATGTAATGTACCAATCTTTTATAAATGAAATTCCACTTTTTGATGTATTTAAATTCCTTATTATGTAATATTTTTATAGAAAACACATTAAATTATTTTAATTTATTATATCCTAGTTAAAAGAACATTAATGTTGGTTTCTATTGATAATATATTTGTTTAACATTTATCACATGATTAGTCTTAATGTTGGGTTATAACCAGTCCAATTGATAGAAACAAATGAAGTGATGTCCTCAACCAAAAGAAACATACCCTATGAATCCCATTTATCATAGCATTAATGAGAGATTGAATAACTGGGATTTTACCTCAAGATATTCTATAATAAGATTCAACTACTTAAGCATGGGAGAAACCATTTATGGGGGAAGATCATGCTCATCATGATCACGACCAAAACCATGTTCGCCGAACTGCCCCATGAAATTCCCACCATCGCAAACATTAACCATAGTGAGATTTCTATTATAATAAAGGGGTATGTATCAAGACCATATAAATAATATTATGTAAATATTTTTTTATATAATATTGAATATATTTTCATCATATTGTGGTTACTTTAAATATGTTTTGTTAAAATATAATAAAACAAAAATAGTATTTTTGGTAATATTCAATAGAAATTAATGATTTTATTTTGATTAATTAATGGATTTTTTTGATAAAAAAATATTAATAAAATATTTTTGGTTAAATAATTATTATTGTATATAAAATATCATATAATATTAATAAAGTAAAATGTAATTTTTATAAGGGTTCAAAAATAGTTATTGTAAAAAATGAGTATTTCCAAAAAAATATTGGTTTCCATTATTAAAGTGAAATTCACATATTTAGAAAACAATTAATATAAAATGAATGTTATTTTTGGAATCATTGTATTAAAATCATCCAAAAAATATTTTTTCAAAACTTTTTGAGATAGTTGAATTTTCGAGTAAAAATTAAATAATGTATAAATATACCTTCTGTAATATGACATCATAGTGACCCATATGTGATGTAATAAATAATATAAAGTTTACCCACAACAAAATATATATTTTACCTTTAAAATAATATGATTTTATTTTAATTTATTTAATTTTATAAATCCATCATGAATCCTCCAAAACCATTAATATATTTTATGGTCTCATGACCATTTAATTAACAATATGAATCACCTACACCAAATCAGGAGAATTATTTTATTATGTTCAGAACATGGAAATATAAAATAATGAGAACCACTCCTATTTTTTCCTAAACATGGGAACATGCTATGGTATAGATTTCATTTTCATGTTATTTTGTATGTATTGTCAAACACAAAAATAATAACTAAATACAACTGTTTTACCAAGATCCTATTTAATGGAACTAAAACTCTTTGGAGAACAAACATACTCTACCATCCACTCTCTAGTGTTCTCCAAAGGAACCCCTATTTTCTTTAGTAGCCCCTCCGAAGCATTTGGTGTTAGACACTAAAGCAAGGGATCTTTTTCATTCTCATCTATATTCATGTATTTGATTTGAATTATGTATTTTATCATCGTTTTAATATGATGTGATATGTTATTAAGTGTCCCTATTAAATTAAAATTGATTTCAGAATGATGATAAAACCTTTTTTATCTAATTAATCCATTTTATGAACATTAGTGCGATGTCGTAATGCTTCCGAAATTTCACCATGATTTTTCTAAGACAAAAAAATTGCATAGTGAATATCATATAAATTTATTATTAATGGTATTCACCTTTATATGCATAAAACCAATTGAATTTTGAATTACATGTATTTTTCCCATATTCCCTTATCATGTAATAATATAAAATGATGAATGCATCCATTTTTTATGATATATGTGGCACTATTAATCATGATAATGAAGTGAAAGTGATAGGTGCGTTTGGAATTATATAGAACTCCAATGCATTGGGAAATGTTTAATTCTCATGAGAAGTCAGATTGGGATAGAGTGTTAAACTGATTCCTTTATAGGACTTTTTTCACCAAGATTTCATTTTGGTTTTTCCTTGACCTATGTTTATGATGTAGTGTTTTAAGTTGTTGCAACATTTCAAATGTTTTCCTTATGATTATCATGCTATATTATATCTCATTTTTCATGTTTATTATTCCTATACTTTTTATTTCCCATTGATATTTTTATTGTCTAACATTGATTCTTATTTTCATGTTATTCCATGTTTATTCACTTAATGGGATTTATAGCTCACATTTTTCTTATATACGTTTCAAGGTTATCCCTTTCAGTTTTAGAAGCGATGTAATTTGAGAAGAATGATATAGAAGATATTAATAATCACGTTATATCCCAGGATCAAGATGATATTATAGGTACCTAATTCACAAGTACACTAGAGTTCTTTATCATCCAAGTTTTATTATGTGTATGTTAATTTAATAAATCGTGTATTAATGTGAAATAAAGAACAAAGTTGTTATAATTTGTATCAATGGAAATGATTTTTTATTTTTTTTAATTATGATTAGATAAATATTGAAAAACCATTTGGAAAATAAAAATTATAAGAAAACATCCATAAATATTTCTAAGTATATAGTAATTTTTTTATCAGGATAACAGATACTTGTCTTTATATTACAAGTGGACGTGGTTTTCGCCCAAATATACCTAGGGGTAAAAACTCTAACAAGGTTTTCCAAATATGACTCAGTGTAATCTCGTACATGATAACGAGCCATACGGTGCTCCTAGTTTAATAGTCCTAAGGGATATTCTTTGGTAAAATCAAAAGATCTTTAAAAAAATATTATTATAGTTTAAAAAAATACCCTTAATAATATAATTTAGGAAATAGATCATGTATAACATATACTGAAACCTATAAATTCATATGTTGAGTAATAATTTTAATTCCTATAATATCCCTTTATTTTCATTTTATTTCACCTTATTTTGTCTAGTAGTATAAAAAATACTCACCCCTAATTTTTCATTTTATTATGCAGAATGGTTGGAAATATGAGGAATCATGTGAACAACTGATACGATGGTAAATTTGATGAATACCCTTAAAGAGATTCTAAACCCTATGGGAGTGGGAATAATGAAATTTATAATGACACTCTCTCAAAAGAGTCCATTTATGAATATTAACCTAGATATAAGAGTTATTTAATCCCCTAATAGAGATCAATCTTTGATTTAGGGAATTATGATACAAACTAATATGACTTTTAATGGATCATTTTATACCTTAATATTGTTACAATGTATAAAATCCCTTGATAAGATATCTCCATCCTCTAATTTACTGAATAAGAGGATGTTCTACTAGATTTTAATCTTATGTAGGGAGAAGATGATCATTGACAGACATTTATTAGAAATATGAATCATGAGGAAGAGATTAACGCGACGGAGTGGAAGGAATTTTGAAAATTGGTTTTCGATAGATATTTTTCCCACACTCTTCGTCATAAAATATAAAGGTATTTCCTTTCCCATAAGAAAAAAAAAGATAAAAAATCTATTGAGGAGTATGGGGAAAACTTTCCATTACATGCATGATATGACTTCTTATTTTTCAGTATATTCGATTGAATGGTTGAACAATTCATTGTTTGTCTAAAACATAGGGTATGAAAATCCATGGTTATCTGAGACATTGATAGATGTGAGGAAATATATTTATGTACCCTCAATGTCAAAATAGAGATCAGCGAGTCTTGAGGGTATCATAGTGAGAAGGAGTAGAGAGTGTAGTTTAAATTTTGTGGTTTGATGGAGTAATATAATGGTGCCACAAAATTTCAACTTCCCACTAGTCTAAGGTGAAGAATGAATCACCCAAAAAAAATTCTTTCGGGAATGAGGAAATCCTTTCAGTGTTGGAAGGATGTAAACATAACTAAATATTTCTGTCATGAGAAACCCACTAATGAAATAGAGTAATGAAATTATACAATCCACCCTCAACAAATTGTTCATTTCTACAATTCATGTAATGAAGTAAATTTTGAAAAAAAATCCCTAATCCAATGGTTTTTAGAGACAACAAACAACCACCAATACATAAAGGGAGAGCGTTTTCTATCACAACCACTGATGTGGATCTTAATAATGATGTGCTGAAAAGTACAATAGTTATTCATTCAAGGATAGTGAACACAATTTTTGGTTCTTGTTCTATGAAATAATTCATATCAAGAAATTTATTACTTCCATTCAAAAATCACAAAAAATCATGGAATTAGAGCAATAGGTGAAAATAAAAATGGGGAAATTATTGAATCCTAAGTATATAACTCCTCCATTTTCATATTTTTTTGATGAAATTGCTAGATAACCTTTTCTACTCTCTTTAGTGGAATTTGATTAATTTATGGGTATAGATTAGATTTCATTATATATAACCAAAATTAATTTCCACAAGAAGGAAATCACTCACCATTTTGTGAATCGACCCATAATTCTATACATGTGCAAGTAGAAGGAGAAATCATCAAGAAAATAAACATCACCATAATTGATATTATTTCCTATAAACAATAATATCTAGAAAAAATATAGAGTCTAAGGAAAGAACCATCCTCTATGAAATTTTTATTATGATGGAATATGATTATGTGTATCCTAAGTAAATTCTGGTCATTCCATTAAGCCGAGAGATTGAATTTTCAATTGAGCTTATACTTAGATAATTTTCATTATCTAAAACTATATATAAAATAGTTTCTATTTAACTTGAGTAGCTACAAAAACAACTATATTATTATCTTCATAACGTGAAATACTCCCATGTGCTTCACCATGGGGTGAACTAGTCCACTTCATCATGAAGAAGGATGAGTCAATGTACCTTTTGATTGATTATCATCAGCTCGACAAGATCGCAGTGAAGATAAAGTATAATATTCCACACATTGATTACATGTTAAATCAATTACATGGAGCACAATACCTCTACAAGGAATGTCTGTTATTGTGATATTACCGTGTTAGGGTGAAGAAAGAAGATATCCCGAAGACTTCTTTTCAAAAAAGGTACAAGTACTATGAATTCATAGTGATGCCATTAAGGATAACTAATTCTATAGAAATATTCATTTACATGATGAATATCGTCTTAATAGATTATCTTGACATATTTTCATTATTATTTATTGATTATATTCAATTATAATCCAAATTAATGGAGGATTATGAGGATCATCTGAGCACTATGATGGAGAATTTATGAAAGAAGAATCATTATCCCCAATACAGAAAATGTGAGTTCTGGAAGGAAGTATCATTATTGGGCAATATCATCACAATAAATGGGATTTATATATACCCATCAAAGATAAAATCTATTGAAGTTTGGACAATGACAAGATATGTGATACATATTCATATGTTCCTTGGTTTATCATTTTATTATTTTCATTTTTTATAAATTTATTTCTATTTTCATACCCTCTAACCAATCGAAATCAGACTGTAGACAAGTTTTATTAGAATGGACAATGTGTAGATAACATCATGAACTTAAAAAGAAGGCTTATCCCTAAACCTATGATCAAACTACCAAAATGTGAAGAAATTTTTGTAGTATCAGTGATGGATAGAATAAGTGATTGGGAAGTGTGATAAAGTACAATAACAATGTTGAAATCTACACATCATGGAAGTTGAATGTTCATGAACAGAACTACCCAATGCATGATTTGGAGTTGGCTATAGTGATATTCACATTAAAAATATGTACGAATGATCTTTTTGGGGAGAAGTGTGAAATATATATAGATCACAAAATTTTAAATATATATTAACATAGAAGGAGCTGAATAGGTTCCAAGGAAGTTGGTTATAGATGATTGAGGACTATGACTACTCAATATACTATCATCCATGTAATGTTAAAAAAGAGGATGATAATCTAAGTATAAATTAACTAGAAATTATAAGAATGATGAGAATTCAAAGGTAACATATATTATTATATTTGGGCAGGGTGGATTTGAGAAACATAAATAAAGGAATATCACAAATCCATTCAGAAATGATCGCTTAAACGTCCCTTTTAGAGATGTTTAATGACGTTCATAAATATGATGTGGGAATTAAGAAGAATTTGGAATTAAAAAGGAAAGGTAAATCCAAATAATTCAATGTTAAGGAAGAATAAGTCTTTAGATTTTTTCCACAACTATTTCTACCATAAAATCTTTATTTAATAAAGGAACTTTTGGTTGGTGCACAATGTTTGTGTTTCTCCATTCACCTTAGATGAGAAAATGATCTTTTAAAATCTCATAGAGCACTATTGGTTGGACAATATGAAGTAGGATATCACTGAATATATATCAATGTGTCTATAATGTTATCCCGTTAAGGGTGAAAAGAAGAAGTCTAAGAAGATTTTTTAATCGTTAACCATACCAAAATGGAAATGGGAAAATCTCACCATGGACTTTTTCACTAGACATTTGAAGACATGCATGGGAAAAATATTTTATGGGTTATGGGACACCATCTTATACTAACAAATCAGTTAACTAAGATTCAATAGGAATTCCCCCAAGATCAACATGTATATATTTACATAGGTGATATTGGGAGAATTCATGGAGTACCACTAAATATTATATCTGATCAAGATCAGAGATTCATATATATGTTCTGGAAATGTCACAAATATAATCTAAAAACTAATATGAACATTAGTACATTTTATCAGGATGAAACTAATGTGCTATAGAAACATACTATTCAAACATTGGAAGACATGTTGAGACCATGTTCTTTAAATTTCAATTCATGATGGGACCAACATCTTTCTCTAGTTGAGTTCTCCTACAACAACAGTTTCCACTAATGAATCCAAATGTCTCCATATGAAGATATTTATTGGAAGAGGTGAGGAATATCTACATGCTGGTATGAAGTTGGTGGAAAAAGCTACTAGGTCCTTAAATGATCATTTAAATGGTGGAAAAGGTGAATACCATTTAGTAAGAAACCAAGGATGCTCAGATTCAAAAAAAAAAGATATACGTTCAATCATAGATGGTACCAAGTTTTTTATGTTGGAGAAATTGTTTTCCTCTACATATATCCATGGGTTAAGGTGATGATATTTGGGATAATGGGAAACCTTATTCCAAGATACAACGGTCTCTTTGATATCCTTGATCGCATCAGAGTGATGGACTATCAACTTGCACTCCCACCCAACCTATCTCAAGTACATTGTGTTTTACATTTATCGATATTGATAAAATATATAACATACCCCTATCAATTAAATATATATAGGTGGTACCATTAGGGAATGACCATTACTATGAGGTGCAGCTGATGATGATCTTAGATTGCAGAGACAATGTTTTATGGAATAAGACAATGCACATTGTCAATGTGTTGGGGAGAAACCAAAATATTAATGAAGTTGCGTGGGACCTACAGGAGGGGATGAAATCGAGTTACCCCTATCCATTTTTTTTTGAAAAATAAAATTTCGGGTTCAAATATAACTTAATGGGGGGGTGGGAGATTGTAAGGACCCAAACTTTTATAAATAATTTTTTTGTGTATTTTAATATATTATTAGGTATTCTTGTTAAAATACACACATGTAATTATTTGGATTAATTATATAATATTTAAAATAATGTTAAAAATAATTATTTTTGATAATATATCCATTTAATAGTGGTAAAATTATTAGTATAAATATAGGGTTTTAACAGATCCAGTAGATAGGAAAAAGGATGTGATGACCTCAACCAGTAGGATCATACCCTAAAAAGAAAATTTATCAGAGTTTTTGAGGGATATAACATCACTAGGATATTCCCTTAACAATTTTCATGCTGATAACTAAAATATTAACTATTATAGAAACCATTTATATTAAAAAATTAACCTCATAGAGATCATGAACCAAACCGTGTTCTCTGAACTGCCCTATGAAAGTCCCACCATCACGCACCCTACCCTTGGAGAATATGTTGGTGTATTAAAGGGATATACATTAATACCCTAGAAATATGATTATGTATACTATTTTTTATAAAGTTTTTAATATATTTTCATCCTATTGTGGTAACATTATAGATGATTTTTATTTCAATATAATAAAACACAAATAGTATTTTAGGGTAATATTCAAATTGAGTTAAGGAATTTATTTTCATAAATTAATGTATTTTTTAGAAAGATATTATTTGAATAAAATATATTTATTAAATAATGTTTATTAAATATAAATTCTCATATAATTTTTATGAAGTCAAATTTAATTTTTATAAGGATTCAAGAAATATTATTATCAAAAACCGACTATTTCTCAATAAATTTACATTACTATATTGAAAATGGAAATGAAAATATCTAGAAAATTATTTTTCTAAATTTAATATTAATTTTTTAATCCTTTAATTGAAATTATTCAATTGGTAATATTTCATAATTTTACGAGATAGTCAAATTTTCATGTAAAAATTAAATATCGTAAAAATATAATTTGTGTATTATGAAATCATAATGAAACAAAAGTTATGTAAAGAATCATATAAATGGTATCCATAACAAAATAATTTTATTTAAAATTTGAAATAATTTGATTTAATGTTTAATTTATAAAATATGTAAATTTCTTATGAATCCTCCAAAACCATTAATATATTTTAAGGTTTTAAAACCATTTATTTAAGAGTATGACTCACCTCCACATATGAATGGGTATTAGTTTACTATTATTGGACCTTAAAAATATAAAATAGTGACATCCAATATTATTTTTTAGAAACCATGTTCAAAAACCATCAAATGGATTTTGGATTTGGTTATATTATTACGTAGAGTCCAAATATTAAATAATAATGAAATCCCTTTCTTTTATAATATAAACAAACACAATCACCAATTTATATTCACTTAAATTCCTTTGTTAACTTCCATACTCTAGGATAAATTGTATATAGCTCTTCAATGGCACCCCATGCTATCAATAATCTTATATCAATCATTTGGTGTAACATACTTACGTATGGGATATTTTTTTTTCTTCTCTTTATTCAAGTATCTCTTTTGTGTTATGTATTTTTCATTTCCTTCTGACATGATATATTATTAAATATAAAAATAAATATAATATTTATTTACAAATTATTATATACCCATTTCTTTCTCATCTACACATTTTATTATCATTAATGTGATGGAGATATGCTTCCAAAATTTCACCCAGATTTTTCCATGTCAAAACAATTATTTAGGAAACACCATACCCATTTTGTATCAATGGTAATCACCTTTATACACATATACCTAATTTAGTTATTTTAGAAATTTATTTATTATGAACTCCTTAATCATGGAATAAAACATTATATTGCATGATTCCATGATGTATAATCTATGCGACTCACATAAGAAAGAGAATAAAAGAAATGTGATAGGTTCACCCAGAATTATAAAGTTTTCCAAAAAATTGTGTGATGATTTCTCTCACAAGATGTCATGTTGGGATAGTGAGTGATGATGATTAATTTTTTAGTTTTTTTCTACCATGATTTCTGGTTAATTTATGCTTGTTCTATGTTTATGATTCAGAGTTTTGTGTTGTTTTTGCATTTCCTATATTCCCTATATGATTATCATGTCATATCAGGTCTCATTGTGGATTTTAATGATTCCTACTATTTTTCCAATTTATATTCTTATTGTCTAAAAAGAAATATTATATTTATGTTATTCTATGTTTGTTTCCTCGCTGGGATTTATATCTTACCCCTTTAATATGTATTTCCCCAGGTTATCTCGTGCAATTTTAAAATCAATTAAATTTTAAAAGCATGTTAAGGATGTTTTTAATAATGTAGTAATATCCCATGTTCATGATGTTATTATGTGTATATAATTTACAATTCTACTCCAATTATAGATCATCCAAGATGTACTATGTGTACTTTAATATAATAAATCATGTACTAAGGTGAAATAATTAATAGGATTGTCATACCAGTGTTATTCACTAATAAGGTGGATGATAGTCTACGGTTGTGCATATACTATTAGAGTTTAGACCAGGTGAATATCAATAATTAATATCCCTATATTTGGATAGATGATATTTTTTTACCATTCGATGCAATAATACTGGTTATACATTATCAATCTATGGTTTGGATAATACCAGTAGTGGGTGAATGACTGAGATACCCAAAAGACTAACTTTAGTTTAAGGTATGGGACATTAAGTTTATGGTATTGAATTTTAGTTTCACTAATGCACCTGCTGTGTTCATAGGGATTTTAAAATATATTTTCCATGATTTTAGGATATGTTCATCGTCACATTAATCAATGATTTCTTAATATACTCAATGTTAAAGGAGGAAGATTCGAATAAAAATAGAGTTGTTTTACAGTTTATTTTTTGCCACTTACTCAATGTAATTTTTCCAATTTTATAATTTTGACATGATAGGTGAATTTATTGGGTAGGGTGGTGTCAATGTAGGTTTTTGAAGTAGAATCATCAATGGTTGATGTATTTGTTTCATTTTAAGCACACAATAATGTTGCAGACATTTATAGATTATTTGGTCTGACAATCTATTATATGTGTTTTTTCATTAATTCTATTGACTTGTAGACCCTTTTAAATCAATTGCAAGGAAGGAATATGATTTTATGTGTTACTTTTAGTTTTCTGAATCTTTTAACATTTTGAAGTGTATTTTTGTTTGTGCTCTAAATCAATTGATGTTGGATGATGGGGTTTTGTTTCATGTTTTATTTTACATGTCTCGTCGGGGGTTGGGATGGTTCATGGAGCATAATATAGAAATTAAATCTTATTATGTTAGGAATTTACTCCCTCATGAGAATAAATATATTTTCCATGATATTGATCTTGTTATATTTGTGTTTTTTCTGATGTTTTGGAGACATTACCTCATTGGGGAGTGCTTTGTGGTCTTCACAAATCACAAGAGTTCTACATATGTATTTTCTCATCATGATCTAAATTTGTTACATTATTGGTGTATATAATAATTTTTTGTATATGATATAACGATATATTACACATCATGAATTTTGAATGAAATTTTCATTGATTTGAATATATTGTCATATGAGTATGTTTTTCGGGAGTCTGATGATACTTGTAGAGTGATGGAGTTGATGGCAGCCCTGAACATAGTTTCTAGGGTGGATTATGGAAGTGGTTCCCTGTTTCAAATTAATATTCAATCTTTATTAATATTGCAGGTGGTGTAGACTCAATAGGGGAAAAATGTATTGGTGAAGTTTGATCGTGTAGTCTATGGTGATGCTACAAAGAGATAGTCATAGGATGGTCAGAACTAGATAGTGTTTCACGGGAGCATGTGAATTCTAACCATGATTTGAGAGGGAGTCCTTCTTCACAAAAATAACTCTTTTTTTGAGGTACACTTGAGAGTATCCAAGATGTAAAATGATTTTTGAAAAAAAAATTAGTTCTGAGGGATGAAACCCAAAGTTATCAAGATTGTGGTTAGGTGTCTAGTTTTTTAGTTGATGTAGGCCAAGAATGGTGTTCCTAGAGGTTTGTTGATGTCCCGGGATATACCAGAGTACAAACAGGATGACTTTTCAAGGGATTTATTCATAGGATTACACCATGCTTGGGGACATTGTGATGCTATCTGAGTAATTCTGTATCGACTAAAAAAATCATAGAAATTCTTAGCGATCATGTAGTCTGGTAAAATGGATATTTTTGGAAAAGTGTTATGTGCATGAGATGGTGTAGATGTATGTAGTACCAAAATCCATTATCTCATATCAACACACATTCTACCAAATCAATCTATAATGGGTTTTAATATGTTTTTGGAACTCAGTTATGCCTCATCAATTCATTCCACACTTATATGGATGGGAAGAAAGAGAGGGTTATCCATCAACTAGAGGGCATATTGTAGGATTTTATCTTGGACTTTATAGGATTTTGGGCATTAAAAATTACCTTGGATGTGTTTTTTATAAAAATAGATGTCATTCGTCCATTTGATTATCACATTTTGATGCATTTAATGGGAATCCATGTCCTTATCCATTGTGCTAGGATTTTCTTAGGGAATCAATTGTTCTTAGAACCAACATGATCCAACAAAAGATAGAAGATTTTATGTTCATTTGGGAGAACATGAAATCAGAACATGAACAGAAATAGTCTTATTCAAATAATAGGAGGATTCCCTTTTACTTTAATGTTGAATTTTTTTTTTGTATCCCTTAGATGTGGGAAGTAGATATTCTATAGGGGGAGTAAGGTCTCTCCTCATTTTATTATGCCCTTCGAGTTGTTGGGTCATTTTGTTGAAGTATAGTACTATTGGGATATTCTACCATGACTATACTAGACAAATTATGTTTTACATATCTCTCAGCTCTATAAATATTTTCATTATGACTGACATGTCATTAATCTGGGATAGTTAGATATTGGGGTTGACACAACACTTTTTCAGCAACTATTAGAGATCTAGGACAGTCAAGAGAAGGTTCTAGGAGTATAAATAATTCCTTTATTTCACATTCTAAGAAGGCATGGTGCCTTAAAAGAGAGTAGTTCATAGAACGGGACATCGATTCATTCTTTTTAGTTGGAGTTTTTGTGTGGATTTATGATATTTTATTCATTTTTTTCTTTGATGTTGTTTTTTCTAACTTCTATTTTATATGGTATGCGATTTTCCATTTTTATATGATATGTGATAACAATGTTTCGTATATAAAATCAGAGGAAAATATTCATAATCTAGAAACATTTTACTATAATAGAATTTATTCTGTGTGGGTGAGTCATTTCCACAATGAGAAGACAATGTCTTCACATAGAGGATAAAATTTTGTTATTTTTGTGTTCAGGGCAGTGTGGTTGGTTTTGTTTGCAGTCATGTTTCTCATCTAAATAGGTCCTTAATATGTAAATCAAGGGATGTTTGTTCCAACCCATTATATATTTATTTTACGGTTGGTATTATATTACTAAGGGTGAGTATTGTTTGGTAGGTATCTTCTGTAAGGGATTAGACCTTATGACCCATTAGTTTGTAGAAAATATGACGATTGTGGTCTATTAGGGAAGTCTAGGTTGTTTTTGAAGATAATGGTGGGATTCTTGTGTTAGTTCATCTATTATTGTAGGTCATGGAAAGGAGTAGTAATTTTTGATGGTACACAATTTTTAAAGGTGATTCATCTCATGCTATAGTTCATGTATGACAGTAGCTCATTTCTTAAGGAAGTTCTAATAGTGTATCATATCTGATTGGAGGTTATGGAATGTAGTAGTTCATCACTGTGAGTAGATTTTTTTTTTATTTTTGGACATTTTTGATGGAACTATATCACTACAATTATGGTGTGGGTAATGGTATGTCATATCTGGTGGTGGTAGTGGGAAATGTTTCTATTTTTTCAATACATTCAAAATTTTATGTTTTATTAAATTTATTTTACAAAAATGGATTTTACACCCAAATTAATTAATTTGAAATCTTTTTAAAATGGATGAATCATATAATAAATTTCTTATGAAAATTGTACCTATTAAATGTTTAATGTGCACATATTTAATGATATGCTATGTTAAGGTCCAATTTAAACCATATATAATATTGGTGATTCAGGATATAATATTTCAAAAGAGATGACATTTTATTAATTATTTTGGATTAATTCCTCATGATATGTGTGAACCAAAATTATTCTTCCCATTGATTGATGAAACTTTGTTTCTCTTATTGGTTTGTGTTTCCCTAAAAATGTTTCCTTCTATACAGGCACCCCCTTTTTTTGGTGATGCAAGTCGGTATAAAAATTCATTCATCTAGGTTAGAATTACTCCCTTTATCCATCCTTTTTATTTTGTGGGATGTGTTACCCATGTTATATATTGGGAAGATAGTTTAATCCATCTTTAAAATGATAATTAATTTGTTTAATAGATATGGAAATGGTTTGGGGGAAGATTCACTTTCTTTTATATTTTTTATATTGTGATATTGAGATTATCTATGTTAGTTGAATCAATAAAAACCATGGTAGTTGGTATCCCCTATTTTATTATTTATATCTATTTATTGACCATTTTGGGTGATTTTTTTTGTGAAACCACTATAAATAAATGGTTAAATATGTATATTCAGTGAATGAATGGGATGGTGGTGGATCTAGTGAATTGTGTGATAAAACCAAAAAAAATGAATTATAATTGAATAAAAGTCTCTATTCATGATATGAAAAATGATATGTGTGTTCTGTAATATGTTTTTGTATCTGTTTATGTGTTCTGACATGGTTATGTTGTTTTTAAGTTGGTGGATGTTGTAGGGTTATGTAGCGTAGTTGCGATGGGGTTTGTGTTACAAATTTGATGTTGGGTCGTAGTAGATTTGGCAGTGTGGTTGTGTAGTGGGGATATGATGGTGGTTGGTTATGTTAGATTCTCGAGTAGTAATAGAATGAAATTTGAGATAATGATATCAAATCAGAATTCTTAATGAACAATTTAATGGAGGGTCATGTGGTTAAAAAGGATAATTATTATATAATAACTAATGTGATATACAAAAAAGATTGGAATGTTTTAATTGAAATGTGTTGATAGAGGATAATATGGATATTTCCCTTAATCGAAAATGGTTTTTGGACCATTGAGTTTTCATTGGTTTTATGTATTCATAGGTAGAAAAAAGTGATGGAGATTGTTGATTTGGTTGATACCATTGTTTTTAACACATAGTATGGTCTTGTGTGTATATATTTTATATAAATTGTATTTCCATGTGATTTTCATTGAAGCCCACCTAATGTTGGGTACCTGATTAGCCACTGAATTATGCTAATATTAATTGTTAATATATATTATATTTATGTGATTTATTAGTCATAAACACCATTTTAGTGCATTTTATACTTTGAACATTATTTCATATTATAATTGTAATTCCTTATTAAAATGCACTATTACATGGTTCATTTTTTTAACATCTTTTAAATTACCCAAAATGGACTTGATTTTATTTTCATGTTTTATATTCAGGTATCTAATTATACAAGTAATAATTCATAATTTTTAAGTATATGAAGATTCACATTGCAAAACCACCAAATGGGCTTTCATGGAAACACATTCTGGGAAAAGTAAAATGGACATCAGCTCAATAAAGAGCATGTATGGGTCAAGATAAAAGCCCAATGATTCTATAAATTTATTTAAAGATAGATGATAACATGTGGAACATATCATTTAAAAGTTTCCAAAGCTAATTCAGATGCTTGAATGGAGTTCCAGGCGGCCCAAGTTGAAGATAAAATTCTGGGCCTGATTCTACGGCCCAGAAAAACATCCTACCATTTTAAACATATCTCGCAATACATTAAATATTTTGGGCTTCCACATTACATACGGTTAGGGGACATCCGTAGATCCATTTTTTTCTTCTATGTCCCACTCTAATTATGCCATCTAGAAGGACATATAGGCGCCTATTTTTAGTGGATGAAATCTGGCTGCAACTTCAAGTGAATGGTGGAAAAGTCTCATTTCTCTTACTTTCCACAACCCGAGGCCTACCATGAGGATACTTGGACAGATGAGGTCTCGACCCAAGGCTCTCAAAATTCCTATTTATGGATGTGGTTTTGGAGGATTGAGGGATCTTGGAGCTTTTTTTTCATTTAAATGTTATTATGACGATTTATCTATGTAACGTTCTTCTTTTTCATTTAAGTTGTTCGAATCACCTTAGTTCTTAATAAAATTTTTTTCATTTCCCCTAATTATATTTTCATTAATATCACATTGATATTATTAACTTATGGTGGGAATTTATTCACACCATTCCTTGTGATATTCTTCACACAATGATTTAGGGATTTCTTTCTTTTTATGGGTTTTTACTTCTCCAATTCCTCCCTCATGAGTCTAATTTCCATTACCATTGAAACCATAGAATCAATGGAGGGATTACTATTTTATGGGATAATCCAAAGGATTAGCAAACGGATGAAATGGATGTTATTTCTCAATCGCTAAATGTTATTTATTTCTATTACATGGGTTTCTTTTATTGAAGGATTTTCTCTCTTCCTCTTACTTATTGAATTTTATCGCCCCGCATTTAGGTGATAATAAGTTCCTTTACCTTGGAGTGCTCATAAAAATGATCCTACCAGTGTATATGTGATTAAAATATGGTTGTGGAGGTTCTTAACTATTAAGTGATGTGGTTAGTGTGAAATGATTAAATGAATCCTTCTTGAGTTAATGAAATTGAAATTGTAAAAACAAAGGGAATCCATCCAATCCACCACAAGTGATAACCTAGGATAAACTCATTCCTTTAATTTGAAATCACTTAAGATTATTAGAGTTCACTTAAACCCACCTAATATCAACCCATGTTAGACACATCATATCCAAAAATATCCCATATAATGTATGCTTCTATAGGTTTCTTCTTAGGTCTCTGAGGATTAGACAACCCAAGCTAAACTACAAGCAACCGCTTAAACCTACAAACATGGGTAAATTTGGGCAACACAAAATTTTGGTGCCATTTATGCGGACCCAAGTAATTCATCTTAAACACCCATTCTATTTTCCCCCATTTCATCTATTCTCATCGAAATTATCTTATCTTTTCCCTTTCTCGTTTTTTTTCTTTTGCCGTATCTCTGCCTACACTCGTGACCAATCAAACCGTCTAGTTAGGGTGGATAGTATTGGGTTTGGGGAGTCAAGTACACCAATAGAACTGTTTACATTAGATCATAATCTTCTTAATAGTACAAAGTCAAAAATTGAGCCCATTTCAATGGAATTTCTTAAAATAAACCAACCCATAAACCCAAGTGGGAACCAAAATGGAAATCCAAATGAGGCAGCCCCAAACTTGGGGAATGCAGTCGATCAAACCATGAATGACTACCTCACTCCTTCCTGGACCAATTCCCCCTCATGAATTATACAAAATTCCATAGAAGATTCAAATTACATCTTTAATCCACATGTCCTAAACTACCATCCCACATTCCATGGAATGGAGTCTGAGATGCCCTAAATTCAAATTAAGAAGCTCAATGACATTGTAGAAACCATGTGGGAGTCAATTAGAATCAACTAAGATTAGCATATTTCCTTTTTATTTGAAAAATCTAGCAAAAAATTTGCTAAAAAATTTGATACCATCATCCATAAACTCTTGTAACCATCTATAAGGAGAATTCTATTAAAAATACTTTCCCCACCGTAAAACATTTTCACTTAAAAAGAGAGTCCAAAACTATTTTGAAAAAGAGGAAGATTCATTCTAAAAAACATGGGAGAAGTTCAAAGACACTCTAAAAATTGTTGTACACCATTTTATCTCTATTTATGAACAAGTGATAATTTTCTGTGAAGGGTTGGGTATAGGGAAAAAACAATTCATTGAAATGATGTGTAATGGAAATTTCAAAAAAAAATCCCCAAATAATACTTACGAGTATATAGAAAGCCTTGCTAAAAAAATAAAACATGGGGAACTTCACCTTACTATGAGAGGCCACCCAAATCTGGTGGAATTCATACACTTATAGAGGAGTAAAGCCTTAGGGACAAACCTGTTGCACTCACTAGGAAGGTCGTGGAGATCGATCTTAGGAAGGTCCATGGAATTCAAACTGTTGACCCTATTTTCAAAATTTGTGACAAACATGACCACAAGACTGACAACTACCTAACCACACCTTCCATTAATGATGTTCTTCTAGGAGGACCACAAGAAGAGGTCAGTGCTCTAAACTTTCAAAAGCCCCAATACCAAAACACATTCAACTCAAGGTATAATGACCACCCATGCTTTCATTGGAAAGATAACCAACAACCTAGCCAACCACACGGACCAAACCCATACACTATACAAAATTTTCAAAACCATAACCAATTATAGATACAAATAGTCCAATACCTACATCCTCCTGTCCAATACCAACAACCCATCCAACAACCAATGTATCCTCCTGGGAAAAACCAACCAGTATAAGCCCCTACTCAATTTTTCCCTATTCCAATCCTTGAACAACTATGTAAACAAATGGAAAAAATAAACACAGAATTCTATCCCATTAAACAAGAACATCATTAAATCAAAAATAGAAAGGCACCCATGCCTAATCAGGTGGTACCATCATCAAATTTAAGGGGAGAGTCAAGTTACACTCAGACAACTCATGAAAAACTAAAGGCTGTGAAAATTTTAAGAAATTGAAAATCAGTTGAGAAACCTAAAAAATAAGTCAGAAAAATGTGAAGCTTTAAACTCTAATGATAATTCAAATGAACCAAAAGATAAATTTTAGGAAACTGCTAACAATATTAAAGAACCAAACCTTCAAAAAAAAGACCCACAACCTACAACATTTATTCAAGGAATGAGGGGAAAACCATGCCTGAATTGAATGAAACATTGAGGGAAATATTCTCATAAGTCCAGTTAAACATTCCACTCTCTTATGCTATTCAAACCAGTCATGCATAATAAAAATAATTTAAGGACATCTGAACATTTAAATAGAAATTATCACATAAGAACAAAGTCCTTCTAGCAGCAAATGTTATCAGAACAATCCAAGGAACCCTTCCACCAAAGATGAAGGGCCCATGATATCCATACCTAAATGTTGAACTAGGAGAGAACAATTTTGTCAAAGCCATGGGTGACCTAGGTGAGAGTGTCAATATCATTCCCTATGCTTTGTACTACCAGTTAGTCCTAAAAGATCTCCAACCCACATCTGTCACACTTCAACTTGTTGATCATAACATTATGGTTCCAAAGGGAATTTTAAAGGATGTTCTGGTAAATGTATAAAACATCATATACTATGATGACTTCATTGTCTTTGACAACAATCCTATATTAGTCAACAATGAAAAAACCCCAATTATCCTTGGTCATCCCTTCCATGCAACAATAAACTCTATTATCCAAGTCTGAAATGTGAACATGACCATCACCTTTGGAAATGTGATTCTAGACTTGAACATCTATAATGCATGCTCACAAATAGGGGACGATGATGAAATTCATGAAGTAAACTTGATAGGAAGTGCTGATAATGAATCCATATAAAATCAATGAATATTTGAAAAAAATTTAAGTCTGGATGAGATTAATTTCCTTTGTTCACGTTATGGATGTTTATCTCCTTTGATAGAATCACTTTCAGATTGCTCCTATGATGAAATCTTATGACAAAAAATCATTGAAATCTTTCAGGAAACCACATTCATGGAGACCACTCCAACTTCCTTCCATAAATCTGATCAAGACAATGTAGTAGCTGAAACTTCTTCATGTGGGGAATCAATCTGATCTGAAACTCTAAAAAAATAAATTGATCTTGAGCCAATGTCCCAATATTCTTCTGAAAATTTGATCCAACCTGATCTTGAATTGAAAAAACTTAATTCTACACTTATGTATGCCTTCCTAAGTGAAAATGGAACACATCCTATTATCATTTATTCTTCTCTTCTAGGTGATCATGAGAGGATGATTCTAGATGTACATAGGAAACTCAAGAAAGCCATTGGATAGAACATATATGATATTCTTTGGATTATCCCACTTATCAAGACTCATAGGATTGTTCTGAAATCTGATTCAATGCCATGTCATCAGCCTCAATAGCGAATCAATCCTAATCTCATTGAAATAGTGAGAGAAGAGAATATGAAATTGTTAAAAGCTGTTATCTTATATCCCATAGCTAAGAGCGAGTGGGTCATCCCAATCCAAGTTGTTCCAAAAAATGCTGGAATCACTGTGATAACCAATAAGGATGGTGAGATTTTTCCCACAAGGGTGAGTAGTGGCGGGATATTTTTTATCGACTATAGGAAGCAAAAGTCATTTACAAATAAGGACCATTTTCCCTTACCGTTAATTGACCAAGTCCTTGAGAGAGTCGTAGGTCGCGCCTTCTACTATTTCATTGATGGGTTCTCAAGGTATAATCAAATTGAGGTCTCCCTAGAGGATCAAGGGAAGACTACATTAACATGTCCATTTGGAACCTTTGCTTTCAAACGCATGCCCTTCAGGTTATGCAATGACCCTAAAACCTTCCAGTGGTGCAAGATGAGAATATTTTCAGACATGGTAGGGTATTTTCTAGAGGTCTTTATGGATGACATCTCTGTGTTTGTGGATACATTTGAGGGATGTCTGGGGAATTTGGAGAGAGTCTTGTCAAGATGTGAAGAATATAATCTAGTCCAAAACTGGAAAGAAGCCATTTCATGGTTAAAGAGGGACTATTACATGGCCATATAGTCCCGATTAGGGGGATTGAAGTTGATAAATCCAAGGTTGGAATCATTCATCACCTTACATCACCATAAACTATCAAGGAAGTTGGGACTTTCATAGGAAATTCTGGTTTCTATAGAAGATTCATTAGGAATTTCATCTCTATTTCTCGACCACTTTGTTCTCTATTGGTGAAAATTATCTATTTTTATGGACAAAAAGCTGTGAGGAATATTTATATACACTCAAGTCAGCTCTTATATATCCACCTATCATGAAGTCTCCAAATTTGAAACATTCTTTTGAGCTCATGTGTGATACGAGTGACTTCACTGTAGGAGCAGTCTTAGGACAATAGTGTGAGAAAAATCCATGTGTCATTGCTTATGAAAGAAAATCTTTAAATGATTCACAAAACAACAACCCCACCACTGAGAAGGAGTTACATTCTATTGTTTTTTCCTTATAATGATTTAGGTCCTAACTCTTAGGATCCCCCATTACTGTGTTCACTAACCATTCTGCACTAAAATACCTCTTCCAAAAACAGGATGCTAAGGCTAAACTGGTTAGGTGGGTCCTTCTATTACAAGAACATCACCTAACAATCAATGATAAAAATGGTGTTGAATTTTTTTTAGACGATCATATCTCTAGGATGGAATTAAAATAAAACTCTAATCACCTTTCTATGTCAGATTCATTTCTTGATGAGAACCTCTCTTAAGTGAGTGATTTCCCATAATATGCCGACATAGCCAACTTCATAGTTATAAGAGCCATTCCAAAATTCATAAGGACTCAAGATCGAAGGAAATTCCTTTCTCTTTTCATGAACTATGTGTTTTATAATCCTTACCTATATATGTTTTGTCCGGACCCAGTCCTTATGAGGTGTGTCCCAGAATCAGAACAAGAGTCCATCCTTAAATTCTGTCATATCAAGGCATGTGGTGGTTACATTTCCTCTAAGAAGACACTTGCTAAGATTCTTTAGTGTGGTCTCTTCTGGACCACCCACTCAAGGGACTCCTACACATTTTTTAAAATTTGTTCTTTGTGTCAAAAAGTAGTGTTCATCACAAAAAATAATCAAATTCCAATCACTCCCATCTTAGTGGTTGAAATCTTTGATTTTTAGAGAATAAATTCATGAGTCCCTTCCAAAACTCATAGGGACATATGTACATCCTTTTAGATTTCGGTTATGTCTCCAAATGGGTTGAGGATATTCATACAAAATCCAATGATCATCAAACTATGATTAAATTTCACAAGGAAAACATCCTCTCTAGTTTTGGAATTCCTAGAGATATCATTAGTGATCATGGAACTCATTTTTTCAATCGTCTTTTCTCAGCACTCATGGAAAAGTATGGAATTTCTCACAAAGTGACCACTGCTTAACACCCATATACCAATGGTTAAGCTAAGTTAGCCAATCGAGAAATCAAACGAATTCTTGTGAAATATGTTAATCCATTTATGAAATATTGGTCGTGAAAACTCATAGATCCTATTTGGGCCTATTGAACCGCATATAAAACCATTTTAGGAATGTCCCCATATAGATAGGTTTATAGTAAATCATACCATCTTCTAGTGGAGATTTAACATAAGGCATTTTGATAAATTAAGAAAATGAATTATGACCTCTCTTTGGCCAAAACAAAATGGAAATTATATCTCAATGAACATGAGGAACATAGGATGGAGGTTTATGAAAATTCAAGGATCAATAAAGCTAATGAAAAATACTACCAATCTCGAAATATTAAAAAAACACATTGTATCGGGTAAAAAATTTTTTTGTACATTTCTAAACTTCATTTACACCCAGGAATGTTGAGGTCTAGATGGTCACGTCCATACAGAGTGCATATGGTGTACCCCCATGGGGCTGTAGAAATTCAAGATCCCACCAATGGTCAATCCTTTAAACTTAATGGTCATAGAGTCAAACAATTCATTGAACCATTCCAAAAAAAATGAAGTCGATAAGAATTTGTGTGAACCAACCTTAACTAAGGAAAATACTTAAATAATTAAGGGTCTACGTTGAGCTAGACACATTAAACCAAAGTGCTGCATGGGAGGCAACCCATGGTTTTCATCTTTGAGAATCATCTTTTTTTTAAATAATATTAACAAATATATTTTATATTAAAAAATACTTAACACAGCATATGATAGTACCATAGACTATTAAACTATTCTTATACTATGAGTATGGATTGGTATGAAAGGGGATATCCCTATTCATCCGTGTCACATGGTGTGATCCTTGAGTAATTCTTTACCCAAAAATTTAAAAAGAAGACAATATATCATCAATTTATTTTGATGGTTTTTTATGTTAAAATTAAAAAACAATATATATATATATATATATAACAATTATATATATATAAGGAAACATAGTAGGGAATGGGGAAAACCCGGTCACAACCGGTGAAATCGTGGGGACTTTAACTCGGGACCGAAGGGAGACATGGGAGTGCGCCTACCTATGATTTACGAGTTATTGTACTTCATTTTTCTATAATTTTTGTATATATACTTAAATTTTACTTTTATTATAATAATGATAATTATTATATATATATATATATTGTTTTGTATGGTTTGTTTGTTTGTTTTTCCTTTTTCCACTAGGGAACACTATGAGTGATATGGATATCAAAGGACTAAATTGGAGTATCTCAATCTTCATCATCAACCACCAGGAGACTTCAATCCATGATCATCATTTTCAATTTCCATTTTGAAGACCCCTTCTATGCCTCTACCCCCTTATAAATACTTTTTTCTTCAAACAATAGAGATAGTGTTATTTTATGTTGTGGAGAGATGAAATAAAAAATTTGATTTTGTTTAATTTTTTTTGCATTTGTGTAAAAAAATGATTTGAAAAAATGTGTGTAAATGGAAAGAAAAATTAATTTAACTTTTAACAAGATAATACACCTTCCACAATTTGAAACTGAATATCAAATAATTTAGCATGCCCTGATTCTAATTTTAATCCATGTAAAATTTCATGAGCATAGATTTTGTAAAGTGTGGCTGCCTAATGTGATATTTCATCATTTATATTGTCATCCAAATAGAAAAAAAGAGATCACAATGCATGTCCTTTGGATAGTGGGGTGTTAGATAGATTTCATGGGGTCCCCTTAATAAATAGCATCAGTTTGGCGATCATTTTAGTTTTGATATGAGTATTAAAAAAATAAATATAAAAAACAATAAATTTGTGCATAGAATAATAAAATGACCTAATGCATGGCTTTAAGCACGTGGGGATTGTGAATCCATAGTTGTTTGGCCCAGAGTTAGTAATTTTATCTCTATTTGTGGTAAATTGACATTTTTGTTGACTAAGTTAACTATAGATGATGCCCGAGTATGTGGGAATCACTTGGTGCCCTAAGGTCTTTGAGCATTAGAGTCATCCACAATGTCTCGCTGTAAGGGTTGACTCTTTTGTGTGCAATTTACATTACCATGGAAATATTGAAAAAAATTGAATACTCATCTTGATATTCAAATGTGATTCCACCTAGTGATTCCATCATTTCCCCCTTGAATAAAGATTAACCTCCATGACTATTGTGATACACAACACATCCTCATACTTAATTGATATTGGATGAAATGTTGCGATGAATTTGAACAAAGGAATGGGCATGGGATTGGGATCTTCTTATGAAATAATCTTGTATTAAAATATTTTAATGGGTTTCATATTTTTTTGGTATATGTGTTTTTGTGATCATTATGTATTAAAATGTTTTTGGAAAAGGGAATTCGAATTTCATATTTTTGGGATACATTTTTCTCGGGACTAGAAAAACTAAATTGGGGGGGGGGTGTGATTATCCACTGAATGAGACTTATATTAATTGTTAATATATATAATTCTATGTTCTTTATTATTCATAAACAAAATTTTAGTTAATTTTACACTTTGAACAATTTTTCATATTATAAATGTAATTCCATCTTAAAATGCACTATTACATGGAAATTGTTTTAACATCATTTAAAGTACCAAAAATGGCCATGATTTTTTTCATGTTTTATTTTCAGGTCTCTTATGATATAAGGAACAATGCATACAATTATCTAAAGATTCTCATTGGAAGACCACTAAATGGGCTTTCATGGAAACACATTCTGGGAAAAGTAAACTGGACAACATCCTAATAAATAAGCTGTAGAGGCCAGGAACCAAGTCCAATGATTCAGAATATTTAATAGAATACAGATGAAATCATGGGGTACATTTAATAAAATAGTGGTCAAAGGTAATTCAGATTTTTGAATGGTGTTCCAGACGTCCCAAGTTGAAGATAAATTTCTAGGCCAGAATCTCCGGCCCAGAAAAACATCCCACCATTTTACACATACTCGTAATCCATAAAATATGTTGGGCTAAAACATTACAGAAGATTATTGGACATCCAGAGATCCATTGTTTTATTCTATGTCCCTCTCCAATTCCTCCCTCATGAGTCTACTTTCTGCTTCCATTGAATCCCTAGAATCAATGGAGGGATAACTCTTTTTTGGGATGATTCAAGGGAGTATCAAGGGGATTGATTTGATTTTATTTCTCAATATCTAAATTTTATTGATTTCTTTTACTTGAGTTTTTTTTATTCAAGTATTTTCTCTCTTCCTCTTCCTTATTTAATTTTATCTCCCTATATTTATCTGCTAATAAGATCCTTCACCTTGGAGTGCTCATGAAAATGATCCTAAAAGTGTATATGTGATTAGAATGTGTTTTTGAAGGTGTTTTACCAGTAAGTATTTTGGTTAGTTTTAATTCATTAAATGAATACTACTTGAGTTAATTAAATTGAAATTGTTAAAAAAAGCAATTCATCCAATCCACCCCAAGTGATAACCTAGGATCATCTCATTCTTTTAATTTGACTCCACTTAAATCTCTTACAGGTCAGTTAAATCCATCTAAAATCAAAACCATGTTGGCCACTTCATTGCCAAAAATAGTCCGTAGAATATATCTGTCTATAGTATTATTCTTAGGTATTTGAGGATTTTACAACCCAAGATAAACTACAAGTGATCTCTTAAACCTAAAAACTTGGTTAAATTTTGGTGAGACCAGTACCATATCACAACACCGATTTATATATATATTTAGAGGGTTTATTTCTCCAACATCCTTGTGAGATTATGGATGGTGGGATACCCTCTCTTCCCCATTCCCTCATTAACGCATTAGTGATATATACTAGCTATGATGTCTAGACATCAAAAGTTTCATGTTGTGAGATATGATGGTCTAGTTGTGTTCCGTTGAGATGTGATGAGATGCCTAATGTCGGGGGCCATGCATGATAGGTGGAGGGAACAATGTTATTTTCCTTCATATTCATGACACCTTACAAGACTAGATATGAGATGGGATATTATGAGATGGAATATACATCTACGTGAAGGATGTGACATTGTGTGATTTTATTCAGAAGAGGTGGGAGTGCCAGGACATCCATTGTTAGGGTGCGAGTGCATAAAACCTTTGGGATAGTGGTGAGTAGTACCCTATCATAGATTTTCTATATATTATATAATTAAAATTTGACTCATTATTTGGTTAGTGATTCATGGTGAGGTTGGGGTCCTGGATAGTATACATGTGTATATGAGCTATTGGGTTATTCTTATTCCCATAGGTCCATTATCATTCTCTTTTCACATATGAAGAAGATACTTTGGTTTTTCTAAAATATATAACTACATGATCAACATATCTATTAAAACATATTTTCATTTTAGTATGAGGAATTTTATGATTGTGTTGGACATCACTAGCTTAGACCTTTAGATTATTTTTCTGTCAATTATATTGTTTTTTTCATGGTATTTACGTTTAGATAAATTTTTCTATATTATTTTTATTTATACATGCATATTAGGATGAGTTTTTTATTTTTTTATATTATTTCATTGATATTCTTGAAATTTATCCATCTTATCTCCTAATAATAGTTATAATATAATGGGTAATTCCTCTTAATAATGATATTTTTATACCCTCGGTGCTAGTCAAAGACTCATGTCCTACCAAAAGCATGAATCATGGGTCATTATATCTCCCCATTTATTGTAAAATATTTTGGGGGAGGGGCTTTTGAAAAATATAGTGGGATATGACGTAGTTCAGTTATAAACTTATTATTTTTTATCCAAGATTCCAATTTCACACACCTATAAGATTTGATAATGGTTCATTATGTAATGTAATGAATACTCTACTATTAAGATGGGATATATTTATATGTATGAATGTTAAGGCTCTCTATTGTTTTCCATAATGATAATGAATCCATATACACTATGAAAATAATACCACTACTAACTCCATATCATGAGTTATAGTAATTGTGCTCATCCATCATCAATTAGGACAACGAATAAGATATCATATTATTTTTAGTCATTAAATATCATCACAATATCTTCATAAATTTATCAGTATATATCAAAAACAATTATCCACATTAGGGTAGAGTGTTTACTATTTTTTATAAACCTTATTCTCAACTCCATGAAATTTTCATAAGGATCATTATTCAAAATAAACTTGAATTGAATCTGAGTTAATTTGGTTAGTTAATTAGATATCCTAGAGAAATTATTCTCAATTATTATTTAATATCAAGGATGTCTAAGAAAACAATGAAGCTCAATATCTCCATTTCTAATGACATAATGTTCAATAACATATATCCTTGATGATTCCACCAATAGACCTCATCTTGAGAATACATATCTCAATAATGAAGATTTTTATATCTAAAATTTACACATGGTAAATTACTCATATATATTCTCATTTATCAGTGTGATTAGTATAATACATAAGTGAAATTACATTTCTTCGATTATCATGGAATTTATTTGAATAATAATTAAAAATACTACCACAAACTAATCAATGGAGAAACTAAATAATCTATTTATTAAATCCATGAAATTAGTGTGGCTCTTTGTATAACCAAATAGAATCATTAGAGATGACCTATTTAAATTCTATATATTGAAGGATTTTTTGGTTTTTTCCTCACCTTTTATCTAGAATTTATAGTATCCAGATGAAATATCATTCTCTATAAAATATTAATATCCACATAACTGATCAAAAAAATCATCAAAATTAGAAAATGTGTACTTGTTATTGAATATGATTCTATTAGGATCTAAAAAATAAATAGAAAGATGAATTGACCGATATTTCTTATTACAATAAAGAGTTATTTCACCCCATTTCGAGGAACATGGATGAATAAATAACTTATCATGATTCCCCGCATGCTGATTCTTGGACACAATATAATCCATTATATGGAGTCCATGTAATAGGTGTACCACCACAAATAGGATTTATTGAAAAATAATCTTCATGATTATGTGTTAGACTTGAATAATCATTCAGAAAGACAATATCAAACTCCATTACAATTGGAATATCATTAATGTTGAGTTTCTCCTCAATCATATGATATAAATACTCTTAATGAATATCATTACAGATGCATGAAATCACTATAACTTCAATTATGAGTTTATATTTTTCATTGAATAGATTTAAAATAACATGTTATTACATTATATCAAATGTGAATTCCCATATATGGAAATTAGTATGGGATAAATATAAATAATGAAATTCCATAAAAAATTGATTACAAATTCAACTAGATAATGACTTGATTTTTAGGAAGCACACTACCAAAAACAAATATTAATGAACAGTAATATACCTGAGCTGTAATCATCATACAATTAAAAAATTTCTATACTAATTGAACCTCAGAAATTTTATAATTTGAGATATCCTTTCAAGATACTTTTCATAATACAAACAAATTTATATGTATAAATTCAAAAAATTACAAAAATGTTTTAGCAAGCCTATAACCAAATCATTCAAGAAATTAAATATTTAGCCCCTTAATATAACAAAAAATGGATTGAATGACCATCAATAATCATTAATAAGAGTAAAAAATCATGAAAACTAGTTCAAGGAATGTTTAAATCAGGATATTTCATTTTCAGTCTCTGAAAGATAATGTTTGACATGGATAATTCAAGGTTAGTATCTACTATAATCCATAATAATGGTGCATAATAAAAATTTCAATTAACCAAATAATATTTTCTTGGAGTTTCTAAATAGGTGTGATGTCCAAGAAAAACCCTACTTTCAATGGTGATGATCATGTGAATTCCCATATCACCAAATATTGATTTGTTACTACAAGGTTAATTTCACCATAGCTTTGCTAACATTCCAGTATCCAAAAATTTATGTATTTTCTTATAAAAGAATTGTATTTTCATTACCATAACCAATAATTTTCACCTATACATAGGATAATTGTTACAATCATTACAATTGTTTTCTTATCCACAATTAAAAAAAATCTAACTGCTCTTCTGATTCCAATTTTAGTGTCCTAAAAATTAATTACATAAATATTAAAAATTATTATATGAATATTTATTACATATATTTTAGTTAAACTTGATAATTTGAATGGTTAAGTATTTATGGAATCATTCAAACATAAAAACTGGTACTTAACAGATCTGTTTCATCTCTAACTATATTCATAACCACAAGCACTCTTCTTAGTAATATCCCACATAAATCCATTCATTATTTCTTGGTGTAATGGAAACTGAATAATGTGTGGTCATATACACTCAATATTTGTAAATAATGGTGATATAATCGAATTGTCATATGGTAGAATGTCATGATCCCAAGGGTATGAGATGTTGAGATTAAATTTTTAAAAAAATACTATGAAATTAATAGATCATAATAATATTTCAAGTAATAAATATTGGAAGATCATAATAAATGATCCACAAAGAAATAAAAGAACATGATCCGTGAGACTATAACATTCACATATGATCATATCCTAAAATAGTTAAATAATGTATGGAATAATACTTTTAATAAAAAAAATTATCTCAGGGAAACCCACCAAGAAATTCATCACATTCTATGCATGAGCTAACTGTTTGTGTACTAGATTTGGGGTTACAATAACCCCTTGTATACCCTCTATTAGGCTGGGTATATTGTTCAATAGACCATATGAGATCAAAAATCAATTATTTATACCCAATATATTGGAGATAAATAATAGACCAACATATCACATAAATATAATTCATTATTATATACTCCACAAGAACCAAAAAACTTTTAATATTTCTTCACAACATATCTCATAGAATTGAACATGAGATTCCATTATATTTCAGTATCATAATCATAAATCACTTATAGAATAATTAATGATGTAAACATTGAATCACAATCATAATAATGAACAATAATCTTTATGGGATTTTATTAAAGTGGAAAATATAGTTAAATGATTACATGAACATTTAATAAGAAATCAACTATTTTTATTTTGAAATCACATATTTAAATACCAAAATTTTAAATAATATTACAAAAATTTGACTAAAAATGAAGAAAGTAAATACTTAATGGAAAATTTAAAAGAATGAGATATCAATTTGTTTAGAATTCCAATTAAAGTTTTGGTTTTAAAAACAATTATTCCATTTTTTTCTAAAAGTAATAATTATCATACATATTAAATAAAAAAAATTATAGTAAAACAATTAAAAATAATTTCAAATTCAACTAAAATTATAATTAAAATAAATTATATAATTATAATTTGATTTTGGAGGTAATTATAAAGAAAATATGGTCTTGTAATAATTGAATGTAGACCAAATAGAAAAATAAAATTATTTTCCCTTAAAAAATCCTTTTATATTTTTGAGTTATTATAGAGTATAAAATTAATAGAATATATGTAATATATGGAAATATTAATATTTTATGAATCATTATATAATTTTTAAGATACTAGTCATAAAATATCATCATAATAAATTTTTTCATAAACAATCAAAATTAAAAATTATATTATAGTGTAAAACACATAACCCAAGTATTACATTCTTTATAAGCTCTCAAACTTCCATTATAATATATTAAATTTTTTATTTTTCAACAATATTACTATATTCACAAATATAATAAAATATATATCCGACATATAAAATTTCAACATATGTTTATTAATAATTCATTAATAAAATTATTGTTTCCATGTGTTATCTGTAACATTTATTAAAGAATGATTCAAACTGGATTATATGTTTCTTGAAATATTAACAAGATCAAATTATCTCTATAATAATAATAATGTCATATATAAAATAATTAATCATTTGGTAAAATATTATTATGATTCATATAATGTTGTTATGTAAAATGAATCACATCAATTCATGTATATGATTATCTTTATATACTCACTTGTGATGAATTCCAAATTTCAATTGACCAATAATGAGAAATGGAATGATTAATTAAATATTGAAATATAATTATTATTAAAAAAATACCATTTTTATATAGTAATTATTTTTTAAAATGTTCTATTAATAATGGTGATGTAAAATCATTCATATCGCTATGTGGAGGCTGTAATACACATGTATGAACGTTGGACACATTGACATCCAATTTAATGAAGAATATGTGGGAATTTTTTATGAAATAATCATAAAACATATAATCATAATTACGATAATTTATCAACAATTTATCTATAAATAATGGTTTTAGTGATGTTGAATGAGGAAATAGAATTTAATGTTATTAGTGATGATTTATTTCTCGTCTATGACGTCTTCCTTTGGCATATACATTATGCCCTATTATTTTATTGATATTAAAATATATGATGATATTGGATGAATTTAATTAATATTGGTTTGTTTTGGAGTAGTTATTAAATTACATAGAAACCACAAATTATGTTATTAATGCAGTATAAGAGGTTCCTTTTACAAGTGAGTGGAGGGAAACACATGAGATTACTTAAAATATTTCAAAATAATATGGTCACAATCATTTTATTGTTATAAAATTGAATATTAATAAAATATAAGATATTTTAATTTTTAAATATATTAAATAAATAATAATTTGAAATTTCTTATATTGGATTCATACAATTATCTCTTCTTTTAACTCCCTCGGTAAACATGGTTCAACCGTGACTGTTTTTGATAAAAGTAGTCTACATTTAAAATTATTTATAGCCATAAAATGAGTTTAAATAATTAAATTATAATACCATATCTAATTCCAAAAAAATAATCGATTTAAATAGATTCATTTTTATATGTGGTATAATAAAATTTTAAAAAGTCATGAAAAATGAAATGAAAACCCCTTTTTTTAAAATATTATTTTCGAATAAAACAAAATTTACACCCCATATATGAATTCTAAAATTTTAAAAACAATTTTAAAATATTTTATATAATATATAACATCTATTTTTTCACTAAAATATATTAATAAATTGAGAAAAATTAAATATATTCATATAAAAACATAGTGCAAGGATTGTAAACATATTTAGAGAAATGAGTTTTTTGGAAAAAGAACGATCTTAATCCAAGTACATGTATAATGTTGATTTTTATGTAACTAAAAAAATATTATTTAAATATAAATTCTTATTTTCTATTATCAAACTATAAAAATATTTGGAATTTTATTTTACTTTATTTAATTATAAGAAATAAAAGTTTTATAAAAATTGTTATTTTCACTATTCCGCTAAAAATAAATAATTTTAGAAATTCCAAAAATTTAACACTAAAATAAAATTAGATTGGTTTTAAAAAATTATAAATTGAATCTGTCAATATAAATTTTTATTATTTATATATTAGTTATAGTTTTGATGGACAAATTCAATATAACGCCTTATTTATGAGTAAATAATTTTAATTCAGACATTGACATTACGTAAAATTGATAACATATTTAATAAAAATTAAATAAAAAAATATTTATAGAGATACATTTTTGTTATTTTTCAAAAAAATTATATTATTATACATATCTATTGATTAATTTATTGTTTATAATAGATTTCCATTCCACAATTCATTTATACATGTCGTTTATTGTAATTAATTATATAGAATATATATAGTTTATTTCAAAATAAATACATATAAAAAATGATATATTAGAGTAATATTCTATTGCATTGATAAATCAATTATATAAAAATTATATAATGAAAAATAAATTTTCATGTTTTAAAAACCAACACCACTATTAAATAATAACATCATGGTTTAAATTGTATTTCATAATAGTAGTGGATTATAAAATCATGTTTTTTTATCAAAATCATTTATTAAATTATGTGTTTTCATAAAGACACTTGGTTTTATTTTCTCAAAACAAATTATCAGTAAATTAAAATTTAATGTTAGGGTTTCAGCATAGAACTAGTGATCATTTATCAAAATTAGATTTCCATGTATAAAAACCATGACATAGAAAATATTGACAGGATTTTGGTTTTAGTATGAACATAGATAAATCTTACTCATGAGTTTAAATTGTTTCATTTTTCATTGTTGAGACTATTGAGAAAATTCAAATCAAAAATATTTTTTTATAGAAACAATGATGTGGTACTTGGTCATGGAATCAACATAAAATCAAACTATGTATTTTAAAAAACCATCGCAAACAACTTCTTGAAGGATCCATCCCAATTCCTCATAACATTAGACTGTGATAAAATATATATTTAGTATTTATAATTATTAAATATTTGTATATGTCATGAAAAATATTTAAATTATTAAATTATTTAGGAATTATTTATTTTCATTTAAATTTTTATATTATGAATGTTTTATCATATACAGTATACTTAAACTAATTTTGAAATTTCCATTCCCTTCAATTATGAATAAAATTATAGATATTATATTATGAATTAGTTCTCATTAAACCAAAACAATTATTAATTTTTTATGAATTTAATATTTTAGGATTGTTTTTATTATTTCATATTAAATGTAAGAGTCTATTTGAGCTGATAATTGATCTATGGATAGTGGGGTCATTGGATAGACTTATTACTAGATTGGGTGGTTTGGAATTATTCATGAAAATTAGGGTTAGCTATTTGTCACAATATACTTAAACCCCCATGTATTTTCCCTTTTAATAATTTAAATCCATTACAAAAATGGGTTTTATGTACCTTTTTCCAGTGATTGGTTCTCATATTCATAGATATAATTGAATTTTATTATTGTGTAAATAAAGAATCATCATTTGTATTCATGTACTACATTAATAAGTATGAAAAATTTTAAATTTGGTTTAAAGAATTCGAATTGATAAAATAATATTCTTAGGAATTTATAAATTTATGATTATAGGAGATGTATGTATTACCTAACATTACAACGATATATATGACATACATAAGGTACATATATAATTAGTAAGATTAAATAAATCTTTTAAAATATTAAATATGATATTATTTATATAATAAAAACATTTCATGTCCCAAATATTTATATAATGGTGAAAATATCTATTAAGATCCTATAAATTATATTTTTTATAGAGAGGGGACTATTACTCTCCCTAACTATTAGATTCCTATATATAATGTTTTTGTTGGGTAATATTTAAATAGATTATTTTAACCAATAGGTTATCAAATAAATTGAATTAACATAAATCAAAGGAGGAATTGTGCAATGTGTTTTCCACCTTACATTCTAAGCGTCATAAGTAATATAAATATCCTTCTTTTTTAAACGATAATATATTCAATTATTTATGCTAATAAAAAGGTAATGTTATAAGGATATATGTATCTTGAATCACATAATATATATAATTTATTGGGCCAAATATTTATAAACATAATATTTAATAAGATTAATTCTTGAAATTAAATAAAACATGATATTCACAAAAAATATTTTTATTATATAATTGAAATTATAATGATTATAGTTTATAAACCTATTGTATTTTGGAACAACTGTTTAAATTATTAGTATCTAGGTTTGATATGAGTTCTCAATGAGAATTATTCAATGAGTATTAATGTGATTGACCGAGAAATTAATTTCCCTAATTTATAGATATGGAATTGTATATCAACTGTGAATCATAAAATTATTCTAATGAATATAGGGACAAAAAATTTTGATAATTCATTAATGGATAATTTGATATTAATTTGGGAAATTGGAAATGTGTTTAAAAAATAGAAGTATATAATTATTATCAAAACCTACCATGTACATTTGGTCATGGATTATTAAACTGTTACAAAATTCCTATAATATATAGAAATTAAATTCATAATACTGAATTTGAAAAAAGATTATTTTAATTAATGATTAATTATAATATATTTTTATAAATATAATAAAAAACGTTAATTTATTTTTTTATATGATTATTCGATTATAAATTTACGAAGTTGTTAATTTGGTAAATAAAAATCAATATAACATGGTTAATATTGACTATAAAACTAATTTTGTTTTTAATTTTGAAATTGGTAATAGAAATGATAAAAATATCTAAAGAATTTCTAGATATGTATTTTTTTCAATCATTAGATTTTGAATCAACTGAAAATTATAAAAATTATTGAGAATAAAAAATTAAAAAAGATGATATTATTGAAAATTTTAAGGCTATGGTATGCTATTTTACATCAAACATAAATAATTAGGTTAAAAATTAATATATTTGAAATAATATATCTTTTTATTGGGGAATGATTTAGTACATAATAATTGTTATTTTTATATTATAATTATGTTTTTATATGTCTCTAATGAGATAGAAGTTTGAATCCTTTAGAAAGGCCCTAATGATCAAATCTGAATTAAACCATTCACTTTGAAAAATAATTGTTATTAATTAATAATATAAGAGTGTTTAATAAATATTATATGAAATTTATAAACATATTAAAGTTTGGATAATTGTTCGTCAACTGATTCCTCTTGGAATACCATAGTGAAATGTTATAAATGAGAGGAGGAAGCAAGTTATATTGGACGTTTCTTGATTTATGAATTGATTGTATGAACAAACAATATAATTGTAGAAATATGTTAGTGAATCAAAAAAATATAGTAAATAAAATTATTTGAAATGTTTTAATTAAGAAAAAAATGAGATATGGAATGGAAGGAATCCTAATTAATCATTTATGATGATATGGATTTTCATATAATTTTTTGACATTTTTATTTTGAAAAAAATGATCCATCAATAAATGAAATTTCATTTTTTCATAACGAAAATATATAATACGATATTTCCTTTATAATTCATTTAAATAATTTTTTTCCATATGTGGGGTTTTTATGCATAAGGATCACATTTCTTGAGGTGTTAGTTGGAATAATTTTTTTACATAATGAAGTAAAAAATAAATAAATATAAACAGTTTTTAATATGTGATGGGAGATATTTATATAAGTGGTAATTGATATAATACCTACAAATCATAATCCAGAAACTCAATTCTATCATTGTATTCTTTAATATAATATAATATATGAATTTATTTTCGATATCAATAATGATAAAATGATTATATATGATTAATAGTTTAGTCAAAAATAGAGTATTAAAAAAATCTGATTTTGAGGAATGGTTAAAGTTAAATAGTTTTATTATGGTTCTATATACTCCAAACATATTTGGAAATTGTATATTTTTATAGAGGAGTGTGTATTAAAGTGAAAAGGTGAGTTCATAAAATGAAAACTGAAATGGATGGTATATTATCAAACTATAAATCCCATAAATTCACAATAGGTTATAAAAAAATTCTTATTGTTGGATATGAAGATAATATCTGATTAGTATATATGATAATGTCCATTTTTTATTACTTGTAATAGTCAATTGATATGTTTATGTGAGGTAAAAAATATTTGTGAATTATCATTTCCATAATTGAAACATAGTTGATAACTTTTATAGAATAAGAAATTATGGTTATGAAAATAAAAATGATGTTTATATAGTATATAAGCTGGAACAAATCATTTAAGGATTCATTTATTCTTCTGAAAGTCCAACAATAAATGAAATAAATTACTTATATTACATTATGAATTTTTATGACTCTAATTTTTTAAATTGGGTTTGTGGGATTTGTTTTTAATTTTTATTTTTATGTCGATGATATAATTATAATTGGAAATTATTTCCTAACACTATAGTTATTAAAGGAATGGCTGGGATTGTGCTACTTGGTGAAAAGAATGGGAAATGAATTATTATTCCTTATGTAAAGATCTATATTTATAGATATAAAATTAATTCTTAGACTATGTAAGAAGAAATAAAATTTTAAAGCTATTATACAAGTTTTCATAGATAACTTTAATAATGGGTTATTATCACTGTGTCAAATAACTAGTCCTTCAATGATTCAATGATAATATATGGATTTATAAATGTGAAATGGGGATATTATTCTTTATCCATGTCTTATATGATCAATATTGTATTTTATATTATATATTCTTCGATATGTCACATATACTTTGAGAATAAAAAGTATATACTACAAGGACACAACATTTAAATATTGAATATTCTTAATTTTTTCGAAAATAATATATATTTTTGTATTTCCAAATATCATTTAGGTTAATTGTTTCATAAAATTGTATAATCACAACTAAAAAAAAACATAAATATTACGATGTATAAACTTCAATGATATATCAATTTATCAAAAAAATTATCACTATTAAAATGAATCATGGTTTTCATCCCATAAAAATATTCATGACTTTTAACTTTACTACTTAATTATTCAATGCCATTCTTAAACCTAGTGATTTTTTTTTCAAAATATGGGATGATCACAAAAGTCATGGTATGATATATTACATTATATAATCAATTACAACAAAAATGAAGAAGAAAACCCATTAAATGTAAATATTTTCAACATTATTCATGAGGTTGTAAAATAAATCATATCCACACTAGTAAAACTAATTTCTAAAATAATTCCATATAAACTACAAGCATGAAAATTGAATCTCTTGTAGGAATTTCAAATAAATATTTTCAATAATATTATTTCTTAATGTCAGAAATAATTGAATCCTATTTAAATCCATATGAGAAACCTCTCAAAATAACTCCATCATTTTTTCCTTTGAATACAAGGATAATTACCCTATTCATTTGAAATATATATCAGGTGCACAAGTCATATTATATGTATCGTGTTCAGTCATAATTTATTTTCTATCTAGATAACCTATCAAAATATATAACTCTTATGCACCATATCATTAAAAATAACTAGGCTTCCACGTTGGGATCAAAATTCCCATTCAAAACTCCATTGAACCACGCAAAAAAATACATTAAATTATCTCATAATGATGAGAAATGATTTCTTTTACTTTGAAATAAATTTTAATATTGAAAAATGAAATCATATAGATATGTAGAATTTATCTTAAAATAACCATGTAATCTTCTAATTATTATTTGAAAATGAATAAATTTTATGACTATAGGAATATTAGATTATTCCATCTATATTAAAATGTATTTTTCTCATATGAAAAATAGACAAAATTAAACCATATGAAAAATATTGAAAGAGTTCCACTTTAAAACGTTATGATGAATGTCTATGAATTAAAAAGTTTCCATTAAAATTATTTGACTAATTTATTATATCATTTCTTAAATACTTAAAATAACATATATTTGTAAGAGAATGAGTTTAAAAAATTTTAAATGGAATTTTAGATGAAAATTCATTACCTTGTGTCTAACATTCCAGGTATGGTATTTATCATCAACAATAATAAACATATATTAATTGTTAAATTATTTATTTAAAATATTAATTGTTTTTATTTCATTTTGTTTCAATTTATCCCATTTCATATTCAATTTCATAATCAATTATTATCATAGATCCTATTTTGAGGAAATTGGGATCGTTGTCTAAAATGATTTTAGTATGATGAGTATGGTAAATTGGATCATAGTTATATAAATTTAAGAATATTATTTTTTATATATTAAAATTTATTATTTTTTAATTATACATTTTTGTCAAAATTAATAATAATGGTCATGAAAAATGAAGAGTATTTCAACATGGAGATAATATTATGTCTGTACGCATGACTAATGTTTCCATTTTTAAATAATAGAATAGAAAGAATTTATATACCATTTTATACTTATATAATGATTATATTACTTTAAATATAATATTATTTCCATAAATAAACATATGTATACTATCCTCATGATGTGGTGATGAAAAATTGGATACATCGGTTTGAGAGGTGACAATCTTCACATACACTCGTGCAATGTTTTTCATCCAGTAAAAGTTAATAAAATTATTATAATTTTCATTTAAAATAATAAAATAAAATTTATATCATATATAAAATATTATTTCGTTTATATAAATTATTATTACCATCAATATTATTTGTGGAGAAAAATAAAAATACATTGTTCCTATGGGGTATTAGTCTTCACTTACACATGAAAGATGTTTTAAATTCACATTAAATGTAAATATAGATGAAACATTATTCTACCATAAACATATTAAACTATATTTAAATATTTATACTGATTTTTTTATATGAAAATGATTAAATTAGATATAAATGACGTAATATAAGAAACAAAAAGATAAATGTTTATAAATATATATATATATTCTTCAGACAACCTCCGTAGGATTAAATAGAAATTATTCATATGATGGAATAATGAAAAGAATATTCCCCCATAAACATATAGATTTATATTAGATTTATATTTTTGAATTATTATACATGACATGGAGTCCCATGAATTCTGGATATGAGAGGAGATTTGGTGTGACTTAACTTATGAGGGAGAGAACAGAAAAGGAATATATTTCAGAAGAATAAATTATATTAATATAATAGTCTATAATTATGTCTCCAGAATGGGTCATATTAAAAAATTAAATGATATAGGGATTATATACAAACGCAAAATATGAATTAGATGTATTTTTTTGCCATTTGTTTCCCTGTCATTTTAGATTTAAAAATTTCAAAATGTATCAACTGTTACCAAGTTAAATGAATTTTATAGAAAAAATTAATATTCAAATTAAGGAAAAATTAACATCGAATATTTAAAATATATATTAAAACATATTAAAATTATGTAATCAACTTTTTAAAATTCAATTTATATATAGGGAAAAGATTTATTTTAATTTAAACCTATATAAATCATCAATAATATTTATCCCAAAAACATTCATTTTTATTCATAAATATGATATAATACCAAAATCATCTATAATGATGAATCCATTGAAATCAATTGTATTATGTGTTCTAAATAGTAACTCCTATAATTATATTCTAATATGAAATACAATTTAACATTTTCCATGCATTAAAAATATGATAGTTTTCCAAGAATAGATTTGATTTCTATTATTCACCCCAAAATATTCATTTAAAATAAATTACCAAGAAATAAATCTAAGATAATTATTATTTTATAATTTAAAAAATTATAACCTTTTTTAATATAAAAATTATAAAAATTATAAATTATCATTTTTAATATCATCATATAATACATGTAAAATAATTTGGTAATAATAAAATGATTTCATATTTTATTGAAAAATAAAATAGTATTATTATAGTTGATATAAATATATAAAATATAAATAAAAAGTATAACAATGAATGAAATTGATTTATTATTAAAATTGATTATATTTTTATATTATTCTCTATTTTTTTAAAATTTATTACTCAAAATTTTATTCCTCCAATAAAAATTTGTGATAATATTAATTTATATAATTTCATGAATCACATGATGGTTATTAACTAATATTGGTTTTTAAAAAACCTTATCTTGACGAATAATTTAATAAAATAACACATACCCTCTATAAAATTAATCTAATGTGGTTGTTCTTAAAATGGATGATTATCTTCCATATATACTACATGGGGGGTACAAAATGTGATGTTTATCTCATATATATTTTACATAATATTAATTCATGAAAAAAATCATGTATATTCGATAACCTCAGAGGCATATCCACTCAATAGGTAACTGATTCAACATTATCTAAAATTTCATATTTTTCTTATGATCCCGATATTTAAGAATCACTTAATATTAAATAAATGAAAATTTTTAGATTAAGATAGTTTAAGGAAAAAATAAAATCATACCAAGAATGTATGAAATATCTTCTGGTTATCTACATAACATTGTTTCCATTACTGTGATACTATCATAAAATGATGAATCATCTTTACAATTTAATCTATCTCCAACAAGATCTCTAGTCCAAGTAACATCATGAAACCTACTTATTTGAAACAACCTCTTGAATGACACATCATTCCATATAACTATTTAATAGTTCCCTATTTATAAATGAATTAATGTTTTCATTTGAATAAATCTCCACTAAAGAATTATTTTTATTCCAACTTCCCTAGTGATTTAATAAAAATTACCTAAAAATTTATTAAAATGTTCTAATTATTCTATATGATTGTCCATTAAATTTATAATGAAATTTTGTACTAATTTTTTTAGTACTACATGAATTATGAATGAATTTGGATATTATATATGTAAATATATTATCATAATCAAAATAGAAAAATATTTTTACCCCATATATTATAATTACCACCTTGACATTTAGTTTAGAGATGTAATATAAATAGATAGTGTCATGAAAATGAATAAAATTAATATATTTATTCAATCATTCATCAATAATTGAAATTTCATTGTTACATTATGATGAAATATATAGTCCCTCCATTAAATAAAGAGATATATATACCCACTTTCCCTTGAGTAGTATAATATGATAAAGTATCAGTGTCTGTAATTTTCATTTTTAAATAAACCACAAAAATGTCAAAAAATTAATTTTAATAACTAGAATATATATCCTCATCAAATAACTCTACTATTACTCTTATAATTCTTTTGATATATTATTACTTATATGATGAAAATAAAAGGGAGAGTTGTAAGCCTCACAAAAAATATTATAATGGGGGATATTGGGAACAAAAAAACGTTTTTCAAATATCTATACTCTTTATATATATTTTTTAAAATTCAAGAAACAACCCTTTATTTACTAGATATGTTTTTCAGTAATATCAAGGAATTACCTATAATATTTCTTTAGTCTATCATTTATAGATGGCTACATAGAAAACTAAAATAGAACAATTGATGTTACTCCATAGAAAAATGGTAGGCCACAATCATATATTTATTTACAAAAGGATCATATTCAAAAGGTATGAGTGTATATTATGCATTATCATTTCAAATAAAATCATTGGTATGATTTTTTTCTATTACAAGATAGTAATTAATAATGAAATCATAATTTTGTATTTTTTTATTCTATATTCCTTGGATTATGTTCAAATCTTTCTATGTGTTTTTAGACATCAATATTATATGAACATTATGTATTTTAAATTTGACAATCTAAAACTAATATATCATGATTTTGAAATTAATAAACATATCATCTTTTTCCAAATCATGTGTTGGATAATTTAGATCTGGAGGTTTCAATTTACCTGAAGTAAAAGAAATTAAATAATCATTATACTTCATAATGTGTTCATGTACCTTCAAATAAGTATATATGTAGAGGGAAAACTAACCATTTCTCAATGGAAGGAACAAAATTATATGTATCTCCATTATTCTGTTTAGATCATTAAAAAAATCATCACTATTTTTACAAGATGAATTAAACACCTATTGCGTTGACATAGATTGTGGGGGTATATAACCAAAAAAATATTTAAAAAACATCCCTTTATAACGTGTTAATGGAAAAAAGAATGACTATCTATGAAATTTATAGGAATTTATCACTATTTGAACTCATTATTATTAGTTGGGTAAATAGTTATACCATATTTAGAAAGAATATTCCTAGGGAATAAAATATTTTGAAACCAAAATTCAAATTTACTAATTTTTCCATAAAAAATATTTCTATTCAATATTATAAAAACATTCCTTATATATTGTTCATGATCCTAATAAATTTTAGAAAACTCTAAAATACTATAAATAATGACAACCTCAAACTAATACAAATAGGGGTACAAAACTATATTCATAATATCCATGAATACATCTCATGAATTAGTCAATAAAAATGGAATAATAAAAAACTCACAATACATATATCTAGTTCGATAAACCATATTAAGAATACCATCACACTCCAAACATAACTAAAGGTATTTAATCCTAATAAAAATGTTTAATAAAAAAAGTTCTCCACAGAGCTCATCAAAGAAGTCCTCAATGTGTGGTAAATGAATCTTATTCTCATTAGTGATGTTATTCAAAGCTCTATAATCAATGAAATGACTCTTTAAACTATCATTAAATTTACTAAAAAATAGGATCAACCATGGTGTTGAACATGTATGATTGATACATTTATCAAGTAATTATTGTATATAATTATTCAATAAAAATATTCAATTTATTTATTCTAAAAGGGGGTTTTACAATTATTTTAGCATTCATCACTATTTGAAAAGTAAATTTAACATCACAATATAAAATTAAATATGGTAATTCATCAATAAATACAACCATATAATCAATAATTACTTTAAAATCCTTAATTTGAATAGTTTCTTTTGGATAAACGGTATGAATGATCTAACATTCATTACCACCATTAATTTTTTTCTCTTTAACAATTTATATTTCTAATGCATGGAATTATTGCGTAGAACTTTATTATATCTGAATTATATCATACCACAATAAAAAAATTAAATCCCTACCAATAATAACATCAATATCTACTATATGTTGTTTATTAATATTTTCACTAAAAACCATTCCATTTATGAAAATAAGATAATTCATATAATTATTTGTTACATTAATAATTCAACCATGAGTTTTCAACAATTTTTTCTATTATTTTCCTGATGTGATATTCTAATTATAAATGAAAATTTTTTATATATAGAGGAATGTGAAGATCCTCAATCGATCTATGTATCAACATAATTAATGTAAACAACTAACATACATTTCAGAACATTATTAAATGTCTCAACATCAACTATACTAGTAGAAATTAATTTCATGACACCTTTTTAAATATAATCTTCTTGATTTACACCATAAGTAAGTAACATTGAACACATGTATCAATAATTCACCAAATAATTTAAAATAATACTTCTCTCAATTGTATCACTATATTTTACGACATTCATGGAATTTTTAGGATTCTTAAAATTTCAGTAACATTCATTGGACTAATCATACATCATTGGTAACAACATCCAAATCATTTTGGAGAATACATAAAATATTTTTTTACCCCAAATAGAATTTTTGGGGATTACCTCCTGATTACATTAGTTAATACTTATTCTTTATATCGACATTGATTTTTTTTACTATTTTAGTCATGAGGCACATTATTGTTAGCACTATCTATTGCATCATTATCAGCATAATGGAAAATATTATCAAAACATTTAAATTATAGTTTTTGAAAATATCTTCATAAAATTGATTTCAACATCAAGTAAAATATACTAATTTTTTAATCAAGACCCTGAATATAATTTGATACACTCCATTCTAGTCCTCTAAAAAGAATTCATACATAGATTCAATATCCTCTTCCTTTTTTTTATAAATTCAAATAATTTCTTGTGAATTTATATTTGAACATAAATATAGATATTTTCATCAAGGAAAATTTACTTAAATATATCTCATTACATTTCATTAAGATTTTATCTCACTTTGGTATTCAAACAAAATTTCCACTATTGATCAACATTACTGTTTAAATTAAAAAGTAAAAGACAATGATTTTAATGTTTGAAATATCCCATCAGAGTGAATATATTTTATAGATACACAATATAACCCCCTTATTACAAGGGATATTTGGTTTCACAAAATGTCAGGGGGTGTTATTTGATGAAATGGACAACAATCTGTTTTAAATTCAAGGTAAATATAGTATCTTTATAACAAAGATTCTACTACGATTTATAGCATTGTTCTGATCCATTACTAGGAAAATTTGTTTTCAGAAACACCCATTATAGAATTTCTATATAGAATTATATTTTCATTTTCATAGGTTCATACAAAAATTTCACATTTCCTTTTTGGAAAACCATTTTTAAAAGACATAAATTATACATAGAAACATTGTAATACTCAAATGTGTTATCATTTAAATGAGTACTTGTAGTTCAATGTATAAGGGGAATTATAATAATATTATCATAAAATTAAAAGATTTCAAAAAACCATTTGAATTTAACTATAAGTAAACATCCTAATAACATTAAATATTATATTCTTCCATGAAAAACATTCAATTTATCAAATTCTTGATGATCATTTAGGTTTAGTGGTTTAGATAAATATATCCTCACATTAACATAAGTAACACAAAAAATTATAAAAACGTAAATTTCAAAAGAATAAACATTATTTAATAATATTATACAATTTAAATGATTAATGTTTTAATTACATGAAAATTATTCTTGACATTCAAAAATAAATATTATTTGTTCTTATAGATCCTTAAATCTCGTAAAAACATTTGAATATTTAGGAAGAAAAAAATTTATCAATAAATAATATAAATAATTGAAATCCATTATTTTAAATAACAAAATTAAAAAGAATTTCAAATTTACCTTCCCCATATTATTTACTTATTGTATAAAATTAATCACATTCAAAATGGTGAAAAAATTTAAAATTAATACTTGAAAACCGTTATAAAGAAAATGAAAATCTCTATCAGGATATTAGAGAGTTACATTAATAATCCACATTCACTAACTTCATATTTAAGTTATATTGAATAAATATATAGTAAAATCTTCCATAGATAAATCCGTCATTCGTTCTACTGAATAGTAGGGTTATTTTCCAATTAATTGGAGAGCTATATCGGGCTATCCCACTATATTTTTTATTTCTAGATTACACTTTGTATATGTTGCATCATTATCAGACCTCAAAATATATTAGAACCAAATAACAATGTCATGAAAAAAATTATAATTCACATTTTTGTAAGAACCCAGATCTTTTTTTCAGGTATTTGTTCCTTTTCTGGTCATTTTTGAGAAAAATATGAATTTTTTGAAATTTCTGAAGTACATTTCATGTTCTTTTTGAGCACACACTATGTACTATGTCACCGCAGGTAACCGTGTGTTGGTCGTGTAACGAATGTGCACAAAACTATGTGTGGTGACCTGGAGGCCTCCTAGATTGGGGCTCAGTAAGGGAAAGTATAGGCCATGTACTTCAAAAGTACATGTCATGTTCTTTTTTTCATTAAACGGACCGGGGTCACGTCTTATGGACAGAAACACATTCTTCTTCACCTTCTTCGACTGAGAGCTCCCATACAACTTTGATCTTCCTCGATCCCTCGACCAAGAATCCAATTTTCGATTCTATTGCCGTTGATTGTCTTGGGATTGCCTTGATATTCTGTTTTTTGGGAAATTCAAGGCTTGAGGTTCACATATAGCAATCTCCCAACACCAAGGTAGGTGGTTTGTGCCTTTATGTTGATAGAATTTGAGTAATATGTTCAATTTTTTCCAATAACCTTGAAATGGGTATTGTGAGTTTACCGTTTTAACCCTGTTAATCGCTTACCATGATTGTATGTTTGAGTAGAGGTTAATAGAATGTTAATAGGGTTGATTGATATGATTTGGGAGTGTTTCCCATGCTTGTTTTGTTTATAACCATTTGGTCCTATTTAGCTTTTAGGCTTCCTTGATGTTTTCTCATTCCTAGTACTGTAATATGGAGTGATTATTTTATCTGACAGGCTTGATATGTTGTATACTATTTATCCAAGTAGTTCTTGAGGTTTACTTTGGCTGCATTGCATTTCTATACTTGTTTGACTTACACAGGTTCGTGAGAACCTAGTGTAGAAGATATAAAAATAATTGACCAAGTGAGATTCCTCATATAGTCTTTATGTCTTTTGAATATAAGGGGAATTGACTATGTGAGTTTCCTTAGAGTGTCTTTATCACTTTTTACTATAAGGGTAATTTACCGTGTGATCTTCCTCAGATAGTCTTTTTAGTATCATTATAACTGAACTAGAGGGGATAGTCTGTGTGTACTTGCTATAGGGTTTCCTACATTGATTAACTAATTATTGATATGTGGAATTGAATTCTTTGGAACTGTGGAATTGTTTACTACGCAGTACTTCCTTGTTTAATGCTCTTTTACTTATTTCCTTCAATATATATTCACTGACCGTTAGGCATAGATCTTTTGGTGGTTTCCTACTGAGATTATTATCACACCCTATTTGGGTCATGCTTTTGGGCCCAAAAAAATTATATTGTTTTTGGTATAGATAAGGGAAAGCACCCTTCTACTTCAGGATTTTGACTTCTTGGAGCTGGAGAGCATGTGACAAAGATTAGGCTTCCGATGTTGTGGAGTGGTTACTGCTTTTCTTTGTACTTGGGTTTTCTACTGTATTTTAGAAATTTGACTTTTTTGGCTGCTTTCATGGACATATGTCTTAGGAATCATATATATATGTGTGTGCTATAGTTATTTCTTTCATCAGTATTCCACTGTTACTGTTGGTTAGTATGTTTCCTGCTTCCGCTATTGTATATCTATTTACTTCCGCTGTGTTACTCTACCAATGGGGGCATAGTTTCCCCACTATCACACCCAAGGCCCTCACTACTAGTCGGAAACCTTTGGTTTTCGGGGAAATGTTCTTGAGGCCATGTGATCAACCGGGTACGGGGTGCCTCTGGGCGGCTTCCGGATTCGGGACGTTACAAAGTGGTTTCAAAGGGAGGTTTCGATCCTCCGACCTTTGGGTTATGGGGCCACATGGACTGGAATTTGGTGGATCATTCACTACTGGAAATATGACTTTTCCCAACGCTTCTATATCAACGGTTTGTAAAAACCGTTGGTATAGGTTCCCTTTCCCAATAGTTTGGCCAAACCGTTGGGAAAGCCCACTTTGAGGCCACTTTTCCCAACTGTTTGGCCAAACTATTGGGATAGGTTATGGATTTCCGAACAGTTTGGCCAAACCGTTGGGAAAAGTCCACTTTGTGGCCACCTTTCCCAACGGTTTGGCCAAACCATTGGGTAAAGTGGCCTCCCACATATCAACCTTCACCCAGAATAAAAAACCAGGATCAAAACCTATACCAACGGTTGTCAAAACCATTGGTATAGGTCTATACCAACGGTTTTGACAACCGTTGGTATAGATCTTTTGATTTTTTTATCAGTTCTTCTTACCGTGAACATTATATATATCAAAATTTAAAATAATTATGAGAATATATATATATATATATTTATGTAATTATGTTCACAAAAGTCATGTTTGGTTAGTGGTTAAGTCGTTCAATGATAAACTAGGGGTCCTGAGATGAAATCCCAGTGAATTTTTTTTGAAATAAATATACCAAAGGTTCCATAACCATTGGTATATATTTTCATATTACTTATACGAACAGTTTCCAGAACCGTTGGCATAGGCCTATACCAACAGTTTTCCCAAAACCATTGGTATAGACCTATCCCAACGGCTTACTTGGCAACGGTTCTCCAAACTGTTGGTATAGGCTATACCAATGGTTTGGAGGCCTATACCAACGGTTCCAAACCATTGGTATAGGTTATTTTTCTAGTAGTGATTGCTTATTATGTTTTTTTATAACATGTTTAAGATGCCATGTTTTGATTTGCAGGGAGTATGGGCACTCACGTATTGGAATTTGGCACTTTCCATGTTCGTTTCAGTGTTTTTCTGGGTTCCGGAGTAGTTTCTTAAGATTAGTGTTTAGAAAAAACCCAGAATACATGACGTGTAATGTTTAATACATGGCACGTGTTCTTATATTCGGGAAGAAATAGTTTTTCTTAATTACACACATTGTACTTTATGTACACGCTGTGTAGTATATAACAATGTCTCATAATTTGTGGGGAGAGACATGGGGTATGAAATCTTGGTAGGACACGCCGTGTTGTAGAACCATGTAACCGGCTGTTTCACTAACAAAACGGGTCAGTTGAGTCTCTTCTTATACACTCTGTGTCCGGTATAAACACGCCATGTAGTGTGAGCCATGTATCTGGCCATGTCACTAACAACACGGGTCGGTGAAGATCATCTAGAACATGTCGTGTCTAGAGAGAACACACCGTGTAGTCTTCTTCAAGGAGAACCGTGTGGGTTAGTCGTGTAAGAGAACTTGGATAGGGGATGAGAATCCAAGTACACGCCGTGTGTATGGGGTGTTACCGGACCAGTTTTGGAAGAAGTACACGCCCATTTGAAAGGCTTCTAGGAACATGCAGTGTAGTCATTATACACATTGTGTTTACATGTTTTGGAAAACATAAAATGCATTCCTTATCTTGTAACCTTATTAAAATTCAATGTTTCAGTCCCTGTTAATATTGATTTAAGATGTGAGATTGATCATGCAGGGTCATGCCACCGAGACGTCCTCCGATTTTACGGCAGTTATGGGTAGGTTATCAGACACTGGAAATGGCTGATCAGGGACTGCCAGATGATCCTCTAGTTGTTCCAGTTTTGGCAATAACAGTTATACCTGACACAGGTTCCGATGCACAGTCCAGGGATGGATTTTTGGTGATTATGTAGACCTTTAAGGGGGAACTACCTCCTTCCCCATCGATAGAAGAATTGACATGGGTCTTTCAGAAGCATCATCCTCCTACTTTCACAGGGGATGGAGGACCCCATGCTGTAGAGTCATGGCTAAATGCCCCGTTTATGATCTTCGAGCATCTGGAGATGCCTCCATATAAGAGGGTCAATCTCGATGACTACATGCTTCGGGACTACTCCAAGAGGTTGTGGGATGCGATCTCATAGTAGGGGCACCAATTGAATATGGCTTGAGATGAGTTTCAGCGCATTTTCTATGATAACTTCTATCCAGAGCCCTTGAGGTCCAATTGATCTTGAGAGTTCATGAGCCTTGAGCTGGATACTCTTTCTGTTATGGAGTATTCTTCTCGCTTCATCGAGCTGCAGCACTTTACACCCTTTCTAGGGGGAGATGAGATGTTCCTTGCATGGAAGATTGAGGATGGTCTTAGGCAGGATATCCAATCGCAGGTGAACTTCTTCAGGTGGACTTCGATATCTTCTATAGTCTACCAGGCGCTGATCACCGAGCACAATCTAAGGGATTTTGGAGATGTGATCCAGGGTGGTTTGGCCACCAGAGTTAGTGGTACTCCAGCTGATAGTAGGAAGTGCTATAGGGAGACTTCACAAGGAGATCTGAGTAGTCAGGATGCATCTTCAGGTAGCCAGGTGGTGTGCTACTGGTGCAGGAAGAGCGTACATACGAGGACACATTATCCGAGGGACCCAGTGGAGTTCTGATCTTGTGGCAAGATGTGTCATCTTCAGAACATCTATCAGATCTTCTCACCAGAAGCTAGTGAAAGGCGTTCTTGGATGACTCCTCATTCAGGAGCAGTACCACCACTTTATCACCAGTCTGAAAAATGGAGTTCTTTCGGCCGTTCAGGCCGAGGTGAAGGTCATGGTCGTGGTGTCCAGTCGCTAGGTTTTCAGTGACAACAGGGTGGATCAGCTCAGAGTGGTCAGGTAGGGTAACATGATCGTGGTGCATGCCAGACTTTTGCAGTGGAGCAGACTCAATAGGATCAGGATCCCAAACCCTCTATTGTTCGAGGTACGATTCTAGTTTTCTCAGTTATAGCTTCTTCCCTTTTCAATATAGGGGCTTCCCATAGATTTATATCTGTTTCTATTGTGGAGAGCCTTGGGCTCTATATCTTTTCTTCTACTGATATATTGATGCTAGACACTCTGGTGGGGACTAGAACGGCTATTGTACGTCAATGTAAGGAGTTCCCTCTAGGGGTTGATGGGTAACACTTTTTATGGGACCTCTATGTTCTAGAGATGACGTGCTATGATATCATTCTTGGAATGGACTGGTTAATTCCCTTTCAGGATTTTGTCGATTGTTATAGTCATATGGTGAGTTTCACATCACCAGAAGGCAGATATTTTCTTCATAAGGGAAAATGGGATGTCCAGGTGAGCATAGTGGGACCCATGCATCATAGGTTGGGAAGGGTTACAGACTATATTTCTAGTCTATATCTAGATGGCCAGGGGACATCACCGTTAGACTTTCCTCTAGTGGTGGATCGTTTCAGGGACATCTTTACAGTGGAATTTTAAGGTTTTCCTCTATAGAAAGAGAGGTGGTATTTTCTTTTGAGCTCATGCCAGGAGTGGCTCCAGTGTCCATTCCTCCTTATAAGAAGGCTACACTAGAGTTACAAAAGCTAAAGAAGCAGTTGGAGGAGTTGCAGGAAAAGGGTTTCATTCGACACAGTACTTATCTATGGGGTTCTCTTGTCCTGTTCAAGAAGAAGGCTAATGGTACCCTCAGGCTTTTTGTGGATTATTAGAAGCTGAACTAGTTGTTGGTCAAGAACTGATATCCCTTGCTGAGGATTGATGATCTCTTTGAACAACTTTGAGGAGCCCAGGTGTTCTTGGAAATTAACTTGAGATCTGGTTATAAAAAGTTGTGTGTTAGGCCATCTGATATACCTCTTACAGCTTTCTGAAGCATGTGTGGTCAATACAAGTATATGGTTATGTTGTTCGGTCTCACGAATGCGCCTAAAGTCTTCATGACACTGATGGACTGAGTGTTCCATCTATACTTGGATTCTTTCATCGTGGTCTTCATGGAAGATATCTTGGTGTACTCTCACACTCGACACTTCCATGATACCCATATTGAGATCATTTTGAGTACACTGAGTGACCACTAGTTATATGATATTCTCTAAAAATTCCACTTTTGGATGTATGAGACTCACTTCTTGGGTCATGTTATCATAGAGTCAAGAGTATTAGTCAGACCAGAGAATGTGAGAGCACTAGTTTCCAAGGAGCAGCCAAAGAATGTCTTTGTGGTACAAAGTTTTCTAAGGATGGCATGTTACTACAGATGTTTCATAGAGTACTTTTCATGCTTAGCAGAACCACTGACGGGTTTGACTAAGAAGGGGCATGGTTCTCGTGGTCAGATTACTGTGAGTCATCCTTTCAGAAGATTAAAGGGAGATTGAAAACAACACCGATACTATTATTTCCAATGCCAGGAAAGAGCTATATGGTTTAGTGTGATGCTTTAGGTATCAGGATGGGAGATGTGCTTATGCAGGGGGAGGAGTTGTCGAGTACGAGTCTTAGCAGTTGAGGCCACATGATAGGAATTAACCGATGCATGATCTCGAGTTAGCGGCAGTTTTTCATGCCTTACACTGTTTGAGACATTATATTCTGGGAGAATATTTTTTGGTTTTCACCAACCATAAGAGTCTCAAGTATATCTTCACTCATCATGACATGAATTTGAGGCAGGGAAGATGGGTTGAGTACATTCAATCCTTTGACTTTGTTCTTGCCAATACGCCTAAGAAAGGCAATGTAGTGGTTGATACGCTGAGTAAGAGGACTCAGTTACAGAGAGTTCAGGAGGCCAGCAGTGAGTGTCAGCTTATGGCTATGTTCTCTAAGATGCATTTGGAGGTTCACGATAGATAGGGGAAAACTTTTCTTGATTATGTGGCGTTTTCCTCTTCTTGATTGAGTGAGAATGAGGAAGCTATTATATTCTGAAGGCCTAGTCCTATGGGAGAGTGTGTTAAGAGAGGACCTTATTCCTAGATGGAAAATAGGCGAGGATGAGATCTTTCATTTTTAGGGGTGCATATGGGTGCCAGCAGACATACACGAGGAGCTAATACATGACTTTCATTCCTTAGTTTGGACAGTTCATCCTGGTGTCACGAAGATGTTTTGTGATCTACACCATTAGTACTGGTGGCCTGGTATGAAAATAGATGTTGCTGGTTTTTTCATGAACTGTTCCACCTATCAGTTAGTGAAGGTGGAGCATCAACAACCAGCAGGGCTCTTGCAGCAGTTACTCATTCCCAATTAGAATTGGAATGATTTCGCGATGGATTTCATGACAAGGTTTCCATGGTTGCCTCAAGGGAATGATACAGTATGGGTTGTCATTGAAAAACTCATGAAGGTTGCTCACTTCTAACCAATCAAGGAGACCTTCAGTGTTGATGAGATGAGATGGTTGTACATCTGGGAGATTGTGCGCTTACATGGAGTTCCACACTCCATTGCTTTAGAAAATGATGCATGTTATACTTCTTGGGTCTGGCTAGGGCTTTAGAAGGCTTTGGGTATACAGGTACTTTTGAGTATAGCTTACCATCCCCATACAGATGGCCAGTCCAAGCGTACAATTTAGGTGCTTGAGGACATGATACGAGCAAGAATTATGGATTTTGGAGGTTATTGGGAGAAGCACATACCTATTGTGGAGTTTTACTACAGTAATAGTTTTCAAGCAACTCTTTTGTTGGAACCTTATGAGACTCTGTACGGTAGGCCATGTCAATGAACTTTATGTTGGCCGGAGGCAGAAGAGATAACTATGCTGGGACCTCTTCTTATTCAGGAGACCATAGAGAAGATATAGTTCATTAAGAAGAGGATGGCTACCACACATTCTTGATAGAAATATTATGCTAATCAGCAGAGATGACCTCTAGAGGTTGAGGTCGGGGATCAGGTTTTCCAGCGTGTCACGCCGAGGTTGGGGAACAGAAGGATTTGGAGATAGGGTAATCATTTGCCAAGGTACATCGGGCCATTTGAGGTGTTGAATAGAGTTGGGCCAGTTACCTATTGGCTTCAGTTACCTCAGAGGTACCAAGATAAGCATGATTTCTTCTACGTTTCTCATATTCGACATTACTTCTCTGACCCATCTCAAGTATTCCAACCCGAGGAGGTTTAATTAGATGTGGATGCATATTTTGAGGAGCATCCTATCTGGATTGTCGATCGAAGTATGAAGGTTTTCGGTGGCATGTCTACTCCTTTAGTATGAGTGTCATGACAGCATGGGCGAGTACAAGATGAGACATAGGAGACTGATGTGAATGTACGATCACAGCGGATGGAGCTGTTTGGGGTTTCTTCATCTATGCCGCCTTGCTAAAGAAATTCAAGGACAAATTTTTTAAGGAGGGAAGTTTATAAGAACCTGGATTTTCGTTTTAGGTATGTGTTCCTTTTCTGTTCATTTTTTAGAAAAATAGGAATATCTGGAAATTTTTGAAGTACATGTCGTGTAATTTATGAGTAAAATCCTTGTACTCTATCACCACAGGTATCCATGTGCTAGCTGTGTGACTGCCATGCAGATGACCGTGTGTGGTGACTAAGAGGTCGTGTAAAGTGGGGCTCGTTAAGGTCAAGTACACGCAGTGTACTTCAAAATTACACGTCGTATACTTTTTTTTTCATTAAACAGACCAGGGTCGTGTATTATCGATAGAAACACCTTATTCTTCGCCTTATTTGACTGAGAGCGCTCGTACGTCCACGATCTTCCTCCGATCCCCTGACTAAACATCTGATATCTGATTTGACCAGCGTCGATTGCGTTGGGATCGCCTCGATCTATGACGTTCTTGGGCAATTTAAGGCTTCAGGTTCACATATAGTGATCCCCCAACACCAAGGAAGGTAGTTTGAGTCTTTTCTATGAAATTATTTGAGTAACATGTGCAATTTTTCCCAATACACATGAACGAGGTATTGTGAGTTTACTGTTTTAACCCCATTAATTTCTTACCATGCATGTATGTTTGAGTAGAGGTTAATTGAATGTGAATTGGTTTGATTTCTATGATTTGGAAGTGTTTTCCCATGCATGTTCTATTTATGAAAAATTTTCCTGTTTATCTGTTAGGAATCCATGATGTTTTCCCAAGCCTAGTAGTGTAGGATGGAGAGATTATTTTATCTGACCGACTAGATATGATGTAGACTGTATATCCAAGTAGTTGTTGAGGTTTAATGTTGCCGTAATGAATTTCTATGCTCGTATGACATACATAGGGCTATGAGAACCTAGTTTAGTAGTCTATAAGGGTAATTGACCGTGTGATCTTCCTCAAAAAGTCTTTATCAAAATTGATTATAAGGGTAAATAACTGTGTGAGCTTCCTTAGAGTGTCTTTATCACTTTTGACTATGAGGGGAATTGACAAAGTGAGCTTCCTCATAGAGTCTTTGTAGTATCCTTATAACTGAGCTAGAGGGGATATGTTGTCTGTACTTCCCATAGGGTTACCTTCTTTGATTAGCTACCTCTTGATTGGTGGAATTGAATGCTTTGATGTTATGGGATTGTTTACCGCTACGTACTTAATTTTTTACTGCTCTTTTACTTATTGCCTACCATATATATTCACTGACTATTAGGAACAAATATTTTGGTGGTTTCCTACTGGTATTAGTCTCACGCCTTATTCAGGTCATGTTTTAGGCCCAAATAGATAATATTTCTATAGGTATAGATAACAAAAAGTTCCCTTCTAAATCCATATTTTGACTGCTTGGAGCTGGAGATCATGGGACTATGCTTAGGCTCACGATGTTGTAGAGATGTTACTGCTTTTTATTGTACATGGGTTCTGTACTGTATTTCATCATTGTGACTTGTTTGTCTTCTTTCCTAGACATATTAAGCATGCATCATATATATATGTGTGTGATATCCAGTTGTTTCTTTCATTAGTCATCCACTGTTACTGTTGTTTAGTATGTTTACTTCTTCCGATATTTTATATCTATTTACATCCTCTAGTTTACTCTTCCAATGAGGGTATAGTTTCCCACTATAACACACAAGGACCTCACTGCTAGTCAGTAGCCTCTGGCGTTCAGGAAAATGTTCTTGAGGCTATGTGACCAACTGGGTACGGGGCATCTCTGGGCGGCTTCCAGAACCCGGACATTACAATTTTCATCAAGAATCCCATGAAAAAATATTTTAATCCCATAAGAAATAAACACTAAGTTTTCACATTAAGAAGGGAAATATATTCTATTTCTATAGAAAAGCATTAAACATTTTAAAAATTCAAAAAACATTGAGAGACTAATTTTAATTGGAATTATAATTGTATCATTTAAAGGAATGTTGATAATGAATAATTCATATGATGTTAGGAAAATTAGTCATGTCATATATATATATATATATATATTTACATTAGAAATAATTATTTTTAAATTTTATATAAAAAGGATGAAATTTACCAATACATGAAATTATCAAATGATTATTATTTATTAAATTTTAAATTAATCAAAATTATAGTAAAAAATTTCATAAAAAAATAAATTCTTAATAAATAACAACATTCTAGAGAAATCGTAGGATTCATGGATATATGGGTTATTTATTTTTTATTTGTTTTAAAATATAATTTCAATGAAAACCCCTTAACTTAACAATGATATGAATCATACGAACTTTATCATTAATAAAAATAATATTGCATTAATTATTCAATGTTTTAATTGTAATCTTAATTTTTATTATTCCTTCTATTTCAATTTTACTAATTTTATTATCAATTATAGTATAAATTATTTTCAAATCTTATGTTTTGAGGAAATTTGTCTCATATATAAATAATGAATTATAAAGGATAAATATTGTAACATGGAAAATGATTTGGTTATATAAAGAATATTAATTATGAGATTATTTTTATTTTTATAAATTAATAATAATTTCATCACAATATTTGAAATGTTGTTATTAAAAATTAATTATATAAGGAAAAGTAGATTATAATACATATGTAAACCTGTTTAACATTTTAATTTTCCAAAAAATATATGTGATGTTATGAATGAGTAATTTTATAATTTTATAAGGATAATTAAAAAATAAATTTAATTTTTTTATTTAAATACACTTATAAATACATTGTTTTTGATGTGTTAGAAAAACCCAAAAATACATCGGTTCAAGAGGTAGTCATCTAGGCATACACATTAACGAGATTTTCCAGATTGTTCATAATGAATTTGAATATTTATTTTCTATTTGACAATTAAATTTATATAATATATATATATAATTAATTAATGGGGATCCGTTATTATAACTATTCGTAAGAGTTGGTGATGAAAAATGAAATTCAATATCTTTGTGGACGATAGTCTATAAAAATACATGAAATATGTTTTCATTGTCCATTAAACGTATAAGTAAAATATAATGTTTTATAAATAAAACATAATATTATTTATGGATAAGAAATATTTGGATGTTAATATATTAATGTTTTTAGTAGCGATTTATTGGTTCTAAAAGTAAATATAAAAATGAATAGACTTTGATAAGAACTATACCTCTTCTTTGCACATACTTCATAGTTTTATACATAAAATCATTATTGGAAGCTGTTATAAAAAAATAACTATATGATGTGGGAGATATGTTAGGAATGGATTTAGGTAGGGATTAGGTAGTATTTTATTTTATTTAACTATATATAATATAGGACAGGGGGAGTCCTTTTATAAGTGAGAGAGGGGACACACATGAAAATTTATAAAATATTAAATTCTAATAATTTCATACACAATAAAAATGGATACAAATTTCTCATTATAGAATATTAGATAACATAGTTGTGAAATATGACCATAAAATTTTACTTTGGAATGATTTTAGGCTATATAAACCTTCTTAATTTTAGTTTTAATCCATTTCACTTGTTTTATCTCTTACTATACCAACTAATTTTTTTATGAAATTTTCTATTCATAATGATTATAAATGAAATTGGCATCATTATGCATATGTAAATGATTATTCTCAATATTTAATAAATTTTATAAAATAAAAATTCTATACTTATTTTAATCTATATTTAAAATAATCCGATAAAATATGATGAAATTCTATTTTATAGAAAGACAATATTTTTAGTAAAAAAAGGTTTTTATACCCTTATTATACATTATTTTAATTCCAATTTATTTAAATTTTTTATATTACATAAAATTGAAATATTTAAATTTCAAATTAAATTCATAATTTAATTTTACTTCTTTAATAAAATAAATAAATGTTAGTTTTCATAAAAATCATTATTTTCTACTATTCCCCTGAAATTATAATTTTTCATAAAATTCCAAATATTCACTCTAAACTAATTTGACAATTTTAATTTAATAATTTATATGATTTTTTTGAAAATAAAATTCCAAAATATTGCAATTAATATTTCATATAAAATTGTATAATACATTTTTCGATATTTATTAAGAATAAATCATTGTCATTATTGATTGAAAATTTCATAATATTATTATAAATAATATACCTATATGTAATATAATTCTAAATATTTACGAGGATTGACATTTATTTAAAATTATCATTTCCATGTATGTTATAGATGACCATCTTGCCATATTTTTTTGTTGACATATTATTTTTGACACCATCATTATGTACATAAGAAGAACTAAGAAAAAGGTCATGTCTTTGTAGTGTGACAAATTATTAATTTTAATTGGTTAAACTAATGTATATTTCTAACTAACATGGAAAATATAATATCTCAAATATTTTCCTGGTTTTGTATCTTTTGGTTGGAGGACTATCTATCCATAGATAATAGAGGACTCATAAACAAGGAAAAAATAAATCATTATATCAATTTCAATAAAGGGAGTGAATTTTTTAATATTGTCATCACTGAACTAGGGGTGGATTAGAAAACCTTTTTAGATTTTTATCTTTATAATGAAAATATAAAAATATTTTTCCTACAAATAATTCTATATATAACAAGTAGTTAAAAAATTCCATACAGATATGAAGTCAATTTATAGAGGGAAAAAATATATTGCATGTATATAAATGAGAATGAAAAAAATAATTTTCTAAATACATTAATAATATAAAATGATGGGACTCATATAAATAATTTTATAGTTAGATACATGAGAGACAATAGTTAATGGTTTATGCCATTTTAAATTTTTAATAATTTTATAATAAATTGAATCTTTCATTATTTTGCATTCCTATACTATTTGTATTTTATAGGACAATTGAATGATAAGCCACCCTCATAGTGTCTATATGTGTAATCATTAATTGATTAGTATCAATAAATGTTGTGGGAATTAATTATATTTTCATTTACATGTTAGTATAATCATTTATATGATACTAATTATATCTATATGATAATATTTGGAGAATTATTTTCTAGAGTAACCTTGTAATGTATATCACATTTAATTTTATTCAACTATCAATGTACATTTTGATGTATGATTCATATATATTACTGTTACATATGTTTGGGATTTTTCTTAGCATGCGATCCTTTATAAATTAATACAATTATTATACTATACAAGAGGCTAGAAAACAATAATGTTGATGGGTGTATTGTCGATCATATCATTATTTAAGTTTAACAAAAATGTTATTTTTCCCCATATATAACAATTATATATATGGTGTCATGATTGATTTAGACTGAGGAAATACAAGTAATTTCAAATTGAGTTGAATTTTTTATGATTATCTATCTAGATAAATAAAATGTGATATATTATTTTAATTTGATTTATGTTTCTTAATGGTTAATGATCCATCAAATTAATGAATTTTATCATGAATTTTTATGGAATATATAGTTTTTAAAACTCAGGTATTAATAAATAAAAAGTGATGTTATGATTTTTCGTTTGAACTAGAGGGAGGATTTTGAGATTTTTTATATGAAAAATGGATATTTTTAATGTTGAATAATGTGTATAATATATACAAAGTGAATTATTGAAAATGTCATACAAAATAGGATAGTATATTGATAAACACATTAATTGAGGTATCAATTATATTCTATATATAAATTATTAGTAAAATGAATGGGGTTATTCCACTATATAGGAAATTTACTATATGGTGGAGACCCACCTGGTATCATGATACACTAGTTGATATTTTTTAAAATGGAAAAATAAATTTATTTTTAGTTATATTTTAGAATAAATCTTCTATTTTTCTTCCCATGGAATGATAGAAAATAAATAATATTACCATACAACCCTTAACATTATCACTTTTTAATTACCTTCATCCAAATGATGTAATATAGTTTTTTGTATATATTTTTGTTAAATAAACGTATTCCGTATTTTATAATTATCTTATTCTTTTCATAGTTTATTTAGGAGTATTCTCATATGGATTTTATATTTAGTTCCATTGTATTGTGGTAAAATTTATTAACAAATATAATATCCCATGCTTTTGTAAAATAAGTATATGTTTGATAGAATAAAAAATTTTCAACACTGAGTGTAAATGAATGACAAAATATTATTATTTAAATTTTACCATTATTACATAGCCCTTATATTGGAGGATATTAATTCGATTAATTATTTTTGAAAAATAAAAAAAATATTATAATCAATAAAAATATATTTATTAATTGTTAGATAATAAGAACTCAATTTTTAGTAAATTCAATTTTATTTATCAAATTATTGTTCCCTTAAAAATTATTTTTTTGAAAATATTTTTGATAATAATTAAAACATTTATAAAATTTATTTTATATGATGATATTCTTTTTTTAGATTATAATATCATATTTATCTTAATATAACACCCAATAGACCATAGGATGATTTCAAATTTCTATTGGATTGTTTTTAACAATATTATAGATGATTTAGAGAAACATTGAATTAAATATGAGTTTTTAGGGAAATAACTCTAGGATAAGGGTTGGAACATGATTATTAATAACCATTCGAGCTGACTCTTTGTTTTAAAAGAAGAGTTTTTCCTGGTTTGATCATAGTTATTAAAACTTTGTGACTAACTATGAGAGCCTATACGGGGAATTTTGTTTTTACAGGGGGTTTCATGGTTTTAAAAAACCATGTAGAATATTCCAAGATACTGTCTCACATGAAGAAGTAGCCACAAATGGTTGGTTAATGGTACTTATAACCTTGTGGCATAAGCATTCACATAGTCAGATCCATAAAAATTTTGGTTTTTCCTAATTTCCAATTTTCATTCTTATTCCTAATCACCCCCGAATTACATTTTTTCTTGACTTAATTATTTTCCATAACTCAAGAGACTTATTCCTTCGGAATCATAGTTATATCTATTTTTCATTACGGATCACTTCATGTTATGTTACATTCATGAACTTGTTTTTCATTTTTATCAAAGATAATCGCTAAATCAGTACCCTTCTCATATTGTGGAACCCAAGGGTGCTTTGCATATATTATATAAGTAATTTGATATATGATTAATGGTTTATTAATAACCTGGAATATTGATGATCTGATATACTCATATTAGGTCTCTATTTTTTGATGGTAATTAGTTCGTCTCACTTTCAATAGGAGGATATATCTGTATCATGGGTATGTTATATAATTTTTTTATTTTAAATTCCTTTGGTATAATCATTTAATATAATATATATGTTATTAAAATTTATATTTTAATGACATTAAATTTTTCAATTGTTTTTTCTGTAAAAACAATTCCACCGCATTTGTTTTATACAATGATTGAATGTCGTTTTCGTTTTAAAAATGTGTTTTCATTAAAAAAATATAGAAAAATATACATTTTAAATGTTTTATAATATTTTGAGAGTGGATTTAAATACAATTTCTAGATACATATCATTTTTGATAACCATGTGTGTGTAAAGAATAGAAATGTCTATCTTTTTGTGTATAATACCACTTGAGTTATTTATTCGGTTTAGTTTTTAGTATTAAACTAAAGGATTAACTAGTTAGATCAAACTTGTTTATTGATAGGGAATTTATTTTTCTTTAAAAAATTTAAACCCATTGTTTAGAGGCCAACTGGTGTAATTATTCATTTATGATCACATTACCAGAGGGCATATTATTTCATGGTTATTTTCTCAAAATCATTAGCACCGTGAATTGGGAAATGATTATATTTCATAAATGAGTTTCATAAGGACCTATTATTGAATTTATTTATTATGATTTTATTCAGATAACTTATACTATTTATATTCTTATTATTAATATTAATAAATGGAATAATGAAAAAAAAATTACTATTTATAAATGGTTTTTATTTATGAAAATTATTGATAAAACTGTATTTGTATGAAATATATTTCTAATATATTCATGATTGTATAATTTTTATTGTTTCATGGGTGTAATCCTACTAGGTGTATTTCTCACACCATAATTTTTTCTTTTTGATGTAGTACATTTTTTTTATATATTTAGGTAAAGTGATGGTATTCATATAACATACAGTATTATCTTATTTTCTTTTACGTTATAATGGGATGGTTTGGAGGTGTCAGTTGGTCACATGGAAACTTGTTGGAATTTACCTGAAATATTTTTATTAATTGTCCGTTTTGATTGGATTTTATGCGTTTTGTTCAATTAATATCTTTTTTAGTGTTCTACAATATATTTTCGTATTTTTATATAATAGATTTGTTCCTATTGTCTTGTTTCTCCTTAGCATATTGTGAAATTATAGTTTTTGTGGCCTATCTAATTATAACAATACATGATTATTTTGAAATAATATTATATTAAATAACCACCCTAATATGTAATAACACTCCCTAGTTTTTTCATTTTCTTGGGTAGGTAGCAGTTTGGACCATCATGATTGGGCTAGAAGTTGTAGGAGTGTCCCTTGCCATCTCAGCAATGTGTTTAAAAAGGAGTTTCATTGGGAGGTTGATAATTTTTAATCAAGTATTTGACATCAAATTTGATATCATTTCAATAAATTGGATATTAATTTTATTTATGTGTACATATTTATTTTTAATGTGTTATTTTACTTTAGTAAAATTAATATTGCATTATATTTTCAATGTTTTATTGAATTTGACATGAAATCATGAATTCAGGCTGATTTTTTTGTAAATTTACCTAAAACATAATAGTAATTATCTTGTGTGTATTTTATAATGAATCCTTGAAAATATATATCAAATATGGGTGATGATATTGTGAGACAAGCTCCATAGGGAAAACCTCTAGTGGACCATTCAATTGTTGAATTTTTACTCTACAAAATTAAAACTTTGGATCAAAAAGTTTTTGAGGACCCATGATGTGTTGTTGATTATTTATTTATTTTCAATAATTAGTATCCACCAATATTATATGGTGATATAAGACCCATTGGATCTAAGTATTGGGTGGACCATAGTAATAAGATATTCAACATCTTGAACAATATTAAGGACTCTATGGATTTACTTTCTAGGTATATGCTTGATGGGTCAGGAAAGAGATGGTCAGACTTTAATTTGAATGTTATGTTGCAAGATGATTTTACCGTGAAATATTTCAGGAATATCATCAACCAACAGTTTTACCCTATGTTGTTACACATGTTGATTATATCATAGTTTCTAACCATTGTGTAACGGTATTATACCTTTCTTGAGTAGTTGACTCATTTTTCAATGTTTTTATATTTTTAACCATTGCTTGTCGCCTATGAGTACATAATGGATTGATGGATTAAGTTGGGTTTGAGGGATGATATTTGGACAATGATGGTTATCAGGTTCCTTATTACCTTTGTTTAGGTTGTCTTCAATTTATCTTTTTAGGAGTCATACATAAATGGAACGACTTCATTGGGTGGAGCTTCAGTTGGGGTAGGTTTTATCGAGGGTGTTTCTTTTTTCATGAAATTAAATCTCATGGTTGGTTAATTTTATTAAGGAAATACTTTATAGGATTCATTAGGATAAATGTAAGGTTAATTCAATAAATGCTGAAGGTGTCAAAATACTAATCCTAACTAAACAAAAACTCATAAGATAGGTCATCATTATATACTAATTGGGTATATGAGGTGTATTTGTGAATGGATGTACTAGATATGTATGGTAGGATCCAGTATCCCCAAGGGTTCAAATGATATTTATGAAAATTACAAGGGAGTTTTGTATTATCCAAAAGACAAGGGGGCATACATATTTCTACAAAATTTATAGTTGGAACTTGAATCTAGATGTATTTATGAAGTAGAATATGTTTCAGTGGAATATGAAGTAAGGCCAACTTCTAATAGTGTTTCTTTGTTAATTTCTACATATATGGTGCTTGATTTATTTGATATAGCTGTTACACATTAATTTATACAGTAAAATGTGGTTTTATAGTTAGTATTTCATTCAGAACATATGACATTATTATTATATCACTCCACACCATTGGTAATGTTATCTAAATAAGGTTTCGTGTAACTCGTGAGTTGGGTGATTATATATTCTTTCAAGATGGTATTAGAATTATTAGATAATGATATTGAAATCATAAACATTATATATATCATTAATTTGAGTATTGATGTTTTGGCCTATATAGACATTTATTGTTATTAGGATTAGTTTTAATGTGTTGGAGCCATCATTCATTTTCTTCAGGATGAATTTGACTATAAATTGGTAAGGCTTCGGCATGTTGTTACATATTATGGGAATATATCATGTATAATATACATGTTTTTTATTAATTTCATGAATTTTTTTTGGTTGTTTAATATTTTTTGTTGTGTGTGCATAACCCAAGGACATTCTAGTTGATTTTTATTATTGACCTACATAAAGAGATTTCATGTTTTCTAATGTCCTAGTCCCTGATATGAAGCCCATTAATATCTAACCCTTCCATGTGGAACCCACTAAATTGATGGAAAATAATGTCCCGCAAATGGCCCTAGAGGCTTTGGAATTTATTCTGCATAGTGTGTTACCCTGGAATTATATTTACACAATTTTTAAAAGGAATAATATATCATTTGACTTTGATGGGATTATATATAGTTAGTTAAGGTTACTATAATGAATAAAATAACTAATTTATACGGTTAATTATATCATTGATCCGCATAGACAAGTTTCTTAGTTTTCAATAATTGTCCCTTAGGCAGTGTAAATCATGTCACGAGTCTAAGAAGAGGATATACCTAAGACAATCATTTTGATCTGGAATTGGAATTTTCGGTTTCATGTAAATCCATTTTGTCTTAAAAATTCTCATAAAGTATTTATGTTGTTAGCGAACTAGATTTTTCATTTTTTATTAGAATAATTTTTTATGGTATTAATTTATGATATATTGGCGACCTCTAGGTTAGTTGATGAGAATTTGTACTATTTAGATATCATTTTAAGAACCTAAATAGAATATAATATAAATATAAATTTTTAAGAAAGTTTTTTTTTCAGGAAGTAAAAAATTAGGGGAATGTAATATCTTAGAGGGGTGTATCAATAGATCCTGATATGATATAGGTAGTTTTATCATAGGAGTATCCCAAAAATGTGTTATATATTATTAGATTTTTGATAATGGATGGATAATGTAAATGGTTTGTTTAATATTTCTCCAAACTCACATCACTGATGAAAGATTAAAACTGTAAGTTTGAAATTTTTGAGTGGAATGAAAAATTGAAGATATATTTTTAAGAACTAATGGTGAGGTTATCCTTAAAAATATTTTTGATTATTTCAGAACTGGGTCTATGATATGATTTTTTTTCTGATTTTTTTTACTTGTTTGGGATTTTTCATAATGTAATGGAATTAAGATGTTGTCGATAAATGATAATTATTATAAACTCATGATAATATATAACTTTCTCATAATCTTGAAACTTAAGTATTTTTTAATTATACAATAAAATTTAATTAATATTTCTTTCCATAGTAGTTTTAAATTTAGTTTGTCATAATAAAATGAAATATATTTTTACTTAAGACAAATCTGATCACGAGAAAGAGTTTCTAGGATGATTATATTAATACCTGTATTTTTATATTCCATGAACTCCAAAAAAAGGAAATATTATCAATGAAACCATGAGTGAAAAATATTCAATATGATCTATGATAGTGTTAGTTGATGAGTTATATATGATGATTCTTTACACTAATATGAACCTATGAGTGAAATAGTTTAATAGAAATGTGTACATGTCTTGGATGAGATCTAGTGCCACTTATTATGAGATTCATCATATTATAATGTTACAAACAACAACATACAAAAATTATATAAAATCATTCATTATGGGAAAACCAAGGGTGACTGCTATTGGTCTTCCTTTGGAGAAATATATGTCCATATCATATTAGTTGGCCACGATTCTCTTAGAAAAGATATGATGGAAAATAGAAATTTGTTATGAATTTTCATTCACCCTATCACTACCGAAGTGTATCATGAAGTGTAAAATAAATATTTGTGACATGGTATGAGGGGTTTTAATGAATATTTTCTATCATTGTGTCCCACTTTTCTACAAATTGTGGTATAAGAGTTCATAACTACTATTTTTTCAATGATTACCCATTACATCTTGTATGTTGGATGAGATTTACAAGTAGTTCGACATTATTTTTATTCTGACTCCTAGTATGAATGGGTTTGAATTGGGTGAACATTTATAGACATAATAAGTATTCTCAATTCTTACCTATTAATAGAAGAAGAATGTGGAATGAAACAGAGACTTTTATGTGTGAGGTATTGTGACAATTCATGGGGTTCAATTTGATATTTTTTACAATATCGATTTCTGGTTCAAGTGAAGAGTCTAAATTATTGTAATAGGTGATGTGTTTCTAATTGAAATAAATAACTAAATATCATCTAGACATAGGTGGATAGGTAGTGATATCAATATATTAGGTCCTGGAGATGTGATTTTAATGGAAAATATGAGGTTGGGTTGAAATTTCTTTTTATTGAAATAACTAGAATTATAACTTTATGTGCAGAATGTGATTAGTTGAGATAATTAAATTTTTCACCTCACTAATATATTAAAATAAAGGGAAAATAAAATTGAGAAAGAAAATTACGAACACAAGAAATCTTTAATTGTTATGATATAAATGATCCTACTCCACTCATCCCAAACCATCCTAGTGTATATAACCCACTATGGTATATCAGTTTAGAAGGAGACTAACAACTACTTATATCCTCCATTTTCACACAATGAGTTTCAACCAAATTTAATTATCTTTCAATGGTTCAGAATAAAATTCAAACATTCAAAGGAGAAGACCCAAAATTAATATTTATAGTGTCAAAACTAATTACTAGTTCATTTAAAACAATTTATGAGAAAACTAAAAATTTATTGAAGAAATCCAAACACATTATTTGACAGGTGTATAACAAACCGAGTTTTTAACAGGTTATGTCTTATTGAATTCTATATCATTGTTCTAGAAGAATCCTATCTTCTAAGGGGAAAAACTAAATCCAAAATCTAATAGGAGAAGTCCATTCCTTTTCTATCTATTGGGTTAATAGTGATCTAGTCTTATAAGTGGTATAATATACCCAGTATTTTAATAGGTCAGAACACAACTAAACATACCTTTTTTAGATGTTGTACAAGACTTGAAAGATTTAGTAAGTGAGATAATATAGTATAATCCCTTAAAAACATAGATAAGGAATAAAATAGTATATCTTGATTATTGTTTGTCAATGGGGTTGATGTTTTTGGATCAGGTAATTCTCAGACCATTCGAGATATTAAAACATTGAATCTAAGGAGAAATAATGATTACATCAATAAGAAGTTGAACAATGAAGAACCATGACATAGATAAAAACTATTCATAATGAAGAAGATAATGTAAATCCATGTCCCTATTTTTTAATTCATAATTAATTATTTTTATAAAGAAAATAACAATATCTATTTTATCTAGATTTTATTCCACTATACTAGTTGATAGATTCCATTGTTAAATCCTTCACATAGAAGTAACATTTAATTAGCTTCGATGAACCTTAAAAATAAAAACCATTATGAAACGATATTCTATTTTGAATAAAAAATAATTTATAAAACAATAAATATATCTATAAAATTGGATAATAAATTATTTGGAATACTCCCATATATTATGAGAGACAAAATCATCATATTCTAAATTCAAATCTGAACATCACTAATTATTTTTTTTCAGATAAATGATCCTTTTTTATATTTCATTAGTGAGAGATAATTAATATACAAATTCAACATGTCATTGAATTATATAAATATAGTTGTTAATAATTAATAATATTATTCTTAAAAAATTATCAAATAATATTCGATAGAAAATCTATATATTCCAATAAATTTGAATTTGAATATTTTAATTTCCCAAATTAATTATTGAATATAAATACACTCTTAATCTAAGTTAAGATCATTATATAAATATTAATTTGATCAAAAAATATGAATGGATTATATGAAATTAGCATCTAATTTTATAACGAATAAATCATATAAAATATTTAAAATTAACTTGTAGAACACTGAAATATTAAACATATGAAATCACTGATTCTTTTTACACGTCATAGAAATTTATGTAGAAACAAGTATAAAAACATAGGAAAATTCACATATGTTATTTTCACATAGCCTTTTCCATATATGAATCAAAATTTATCTATATATAAAAATGGATTTAACTGAAATTACATTGGTGATCATCACATATGCGAATTCAAATTAGAGAATTTATGAACTTGTTTCACGAATGAAAACTCACATAATAGATTTTCACTTTGTAGAAAATTTAATCACATAATAAATTCATTGCACATATTAGAATATCATTCTATCTCTTTATAACTTATGAGAACTTCATAGGTATCCAAATTCATATATGTTATTCTATAATTATGAATAATATACTGGCTAATTGAATTTCAGGCCTATACAAAGACAACTAAATGTCATAATTTTCATTTAGTGTAAATGAATTATTTTTAAATAATTTAATTTTATTTCCAAATAATAGACAATAAAATTAATTGGATCTTCTTATCCCATTATATCATCAACATATATAATAAATATATTCTGAAAATTAAGTATTTCAAACTGAAAATATGTCTTAAATTCATAACAAATTGTGAACATTATAGATATTGATTCAGAGTTATATTTCTTCAAAATAAATGTCGACAATTTATTTATATTTATAGAATTTTGAGAATTATAACAAAATTTAATCACTTGAATAGTTTCTGTAACCAATTTTAGAAAATTGGCTACAAGGTTCAAAAATCACTTATGGGAATATTGGTTTCCTTATATTGATTTTCAATTTGGATATGTGCGAAAAATACTTTTTCCATGTGATGAAATTAAAAATAAAATAATAATGATATATTTATATAAAAATGATGTATTTTTAAAAGGAATTTAATGTGAATCCTAAAGAACTTTTTTTGTTCAACGAAAATATTGTCTAAATTTAATTTATGTATAGAATAATTATAATCTTTTAAAATATATGAATAATTTATTAATGACACAAGATAAGTAGACAAAAGAAGAACTATATTAAATAATAATCATTGAAAATTATTTCTTTATCAATATATAATATAAAAAACATAAAATATAATAATTAAATAATATTTTTGCTAAATATAATAAAAAAAGAAATGTTATTGGTGTATTTATACATATAATTAATAATTATCTTTAGAAACTACATAAAATAATATTTAAATTTTTTAAAACTATAATCACTATATTTTATTATCTTCAAAACATGAAGTAGTTAATGGTCTCACTCAAAACTATCACCCTTTTCATTATTAAAAATAAATTTATAATTATAAAACATCTTCCCCAATTTTTAATTATCAAAAATATAATCTATCATTAAAAATCATTAATTAAATTTAACACGAAGTAATTAATTCACTTAAGATATAAATATACAAATGAAGAATAGTTTATTTTAAAAGTTTATTAAAAAACCATATTATAGAAGAATATATCAATAGGGAAATTTATAACCTTCAGGTTCAATATGAGGTGATGAATTTTATAAGTTGTTTCTAAAAACTAATTTGAAAACCTTAATGTAATGGCGCAGACCTCTCTGGCCCATTCCTTTGTCAAAAATAAGGTCAAGAAGTGTTCTGGAGGGTAAAATGGACTTTTCCACACTTTCTAGAATTTTGAAACTACACGTCGTGTAGTTTGAGTACACGCTGTGTACCGCCTTACCGGGTATACCCCATGTTGCAGACCGTGTCCTTGCTGTGTGGAATAATGAGTACACGTCGTGTGTCCAAACTACACGCCGTGTAGTCCTTCCCCGCGTATGCGTTACCCTCAAACCGTGTGTTGACTAGTCAATAGCTGCGGGGCCGTGTTGGAAGCCACGTGGAGACCGTGTGAAAGATACGAGTACACGCCATGCACCATAAAGTACATGTCGTGTACTTTTTCTTTTCATTCCTATAAAATGAGGGGTCCCCTCCTCCTTTCAACTCACCCCTCTCCTCTCCTCTCCTCTCCTCTCCTCTGAGCAGAGCTCTCTCAAGAGACTCGAAGGCTCCTTCTTCCATAACTTCTTCGTCCGAGCTCCGATTTACGATCGGTCGGCGGCCACGGGATCGTGACGACGAGGCGGAGCTTCCGAGACTTGGTCCGTTGTCTTTCCTTCAGCCCTTCCTTTCCGACTTCCAACCAAGGAGGTTTTGCTGGGACCCGACAGAAGTGACGGACGCCGACAGACATCTTCTAAAGTTGATCTGGGGGAGTGTTGTGACCAGAACCTGTTGATGTAGGGATCTTACCTTCGTCTCTCTAATTTGTGCATCATGCGGGGGGGGGGGGGTGTTCTATTGTTTATGTGAAACACTTTTGAACGGGTTTAATAAACATAGTAACTGGCTTATATAACGGGGATGGGAAGTTTGTGATTACTGTTACTTTACCTTTTATATCCTGTAATATTATATTGTGAATTGAATGAGCTTCTACCTATGGAAAATCACGGTCGTTGGGGGCCTTTGCTTACACAATTAAATGTTGCCCTCTCCTTCTGGATTTTCTTATGGATGGAACTTTGTGGAATGTGGGAATTTGATAATCACATAAAGTTGGATGTTTATATGAAAATCTGGAACCCTTGTGTGATCACCCCAGTTGAACCAAAATGGAATAATGAACATGTGGGTGTTGGATTGGTTACGTGGCTTGTTATGGGGGTGTTTTGTGGGTTGTTGTGGTTTGGGTGGGCAGCAGGGCTGCAATAAATGGTATTAAAGGGATAATGATGTATGGTGTGGTTATGGTGGTTGGAAGTGGGGTTGCAGGGATGAGTTTAAATGTGAATGGACTACGGGTTGCGTTTAAAAATTAATGTGGAATAGTTAATGAATGATGGGTCTTGGTAATGAAATGGAAATAATAATCAATGGACTGGTCGGTTAATAAGAAGGAACTTGCTATGTTGCTATGTTTTCCCTAACTTGCTTTGTGGATGGCAGGGATATGCTTACGAATGATCATTGTGGTTTGTGGTGTATAGTTTCCCAGTAGTTAAGGAACTAAATAATCTAATTTTTGTTGAGATGTGAAAACCTAAATTGGGTTGGGGTTGGTTGTTGTATGCATGGTTCGTGGTAGCAGTGCTGAGGCACATGCTCAGTTTCTCTATTTAGAAGCCATAGGTTGGGTTGAGTGGTTGCTATATATATAAATATATATATATCTGTATATTTTGTGTTATATCGCAACGCACCCATGTTGATAACTTAGTGTCGAACACTCCTATTTCATGGGAGAGGGTGTTTTCCCATAGTTACTAGCTCCTTCCTGCTCCTTCTCCCCTTAGGCTGTGATCGCTTGAGGGGACCTTACAACCAAGACTCTTTGGGTAGGATTCTATTGGGGTGGTTAGGCCCAAGACTCTTTGGGAAAACTTATAGGGTGTGATGTCTTGAGGCGAACTAACACCTAAGACTCTTCAGGTAGGATTCGATTTCAGGCCCAGGTGTCTTCGGGAAAGATTTCTGTTACTATTACTATTCCCATGAATCTTTGGGATGAGGCTCAGGTGTCTTCGGGCAGGGATGTGGTTGTGGTTGTGAGGCCTAGGTGTGTGCAGGTGGGATGTGTGGTTGTGAGGCCTAGGTGTGTGCGGGCGGGATGCGTGGTGATGAGGCCCAGGTGTGTGAGGGCGGGATACGTGGTTGTGAGGCCCAGGTGTGTGCGGGCGGGGAAAGTGTGGCAGTGATAGGACGTTAATCTAACTAATGGGAAATGGTGTGGGGTACCCAATACATGTTCTTATACTACTACTACCTGTTGTGATTGTGTTTTGTTGAGTGTGGCTGGTAAGGTTGGTTGGATAGTTTTCCTTGTTAGGTTTCTTTTGTTGTTCTCACGGGACATTAGGATGTCTCTCCACTTGTGCACGAGAGCTTTAGGTTTCCCTACTGAGTATACTTGTATTCTCACCCTACGTTTACATTCAGGTTTCCAAGAGGACTACCAGGGCCGTGCGGGACCCTACTAGTCGGACAGTTGGAGTTTTTGCTGTTTTTGTACCTTTGTTTTTCGTTTGGTATTGTACATTGAGCTTTCTTGTACTTGTACCTTGTTATAAAATTGGTTAAACATGCATGTGGGCTTGGTTTGGGGTTATTTCTATACACTTGTTCTTTTTCCATTTTGGTGGTTGACTTGTCCTATTTCCCGATCATTAGAAATAAAAAGGGTAATGCCTCCCATACTTGTGAAAAACGCATACCCTTGGTGCTAGTCACCACCCCGGGGCCTATTGGAGGCGGGACTCGGGGGTCATTATCTCCCTTTCACCATTGCCAGCTCAGGAGGGGCATCTTTGGTGGGAGGGGGTCGTGACAGAATGGTATCAGAGGTGATGGTTTTGAGATAGGATGGAGTCTGGAGTTAGCCACAGTGAGGAATGCATGGGATGGTAGGGAAACAGTGTTGGTTAACCTTGGTGCGTGTGATTGGCCAGAGAAGACCGGCCAGGACATGGGATTTTAGGGCCCCTGTGATCCGATGCAAGGACTCTGAGCCTACCAAACGACCATGTGAGACTACATTTATTGCATGGTAGAGACCCTAGGGAAGGTACATGCATCATCATGATTGTGTTTTACTTGATTTTGGTGTTCTGGGAAAGAATTGAAATACAATGATGATTAAAACTTTGAGAAATTTCCTTACTACTCGGGCTTAGGTGATCCTTTTTTACCATACAGCTATGGAACCTAGACATCGTCCCCGGGTGGCTTAGACAGCCGAGGCCCAGCAGATCCAGGCGGTCGATCAGTTGAGGATTGACTGTGAGGAGGAAGATAGCCAGTGGCAGAAGAATCTCTGTTCCTTCCAGCGGCAGAACCTCAAGATGTACGAGGGTAGTACTTCGGATACGGAGACGGAGGGGTGGCTTGAGGAGCTAGGGATTGCTTTTACCATGATCCGTGCTTCGAGGGAGTACTGGGTTCCCCTAGCAGTCAGTCAGCTGAGAGGTGTGGCGCGGTAGTGGTGGACACTCTACCTCGGAGAGAGGATAGAGGCAGAGGTTCTGTGGGCTGACTTTGAGAAGGAATTCTGAGAAGAATTCCTTTCTTCTATGATCAAGGCGGAGAAGCGGTAGCTGTTACTCTCCCTTCAGCAGGGGAGTATGTCGGTACGAGAGCTGGGGATCAAGTTCAAGGATCTCCTGCGCTTTGCTCCGGATCTCTATCCGAATGAGGAGTCTCGGGTGAGACGTTTGGAGGAGGCGCTTCGTCCTTCGCTCTAGTATGCTGTCACCCCCCTTCACCCTTCCGACGTACTTGGTGGCGCAAAAGAAGGTAGAGGTCATAGAGAGGATGCACTCGCTGGGAGGTGCACCACGTGTGGTGTTTCAGCCAGGTTCGTCGAAGGGGAAGGCAGTCAGCAGCAGGTCTCCAGCGACAGGACCTTCCAGGTTCAGGTCAGTGGGGAGCAGGCCCCAGCAGTTCCAGTTCAGATCTTCGGGTCCTCGTCCCTTTTCCACGATCCCAGGACCGAGTTGTTTTCCTTGTGGAGGTTTCGGGCACGTTCGGAGTCGGTGCCCGACCCGAGCTCCGTACAGTGGAGGTGGGCAGGTTCAGCGCCCACCGCCGTAGCACCAGTTGCCAGCGAGGCCCTTCCAGTGGCAGCAGGACAACGCTCTTCTGAGGGCAGACTTTGCGGGAGGAGGCCGAACTCAGGGTGCTCCTCAGGGACCTCGACCAGGGCGTGGTCGGGAAAGTGGATGACATCAGAGAGGCAGAGGAGCTGGGCGTGGATATTTGCACGCAGCAGAGTTGGCAGCTTCAGTAGGACCATAGGTGTTGCGAGGTATGATTTTTTTGTTCAGCACTCTTGTTTCTGCTTTGTTCGATTCGGGAGCTTCGCACTCCTTTGTTACACCTGGTCTAGCCCATGATTTGGGACTAGACGTAGAGAGACCTTCCGTACCATTGGTGCTGAGAACACCAGTTGGAGGCCAGACCAGCGTATCTTTTGTTTTCTGGGGATGTGGGCTGACGTTGGGACCACATCGATCTAGAGGGGACCTTCTTCTGTTACAGATGCATCCATACGATGTCATCCTATGCATCAACTGGTTGTTTTCTATTAGTTCCGTTATCAACTGCTTCCGAAGAAGAGTTGTGTTCTCCGATGTGGATGGGCAACGTGTATCTTTTGTTGGCGAGAGGAGCTATCAGGCAGGAAGCCGGCGTGCGGAGCCTCTCCTTTCCTTGTTGGGCCGGTTATCAGTGGTTCCAGCCGATATAGAGACGATGGATGTCCCGGAAGTTGTTGGGGAGTTCCTCGATGTTTTTCCTGAGGAGGTTGTGACTCTACCCCCCCTGACGTGACGTTGAGTTCGAGATAGACTTACAACATGGTGCCTATCTGATTTCGATGGCCCCTTATCGGATGGAACCTTCGGAGTTGTGGGAGTTTCGGATTCAAATTGATGATATGATGGAGAAGGGTTTTGTTCGACCCAACATGTCGCCATGGGGTGCTCCAGTTTTGTTCGTGAAGAAAGAAGATGGTGGTCTCAGGCTATGCATAGTCTACCAAAGGCTGAACCAGGTAACAGTCGAGAACCGTTACCCCCTTCCAAGGATAGATGATCTCTTCGACCAGTTGAGGGGAGTAGGTTGGTTTTCTAAGACTGATCTACAATCTGGATATCATCAGCTGAGGGTGAAGGACAGTGACATCTCATAGACGGCTTTCAGGTGCTGGTATGGGCACTTCGAGATTGTAGTGATGCCGTTTGGAGTAACGAATGCACCAGCTGTGTTCATGGGACTTATGAACTTTGTCTTTCGAGAGTTTTGGGACCGGTTCATCATTGTGTTTATTTATGACATCCTGATCTACTCAAGATAAGAGGAGGAGCATGTTGAACATCTCAGGGAAGTCTTGGTGGTCCTTCAACACCACCATCTTTATGGGAAATTGTCTTAGTGTAAGTTTTTGACACAAGAAGTACACTTCCTTGGGCACTTGGTGTATCATCATGGAGTGTTGGTGGACCCTTTGAAGGTGGAAGTAGTTGTTTCTTGGGCAGAACCCAGGAGCATGGCAGAAGTTCGTAGTTTCCTGGGGTTAGCAGGTTACTATTGGAGGTTCGTTTCGGACTTCTATCGAGTTGCTGCTCCATTGACAACATTGACTAGGAAGAACCAGGTCTTCTTATGGAGCGAGTAGTGCTAGAAAGCTTTTGACTACCTGAATGAGAAGTTGGTCAGTGCTCCTGTATTCAGGTTGACAGAGGAAGGGTTGTTGTATGAGGTGTTTTGTGATGCTTCTGGCCTTGGTATGGGGTGCGTGATGATGCAGAAGAAGGGTGTGATCTGTTATGGGTCTAGGCAGTTGCGCCCTCACGAGCGTAACTATGCCACCCATGACCTGGAGCTTGCAGCAGTAGTGTTTTCATTGAAGTTTTGGTGACATTACCTCTTTGGGGAGCGCTTTGTGGTCTTCTCAGATCACAAGAGCCTGCGTTCTATCTTCTACCAGCGTGACCTGAACTTACGGCAGCGGAGATGGGTCGAGTTTCTCCATGACTATGACTTTGAGATCTCTTACACTAAAGGTAAGGGAAACATTGTAGCTGATGCCCTAAGAAGGAAGTCACATCAGGAAGTGGTTTGGGAATCTGCTGATGCTTGGTAGGCGATGGGAGAGTTGGTTGCCCTGCACTTAGATGGAAGGGAAGAAGGTGTTAGAGGCTGTTTGTTCCAGATGATGGTGCCATCCTCCTTGTCGCAGCAGGTGGAAGAGTCTTAGTGGGGGGACTCTAAGGAATAGTTGATGCGGGATTGTGTCGATCAGGAGAATGCTCCAGAGGGATAGTCATAGGACATCCGACATCAGATGCTTTTCCATGGAAGGTTTTTTGTCCCAGAGGCGATGCGTGAGGGTGTTCTCCATGAGTTCCATAGCTCAGCCTTGGCGGTACATCCATGAGTTTAAAAAATGTATCGAGGCCTGAGGGATCAGTTTTGGTGGCCCGGGGTGAAACGGGCAGTGGCGGAGTTTGTGGCTTAGTGCGTAGTGTGTTAGCATGTGAAGGTTGAACACCGTGTTCTTGGTGGTTTGTTGCATCCTTTAGATGTCCCCAAGTGGAAGTGGGATGAAATCTCAAGGGACTTCGTCACAGTACTACCCAGAGCTCAGGGTGGTTATGATGCTATCTGGGTAGTGGTGGATCGTCTGACGAAATCATCTCACTTCTTAGCAATCAAGGAGTCGGGCCCGGTGAGTACCTTAGCATAGAGGTAAGTAGACAAGGTGGTGCGTTTTCATGGAGTTCTGAAGACTATCATCTCAGACCCGGATGCTCGGTTTACCTCATGAGTCTGGAGGGGGTTACAACATGCTTTTGGCACCCAGATACACCTTAGCACTACTTTCCACCCCCAGACCGACGGGCAGACAGAGTAGACTATCCAGACGCTGGAGGACATGCTGCGAGCATGCATTCTAGATTTCGGAGGATCATGGGTACGACACTTGCCTTTAGTATAGTTTTCCTACAACAACAGCTTCCACTCTACTATTGGCATTGCATCATTTGAGGCTTTTTATGTAATGCCATGTCATTCACCCATTTGTTGGGCAGAGGTTGGTGAGACGGGTGATCTTGGACCATAGGTTGTGCCGAGCACCATGGAGAAAGTCCAGCTTTTACGTGAGAGGATGAAGGAGGCTCAGGACCGACGGAAGTCTTATGTTGATCGTTGGAGGAGACCCTTGGAGTTCGATGGGGGAAATCATGTGTTCTTGAAGGTTTCCCCTCGATGGGGGCAGCAGAGGTTTGGGAAAGGGAGCAAGCTCTCACCAAGGTTCATCGGACCTTTTGAGGTGCTGAGGCGAGTCTGCAAGGTGGCATATCAGCTGGCCCTGCCACCTCAGATGGAGAAAGTCCAAGACGTCTTCCACATCTCCCAGATCCGTCGGTACTTACACAATGACTCTCACGTTATCGACTGGGGAGAGTTAGATATGGGAGAGGACGCGACCTTCGAGGAATGACCAGTCAAAATCGAGGATCGTAAAGAGAAGGTGCTCCATGGACGAACCATTCCCTTGGTTCGTGTGTTGTGGAGACATGGCGGTCTCGAGGAGAGCACTTGGGAGTGGGAGACCCAGATGCACGCTCAGTACCCGGAGTTGTTTTGACTTGTGTTTTTCCCTTGTTCTTCTGAGCTTTGTGTTGATATTGTACTCTGTACCTTTGATATATGGAATTCTTTGCTTGTCAGTTGTGAGACCTTTTGTTTATTTGTTTCCTGGTAATGTGTAACATGTCCGGATGTGTGGGAAAGGGAAAAACTAACCCTTAATCGAGACACATTAATGTGGATGCGATTGAACCCGTGCGAGCGAGTCAGTGCCGCCTAAAGCGGATAATATCTCGACATAGGTGAAGGAATTTCCCAAACCCAAATGTTCGGGCAGTGTGTTGCTTGTGTGGTGTTGGGGTTAGTGCGAGTTGAAAAACAAATCCTAATGTATGAAAGTGGTAAGACCCAATTCTTAATCGAGACGGATTAATAAGTATGCGATTAAACCCGTGCAGGTGAGTCAGTGCCGCCTAAAGCGGATAATATCTCGACATAGGAGAAGGAATTCCTAAGACATATGATTAGGGTTGTTGGTTGGGTTCCTATTATAACGAGAACCCTAAGAGGTATCTTGTTGGGTTCCTCTGGGTTGGTTTTTGAATTCTTGAGGATGAGAGTGTTTTAAGAGGTATCTGATGTAATGTCCCGGACCTCTCCAGCCCATTACTTTGTCAAAAATAAGGTCAAGAAGTGTTCTGGAGGGTAAAATGGACTTTTCCACACTTTCCATAATTTTGAAACTACACGTCGTGTAGTTTGAGTACACGCCATGTACCCGCTTCTCAGGTATACCCCGTGTTGCAGACCGTGTCCTTGCTGTGTGGAATAATGAGTACACTTCGTGTGTCCAAACTACACGTCGTGTAGTACTTCCCAGTGTATGCGTTACCCTCAAACTGTGTGTTGACCAGTCAACGACCACGTGGCCGTGTTAGAAGCCGCGTGGAGATCGTGTGAAAGAACCGAGTACATGTCGTGTACCATAAAGTACACGCAGTGTAATTTTTATTTTCACGCCTATAAAAGGAGGGGTATCCTCCTCCTTTTAACTCACCACTCACCTCTCCTCTCCTCTCCTCTGAGAAGAGCTCTCTCAGGAGACTCGAAGGCTCTTTCTTCCATAACTTCTTCGTCCGAGCTCCGATTTACGATCCATCGGCGGCCACGAGATCGTAACGACGAGGCGGAGCTTCTGAGCTTGGGTCCATTGTCTTTAAATTGGCCCTTCCATTCCGACATCCACCCGAGGAGGTTTTTCCGGGACCCGACAGAAGTGACGGACGCCGACAGACGTCTTCTAAAGTTGATCTGGGGGAGTGTTGTGACCAAAACCTATTGAGGTAGGGATCTTACTTTCGTCTCTCTGATTTGTGCATCATGCGGTGTGGGTGTTCTATTGATTATGTGAAACACTTTTGAACCGGTTTTATAAAGATAATAACTGGCTTATATAACTGGGATGTGAAGTTTGTGATTGCTTTTACTTTACCTTTTATATCTTGTAATATTATGTTGTGAATTGAATGAGCTTCTGCCTATGGAAAATCACGGTCGTTGGGGGCCTTTGCTTATGCAATTAAATGTTGCCCTCTCCTTCTGGATTTTCTTATGGATGGAACTTTGTGGATTGGGGAAATTGGATAATCACGTAAAGTTTCCTGTTTAAATGAAAATCTCGAACCCTTGTGTGATCACCCCAGTTGAACCAAAATGGAATAATGAACAATTGGGTGTTGGATTGGTTACATGGCATGTGATGGGGGTGTTTTGTGGGCTGTTGTGGTTTGGGTGGGTAGCGGGGCTGAAATAAATGGTATTAAAGGGATAATGATGTATGGTGTGGTTATGGTGGTTGGCAGCGGGACTGTAAGGATGAGTTTAAATGTGAACGGTCTATGGGTTGCGATTAATAATTAATGTGGAAGAGTTAATGAATGATGGGGCTTGGTAATGAAATGGAAATAATAATCAATGGGTTGGTTGGTTAATAAGAAGGAACTTTATGTGTTGCTGTGTTTTTCCTAATTTTCTTTGTGGATGGCATGGATATGCTTACGAACGATCGTTGTGGTTGGTTGTGGATAGTTCCCCAGTAGTTAAGGAACTAAATAAGCTAATTTCTGTTGAGATGTGAAAACCTAAATGGGGATGGGGTTGGCTGTTGTATGCATGCTTTGTTGTAGCAGCACCGAGGAACGTGCTCAGTTTCTCTGTTTATAAGTCATAGGATGTGTTGAGTGGTTTATATATATATATATATATGTATCTTTTGTGTTATATCGCACCACACCCATGTTGAGCACTTAGTGCCGAACACTCCAATTTCATGGGAGAGGGTGTTTTCCATAGTTACTAGCTCCTTCCTGCTCCTTCTCCCCTAGGCTGTGATTGTTTGAGGCGACCTTACACCCAAGACTCTTCGGGTAGGTTTTGATTGGGGTGGTTAGGCCAAAGACTCTTCGGGAAGACTTATAGGATGTGATGTCTTGAGGCGACCTTACACCTAAGACTCTTCAGGTAGGTTTCAATTCCAGGCCCAGGTGTCTTCGGGCGAGAGTTCTGTTACTATTACTATTCCCAAGAATCTTCGGGATGAGGCCCAGGTGTCTTCGGGCAGGGATGTGGTTGTGGTTGTGAGGCCCAGGTGTGTGCGGGCGGGATGGGTGGTTGTGAGGACCAGGTGTGTGCGGGTGGGATGCGTGGTTGTGAGGCCTAGGTGTGTGCGGGCGGGATCCGTGGTTGTGAGGCCCAAGTGTGTGCGGGCGGGGAATGTGTGGCAGTGACAGGACGTTCAGCTAACTAATGGGAAATGGTTCGGGGTACCCAATACTTGTTCTTATACTACTACTACTACCTGCTATGATTATGTTTTGGTGAGTGTGGCTATTAAGGTTGGTTGGATAGTTTTCCTTGTTAGGTTTCTTCTGTTGTTCTCACGGGACATTAGGATGTCACCCCACTTGTGCACGAGAGCTTTAGGTTTCCCTACTGAGTATACTTGTATTCTCACCCTACGTTTACTTTCATGTTTCCAGGAGGACTACCAGGGTCGTGCGGGACCCTACTAGTCAGACAGTTGGAGTTGTTTCTATTGTTGTTCCTTTTTTTCTTTTGGTATTGTACTTTGAGCTTTGTTGTACTTGTACCTTGTTATAAAATTGTTTAAACATGCATGTGGGCTTGGTTTGGGGTTATTTCTATACACTTGTTCTTTTTCCTTTTTAGTGGTTGACTTGTCCTATTTCCCGATCTTTAAAAATAAAAAGGGTAATGCCTCCCATACTTGTGAAAAACTCATACCATTGGTGCTAGTAGCCACCCCGGGGCCTACTGGATGCGAGACTCGAGGTTCATTATCTCCCTTTAACCATTACCAGCTCAGGAGGGGCATCTTTGGTGGAAGGGGGTCGTGACACTTAATAAAAAAAACTTTCATAAAAAAAGATAAATAAAATTTACATCAAATTGCATGTATAAGAATTATTAATATAGTAATATAATTAAAATATGTACTTAAATAATAATTTATCTTCAGTAAATACATATTCCAGATTATGACAGATTTTATGAAAACATGAAATTTCAACATTTTAAAATATCTTGATCAAAATCCAGCAAAATTTAAGGATCAACTATGATTACCCATGTGTATAATGGAATAAATTTTTTTATATAAGATAAGATTAATGTTGTTTCATCACACTCAATTGGTCATGAAAATATATATGTAAACATATTTTAAAAATTTTAATGATAATTCTTATACTTATTTAGAAATTGATTTGACAAATTGAAGGCATCACATGTTAGGCATGCATAACTAATTATATCTAAAACAACACTAATCATTGGAATGTACAGACAAAAAAAATGACAACATATTTCAATATTATTAAAATTTAATACCTTTCTATTGAAAATTAATGAATCGGAATAAGGCTTTCCCCCATTCATTAGTTTATTTTATATTTCAATTAAAATGAGTAAAATTTCACTAAAATAATCACTACTACAATTCTATTTTAATCATATTATTTAAAATATATTTTATAGTAACATATTACAAATTTTCAAATCAAATTTAAAATCATAAGTAACACCACTAAACTAATTAGTTAATGAACTAGAATTTTGTCATTAGAAATTCCTGTGTTATACTTATATCATATACTATAAATCATAAAACATCACATAAATAAACCAAAAATAAATGATTCACATAAATTAAGAATGAGATATTAGTTAGTAATAATAATTCCATATATTCTATCTATAAAAAATTGATAATAATAAAATATGAATTAGATACTTTTGATCAGATCAAACGACTAGAAATACAATAATCACAAATAATGATTCAGAAATAAATAATATAATAAAAATTAAATAATAATTTTTAATATGAATGCATATATATAATGTTATGTGAAAATAGAATTGAATGGAGGATGAGTGAAATAATTGGTATTTATAGAAATTAAAGAAAAATATATCGTTCGAAGAGTAACATAACCATTGGAATAGTAATATGACTATTAATAAAAGTAATCTAGTTGATAGATTAGTAACCTCACCTATGGAAGTATAAATAAAATGAATGTATTTTATAAATGATAATATTTTATAATTATATCATGTTATAGGTAAATAAACATTTTAAAAATGATATATTATGGATATTTATATTACCTAAACAATGTTTATTTACCATTGGATAATTAATATAATTATTCAAAATGAAATTTATTTTCAAAAAGTAAATTCATTAATTAATAGTTTATTTTTTTATAATTATAATATAATTTTATGATACATTTAATAATGCTTCCAATTTTATAAAATTAGTTATAAATTTAAAATTGGTATCTTTCAAGAAAAAGTTGATTATAAATAAAAATTGTATTTATCATATTTTGAAAATTATTTTCTGAAAATAGAGACCATTTTCCAATAGGATTATGTTTTTGGATTTTTTTACAATAGTTTATTTTTGGGTGAATATTGAAATAATGTAAATTATAAATTAAGATAAATACATGAATTTTTGAGTAATAGAAAACATAAGGATGATAAATAGACCTATTGGTTAGAAATATCCAAAACCATTTACTATTTTAATTCATAGTTATAATAATTATTTGATAGTCTTGGAAAAAACAATGAACTAATGAATATAATAATCAACAATACCCCTTGTACCCTATAAATACCGCCCCTAACCTCTTATTATCTTCATACCTTCTAGAGTTGGATCATTTATGAATTCTACTCAAGTCCACTTCTAATCCTCTTCCCCATATATAGGAGCTTCGTGTCTCAAAAAAATGTTGAACCCTAGTTCTTTAAGGAGGTTCTCATGGTGACAACATTAATGAGATAAAATCCTCATGCTTTCTTTTTTAACCTATATATGTATTATGCCATATCCTCACATCCCCTATTTTAAGAGGAAGAATACTGAAAATATTATATATATATATGAAAAATTATTTTTAATGGAATCTCTATCATCATTTATCTTCCATTCTCTTTTTATTCTAAAAATGATAACATCATCCCTGGTGTGTTGATGCACCACCTACATGGACAATGATTTTTCATTTTCCATTACGACCTTCAACAATGTTATAAAACAATTATTTTAATTAAAATAGATTAAAAATATAAAATATTTTTTAATGATTTTTAACAATATTATATAAATAATATTAAATAAAATTAAACTAGTTTGTGATGATCATAAAAACCTTTTAAATAAAATAAACATTTTTCATTAATTATTTAATTAATTAATCATCGTAAAAAATGATATATATATATATATATATAAGACAATTTAAAATTATTTGAGATCATTGACAACATATAATTCAATTTTGGATAATTATTCTCACTTTACATGAACATATATACATTTATATAAGTGAACCGATCATGAAAACCAAGAAAAAGAATGCTCCCAGAATGATGAAATTGAAATCTTGAAATCCTAAAAATATCCTTAAATTAAAAAAACTACACGTTTTCAATGGATTTTTAAGGGTAATTTACATGTTATATTTTTCATTTTGTTGTGTACTTTTCATTTCAGTTTTCCATGTGGTTTGTTTGGGTTTTTATTTGACTAGAATGGATGATAGAGGGAAGTACATGGTTGGAGCATGGTTTTCCCTAACCCTTTTCCCTAGCCCAATAAACCATGAAACACTGGATAGCAGGGATTTACACATTCTTCGAATATTATTTCAAACCATGAACCCCCTAGAAGAGGCATACTATTTGGCTCATGATTTGGGGGATCCTTGTCGCGCGAGCATCATACTGTGCTTACGAGATTTTAATCCCCCAAACCATTTTAATTTTTTTGAACCCCCTTCTAATACCCTCTAACATCCAAGATATACATAAAATTGATTTCACTAAATTAAAGAGACTTATGGAGGGATTCTAAGGTTGTCAATCTTTTTTCTTAGTGATTCAATTCCTGGTTGGCAGATCTAGATCTCTTCAGTTACATGATTTCTTCCCGGTTGATTTCCTATATCTTTACTATAATTTTACTATTTTTTCATGGAGTTTTCTCCACCGTTTTTAGGGATATAATTATATAAATGAGATATCATGAATTTTTCAATCGTGTATTAAGTTTTAATATCACTATCCCATTCTATATTGTTATTCTATAGAAATTGGAGACTTCTGTTGAGTGAACGTTCATTAAAAAATTGAGGTTGGGGTCTATAATTGAAATCCCAAATTCATGGTTTCAATTATAAGTCTATAAATGTAAAATATCTATTAGGGATTTATAAATTGAAGAAATTTTTTAATTAATTAATATGGAAGATTAATTAATTAATGAAATGAGTATTTTGTGAATTCTTGGAGTTATAGATATAGATAACTAATTTGAGAATTAATTATGATAAATTTAGTTTTTTTAATTAAGATAATTAATTTTATAATTCAATATATGATATTGAGTATGTTGAGTTGAGATAATTAATTACTGAACTGATTGTGAGATATTGAGACATGAGAATTTAAATAATTAATTGTCGAATTAATTATGGGATCTTGAATTAGGGTATGAGGATTAATTAATGGGTGATTTATTTATGGTATTGATGTCCTTAATTAATTTTTAAATTAATTATGGTGAATTATGTGATAAAATATTAGATAAATTAGTAATGATAATGGGAAGACTAATTAATTATTGAATTAATTAATGGGATGAAGTGAATATCCAATTGTGGAAACTTAATAATTAATTTCTTAATTAATTAATATGTTATTGTGATTTTATGTATTATTAAATGTTGAATGGTAACATGGAAATTCATTTAAATATTATTAATGGTAAACTGCCCATTTCATTATGTATTATTAAATGGTGAATGGTAAAATAGACATTCAACCTAGTATTAGGGAAGGTAAATGGGTCATTCAATTGTGTATTATTAAATGGTGAATGGTAACATAAAAATTTGGAAATTAATTATTAATGGTAAAATGTTCATTCAATTATGTATGTTTAAATGGTAAATGTTAAAATGGAAATTTGGACAACTATTTTGAATGGAAACCTTCTCATTCAATTATGTTTTATTAAATGGAGAATGGAATCATGGTGATTCATTTCTAAAAATAATAATGGTAACATCTTCCTTAAATAGTGTAATGGTGAATGGTTACATGAAAATTCGTTCAAGTAAATTAGAATGGTTACATGGTTATTCAATTTAGAAATGGTGAATGGTAACATGGTTATAAACTAATGAAAATAAAAAATGTGTATAATTTCATTCAATTTTTGAAATGTTTAATGTAAACATGGATATTCTTCCAAGTAAATTAGATTTGGTAACATGGTCATTCAATTTTTATATGGAGAATAGTGACAAGGTCATTCACATTTGAATATAAGAATGGAAACCTGTTCATTTAATTATACAATGGTGAATGGTAACATGGTAATTTATCCAATTAAATTATAATGAAATTATTTACATTCACATATGATATCCCTTGCTGATAGTTTAGAATATGGCTGGGTTGAAGCCAGTTTTGTTGTTTGGGTGTCCTCAGGAACTTATGGGTCAATTATATTAAATAAAGATTAATTTATAGTTGGATAACTATTTACTTATTCAATGAAACTTTTTTATTTATATATATCTATTAACTATTTTTTAACATAATATTGTTTTATACCCAATTGATGATGGACTTCGGAATTAAACTCACAGACTAATTGGGATTCGTGATCAGTACCCAAACAGACATCTTGTTTGTAGGATAAGTTAAAGGAAATGTCCATGTTCTACATTACTGATATGGTGATGGTTCATGGATAGGGGGAATATTTGTGGCTCAAGATCCACTTGGTAGTCTTTAGTGTCTGTACATTGAGTTTTACTTTGACACTAGAAACATATTTGTGTTAGGTTACATCAACTATTTAGTGTTTATGTTTTATTTCCAGTTTTGGTTATCTTGTTATACTGGTAGGGTTTTGGAAATGTTATCATTTATTTATTTTTTCTAATTGATGTTTCACTCTAACAAATCTTGTATTTTCTCCCCATAAATGAAATTAGACCCTTTCTACTAGTCTGCATCCTCTAGAATAAAGGTAGGAACGCTTGAGGTCACATAGTAGACCAACACGGGGCACCGATGTGTGGTACCTAGGATGAGACAATACAATTTGGTATCGGAGGATAGTATTCATTCAGTTTTATAATGTATTACTATTTTGGAATGGTATATTGGATAATTGGAAGATTCAGTTTATCTTTATGAACTCAGGAATGGGAGTAGCTTTCCAATGTACATAGGAAAACCCAAGTACCCATAGTGTGATTTCAGTTATTGTTGTTTTCTATTACCATTTGAATATTATTTCACCTTGGGTGACACAATTGTTGTGTGATGTGATAATTGTTGTTGAAAGGTTTTTATATTTGACTCAAGTTACAATATGGTATGCTATTTGAGTTTTCAAGATTAATTCTAGGCATTCAGGATAATTTTGTGACCTTCATCATATTAGGTAGGCATGTGAAAACTGTTTATCAGTAAGTTGTTGAACATGAGTTGTTTTTTGTTTCTTGGGATGTTTAGAAAAAAATGGATTCTAAAAAGAAATTTAAAAAGATTATAAAATTTTTCATGAGGAGAATAAATGGTTGTTTACATGGGGAACATGAATAATGAGAATTTCATTTCCCTTGTAAACCCGAACCTAGATGTAGGATGTTTAAGGGTAGTGATGGTGCCTCGTTTTTAACCATGTGGCATGGTTTTGTGGAAAATAAATTCTGTGTATTTTTTACTTTTTTACCTTAAAAAACATTTTTGAGTTATCTTATGTTTCCTAATACAAGTTTTTGGAATTATAGAGGTTATACCCCTATGATGATGCCTATTGAGAGGGTGACCAAATGACATGTCTATGGATGATCCTATAGTGGTGGGATTCGAGGCACCAATTGTGCTGGGTGAGGAAGCATATGAGGATTTTAGAGATAACCACAATTGATTTATTTAGATTATGGATTGATACCCCGGGTGGGTTGTAAATAGAATTTATAACATGATGAGTGAGTTCCAGTTTTATCACCCACTGAAATTTACTATAGAGGGTGTACATAAAAGTTTCGAGATTTTTATTGAGTCTATCTAGAAGATAAATGACTATTTAGAAATACTTATTGATAGGTTGGTGATGTGGAATACTTATATACTATGGGTATCTGTGAAGCACTGGTGGGACATTCAGGAGCATATTGGAACGGCTGATGGTATTTTATAGAAGTAATTGTTGAAGAAATTACTACAACATTTAAATCCTAAGGGACTAAGTCAAGAGACAAGTGCTAATTTAATAAGCTTGACTTAGGGGAGTATGTTCATAACAAACTATGGTAGACACTTAACATAAATTGATATTTTTTATCCATCATTGTCATAGGATAAGATGTATATGGTGAGACTATCTCGGACAAAATTTAATGTCAGATTATTTCCCATGTCAACTATTCCTTATTATAGAAGTTTAATAAGGTGGTGGATAAGGATATACTATATTAGGGGAACATTAGGTATGATTATAGTTTAGTATAAGTAGTCACTATAGGAATATTAGGGGTTACATCTATTGAGAGTAATAATAGTCATTATGAGGGTGTTAGATAGGGGAATAATAGAAAGAGTGAACATGGGGAACTATCAGTCACTCAGGGCGCTACACTGATTGTATTCAACTAGTGTGGTAGGTATTTCCACTATCGTATATATTTCTAGTGGTCTCCAATGTTGAGTTGGTCTTTTAGAATGATGGGTCATCTATATATGTTCTACATAAACCCATGACAGATGATTGGTGATAAAGGATCTTGACAGAACTAGGGTGCAGGAAGGGGATCTTCTTCACCATATCAGGATGGAAGTTGGATTTCTATAGATGTGGTGGTAGAGAATGTGGACATTTAAGTTCATGAAACATGCTACCATATCATTATAGTAGTGTAGTTAAGGAGACTTAGTTAGTTTCATAGGTAAGGGTGGTAGGAAAGTAGAATGAAGTTCAACATACATTGGTGGATAGAGAGATTAGGCCACCAATAGTGAGAGGTACAATTTTTGTAGCTTCTACATTAGCTAGTTATTTATTTTATATTAGAACCACTCATTCCATTACTTATACACAACATTTAATTGGTTTGATCGTGGTAGTGGAGATTGTGATAGGAGTAATGATGATATATACACCATCTGGAGTATGGTCTTGAGATAACTTCTTGTCCAAGGGATGCTCTCTTGAATTTGGGGAGTATCAATTTAAATGGTATATTTTAATCGTTGATATTTCATGATTTTACAAAATTATGTTTATGGACTAGTTATTAGAATACCAAGACAACATAGATTTTGACTATAGGATAGTGACTGATACATATCTAAAGGGTGATAGTTATATTCACCATGGATAGTGGGTTATCTATGTAGACCAGGGAGGGTAAATTAATGGAAGACATGGAGTGATCATAGACTAGGTTTATAGTCTATTTTTTGATGATGGAGGTACAAGGTTAGATGTTTATCCCCTATAGTGGATTAATTTTAGAATGTGTTTATTGAGGACTTTTACGAGCTTCCATATGAGAGAGATTTGGAATTAAAGATTGTTTTATTGTACGGATATGTAGTAGTTTTAATTCCACTATAATGAATGGAACCAGAAGAGAATCAAGAGGTCAAGAATTAGCTGGAGGATTTGTATTATAAGGTATCTATCCATCTAATTACATCACCTAGGGTTTCTCTATTTTTTTCTTTCTATAAAGGCCAAGGATAATCTACATTTATGTGTAAACTACATGGAGTTGAACCAGATGCCACAGATGAACTGGTACCCTATTTCATGTATCGATGATATGTTTGACTAGTGTAGGGGAGATTATGTCTTTTCCAATAAAAACATGTGATCGGCGTATCATTTTTTCATATTTAGAAATTTTGATATACTAGGGAATGATTTTATAATAAGTTATAGACTATACGAGTTCTTTTTAAGGATATTTGGGTCAACAAATGTAGAAGTAGTGTTTTTGGATGTGGTGAAAAAGTTCTTTCATCCGTTCCAAGATCAGATTGTTGTAGTGCTTGTGGATGGGATTTGGATAAATTCAATACTCATTACAAGAATTTAAAACATATTTACATCCTCTTGAGTACACCGACATGGCATAAAATTTACAGAAAGCTATCATTGTTTCATTTTTTGTTTGATCAAGTACACATTCTAGGTCAAATAATCTCAGAGAAAGGTGTCTAAGTTGACCCAAATAGGGTGTAAGAATTGGTTTATTAAAAATATTACAATAAAGTATTATATATCAATAAATTTTTGGGGTTGTTAGGTTTTTATTATAGGATCATTCATTATATTTCCCATTGACAATTCCTTTTTTTCATGAAAAAAGGGATACGTTTTTACTAGTTCGGAGCATGTGAGAGTTATTTCCAGGAGTAGAAGAAACACTTGACATTGACACAAATATTTATCTTATATGAGCTAGGTGAGAAGTATTTAATACATTGAGATACTTCTAGAACCATGCATGGAGTTGTTTCATTTCAAGGAGACCTAGTTGTGGTGTTTGGATATCAGGAGATTATTCCATATGAACAGAACTCTCATATGCATTAAATCAAGTTGTCACAAATTTTTTATGCCTTGATGTGTTGGTATAATTATCGATTGTGAAATAAGTTTATTTTATATACAGATCACATGAGTTTACATTAAATAATTTCCCAAAAAAATCAATATCTAATAGATAATATCAATTGATTATATTCAATCATTAGATTTTATGTTGAAATATATTCCTGGAAAATGGAATTGTGGGGTTGATGCTTCGATCGAGAAAACTCAAACTCCAATGGTCCATTATTCTAGTTTTGAGTGGAAAATTATTACATTTATAGATGAGATGCAAGTTGTGGTTTAGGATAGTCTGGAGAAGATGAATCTCATATTAATTTCAGTGGAGTATACAATTTTGAAAAAAATCAATGAAAGGAATTATGAGGATATTGACTGCTTGAACATAGTGGAAAGACATGATGGTGGAGAGACACCAAAATATTGGACCATAGATGATTATGATATTATAGATTTTAGGAATTAGTTATTGGTTCCCATGAGTATGCTGTAATAATTTATTTAAAAATTTCATGCTATGTAGTGGGAGGTACATCCAGGTGTGGAAAAATTGTACTATGTCTTATATTGAAAATTTTGGTGGTCTTTCATGATAAAAGAAATAACAAGGTTTGTACCATGATGCTACACATGTTAGTATGCAAAGGATGAAAATAAAAAATCTAGAGGACTGCTATAGATGTTACCCATTATGGAGTGGAAGTGGGATGACATGAACTCAGAAATTGTGGTGGGTCACCTAAAGAATCCTCGGATGAATGAATCTATTTGGGTAGTTGTAGACTATTTGATAATGAATCACATTTCATTCCAATATGAGAAACATTCTCTATGTAGTATTTTGGAGAGATTTATGTTGGGAGATAGTTTGTCTTCATTAGGTTCCATGGAATGTTGTTTTAGTTCATTTCACGTGATTGACTTTGTTTTTCTAGTATGGGATATAAAAGGTTAGTGGTACAAAGGTTTTTTTGAGTACATATTTCCACCAAAAACATATAGCAATTCGAATCAGACTATATAGGTGTTTGGGGATATGCTGATAGCATGTGTTCTAGACATTGGTGGGACTTTGGAGAAGCACCGGGAAATATGTGAGTTTTCATATAACAATAATTATCTTGAAATTTTTCATATGGAACTATACAAGGATCATTATGGCAGACCATGTAGATCACCTCTATGCTGCTTGGAGGAAGGAGAGTTAGAGATTTTGGGACTATGTCTCATGCATGATTTGTTGAAGAATGTTTTTCTTTTTGTCAAGAGTATAACAACATTTCAGAGCATTGATAGGTCCTATGATGATAGACAATTATAGACCATAGAGTTTACACAGTGTGGTTGTGTATTCCATTATTTTTCAACTATATTTTTTAACTGTGTGATATAGAGATAGATAAAGATCGCACTTAAGTTCAATGGCCAATTGGAAGTTGTGAATAGAATTGGACCAATGGTATACTGATTGACACTTCCATATAGATACAATGATATTCAATTTGATTTTCATGCTTCAAAACATTGGCAGTATCACCCTATACCTTATCATGTGATCAATATGGATGATGTTGAGTGTGATATATATGAACTATTTGAGGATAGTCGTATATATGTATTGGTTCTTAGTGAGAATGTGTTTTGGGTAAAGAATGTTCCAATAATAAATGTATTTTGGAAACATGTATGTGTTCAGATGAAACATAGGAGAGAGTAAAAAATATGAGGAAATAGTGGACCTATATTTTTGGCACAGGATATTTGATATGCTTGGAGTACAGCTCATGGATGAGTTTTTATAATGGGGGTGATTATAAAAGATTTAACTGTTCAAGAGATGTCTCAAGATCATTTATATGCAAATTGATTCCTTTTTTGAGTGCATTTTGATTGGGATTTACCTAGGGGCGTGTTTGGGTAATCTTTATGGGAAATTTGAATAATGAGAAAAGTGAATAGTTATCGTAAGGTTTTCCAAAACTGCACGCCTTATCTCAGAAATCCCTGAAACCATTTATAGTGTGGATTATTATGGTTGGTGCACTATTTTTGAAACCATGTACCCTCATAGAAGAACCAGTTCAACCAACAAGAAGTGGAGCAGGGTTAGGGGAACATATGCACCTCAAGTAAGAAACAATGAATACAACAATTTAATCCCCTAATAATTATTTAAAAAAGTTCTAAACCCTCATCTAATACCCCTAAACACACTAGATCCAACCATAGTAGATTTCTATCAATTCAAGATCCACCTAGAGAGATTCCAAGGGAGTCCAATATCTGTTCATAGTGATTTGAATCCCATATGGAAAATCTAAATCTCTTCAGGCATGTGGATTCATAATGATTTATTTCCTGCCCATTTCCCTTTCTTCTCCTGTTATTTTTGTGGGATTTTATCCTCTATTTTATTGGATCTACATCTAGATTTGTGAAATATAGATCTAGGCTCATTAATCTATATCAATAAATAATATATCTTGATTTTTTTCAATCATGGATGTTGGTTTTGGATCTAAATCTCATTATACAATGATATTCCTTATAAATTTTGGATTTACATTGGGTGAATGTTCATCAAAGAATTGAGGTTGGTGGCCTTTAACTAAAATCCAAAAGTAAATATTTAAATTATGTGTACTTAATAATATAATGAAAATTATATGTTTAGAAGTATATTTATGTGTTGAATTAAGTAATTTTGTGAATTACTTAATTGATGAGATGTTATTTTTTTTGTTTTGGGAATTATAGATAAAGATAATTAACTGGGGAAATAATTATGAGAAATTTAGTTTTTTTATTTGAGATAATTATGTTTTTAAATAATTATGAGTTATTGAGTTTGTTCATTTGAGATGATTAATTGACGAATTAAATATAAAATATTTAGATTTAATGATTTAGATAATTAATTATGTATTTGTTTCTAGGATAATGAATTTAGGGATACTGATTAATTAATGGGATTGATTCCCATAATTAATTTGTAAATTAATTAAGCAGAATTATGTCATTAGATAATTTTTTAAATAGTAATGAGAATGTGAATATTAATAAATTTCTGAATTAATTAATGAGATGATGTGAATATCCTATTGTTGAAATTTATTAATCAATGTTTAAATTAATTAATGTGTTATTTTTATTTTATTATACAATGAATTTTATTCCATTATTAATTTTGAAATCCAAATTTTTATTCATGAATTTATTAAATTCTTAATAATACCATTCTATTACCTGGTATATTTTAAGACTATGATTGTTATATGTTTAATTTGGTGTGCATTATTATTTCAATGTTATTATGTGATGTTTGGTCCTAATATTATATATCCATCCATATAAATTGGGTAATGCGATCATTCTCATGAGATAATGTGTATTATGGAGGAAAATGACTCTATATATTTTTAGAAAATACGATGTTATGATTATGAACATATGTTATGGAAGAAAAATATATTATCTTTTTTTAAAAACTGTATATTGTATTTCACCACTAGTACATGATGATTCATTTTTATGCATTTCCAAATTCTGTGACATTATCTAATGTTTTCTTTCCTGATTATTTTGATGATAATATTCTTATTATATATGTAAATGAGGATCATGTTCACCCATATATTATTTATTCATGTCCTTATTCATCCTTTTATAAGACATTTAGATCACCCATTTATTTTATGTATACCCTCAGGTGACTAAATTTACTAAGGAGAAAAATATATTTATAACTAGAAATAATTTTATTTTATATAACATTTTAGGTTTTATTATAAAAAATTGATGTAAGGTTCAAATAATCAGAAGATACTAAAACTTTCCATCCATGTGTAGTATCACTAATATGTTTTTTAACATTGAAATTATATAACATTAATTTATGAAAAGGTAGGGTCACTATAGTTGGTATTAGAGCATGGTCTAGTTGGTTTTTGGTATTAGGACTAGAAAAAATTAGTAATAACCTTATGGATAATTATACCACCATGGATAACCAAGATTGAAACATAGGGAATCAAAAACAATGGTATAATATTCATTTATATGCTTATCCTTTTAATTTCATAGTTGTATTTTTATATTCTTATTATTGAATTATCCAATCCACCACATGATTTTTACATTAGTATGTCAAATGAAATTTTTGGGGGGAAATTTCTCAAGGGGGAAGAATGTAATGACCTTTAATTTTATAAATGTATATTCCCTTCATATAATTATGTCTTTTAATATAAATGAAATAACATAAAATTGAGATAACACAAAAATAGTATCATCATAAAAGAACAATGACACATTAATCAATAATAATAATGCTTAATATTATTGTGGGACAACAAATTGAATTAAATACAATAAGAATATGAAGTTTTGGATATGCTTGAACCACTTCAAAAAAAAACTTAAAAACTAATTAGTAGAAACAAAACATAATGTTCACAATAATATAAAATTATTTTAAATATTCATGTTTATATATTACCTTATTAAAAAATACAAGTGAATGAAGAATGAATGAAATAAGAGGTATTTATAGAGATTTAAGAAACTATATTGTTGGAATAGTAACCGTACCATTAGATAAGTAATTTTATCAATAGGAATAGTTATGAAGACGTAATAATTATATCCTCACCTATGGTTTTATAAATAAAATTTATTTTTTTATTAAGGAAATTATGATATAATTATATCATGATATAAGTAAATTAATTTTTCAAAATAATGAATTATGTATTTGTATTTTTTTGAAATGTAAATGTTTAAGTACAATATTAGAATTAATATAATGATTTAAAAGAAAATTTATTTTAAAAAAATATAATCATAAATTATTATAATATTTTATTATAATTATATTATAATTATATTATAATTTCATTAGAATTTAATTAATTAACCAAAGTTGTAGGAAATCAGTTATAGTATTAAAAGTTGTATTTTTAGAATAAATGATTATTTTAATTAAATATTTAATTTCTCATATTTAGAAAATTATTTTCATAAAAGTGAGTCAATTTTTGAAATCCCAAAGTCCAAAATTGTTTATAGTTACTTTTTTGATTTTTTTGCAAATAATTTCTTTTTTTTCAGAATTAAAAAATATTGAAATTTATGAAAAAATATAGATACTTGAATTTTTATTTCATTTATGATTTATGGATGACATAAGAACCCATTGGTTCAAACTCTCATGAATCATATAATATATATTTTTTCATATTAAGGAATACTATTTGTAGTCATGAACCAAAAAAATAAACCAGTGAATGTAATAATAAAAATTCCCCACTCCCCCTATAAAAACCAACCCCTATGTACCTCATCTATTAAAAACTTATAAACCATATATATTTTCTATACAGTTCTAAATTCCCATCCCAAGACACCTCTATCAATCTAGGAGATGTATTTCTAAACAATATACTGAACTCAAGTGCCTTAAATAATTTCTCAAGGGGACAACATTCAAGAGGTATAATCCTAATACATTCTCCATTGAAATCTCTCTATCTTTCTTATAATCCATGCCTCCTCTATAAAATGTGGAAATATAACTCCATTGTTAAATATATACTTGGGTTTTATTATGTTAATGTAATATCAACCATTATATCTCTTCTCATATCATTTTATTCTAAAAATGAATACATCGTATGTAATATACTGATTTACCACCTTCATGGATGGAAATTTTTCGTTTTACAAGTCAAAATTTCAAGATATTCATATTAATAATATTATTGTTAAACCATATATTAATATGTATGTTATAACTTTTTTAATTTCCTAGAACAAATTCATAGACATAATATTTATAAAAAAACTTGTTCGTGATGGTCAAAAAATTAACAAAATATTCAAATCACGTTTCATAATCCCTTTATATGATGAATCATTCTAATATGATAGAATGATATATAATAACATTTAAACTTATGTATTCTATTTAATAACAAATTTTCTATTCTGGAGAAATTTTCTCATTTTACATGAACTTCCATACATGTATAAAAGTGAACCAATCATGAAATCCATGAAAACAAACACCCCATGAACAAAAAATGGAACTCTATAAATCATAAAATGGCTATAAATTAACCTAATAAAATTATTTTAAGTCAAATAAATTTATAAGTGGTTCTGAATAATGTAATTAATGAATATAATTTGATTTTATAGGAAATTAAGTTGAAGTGAAAAATGAATTTCAACAAAATGTATTGGGATTCTTGAACCCAAATCCAACTCTTTCAGTGGTACCAGTTTCATGCCAAATTTAATGTTTTTTATACCATTATTGTTATATAAATAAAACTTCACAGTTCTTACTTATTATTTTTGAGTATATACATGGTTGAAAAAAAGTTTATGATAGCTATAAATGTTTTCAAGAAGAAATCGTCCTTACAAAAAACATCTTGAGTACTCTAGATATTGTTTCTTCTTCACTAAAGATTGATTATTCTAATAGTATCAATGTTAGTTCTATTTTCAGTAGGTAATACCAATTATTAATCATGAATGTATGATTTATGATATTCTGATTAAACCCATTACCTTATATATTTTATTTTATGGATATCATTGTTATATGTTATATGTAGGTTGCATGATTTTATAAATTCTATAATGGGACGGGTGGGACCAGAATTATATATCCTTCCAAGGAATTCTGTAATCTGATATATCTCATGATATAATGTGTACTATTTTTGAACATGATTCTATCTTCATTCATAGATATTATTTTATGATTTATCACATATTTAATGTGTGACCAAGATCTTATCTTTATTCAAAATAGTTTATGGTATTAGAAAACAATGACAAAGTGTTTCATTTTTATGCATTTCCATATTACATTCCTTTATCCAATGTATTTTCTAATTATCATGATGATGATCATATTATTCTTTCCTAATGATGATAAATGTTTACACCCATTAATTATTGATTTATGTTTTATTCATCTTATTTCTTGTATTTTGGATCACCTCTATCATTTATGTATATTCCCATATGACTACATAAACTAAGGTGGAAATGATCTGTAGAGGGTAAAATAATAATTTTTATATAATTTTCTATGTTTATTACGGACAAATAATTTATATTCATAATTCTCACAAGATAAAAAACCATTTAAACCTTTTTTAAACCATAATTTTTTTATATTTAATATTATATAATATCCATGTATGAAAAAACATAGTTTCTATAAATAATATATTTTGAAAATAAGAAAAAATCAATTAATTATCAGTCATCTTTTAATTATATACATGAACACTCCTAAAAAACAAGTTTAGTATCCCAAGGAGACACAAAAAATCTCGTATGATATTCTAAGTATTTTAAATATAACAAAACAATAATATGAAAAACATAAAGAAAAATTTTCTACTAAAGTAACATATTCACTACACATATAATGATTTTCGACATATTTATGTTTACATCAAAAAATATAAATATATAGTATAATCCCAACATTATATTTACTATTTATGCATGGCCAAAATAAAATACAAAATGAAATAATGATTATTCCAACATATTATAAATAAAGATAATCTAAAATTATTTCTCGACATAAAAATAATAAAATAAATATTTCTTGGGAATAAGGAAATGACTGATTTTACATTCATAGAAATACATACCTTTCTGTACCCTTGAAGTATAATATTTTAAAAATAATTCTTCGAAATCATATTTAAAGATAATAGTCTATTTTTGATCAAAATATTGCGTTAATTTCACAGGGTAATAAAAAGTATATAGACAATATTATTAATATTTAAATTAATTAACTAATATATTTATAATATTTTTTTTTGAAAATTTATTTATAAAAAAAAGGAATAGAGAATAACAATTATTATCATTCTATTTTTCATTACATTTCATTAAATAGGAAATATTTCCAATATTATCTCATGAAGTAAATTTATCCTTAATTTTAATTGTTAAACACGAATTTTCATTTATAACTTTATATATTTATACTTCATCCATTTATATTCATTTTGAAAAAAACCCACATTATCTCAAACATTTTAATTTTTGGAATAATATCAGTTCCATTGATATTTATCTTATTTTTTAATATTATTATATTGTATCTCAACATTATTCATATCATCGAATAATAAAGTAATTATCCCCTCATAAACTTCATTATTTTTCTATATAATGTTCTTAATCCAATATTTTTCATTTTTAATCTTCAACACTTTATAATCAACATGTATGTTTCACAATTTATCATTTTCAAGAGATAATACATTTCTAATAGGGATAAAATTCTTAATCATAAATGATAATATCCCTTTCATTTCATTAACCCTTGTGTATTTTTATTAATTATACATGTATATAATTAGAATTTTTTATTTGATCACAATTTGAATAAAAAAATTCCTTCATTAAATCAGTACTTGGATCATCATTTATGTATTTTATAAGAGAATGAAAATTATAAATAACATAATTATATTAATTTATATTTTTCTCTAATATTTTTCCAAATTTACAAGAATATGAACCATGATCAATTGATAAAGGGTGAGGAGGTGAATATGTTACCATGTAATAGTTTTTAAAAAATTAAAAATTATCAGTTTCTTTAGGAAATTTATCCTTGGTGCATGAGCTTTCAGAAAAACTCCATGATGGAAAATATTTATTTAATTTCTTCTTCACCTTCTTAGAATTAATGTGATTTGGAAATTTTTTAATTATTTATTTATTCAAGAACATATCATATTGGAATAAATTGAATTAAAATGTGATTAAAATTTAGTGATATATCTGAAAAAAATAACTTTTTTATTTTTAATTGTTGGAAAATCCTTTTTCATAGTCCCATATATTCTATAATTTGGGATGATAGATATCCTGGAACCAACTTATTCAAATATGTATTTCTAAATTTTTACCTAGTATATTTAGCAGTGTTGTAAATAATTTTTTTGCCCAATTTATTTCCTTTAAATTAACAATAATAAATATTAATTACTATAAAATTAAGACGTAAGAACCCTATTTTTCATTCAGTTGTGGATAAATTTAATTTATTTTTTAACCACATGTGAATTTTTCATTTTGGGTTAGACCTTAAATTTAGGACATGGGATGGCTAGGATTTTTTTTAATTGGAGAAGAAAAAGAGTCATAGGCTCGTTGTAGTCTAATCACACGTATTGTAATTGGAATACACTATGTTTATACAACACACAATGTGTAATTTCATGGGTATTCCCTTTTGAAATCATGTCAAGAGCTTTCTCATGGGTGGGGAGACCTAAAGATTTATATGGTGTGTAAGGAACCTACACTATATGTAAATGAATTAAATGTTTAAAAAAGATGTAAGGGATTATATTTTAGATAAAATACCCCTCCCTCACACTTTCTCTAATACACAAAAGAGGAACCTCATAAGAGTATCCAGAAATCCATCATGATAGGTTTTTTAGTCGTTCCTCTATCTAGACATAGATTAAATATCCATCGATACCATTTGAAGGGTGCCGGTAAGTAATTCATTCCTTTAACTCCTTTTTCTGTTCTTATTCTTATTAGTAACTCTGTTTAGATAAAGGCTCATATTCCCTATTTTCTAGGTGTTGATCCTTTCTTTATATATGTTCTAATATAAGACAAAATAATGACTGATACTTGACGATAAGTGTTGTACATGCCTAAGATATGTGGTTTATGACTCATTCATCATGTTCAAAAATTAAAAAATAGACATAGTTGTGCGGACACTGATTTCATTCGGTGTGGCCAATTAGATTCATGTCCCTTAATTACAGTCATTATAATTTTATTCTAATACCATTTTAATATATGTTATACATCGTTCAATGTTAGGACCTCATCGTTTATCAACACATGTAGGTTGTTATCGTAGTTGTCCTTTTACTAGCATGTAATGTATATTTGTGCCTCCAATGGAGTGTGACATAAAATGAACATGATAATGTTAATTATTTATTTAAGATAATAAATTTTCAAATTATTGAACATTTATTCTCATAACATGACCCTCCAAACATTTTTATTCAACTTGATACGTCATTCGTATATGAAAATGATAAGTATAATATATAAGGACTAGACCATAAAAACTGCACAATCACTGAAGTTTATCCATGAAATTACATTATCTCACATTGAGGAACTATTCATGTATAGAATTTTATAAAATTATGTCATCATTAATACATAAAACATCATAATCATACAAGTAGATACTACTAAAACAGTATCAATCATTTCCAAAATATTATACATTTGAAATAAAAAAATATTTCTTTTTCATGAATCATATTGATAATGTTAATCTAGACATACATTAGTATCTAGCACATTATTATAAAATTTATGTTTTTTTAAAATGTGGTATGTTCCCAAAAAATTTATTAAGGGACATAAAGAAAGAAAATTATTACTTTAGTGAAAACATGAAAAACCCTAAAACCCATTTTCTAACAAACCTATAAGCTTGCATAGAAAAATCATGTATGTTACTTAAGAAATCATTGGCATATAAAACTCACATTCTACCTTACATATGGAATAACCTTATGGTCAACATCTATCTTCAGTGTACCCAATGCATTAGATACCTATAATGGGGATCACTTTTCATATCATGATATATAACGACAAACAATAGGTCATATCTTGAGATATAATGGGGATAAACCATCATATCATAAGATTTAATGAGATCAAGCCAAAATAAATAATGTCAAAGGAACATATCATAAATAATACACCTGAAAAATCCTTTAAAAAGATATGAAAACATTTCATAGATGTCAAAATATGCTTTTTTTGTCCAAATAAAGTTTAAATTATATACATTTGATAGATAATAATGAAATAATTTCTCATAGAATATAATTCTAAAAAAATTTAAGGAATAAATTAATGCAATAATGAATAATGAAATTGGGAGAAACCACTCATGTTTTATTTGTTATAAAACATTCCATTTTAAATATGTAAACAGAACATTAAATGGGTTTTTAAAAATGAGATTCCATCACCCAAAGTCTGACTCGTCACATTTAATCATTAATCTCTTGGAAAATTAACATAGGTTAAAAATTTCATTATATAAAATTTGAAATATTATTTTTCCTTTTATATCACTTATATAAATTTTATAATAATTACTTAATTATTTATCTAAAATTAAAATGTTCTATTGATATTCGATACTTGAGTCTAAATTATATTTGGAAATATGTCAACAGTCATAGTGGTCATTAGTTCATCATGCCAAGATTAAAATTCATGAAATTATTATCACTTCTATACATCAATTATAAATTAAAATGAAGCCATTATTGGTGGTTATAAAAATGAACCACATTATAGTCTTTGAATTTGTAAGGGATGCATACACGTGAATAACATTTCCATTTTTAAATCATCAGCATAGAAAAAAGGTAAGTGTTATTTTATTTTTCCAAAGTGAAAATAATATAATTAATATCATGATAATAATTTAATTATAATTATATATATATATATATATATTATACATTCTATTTGTTGACAAAAATGAATGAAATTTCTTTATTGAGGTGATTGTTGACATGCCGCACGAACAATGATACCATTTTTATTTCCATTGAATGGTAAGATAATATATGGTATATTATTTTTTTAACAATTATAAATATTGAATTAATATAATATATATAAACAATAATTGCATAATTATAATTATTGTTTATATATGATGATGGAAAATGAATTATTTCGTTTCTTGAGGTGATAGTACATTGTATGCATAAACGATTAGTTATTTTCCAATTTGATAGAAGTGGATATGGAGTTAGGTGATGATATTAACATCATAAAATATCATTATACTGAGTATAGTGGTTTTATTATTTTCATCATAGTGTAATTATATATAAAGTATATATAATAAGAAACAAAATAAAAACGCTTTATTAAAAACAATGCCTTTTCTTTAGACAATATCCTTTGACTAACACCTTAACACATCTAAGGTGGCTATTCTACCAAAAATAAGAGCCTTAGAATGTAAGGATGGATTCTTGGAATATATTTGGATAGGTTTTGAACAAAAAACATGGTTAAAAATGTGATTAATAGATAATTAGTGGTTCCATTTTGTAAGACAAGAGAGGGGTGCTATAAAAAATATTCAAACTAAAAGATTAATAAAAATTAATTTTATATTACAAAGGTTTCAAATAACATAATTATAATATAGGATTATTATGTTTCTAAATTCATCCATAAAATGAAAATTAGATATGATTTTACTATTATTTTAATCATTATCCTTTTGTTTTATCCCTTATTTTACTATTTTCATCTTACATTGAAATCATGTAATTTAAAAATTGAGGATTTATATATTATAAAAAATGAAAAATGCCCAAAAATGACTCATGGATGAAATATTAATACTTATCCCAATCAGGTGGTCAAATTTTAAATTTTTATGAATTTTATATAATTTAATAAAAAAAATTTAAAATTTTATTAATTTCCATTTTGACACTATTCATAATATTTTAATCTAGAAAAATCAATAAGACAAGATAAATTAGGAAAAATACTTCATAAAACATCACTAAAATGACAATGTCATCAAAAAAAATCATGGATGAAATTGATCATTTTGAATTATATTTTAAAAAAGTTAATATAATTTATTTTATATTTCAATGAATAAAACAATTATTGCTTCATCATTGTGAAAGCCTTTAATTTAGTTATTTATTCCCTAACAAATAAAAATAAATTTTCAACATAAATATAAATATTTATTCATTAAAAATACTATATATAAGTGATATTATCCCCAATATTACAACATATTAAAATTATTTTCCTTGTTAAAAATAAAAATCTGAAAAAAAATTTATTTTCTTCAATATAATATTATAAGTGTCATACTCTCATCCAAGTGGAATAAAAAGGTTATAATTTCGACAGAAGGATTATTTTTGCCGATAAAAAATCAATTATTCAAATTATTACATGTGTTACTGTAATTTTTTAAAATTTATATTAATATTTTTACCCTTAATTTTTTGATTTAACATTAACAATTTTAATAAAGAAAATCTATAATGTTACTATTCATATTATCCAAACATCAGCAGAACCTATGTAAATAATTTTAAACATACAGTTGAAAATCAAGGATCCACTTTTAAAAATTTGAAATGCATAATTGGATAATATTATCTTATAATTAATCTTATTCATATAATGAGAAAGCAGACTTTTAAGGTAAAAACGTTCAAAAGATTGAAATGGTTTTATAACCAAATTAAATTTGAAATTGTTTCAATGCACCTAAATTGGATTAAATGAAATATAATTTATATCATTACACTTTAAAATCAACAAATATTATAATTTATGACTTTAAATTTTTTATGTGAAAATGGTATTTTCAATTAAAATGTTGTATTTTTTCAATATTTAATAGAACATGAAATTATCACAAAAAATATGAAAAATTAAACCAAATTATATTTTGATATTCTTATTTAAATGAAGATTTTTATATTTTCTAATATAATGTATAAAATTTTAAAAACTATATTTAAAACAAGCCATTTATTAAAAGATTATAAACATGTTTTTTTTAAAAATTACATTTTTAACCATAAAAATAGGTTGATCATGCTCAATACTTAACATACTATCCCCTTTAAATTAAAATTTCATATCTAATAAATAATAATTATTATATATAAAAAATAATTATTCTATCATTACCTGGGTTATTACATTCTTCCCACAATTTTAAATTATTCCCTCACTATTTAGTCACTTATTAAACAAATGCGGAAATTTTTCCCACAAAGAATTTTCATATTCACATTTTCCTATTCGAAGATATGATTTTTTTTATAACAGAATAACATGATGAATCGCCATATTCGGATACACATTCTCTCAATGGTTAAGAAAATGAAATGGATATTCATCAAAAGAACAATTCTCTCCCTACTAAACTACTTTTGGGCATAAACACTAAGATGAATCTGGCACATATTTCATTAACATTAAAACACGAAATACATTATGTTCTACGGATAAACATTGAGAAAAATACACTACATAGGACAATAAAACAAGTTTCATGGGGGTTTTTTAGGTCAACTGAACCATGGACCCAGCTTCCCCTCTTTATCAAAACACATCAAACACTTCTATAGAGAATATATTAGAAATTTATGATCACCTACCTCGATATAAATATCCATAATTCAGAAATCTACATAACTCCTCAACCTGATTTGAATTTTAATCATGTTTCACTAAGAAAATTTAGTTTCTATTCCATTTCCTTAAGCAATTATAGTCCAATAAACTTCCTTCCACCTACATCATCCCACAATGATGGAGTTTATCACCGATTTCTATATAGAGACTCAAATGGTTCCCTATTTATACTGGAATTAAAACATTTATTATAATTTTAATCAACCATTGAATTTTTTTGAACCCAACTTCCTTTATAATCCTTTGAACAATCACATTGCATATCCTCCAAGGTCTGAATTGTTTATTCCATCTTTCCATCACACTAAGGATAAATGTTTATGCTAAAATTTAATTCTTTTCCTAGTGACATATGAATTCATTTAAAACTTTTAGAAGGGAACCTACAGTCATGATAAAAAATAATAGAGTGAGGAACACCATGTAATATGAAAATATCTATTAGATATGACAAGTAAATTTGATATATAAATTGGATGTTCGAATATGATGAAAATGTGTAGATTTAGTCAGTCGATAAAGTATAACGATAATTTAATTATTGACTCAAGAAGTATTCTATAATACCACAATTCAGTCCATATATATATTTTTCTATTTCCACCATAGAACTAGAAAAGGATAAATAATCCCCTTTAGTAGTTACCTTTTAGCTTTAACCGCCAGACAAGTCAATTGTTTTTGAAAATTCAATAGTTCCCCATTTCATTTCATCCCATCAGTAATTATCCTCATGGAATCTTTAAATCAATTTTATCCCCAGATGAATGGTAAATTGAAAACAATTATCTCCACTCAACAATCCTTTACTCAAAGGGAATCAAAAGTCATTCATAATCTCTTCCTAAATATCAAAGCACATTCATTATTTATGACAAATTCTGGAAACATACCCTTTTTTTATAATTATATATTTTTCTATAACATACAGTCTTCTTTGTGATATTTTTTAATTATATGAGATAAATACTATTTCACTATCATTTGACAAAAACTTTGGAAATTCATAGAGAAAAAAAATCGTAGCCAAAATTAGTCAAATCATTTTCCATAGGGTCACATTCCAAACATAACATTGTTAGTTTATTATTATTTTTCCCTTCATGAAGAATGAAGAACTTTATTTTCATTTATCGGATGATAAAGAATATTTCATTCATAATCCTTGTTTAGAATAATCAATCTTTTTTGTCTCATGTTCAATTATTTTTTGGTGAATATATACTTCAATCATATACAATCAATATATATTTCTTATTTTAATCTATATAAATGATGATTACATGTTTATAATGGAAAAAATATCATCTTATTCAAAATCATGTTTAGGGTAACATAACTCACGAAGATTGAATTAATGTGAAGAATAAGACATTTCCAAATCATTATTTTTAAGAACACAACACATTGCATTCAATGATGCATCATTGTAGATGAAAAATTAACAATTAATGAATGTGGGTACCAATATAAGAGAATTAAACAAGCATAGATTCAATTCCTAAAAAACACAATCATATATTTTTATCTAGACGAACTTATTTCATTTTCAAGTGACATAAGTTATTGGGAAATATAATCAGGAAATTTTTTATACAATAATTATATAATAAACAAATAAACCAAGGAAACTATGAATCTAGGCTATATTTTTAGGTCTAGAAATTCATAAACAACTTCAGTTTGAACATGTAAAATGATGATTCTGTATTTAGAAATAATGATACAATGGAGTGAAAATTGTTTGAAATCAAATCCACTATTTCAAAATGAAACATAACTTTTAATTTATTTTATGGATTGGAAAATAAATCTTAGATGTCTTTCATGATCCTCGTTACATTTAGAATATAAAATATTTTCATCAATAAATACAAGAAATAACTTATCTTATAATTCATGAAATATTATATTAAAACAATTCATTAATATAGAAGGCACATTAGATAACCAATATGGAATAAAAAAAATCATAATTCCCATATCTAAATAAAACATAATCATAATTATTTATTATTGTCTTAATTTCAACTGATGGTTCCCAGACCTTAGGTCAACCTTCAAAAAATATTTTTGTCCACAGAGATGATAAAAAAAGGAATAGATATGAGTAAAATCATATTTTTTCTTAAAAATGATGTTTTAAAAGCTTTGTATTAAATGAATAGTGTCTTGAACTATATTTGTTTCTAAGAAAAAAGATAGGATCACCCCCTTGTGATGTTCAATATTTGATGAAACATTTATATTGATACTCATGTAACTTCTTTTTCAATTCATAATGTGCCCTTTGAGACATTTTATAAAAGGGTTTAGAAATGGACTTAGAATAAGATAATTAGATATCCATAAAATTAACCTCTCGATCATGGATTACACCAAGAAAATTATCCAAAAAAAATGCATGTAAACATTTAATACATGCACATCATTAATCTGAATAGTTTTGTTTTTTAAAACATTGAGAAATATAACATTCATCTCTATATTTTAACAGTTTCTAAGCTTCCTGATATGTTATCAATATTATGGGTTCAATCATGTTCACAAACTGAAACTTTTTAGGAAAATAAACTACTTTATCTCTAGTTTCTATCTTATAATGGTAACATAATGACCCGTAAAATTCAAGGGAAATTATTTTCTTAATTGTATTTAAGATTTTACAAGAACGCAGTTTCTGACGACACCTGATTCTGAGACCCGGTGTGCCCGAAATCAGTTTCATAAGTTTAGCTCGGGTGCGTTCAGTGAACGAACGAGTGGGTTTTCTTAACTTTTGAACCGATGCTCGGAATTGAAATCTGAGGGCACCGATGAAACCGCAGTCCCACTATTTTCTTAGGAAGACCTTTTCTGGTGTTGTATTTTCTCAGGTGTGGTTATTAAAATAATGGTATATGTAATGAATAAAATAAAATTTGTGCAACCAATTTTATTTTTATTCTATGTAGTTTAAACCAATATATGGAAGTTGAGGTGAGACCCACTATATCCTAAACCCTCATGATAGGATATTAGTGAGGTGGTCCCTACACGATCCCCACCCTTTCAACTTCCTCAATCCCCCATTAATTGTGTAACACACCCGCACCCCCCTTGAATGAAAAGTCAACTCTCGACTTTAATAGGTATATTAAATGCCTTCAGTGAAGTCAACTAATTAAATGCAATCTTTCGAATGTCAAATTGAACGTTGGCTGGTGTGTGTTAATTAAATAAGACAAAGTCTTATTTCATTAGGGCTTGGTTCGTTGTGCGAGAGGAATTGGAGAGGAATTGCTCAAACTTTGGAATCCTCTTCTTCCTCCTTGAAGAACGTGAAGAACGCACCATCGCTGATGAATAACGCCGGCCTCCGAAGAAGGACGACGAAGAACACCAAATTCTCAGAGATCGACGATGCGATGTCGTGTACCGTGACACTGATGATTCTCTTCTTCGTGACGCTGACGACGCTTACAGAACCTTGTTCCGCGACGCCGCCTTCCGTGACTATGATTTCTCGCGACGAACCTTCATTTGATGACACCTTGAGGTAGGGGTTTTTTTGGTTGTGGAATAATCTTTGCCATTCTTCATCTTTGATTTGGGGCCGCTTGTTATCAACTTAACGGGAGGAGGCCGGACCGCACGAACACGGCCAACCCTCCTCCCCCCTTGGTTTTTGTGTTTGTTGTGGCTCGAAAGAAGGTGGCGCGGTGCAATGACAGCGAGTGGAAACAGGGATGAATTCGGCGAAGAAGGATGCCGCTGTCGCGCCACACCGTTGAGGCCGAATGAAACCGTGGCGCCATCACGCCGGGACGGAGAACCTCGAAGAGGCCATGGGCGGAGAGGGTACGCGTCAGAGGGGTGCGTCGTCGTCGCCCCGCGCCTATCGAACAAGGCCGCAAGTCAAATTCACAGCGGTGCAAGGCGGGGCGGCCGGAACCACCGGTCGCCGGCACGTCGGAGTGGCGGGACCGCGGCGGTCCCATGGCAGTAGCACCGGTCGACCATCTTCAGAGAAACTGGGGGTCATTACCCCTGGCTGGAAAGAGGAGTGGCCCCCATGAGGGGGCCACAGTTTCAATCAAAGGGGGCAGCCGCCCCCTTTTTCCGCTCAACTCGGCGTTGGCCAAGCTGGCCACGCGGGCTGCGCGCGCGCGCCAGGCCACCCTGCCGCCCAAGCCGGGCCGGGCCGGCCAGGCCGGGCCGGGCCGCTCCAACCGGGCTGGGCCACGCCCACCGGGCTGGGCCGTGCCCTAATGGGCCAGAACCAGACTCGGTTCGGGTCGCCCAGCTCGGGCCGACCCAGGGGGTCTCAGGCCGGGTCGGTCCGGGCCCAAAACCCCGTAAAACGAGACAGGTTCGTTCTTTTTCCCATATCTTGGGCCACAGACCACTGATCTATGCACCATTAGTTGCAATTCTATCCTTGGATTGAGGCGATCGTTTTGGTATATTACACTCAAGGTTTCGGAGAACATTGGGTACGGCCGGGTTGGTTAGGTCACGAAACCAACCGGGCCCTTGGAGAAGAAACGATTATAAATTGAGCTCCGGAAGTCCGATTTATGTTCCATCAACTATGTTGAATTTATATTAGTGAGACGGACCTTTTGGCTTACTCAGATCGAGGTTTGGACGCAGTTGGAGTGCGTTCAGGATGGTTTTGACTTAAAAACCAACCGGGCCCCTCGAACGAAAAAACAAATAACTCTCAGACCGGGCGTCTGATTGATGTGGTTTTTGTCACGTTGAGTTCCTACTATCAAGACGGAACATCGATTTTCATCAACTCCAGACTACATGTCAATTGATGTATCGAACCCTTGGCTCGTGGACCGGACCCTCCCGGAATCGAGCATGCTGTATGCGGGAACCCTAGAGCTGGCTGTGACTGCGACGACGATGAACACCGTACTGAAATAATTTGTGGGTTCGATGGCGATGAATACTACACTGAAATCCTACGTGGGTTTGGCAGCAATGAAGACCGTACTGAAATCCTTTGTGGGTTTGACGGCGATGAAGACTGCACTAAGATACTATGTGCATTCGGCAGCGATGAAGTCCGTATTGAAATCCTCTGCGGGTTTGATGGCGATGAAGACTGCACTGAAATCCTACATGGGTTCGGCAGTGATGAAGACCGTACTAAAATCCTCCGTGGGTTCGAAGATGATAAAGACTGCACTGAAATCCTACGTGGGTTCAGCAGCGATGAAGACCGTATTGAAATCCTCTGTGGGTTTGACAATGATGAATAGTGCACTGAAATCCTATGTGGGTTCGGCAGCGATGAAGACCGTACTAAAATCCTCTGTGGGTTCGACAACAATGAAGACTGTACTGAAATCCTACGTTGGTTTGGCAGTGATGGAGACTGTACTGAAATCCTCCGTGGGTTCGACGACAATGAAGACTGCCCTGAAATCCTTCGTGGGTTCGACAGCGATGAAAAACTTACTGAAATATTCCGTGGCTTTGACGGAGATGAATAACGCCCTAAAATCCTCTGTGGGTTTGGCAGCGATGACGACTGTACTGAAATCCTCCGTGGGTTCGACGACGATGACTACTGTTCTTGTATCCTATGTGGTTCGGGTAGTGTTTTACTCTATTCTTGCTTTCCTACGTGGGTCTGGCAGAGTCTTTGGTCTGTATCCTATGTGGGTCCGACAGCTTAGCTGGTTTAGTATCCTACGTGGGTCCCAACTTAGATGAATCAGTGGCTGCATCTGATCATCTCTATCACCTTACAAAGAAGTATACCTCTGTGAACTGAGTCTTGACTTCCAATCATTATCTTCGATATGATTGAATTTCTTTCTTATGTGGATTGGGTTGTTCTTTCTTGTGTGGATTGGTTTGTGTTTTCCTGTGTGGACATGATCAAACATGGGCTCGGATGTTAGATCCAACCTGAAATTGATGACTTAGCTATATGTATAGGCATATACCTAAGTCGGGTTGGATGTTACTTCACGATTGTATCTTTCCTTTGTGGATTCTGGGAGACCTTCGGGGGTCTCGTGGTCCCTACTGAGTAGCGTATACTCACCCCTGCACGGGTTATGACCGCACTACATTGAGTTGGATGCAGACGGTGGATAGCGCTGATCGTGGTTGAGGCTTGTGGAGCAAGTCGGTACCTGAAGGTGGACCACTGGGCGGGATGTTCACGTAGCGGGCGGCTGGACCTGAGGAGCTGAGGAGGCTATATGTACCCACCCTTCAGCTGGGACTTCCAGTGGACGGCTCGACATTGCTTCTTTACTTTCAGTTTATGTACCTTCTTTCCAGTTGTACTTTACTTTCAATTTGGGCTTGTATTCTAGCCTTTTCTTTCCGCACTACTTTTGTATCCAATTTTACTTAGTGTATACTTCTTCGTGCTTACTCTATTGTGTTTGTTTACTTTATAAAGGCAATTCCTTCCCCTTTTGTTGGGATTTACACCTTGGTGCTAGTCGCCAGCCCATGGCCTATGGGAGGTGGGCTTGGGGTAGTCACGACCCGGGTCCCTAGGACGGGTCATGACAAATTGGTATCAGAGGATTTCGGTTCTACCGCAGAACTCAGGACTCTGATCTTTCTTCTATGTGAAGTAATATTGTTAGGAGTATTGAGTGTGGTTATCAGTCCGGGGAGTCCAGTATTGGTGCAGCAGCCGACGTATCCGTACACCCGGACCCTGACTTCTGATTTCAGACTCAATGCATGAAAACATTGATTGCATGTGTGTTTCAAAAGTTTTCTTTGATATTACTTTATGTCAGCTCACCAGGTATACCATTTAACCGTGGCACACATATTTTTTTCAGGATGGCCCCACGATGGCAGCCAGCTAGGGTTCCGAGTTTTGTGCTAGCCGATAGCCCACAGAGCGACGAGGCCTCGGTGCAGGGCCCTTTTTCCACAGAGGCACTGGTGGTACCTCCACCCGCCAATCCACCGATGCTACCAGCCCCAGCCGCTGAGAGTGCACGTCTCCTTAGTGCACTTCACGAGTTTCAGCGTCAGAGACCGCCCAGGTTCTGCGGGGAGACGGACCCTCAGGCAGCTGAGGATTGGCTGGAGGTGGTTGTACGAGTTTTCAGGTTAGTGGGGACACCAGCTGACCTCATGGTGATCATCGTCGGGAGCTTCCTACACGCGGTAGCAGGAAGATGGTGGAGCCTGATGCATCAGTTGCATGATGAGGCATATCTCCTCTAAATGGACATTGAGAGCCTCTTTCACTCGTAGTTTGTCCCTGCCACCCTCTGTGCGGTGCGCATCCAGGAGCTTCTACAGCTGCGGCAGGGCAGCATGACGGTCGCCCAGTACTCGGCGAGATTTACCAACCTCTCGTGCTATTCCACGGACATGGTATGAGACCCATTATTTTGGGCCTGGACATTCGAGCATGGACTGAGACATGAGATCAGGGCATCGATGATCTCCCTCAGCATTCCGACGAAGGCTGGAGTACTAGAGCTAGCCCTTCTTGTGGAGAGCTTTCTTGCTGAGCCTACGTCAGCAGCGAGGCCTACCGTAGGGCGACACGTAGCAAAGTATTCTGTAGTAGGCAGTAGAAAGATGTCATAGAGGTCTAAGAGGACCAAGCCTCCAGGAGGATGACCACATGATACTGGCTCGGAGGTGCGGGGCACACGCAGCAGAACCAGTCTTACGAGTGGAAGACAGTGAAATTCATGCGGCAGGCAGGGCCACAGGGCTCGTGACTGCCCGACCAGCCATGCAGAGGGGCAGCAGATGGTTGAGGGACCACCCAGGCAGAGGCAGAGGATCGACAATGGCGGTCTTCAGGGAGCAGGCAGACGAGGACGAGGAGCTGGTCGAGCGGCAGGTGGTGAACGACGTTTTGAGGCTCTACCACCACCACCACCAGGAGGTCCACCCCGAACACAGGGGAGAGCACCACTTTAGGCAGATGAAGCTTATGATCATGGAGCTTCGGAAGCAGGTGGACATGTGCGGGACTAGCTACAGGCATGGAGGCCTTTTCCCATAATGCCTCTAGCTTCATTGTTTGTGTTGCTTTGTGTCCTTGTACTTTGAGTTGCAGTAATAAAAGACACTAGCAATAGTGACATTTGCTTTCTTGTCTTTTTTATGTTAATACTAAGAGGTACCGGTTAAAAACTATTTACATGAACCTCAAATCGATATTCCTACTAGAGGAGACCCAGTGACCACACACTGATGCCAATAGTGTGACTCAACCCTTGGAGGCGAGAGTAACAGTTGGATCTCTTGGTAGCAGCGTCGAGGCCTTACGGCATCATCAATGGAATGAATTAATTTATCATGACGGGATTGACTATATTAGGCAAGGACCATGGTTCATCCAGGGGATGAGGCTGGATTTCTCTTTTCGGAAAAGGAGAAATCTTGCAGCATTACAGAACGTTAAGGAAGAAGGGGAAACCCTTCGTGTGGTCAGACAGATGTCAGCTGAGATGCTAGGAGCTGAGACAGAGATTGACCAGCGCACCTATCTTGAGGCTACTAGAGGAGGGAGTAGGGTACATAGTCTACTGCGATGCATCAGGTACCAGACTTGGATGTGTCTTGATGTAGGAGCGGGTAGTGATCGCCTATGGATCATGTCATTTGAGGTAGCATGAGCAGAACTACGCTACCCATGACCCGGAGTTAGTAGCAGTGGTCTTCGCTCTGAAGATGTGGCAACACTATCTGATGGGTGAGTGCTTTATAGTCTACTCTGACCACCAGAGTCTCAGGTACATCTTCCCGCAGAAGGACCTCAATCTGAGACAGCGGCGATGGATCAAGTTCCTCCCGGATTATGACTTTGAGATAGTCTATACTCCTGGAAAGGGGAACGTAGTAACTGAATCCCTCAACAGGAGGATAAGCATTCAGCTACTCAGTGAGGTGACGGAGCAGCTAGCCGCTTTGCAGATATCCTTCTTAGATAGAGATGGAGAATCCTTTATTTAGTCACTCACAGTCACTCCTCCACTACTGCATCGGGTCAGAGTGGAACAACGTGGGGATGCTGACTGTGAGACGCGGTGTGCGTAGATATCCTCAGGACAAGCACCTGATAGATTTTCTGTAGGAGGAGAGCACGTCATCCTTTTTAGAGGACGTACCATGGTACCAGTTTCATTATAGGAGGAGGTGCTGAGAGAGTTTCACACTTCCACTTTAGCGGTACATCCAGGAGTGGCGAAGATGTACCAGGATCTCAGACGATAGCACTGGTGGCCAGGTATGAAGACGGATGTAGCAGAGTTCATTTTTCGATGCCTCACCAGCCAGTAGGTGAAGGCGGAGTACCAGGTACCAGCAGGCTTGGTACAGCCCTTAGAGGACCCAGAGTGGTAGTGGGATGAGATATCTATGGATTTCGTGACTGGACTTCCACATACTTCCAGAGGTCACGACTCCATTTGGGTGATTGTCGATCGACTCACCAAGTCGGCTCACTTCTTACCCATTAGAGAGCAGGGCTCAGTGGAGATCATGTGGAGTCTCTACGTTCAGGAGATCGTACGGCTTCATGGTGTGCCATTATCTATCATCTCTGATCAAGATGCTCGATTTACATCCTGGCATTGGAAGGGGTTGCAGGAGGCATTCGAGATGCAGCTACGTCTCACCACCGCCTTTCACCCTCAATTGGATGGTCAGATGGAGATGACCATTCAGACACTCGAGGACATGCTCTGTGCATGTATCCTCAACTTTGGTCACAGTTGGAAGGACCAACTACCATTGGTGGAGTTCACATACAATATGAGATACCACTCCACCATCGGGATGGCACCATACGAGGCATTGTACGACCGTCCTTGCAGATCACCTCTGTGCTAGACAGACCCTGGGGAGTCAGCACTAGTGGGACCAGAGATGGTCCAGGCCATGAAAGAGAAGGTCCAAGTCATCCAGGAGCGGATGAGGACATCTCAGAGCCGACAAAAGTCTTATGCTGACAAGAGGCGGAGGCCACTGGGGTTCGAGGATGGTGACCACGTCTTCTTGCGGGTCTCACCCCGACATGGATTACGGAGATTTGTTTGGTGCAGCAAGTTATCTCCACGCTTCATTGGACTATTCCAAGTCCTCAGCTGGATAGGTGAGGTGTCTTATCGCCTGGCTATACCACCTCAGTTTCACTGGGTGCACGACGTCTTCCACGTATCTCATCTGAGTAGATACGTGCATGACCCGATGCATATCATCGACCATGGGGAGTTGGACTTTGACGATATGGAGACTTTTGTGGAGGTTCCGGTAGAGATCGTGGATCGACAGGAGCGGGTCCTATGTGGATGGTCGATACCTCTAGTGTGCATCATATGGCAGTACGAGAACCTCCAAAAGAGCACATGGAAGAGGGAGGCTCAAATTCATGCTCAGAACCCTCATCTGTTCCCGTAGTTTATGATGTATCTTTACGGGGAAGTAAAGCCCTGAGGTGGGAGTAATGTAAAGACCCGTAAAATTCAAGGTAAATTTTTATCTTAATTTTCTTTGGGATTGTATAGGAACACAGTTTCTGACGGCACCTGATTCCGAGGCCTGGTGTGCCCGGAATAAATATCCGAAGTTTAGCTCGGGTACGTTCAGTGAACGAACGAGTGGGTTTTCCTAACTTTTGTTCTGGTGCTCGGAATCAAAATCTGAGGGCACCGATGAAACCACATCGCTAATATTTTCTTAGGAAGACCTTTTCTGGTGTTGCGTTTGCTCAGGTGTGGTTATTAAAATAATGGGTTATGTAATGAATAAAATAAAATTTGTGCAACCAAATTTATTTTTATTCTAAGTAGTTTAAACCAACATATGGAAGTTGAGGTGAGACCCACTATATCCTAAACCCTCATGATAGGATATTAGTGAGGTGGGGCCCACATGAGCCCAACCCTTTCAACTTCCTCAAAACCCCATTAATTGTGTAACACACCCACACCCTCCTTAAATGAAAAGTCAACTCTCGACTTTAATAGGAATATTAAAAGCCTTTAATTAAGTCAACTAATTTAATGTGATCTTTCGAATTTCAAATTGAACATTGGCTGGTGTCTGTTAATTAAATAAGACAAAGTCTTATTTCATTAGATGTTGGTTCGTTGTGTGAGAGGAATTGGAGAGGAATTGCTCAAACTTTGGAATCCTCTTCTTCCTCCTTGAAGAACGCGAAGAACGCACCATCACCGACGAATAACGCCGTCCTACGACGAAGGACGACGAAGAACGCCAAATCCTCAAAGATCGAAGACGCGACTCTATGTACTGCGATGTCGACGATTCTCTTCTTTGTGATGCCGACGATTCTTATGGAACCTTGTTCCATGACGCCGTCTTCCGCGACGATTATTTCCCGCGACGAACCTTCGTTCGACGACACCTTGAGGTAGGGGTTTTTTTGTTCTTGGAATATTCTTTGTCGTTCTTCATCTTTGATTTGGGGATGCTTGTCATGAACTTAACAGGAGGTGGCCGGACCACACGAACACGGCCGACCCTCCTCCCCCCTTAGTTTTTGTGTTTGTTGGGGCTCGAAAGAAGGCGGCGCGGTGCAACGACAACGCGCGGAAATAGGGAGGAATGCGGCGAAGAAACGTGACGCCGTCGCGCCGCACCGTTGAGGCCGAACGAAACCTCGACGCCGTCACGCCGCATTGGAGAACTTCGAAGAGGTCATGTCCGGAGAGGGGCTGGGGTGAAGGGGCACGACGCCATCGCGCCGCACTGGTCGGACAAGGCCGCTGCTCAAAGCCGCGGCAGTGCAATGCGGGGCGGCCGGAACTATCGGCCGCCGGCAGCTCGGAGGGGCGGGACCGCGGCGATCCCGCGGCAGCAGCACCGGCCGACAGGACCGGGCCGGCCGGATTCTGAGAAACCGAGAGTCATATCCCCCAGATGGCAAGAGGAGTGACCCCACGAGGTGGGTCGTGGTTTCAATCAAATGGGGCAGCCGCCCCCTTTTTCCGCTCAGCTCGGCGCTGGCCGAGCTGGCCATGCGGGTTGCGCGCGGGCGCCAGGACAACCAGCCACCCAGGCCAGGCCGGGCTGGGACGCACCCACCAGGCCGGGCCGCGCCCTGATTGGACAGACCCGGACCCGGTTCAGGCCGACCCGGTTCGGGCTGACCCAGGGTGTCTCCGGCCGGGTCGGTCTGGGCCCAAAACCCCCTAAAACCAGACAGGTTCGTTCGTTTGCTCATATCTTGGGCTACAGACCTCTGATCGATGCACCATTTTTTGTGATGTGATCCTTGGATCGAGACAGTCGTTTCATTATATTACACTCAAGGTTTCGGAGAACTTTGCATACAGCTGGGTTGGTTCGAGCACGAAACCAACCGGGCCCTCGTAGCGGAAACGCTTATAACTTGAGCTACAGACGTCTGATTGACGTGCCGTCGACTTTGTTGGATTCCTCTTAGTGAGACGGACCTTTTGGCTTACTCCGCTCGAGGTTTTGATGCTGTTGGAGTGCGGTTGGTTTGATTTTGACTTAAAATCCAACCGGGCCTCTGGAACGAAAAAACCAATAACTCTCATACCGGGCGTCCGATTGACGCGCCGTCTATCACGTTGAGTTCCTCATGTCGAGACAGAACATTCAGATACATCAAATCTGGACTACATGTCAGTTGATGTATCGACCCCTTGGCTCATTGAGCGGACCCTCCCGGAATCGAGCATGATGTGTGCGGGTACCCAAGAGCTGACTGCGACTACGACGACGATGAAGACCGTACAGAAATCCTCTGTGGGTTCGATGGCGATGAAGACTGCACTGAAATCCTATGTGGGTTCGGCAGTGATGAAGACCGTACTAAAATCCTCTGTGGTTTCGACGGCGATGAAGACTACACTAAAATCCCACGTGGGTTCAGCAGCCATGAAGACCGTACTGAAATCCTCTATGGTTTCGACGGCGATGAAGACTGTATTAAAATCCTACGTGGGTTCGGCAGCAATGAAGACCGTACTGAAATCCTCTGTGGGTTCGACGGTGATGAAGACCACAATGAAATACTACGTGGGTTCGGCAGTGATGAAGACCATTCTGAAATCCTCTGTGGGTTTGACGGCGATGAAGACTGCCCTGAAATCCTCCGTGGTTTTGGCAGCGATGAAGACCGTACTGAAATCCTTCGTGGGTTTGAGGGCGATAAAGATTGCCCTGAAATCCTCCGCGGGTTCGGCAGGGATGAAGAGCGTACTAAAATCCTCCGTGGGTTCGATGACAATGACCACTGTTCTTGTATCTTACATGGGTCTGGTAGTGTTTGACTCTGTTCTTGCTATCCTACGTGGGTCTGTCAAAGTAGCTGGTTTGTATCCTATGTGGGTTCCGACAGCTTAGCTGGGTTAGTATCCTACGTGGGTCTTATCTTATATGAATTAGTGGCTGCATCTGATCATATCTATCACCTTACGAAGAAGTATACATGTCTGAGCTGAGTCTTGACTTCAAATCATTATCTTCTATATGATTGACTTGCTTTCCTATGTGGATTGGGTTGTGATTTCCTGTGTGGATTGGTTTGTGTTTTCCTGTGTGGACGTGATCAAACTTGGGCTCGGACGGTGGAGCCAAACTGAAATTGATGACTTAGGTATATTTATGGGCATATACCTAAGAAGGCTTGGATGTTACTTCGTTATTGTATCTTTCCTTTGTGGATTCTGGGAGAGCTTCGGGGGTCTCGGGGTACCTACTGAGTAGCGTATACTCACCCCTGCACAGGTTATGCCAGCACTACGTTGTGTTGGATGCAGATGACAGAAAACGTTGATCGTGGTTGAGGCTTGTGGAGAAAGTCAGTACCTGGAGGTGGACCACTGGGTGGGATGTACGCGGAGCGGGCGGCTGGACCCGAGGTGCTCAGGAGGCTATCTATACCCACCCTTCAGGTGGGACTTCCAGGGGATGGCTCGACATTGCTGCTTTACTTTCAGTTAATGTACCTTCTTTCCAGTTGTACTTTACTTTCAGTTTTGGCTTGTATTCTGGCCCATTACTTTCCACACTACTATTATATCCAGTTTTACTTAGTGTATACTTCTTCTTTCTTACTCTGTGGTGTTTTTTTACTTTATAAAGGCAATGCCTTCCCATTTTGTCGGGATTTATGCCTTGGTGCTAGTCGCCAGCCCCTGTCCTATGGGAGGCCGGCTTGGGGTAGTCATGGAACCGGTCCTGAGGATGGGTCGTGATAGGTAAAAAAATCCATTCCATACCAAGAATAAAATAAAAATATAATATAGAAAAACAGCAAGGATTTCATGTAAAATATTTCAAAAGATAGAAGTCAGATGATTATTATAATTTTTATTTACCATAATATTTCCCAAAGATATTTTTACTACATGTTATGGATTAATTTCCTGTGGTGGAATTTCCAATTTACCAGAAGAAAATTCCGAAATTAAGGGATGCATGGACCACGAATCAGACATTAAATTGTGATAATAATTAAAAAAAGTAATTTACATGATCCACATTGTTTGATGGATCATCATTATCTTAGGTATTTGAAAATGTATTTTCCCACGTAATTCTATTTCGAATTTGTTTTATCCCCCCTGAGTGACTCTCATTGGAAATAGATTTTAAAAATAACCCAAATCCTTACTGTTAAAGAATATTACTAACATATTATCATTATTTTTCTGATCATTTCCATGAATTCTTGATCTATGTGTCCAAAATTTATATATTTGTAGAACATCCTAGATTTTGAAATAAATTCTCTTGGATTAATTTTTTCACACTTTTCCCAATAAAGTAATTTGATTATAATAACATCACATATCTTTGATGAATTATTCCAAATTGTTTTCCAAAAAATCAATTTATTATTCTTCTCATCTTGAGGAACATACTTTACTAAAAACTCTATCTCAAATATTTCATCAGAGAAAACAATATTCTCATAGATTTTAACCTTTTGATAATCTAAAGCTCTTTATAAAATTCGATTTAATCCAACATCAAATATATTAATTTTACAATAAATGTACCATATAAAATATGATACGTACATGGGATGTAACATTGAATTGTCCTCATATTATCTAAAAAATCATCATATTTCTACCATAGATTGAATAATTGTTTTCTGTTTTAGGTCAACATGTTTTAAGTTAAATATTTTTCTACAAAGATACTATTAAAATAATTTCACTGGTGAGTAAAAAAATGATTTGTTTCTCTGAAATTTTTAACTATAGACCACCACTGAATGGATTCAACATCAGAATGATAATTTTTTGGGTTACATTATTGAATTATTAATATCAAATTTCTTTAAATTAAATTTCAACGCTTTGATCCCTATTTCGTTTACCACGGGATCTAAGGTTCCATTGAAAGCTGGAGGATGTTTTGTCATAAAATGCTCCACTACATTCATATTCCATTGCGGTTGATTTGGTAGATAACATTCATGGATTCCACCACCATTTATTTAGTGATTAAACTATTACATCACTGTAACAAACTATAATATTTCTATTCCAACCATCTCAGGATTCTGAATTGGAAGGATATCTCCCACTTGGTACCTTTCCATCATAGATTCACTATTTCATCTTTATAAAACCATTCTAATGATACATATCATAGATAAATAAACATGGTATTCTTCAAATTATATTTCATTTCATATTAATCATAAAGTTAAAAATAATTTATTGATATTCTATTAACAATAACATAACTACTAAATTTATCTAAACCTTCCTTTCATACCAACTATAAGTACCTGGGCTTATGCATTACATAATCTTGAGTTTAGGGAAGAAATTTTTTTCCCTCACATTAGGGATATTTTAGAATTATAATTTTAGATAATTATTTCATAAATCATATATAACATCCCACATTCATATAAGTGGATACAATTAACACATTATCCCTTTTTCCAAAATATAAAACTTTTTAAATAGAACATGATTTAATTTTCTTGAAAATGTTTCATAATACTCAACTTTTCGTTCTTATTTCTCTTATCCATCATTTTACCTTTTGAGGTATATTTTAACACATTTCATGAGGTTAAAAAGATCCATAATGAACATATATAAATAAAATCATTAGTATAGTGAAATTATGAAGAACCATTGAAATACGTTTCTTAAACACTCATTAGAATGTATAAAATTCATACTAGTACCTTTGGAAATCATTAGAATATAATTTTATATTAAAAAAATAAAATGAAATAACCTAATGATAAAAATGGATCACTATAGTCTCTAATTTATTGGTGAGATATAATGGGCCCCCATCATATCATGAGCTATTATGGGGATCAAACGATCATATAATGAAATATAATGGGGTTTAGACCATAATAAATTAATATTTAATTGGGTAAACACATAAATTTTTTTTCAAAGAACATATAATGTATAATTACATTGAAAAATTCCTTAAATACATGAGAAAAAAAATTTTTAGATATCAAAATAAATTTTTATTATAAAAATCATGTTTGAAATATAAAAACTGTGTACAAAATAATGAACCCATTATCATTGAAACGAAATATGGAAAATTGTAATGAATACATTAATGCAATTAATAATAATGAAATATGGATAAATAACTCATTTCTTATAAGTTAAAAAATATTCATTTGATTTTTTTAAAGGAACATTAAATGTGTGTTTTTTAAAAAAGCCCCTTACCATGAGTTCGACTCATCATAAAAAATATTAATACTTATGGATAATAAATGTAGTTTAATTAAATTATTTCATAAGAACATTTTTGTGTTTAATATTCAGTTTATATCACTTATTATCATTTTATAATTATTACTTAATTAATAATGTTAAGGTAGGATAACTTGTCTATATTTAGTACTTCAGTCAAAAATGACTTTGGTATGACGTCAATAGTCAAAGTCTTCATTAGTTTATCTTATTAAAAATATAATTAATTAATTTATTATAATTTTTATATATAAATTAAAATTTTTAATTAAATCATTTACCATGGATATAAAAAATGAGATATGTTATAATCAAATAGGTTGTAAGCCATACGTAAGAATGAGTAACGTTTCCATTATTCATTGATCCTTATGTAAAGAAGGTAAGTGTTGTTTTATGTTAACAAAAAATGATCTAAATATCACTAGTATCATATAAATAATTTAAATATACCTATATATATCATCCATGTGTTATGGTGATAAAAACCAATCACATCGCTACGTGTTGGTGATAGTTCAAACATACAGAGAAATGATCTTATCATTTTTATTTACATAGAATGGTAAAGAAATATATGATATATTATTATTTTATAATGATAAATATTTGATAAATATAATATATAGTCTTTAATTTCTTCATTATACCTAGACTTTATATATGGTGATGAAAGATGAATTATATTGGTTCTAGAGGTTGTAGTCCTCCGTACGCATGAATGATTAATTATATTAACATTTGATGGAAGTGGAGATATATTATGGTGATGATATTAACATAATGTCATATAATTATATTTAGCATACTATAGATTTTATTTCACCATGATGGAATTATATTATATGTAACTGGATGAACAAAAAAACAAAAACAATTAGTTATAGAGAATACCATTTCATCAAACAATCTTCTTTGATTAAAACTATTACAACAATAAGGAGAGTTGTATTGATAATTAAGATATCTAGAATGTTTGATGGGATTCATGGAAGATATCTGTATAGATCATGGATGAAAAAAATTGTTTTCTAAGATTTATTAAAATAGAATAAGAAGATTCCTATTAAAAGGGAAGAGAGAGACACTCTTGGATGTTTTCAAAATATTAAATTATTATAAATTATTTTTAAATTTCAAATGGACCCCAAATGAATTTATTAAAATATAACATGATTATGGGATGAATTAAATTCATCCAATGAAAATTATAATTATTTTTATTATTTTTTAATCCTTCTCTATTTATTTTAACCCCTATTGTACAATTTTAACTCTTACCATAATATCATGTAATTTTTACATTGAGGGTTTATAATTAGAATAAAATGACAAAATACAAGTAAATGTTTAATTTTTACATTTCATTCCTTATAAAAATCATTTTAAATAAATTTTTTATAATATTCTTTTACCATTTAGTAAAATATTATACATTTTAAAACATCAATGAGGTCAATTTTCACACTATTCATTATTTTATCTTTAAAAAAAACAAAACCAAATGATAAATTAAAACCAAGACGTCAAAACATCACTAATACTTCAAAGGAATCAAAAAAATCATGGATGAGTTTAATAATCTCAAAGGATATTTATAATAATATTTACATCATATTTCTATAACTTATTCAATTATTGACTCATCGGTGTAGAATAAATTAATTTAATTATTTCATACATAAAAAATAAAATAAAATTATCATGATAAATATATCAATTTTATCATTTACAATAGTCTTTATAGTTGAATATATCACCAATATATAACCATATTAAAAATATTTCACTTGTTCAAAGAAAAATTATTAAAAATAACTTAATTTAATTTAATATAATATTGTCAGTTCAATACTATCATACAAGTGTCTTATAATTGAAAAAAAATCAGAAAAAAGGATTCTTTTTGTCTATACACACTCATACTATAAAATTAGGACTTTTTTTGTGTAATTTTATAATAATTATAATATTATTTTTACCCTCAATTACCAGACTTACCTTTAACCATTTTAATAAAATTATTAAATTTTCTGTTCATATGTTCCAAAAATAAAAGAGAACTATTAAAAAAATTTATACCTTCTGATTCTCAATATGGAAACCATTTTTCATAATTAAAAACAAAAAATATGGTAAAGTTAATTTAATCTCTATATCATTTAGGAAACGAGAAAGAAATTATTAAAAGTAAAAAAGGTTCAAAAGATTGAATTTTTTTTATATCCAAAATAATTGTCAAAATTGATTCCAATGGAAAAACTGTGTTAAATTACATAATATTAAAATAATTATATTTTAAAATCTATAATAACTATTATTTAACAATATAAAATCGTTATATGAAAATATAATTTCAATTAAAAACCAACATTTATCACTATAAGACAAAACATGAATCTTATAAAAAAATACGAAAAGATCATAAAAATTAAATTTTGTTAATACTATTGAAAATTTGTAGTTTATTTGAAAAAATTTATTGTATAATTGTTTTGAAAAATATATTTAATACATGATCTCCATAAAAATATAAAATAAAATTTTTAGAAAAAACAATTCTTTATCATAAAACAATGTTTATCATACAACATTTTGTACATAGTTTCCCATTTTAATTAAAAATTAAAATCTAATTCAAAAATATTAATAAAAATAAAAAATAAATATTCAATGATTAAATATTTAGTTATTTAATATATATATATATTGGCCTTATTAAATATTATAGAATGTAATGTTTTCATGTATGTAGCACACTTTGATATAATAAATAGAAGGGAGAAAAGTCTTCCAAATGATTTGAATATGACATATATGAATTAATTACTGGTGGAATGTCCTATATACTTGATACAGAATTGAATAATATGGAAAAAACCTTTCACTTATTAAAAGGTACGATAATAACATGGACTTAAGTAATTAAATTAATCAAGATTAATGTCCCTATTGCATATGGACCTGGAAATTATTATTGGAGGGGTTAGATTCAAGCTATCCTTGGAATGCTGAGGGATTACCCTAAGAACATGTAGACACCATTCCAATTCCAGGATTTCAGTTTCCAAGGTTGATGCCCACCCTAGAACCCAATAATTTTCCACTAGTTCATGGTCAATATGACACTATAGGATCCCTCCATTATTTATATAAGTTAAGTTGGATACACTCCATGGATCCCACATAATGTCTATGAAAATGGGGCACCACATATACACCTTGTGGCCAAGACATTTCTTATCTTGTATTACCTTGTATGAAATCCTTGAAATATATTATAATTAAATTTTTGTGAAATTCCATGGGATATGCCCCGGGGATTACACTCTCACCCCTTTATCCATGCTATTGATTATTTATGAGATGGCTTGACCCGCCAAGTTCAAGGATGCCTTGGTTGTTACCCTGGACCATCTTCATTATAATCATCCTTACATGATTCAATTTTATATATTGGTCCTTCATTACTACTATTATCATAGTATAATTTCAATACTGGTTTCACCTCAAATGACATACTATATGAACTGGAACATGATAAATAAATTAAATTGATATATGTCTATACACCAGCCATAATTGAACCATGTACATTGGTATTTAAATTAATGTACTTATTTACTTTTATATATTCATTCCATAATTTTTTTTTTAATTTTATATTACATGGACACAATGTTACAATTGTCATTGATGGTGACCTATTAGGATTTGTACCACACCCTATCTGGATCTCCATTTCTACCCAGGAAGATCACATGTATAAATGTTTTGAAGAAGGGATGTTTCATTCCATGGATACCTAATATTTTTTTGTCTCTTGTGATGTATATAGGTACGATACAATAGAGAATGAGATTGGGATTCTTGGAGAGTTTTTTTATTCCATTTCTCTTCTATTGTATTGTACTACTTCTTTCATTTTTATATACCTTTTTTCCAGTTTCTTAGACATTTCAAATAAAATATCATCTTATTATGTATGTTATTATCAGTTTTTCATATTTTTTAGTTTTATTTCTAGTTCTATTGTTCCATCAATTATATTTATTACTATATTTTCCTATTATTATTTTTAACATTTTGTGATACGCTCTAGTATTGAGGGAATAGTTTCAACATAGACAGACCATATGACCTAGATGCTTGTTAGAAGACTTTTATATTTGTGAATATGCACATGTGGACATGTGGCCAACTAAGAATAGGGAACCACTGAGTGGAACACAGGTTCCTGATGTCACAATGTGGTAATAGACCAGTTCGGTTCTTGAATTAGAATTTGGAGATGATTGATATGATATTAGGAACACATTAGAAGATGGTTATAACACATTCATGGGCATAGCTAAACCCTATTTGGGGTAAATGCTGAGTTACCTAAATTATAATTGTTATTGTTCATTTTCATATTAATGTTGATATAATTTTACAATTGGGAGAAACATATTCTATGTAATGTATAATATTATTATTCTGATTGATAAATTTATTTGATCCTTATCATTATGATATGTTCACAATGATAATTTTAACATGCGTCATATGAGGAACCTATAATTCATATTCAATGAATATTCCATTCCATATAGGTGAATTTGAAATCTTTTATTTTCATTTATTGAATGTTATTATTGAGTGAGAATTGTTTCTATATTCCTATAATTCTATATGGTAGTTATTGAGTAAAATCTAGTTTCAATTCATGGGTTTTATGTAGCCTTTTCGGTTTAAATGGGTGGTCTACTGAGTGATGAAATTGTATATATTACATCTTACATTATGTGAATATATTTAAACTGGGATATCTAGATATTAAATGGTTGTTGATATTAATGATAAGGTGTATGGTCCCTAATTCAATTGGACTAACAATCCACATTAATAAAACCTCAATATATTATTATAATAAAATGGAACACAGTATTGTGGAATCTGACATAAAAATAATTAGTTTCTAGTAAATGAAGTGGCATGGTGCAATTGATATTTCATCAACTCAAACCACTTATAATTATAAATTAACAATTATTAGTACCTTACATTCAATGTGGGTAGTTTGGGTATTATACCTTGGATACTGAGCCCATCATTTTATGTTCTCCGACAAGTTGTTTCTTTATCTACATAAATCATTTTATGAGGAAAACGATTGGAATTTTTAGACTTATGCCACCCTTAATTCCTCGTGCCGTGCACCAGGAGAGTGGTGATGAACATGCTCTAGACATGGAGGGCCTTGAACTTCCAGTCATACCACCAGGATTTCCACACGAGGGTCTTCCTATTATACTGGATATGGGCATTGGTTCTCAACATCATGAGTTTTTCTAACATCTGATGCATTCCATGCAAGGTGCTCTATGACCTTCCCCAACAACTGTTAATTTGACATGTGAATTCTAGTAGTATTATCCTCTTACATTCTCAGTGGATAGTGGTTCATAGGATTATAAGCCTTGGATGAAGGCCACCCTATCATACATTGAGCATCAGGAAACACCTCAAGAGAGGAGGGCCATAATTTCTACTTAAATGTTTTGTGATTAATTCATGTACTAGTGAGATGAGATTAACGAGGATGGTCTCCATCAGGGCATGGGCTGGGATGATTTTAGGAATTCCATATTTTACCACTTCATTCCAAATCCACTGAGAGATGATAAATCCATATATTTTCCGTATCTACAAAAAAAATTTATGTATTTTATTGTGAAATTATTGTGTTTTACTAAGTAGAAGTGATTTTCCCTACTTCTAGCTGGTGATGACATTTAACATTCAATAAGATTCTATGATGGGAATCCGCATTCCACATGTAACTAGGTGAATGTTTTTTACTTACCTAAAATAAAAGATATCACAAATTAGGATCATTTACACTAGAGTATCCTAAGGTAATACGATAGTACCTTCAATAGAGGATCTGTTTCATGAGAGGACAATAATTCTTCCAATAGAAAGAAACACTCTAAAGAGTTTTCATGTATGAACAGTGGAATTCAGAATGACCACATAGTTTGATCTATTGTATGACACTAGATTGGATATAATGGTAATATGAAGCCTTAATGCAATATAGACCCATTTTAGTTCTATTCTTGTGAGAACATGTGAAATTTTCAGACAGTTTTTTGACCTTTCAATCTACATTTATTGGAAGTGGATTCTCACCAGCTCCACCTTCAGGGGAAGGTTAATACATTTCACCACCAATGGGGTGTTGGAGTAGCACTGGAATAAGTGTTTGAGGAGGTCATTGATGTGGTATCTAGACTTCAGATCCTTAGCTCCAATAGAGTGGTATCATATAGGGGTTTCTTGTAATAGCACAAGGCCACAGATCATTCGAGTTTCATGATTAATAATTTATACACACGGATAGGATTATATGAACATGTAAAGTATGAAGTACTATTCAATAATCCTCGACATTAGTTTCAAATTTATTTCATATACATGATTCACACTCCATCATCTTCTTATATATCATGGAAATTATCAGATTGTTTATAGTATTATAGTTTTATAATGAACCTAAATTCAGTGTGGGGTGAATGGTAAATGGGAATATGCCAAAGCAGTGACTGTCCCCTAGATTTAGGAAGATACCATTTCTTGTGGGTCCTATTTATAATCGATATGACTTGATTTAATTTCACTCACATGATGGATTTTTTATTCACATATCATTACTTTGTGGAATTCGATCACTCTAGGGTGAATTTTACATCACCAAAGGGAATTAGTTATCTACAAAAGGGTGAGAGGGATGTCCAATATAGTAGAGTTAGACTAGTGCATCATGGGCTAGGTGGAGTGAATGACCAAATTCATAATCTCATTGAGGATGATTAGGGTTTGTCGAAGACTAAATTCTCTATGTTAGTATATCTTTTCAAGGATTTATTTCATGGCGATTCTTATTATCTTAAATCCTAATAGAAAGTTATAGTTTACGATGGAAGTTGATTTAGGAGTAGATCTAGGGTTAATTACTCTATACAAGATGACACCTTCTATGCTCTACAAGCTGACAAAATAGTTGGAGGATCTAGAGGCCAAGAGTTTATAAGGCATAACACTTCCTCTATGAGTTCACCAATTTTACACACCAATAAGGTAGGTGGTACCCTTATTATATGTGTGGTTTAAAGACATCTAAACAATATTATGGTAATGAAAATGAATCCACTAACTCAATTATATGATCTCTTTGAAAATACTAGAGGACTCCAGGTGTTTTTTAAGATCAACCTATGATTAGGCTATCATCAAGTGTGAGTCAATACATCATACATACATCATTCAACAATACATAGTAGGTGTGGTCTGTATACGTATCTTGTTATGTCATTTGGTCTTTTAAATAAAACCGCCATTTTCAAGGAATTGATGAATACAGTGTTCCACCAATATCTGTATTGTTTTGTCTTGGTCATTACGAATGGCATCATGGTGTATTCTAACACTCGTATAGAGCATTCTATGAAGATAGAAATTTTTTCGAGTACACTTAGACAACATAAAATTTATAACACACATTCTATGTTCCACATTTGGATTGATAAATTCCATATCATGTGGAATATCATCTCAAAATTAGTAGTGTCTATTAACTAATACAATGTCAGAGATGTGGTTTCCTATGTGAAATCCATGAAAATGTTTGATATACAATGTACAATGGGGCTGTCCAGATATTACTTGAATTTCATTCAAGACTTATGAAACCTTAAATCACCTCTTATAAGTCTGAAAACATGGGAGTTGTGGTTTTTTTCACTACAGTACCAGAAATTATTTCTGATAATGAATGGATGGATTGTTTCAACACCTGTTATAATTTTTTCACATCTTTGATGTGACAATACCGTGTTCTGTGATGCATCATGAATTGTATTAGGAGTAGTGATGATGTAGGAGGAAAGAATCTTTGTGTATGGATCTTAGTAGTTGATTCCTCATGAGATAAATAATCTGACATATAACCGGGATATAGAAGTAGATGTTCATGCCATATGTTGCTGGGGACACTATCTGATGAGTGTACACATCATCGTGTATACAGACCATAAGAGCCTCAAATATAAATTCATAAAGCATGAATTGAACATCTGAAGGTGGATATTGGTCAAATATCATTAGTCCTTTGATTTTGATCTTCCATATATGCCAAGAAAGGGTAATGTAGTAGTTGATTCATTGGATTAGAAGCATCCAACATAGGCCATATAGACGGCTAGTGAAAAAGACCAATTGATGTCCCTTATTATGAGCTTCATCAAGGGTTTCATGATAGTCATGAACAATATTATATCTCATCCTTGATATATTTCTCTTCAATCCATGAAACAATGTAGATACTGAAGACATTGTTCAATGAAATAGAATTGATGGTGGGACCTACCTTTGGTTTAGTATATGGGAAATACAAAATCCTATATATACATAGACATGTCTAAGTTCCTATAAATATGTGAGAGGAACTAATGTGTGATTCCCACACTTCTCATTGGGTAATTCATCTAGGAATATTAATGATATATCAAGATATGTGACACTAGTATTGGTGTTCTGGGATGAAATGTTATATAGTAGGTTTTATAATTAGGGTTTCCACATTTCACAGGGTGAAGTTAGTGTGCCATAAGCATGTTCTCTTCTTATATCCACATACATTAACATAATTGAAATGGTATGATGTTTCATTGGACTTTGTTTTTAAAATTCAGAGGTCCCCCCGAGGTATGGACACATTTTAGGTTTTCATCGAAATGCTACTGAAGGTAGCCCAGTTCATTCTTATGTAGTATTGATTTTAAGTTGATGAGATATAGATATTGTATGTATTTGATAACATCTAACCGAAACCGGTCCCCCATACTATAATTTCATTTTGGTATGATTTATTCAGATCATGGTTATGTCTAGGGTTTCAGAAGGCAATGGGTACATGGGTTCTTCTAAGCACCACCATTCACCGCAAGACCACTGGTCAATAAGAAAGGAAAAAAAGTTCTATAAGACATGATCTGAGTATAAATCATTTATTTTTCTGTTATTTTTAGAAGATTATCTCTCTATTCATGTTCTTCTACAATAATATAATTCAAGTGATGATTCATATGGATCCTTTTGAGGTCATGCATGGTAGGTTGTTCCATTCATCACTATGCTAGTTAGAGGTAGGAGATGTAAACCTAGTAGCTCGTTATCTCATATTGGTGACTTTATAGTAGGTACATATGATTAGGAAGGGTATTTATACTATTATGTCTAGATATAAATATTTTTCCAATATTTGTCTACAACTTCTATAGTTCATGATTGGGGATTGTGTTTTGTTATGGGTATCACCCAGGCGTGGGCCTAAATAGATACATAGGCAAGGGAACCTATCACCACACTTTTTTTGGATGTTTTAGTTTCTAGGGAGAATATTTCCTATTGCATATCATTTGTTACTAACTTTGAGCTACCATTCCAAGATCCCCATCTTCTGCATTTCATAGTTGTGAATTTATCACGCCGACCCATCTCAAATATTTGATCCCAAGGAAGTTCAGTTACATTATTATGCTCCATTATAGGAGTATCCTATACAAATCATTGACCAAATCCCAAATGCTTTATATGGATGATCCGTCCATTTTATATGGGTTCTATGAAATAAGATGAATATAAAAAATGAGACATGGGAGCCGGAGGCCAACATACAAGCTCATTGTCTAGAGTTTTTCCCAAATAGTGTTTCACCCCCCATGGATGGTGATCTTGAGAGGAAGTTCATTTAATTTGGAAGACTATAAGAACCCAATTTATTCTTCAAGTTTGAATCCCTTTAATTTTCTATTTAATATCTTGTAATGTTGTACATTTTGTAATGATCCATAATTTCATATCATGGACCAGTTGGGTTATTTTTTTAAAGGAAGAGGTATGAGCTTTTTAAGGTAGCTATATAAAAATTCCATGTCATTTAAAAGGAATACATGATGTGTAATCAATACACACCCAATAATATTTGGTCTTTTCATTTTCATGTAGAGTGTTATCCAGGGGAAGGACCCCACTATTTACACAAATATGGAAGGAACTTACACACCACACAATTTTTGATGTATTTTTTTAATAGAGGATGGGGTTTAATTAATACACAAAAGCACCCCCACTCCTTCTCTTACAAGTGAAGAAGGTTCCCATTAGAATATCCTCATATACTTCATGGTAGTTTGATCAAATTTTACTCCATCCGAACATCAATTCCAGATATGATTTTCTAATTAGAGGTGTTCCAATAAGTGATCCATTATTTTAGATCCTTTTCACATTCTTCATCCAATCATTGAGGCTATTTAGATGATATCTCATATACCCTATCTTCAAACATGTTATCTATTCCTCAAATCTATTTATATCTTTCCCAAACTAATGTTTGATACTAGTTAAGGATATTTTTTGTAACATCCCGGTTCCATGTGCCACTCAATGGGTGCCCTGAACCCGGTTTTCCACGTGACCTCAAGCATATTTCCCCAAATTCTAGAGGCTGCCGACTAGCAGCAAAGGACCTGGTCTGATAGTGGGGAAACTATGCCATCATTTTTCCAAGTGCGGCACAACGGAATGAAATAAAACATACATCAACAGCATAAGCAGTAAACCATACACACCTAAAATAAAAAATTGAAGTAGATATAACCAACCAGTATATAAATAATGGTTCAACATTCCTCAAATTCTAAGAAAACATTCACAACATGTTACAGAATGATACCTTACAGTACAAGTACAGAAAAGTGATACAGAATAAAACAAACAATAGCATTGCGAGCCCGAGCTCAGTCCCATGCTCCCCTGCACCTTAGAAACAATCATGTACCTGTATAAGGGCCCTTTCCCTTGTCTAAACCTACGGAATCGTAATCTTTTTGGGCTGAAAATAATGACCCAAATAGGGTGTGACAAATATATCTCAGTAGGCACCCACCAAAGGCCTGTGGCCAACTGTGTGTAAACTTGAAACAACAATGTGCAAAAGTAAAATTCTGTAAACTAAGAAGTACTCAAAAGTAGCCAACTTACCAGTTATATTTCCATTTAATTATTCATTTAAGCATTTTAATATAAGAAAACACCACAGTGAATTTCTAAGTAAACAGACCGTGTCCTCAGACAAACAAAATCTCACCCTCATGTAATCAGAATCCAACCCACAGGTATTGCCCTCAGTCGTAACAGAAATTTCCCTCAAGCAAACGAAGTGTCACCCTCAGGCACAGAAGTCAATCCCTCAGGCACGAAAGGTTGCACTCCGGTTAAATAGTATGTTGACCTCAGGAAAATACAGTCACGCCCTCAGGCTATAGTAAACACCACCCTCAGGCATAAGTAACCGGGCCATTCCGAACATATAAACATGAAATTTACATACAATTCCACACAAGTAAAAATTAATTCAAAATTTTAACATGGCATACCCTCAGGTATCCTGTCCAAATGGCTAAACAGAGGAACGCACCCCCATGGTGGTCTTGGATCCAAGCACTGATCCCAAAAAACTATTTTACAACTTTATTTAGTTACCTATATAGTTCTAGGTAGTTAAAATAGCCACGGACTCAGTCACAAGACACCCCAAATATGGGTTCGTAGCTCAAAAACACACAAAACGCACAATAGTTAGAAAATAAACACCATGCCACCTTCCTTTAACACCAACGAACGATATACGTGAACGCAGATTCCAAAAACGCCCAAAGATGACATATATATGAGGTAAAATAATTCTCGCGTAAATGAAAATAACTCCCATTAGTGGAAGAATTTGCAAGAACGATTAAAGAATAGTGGAGGGAATACCCGTGCGGTTTCAACGAGATTTTCTGAGGCGGATAAAGATTCTTTTCATGCGCTCGACGGATCTCCAAAGCTCTGGCCTTCCTCTCATGATCCCTCTTCCCATTCTAAGCCTTCCCTATGAATAGGGGAGGCTACTGCCCATTTTATGCGAAAAAAACTAAGTACACGGTGTGTATTTCCAAGTACATGGCGTGTACTCCCAATTTTTTAAATGTTCCTCTAGAGGTTTCCTGTTAGCGTGGCACTGTTCATCTGCCGACATGACTAGACGGCGTGTCTTCTAGTGTACACAGCGTGTTCAGTTTCACAGCTGGCCATCGCTTTACTATTTTCTTGTCGGCTGACTACATGGCGTGTAAATATCCACTACACGGCATGTAGTCGGTTTTTACACCCTTCGTCGCCGACATATGGCTACACATCCTGTGTACTCATCCCACATGGCCAAAAGTGCACGACGTTTGGAAAAGTACACAACGTGTACTTCCAAAATTTGGGATTTTCCTCAATTTTCCTTATTTTCTCATAAACACTTAATGAAAGGAGAAAAGAAGAAACCCGTACCTCAAAAAAAGAACCAGGTTGTTACAAAATTCCCCCCTTAAAAAAATTCATCCCCGAATTGCCCTTACAAGGGTGGCGAAGATAAAGCTCAGAACAGTTCTGGCCACTGAGCACGTACTTCAGTCTCCCGCTCCCAGGTTTCATCCTACACTCGACCGTGCTGCCATAGCACCAGTACGAGAGGAACTGACTAGCCTCAGAGAACCTTCATGCTCCTGTCAACGATACGAATCTAATGCTCCTCAAAGGACGCATTGATCTAAAGCTCAACCTCTTTGGGCTGATGGATGTGAGACGGGTCAGAATTATAGCGGTGCAACTGAGATACATGGAAGACGTCATGCATGGCCCGGTACCTCTGTCGTAACTGAAACCGGTAGGCAACCAGCCCAACTCTCTCCAGAATATCGAATGTCCCCATATTCCTTAGTGAAATTTTACCATGTCTCCTGATTCTCATGTGCCCTAGCCTCGGTGAAACACGAAAGAAAACCTGATCCCCGACCAAGAACTCCAAAGGTCGTCTGTGGTGATCAACATAAGACTTCTAATGAGGCTTCATGGTAGCCATCTTCTTCGGAATCAACTGGACCTTCTCAGTAGTCTCCTGCATTAGTTGTGGTCTTAGTAAAGCTACCTCACCTGCCTTTACCTAGCACAAGGGTGATCGGCATGGCCTACCATATAAAGCCTCATAATGTGCCATCTCAATTGTTTCCTGAAAACTATTATTATAGGAAAACTCGACTAGGGGTATGTGCTTCTCCCAAGAGCTCCCAAATTCTAGGACGCATGCACGCAACATGTCCTCAAGCACCTGTATCGTACGCTCTGACTGGCCATCGGTCTGAGGTTGGTAAGTTGTGCTTAGAAGTACCTGTGTACCCAGTGCCTTCTGAAAACTCTACCAGAAACGAGACGTAAAATGGGCATCCCTATCTAAAACAATAGAATGAGGAACCCCATGAAGATGTACGATCTTCCATATGTACACCTTTCTGAGCTCGTCAACACCGAAGGTCTCCTTGATCAGCAAAAAGTGAGCTAACTTCATTAGTCATTCCACAACAACCCATACGTCATCATTGCCTCTAGGTGACCTCAATAACCCTGTCACTAAATCCATCGTCACATCATCCCATTTCCACTGTAGAATGGGTAGCTTATGTAAGAGTCCTGATGGCCTCTTATGCTCCACCTTCACCTACTGACAAGTGGAACACCTCATAACAAAACTAGATACATCTCTCTTCAACCCCAGACACCAGTACTGACGTCTCAAGTCACAGTACATCTTGGTAACCCCGAGATGAATTTCCCAAGATGAAGCATGAAATTCCCACATTAGCTCCTCGCGTATATCCCCTGGAACCCAAACTCATCCATGGAAACGTAGAATTTAATCATTTCCTATCATCCAACCAGAAGGAGGGTCCTCACTTGCCACTGACTCCCATAGAACTAGGCCTTCTGAATCAGATAGCTGTCTCATCCTCACTCTATCCAGGAGGGCATAAGTCATAGCTAAAGATGAAAGATATGTTTTCCCCTGACTATCGTGCAGCTCCAAATGCATCTCAGGGAACAAGGCCACAAGATTCCACTCATAACCGGCCTCCTTCACAACTTTTATCTGAGTCTTCCTGCTCAGTGCATTAGCTACTGCATTACCTTTACCAGGTTTGTAGGAATGCTCAAAATCAAAAGACTGTAGGTACTCAACCCACTTTCTCTACCTCAGATTCAAGTAATGCTGAGTAAAGATATACCTGAGGCTATTGTGGTCGTTGAAGACCACAAAATGTTCTCCCAAGAGATAATGTCTCCAATAGTGCAACGTATGCACAACTGCATCCAACTCGAGGTCATGCGTCGGGTAATTCCACTCATGTGGCCTCAACTGCTGAGAACCATAAGCAACAACTCGATCACCCTGCATCAACACTACTCCCAACCCAATACCTGATGCATTACGGTAAACTGTATAGCTCTTTCCCTGCACTGGGAATATCAGGATCAGTTCTGATGTAAACATTCCCTTCATGTCATAAAAGGTTATCCCGCAAGCTTCAAACCAAACGAACTTCACACCATTCTTAGTCAACCCCATCAATGAAACTGCTAAGCGGGAGAAGTCTTGTATGAAGAATCAGTAGTAAACAGCCATCCCTAAGAAACTCTGTATCTCAAACACGTTCTTAGGATGCTCCCATGAAACTACTGCTCTCACCTTCTTTGGGTCTACTGCAACTCCTACCTCTGAGATGATATGACCCAGGAAGTGAATCTGGTCCATCCAAAAGTGGAACTTTAAGAGCTTATCATATATCTTATTCTCTCTCAGTGTCCTCAATATGATCTCAAGATGGGTTTCATGGTCGTGTCGAGTGTGTGAGTACACCAAGATATCATCCACGAATACTACCACAAAAGAATCCAGATATGGATGGAACACACGAATCATCAGAGCCATGAAAGCTTCTGGCATGTTTGTGAGTCCGAACAACATAACCAAGTACTCGTACATACCATATCTTCTCCGAAAAGCTGTAATAGGTATATCTGATGGTCTCACGCGCAGCTGATGATATCCGGATCTCAAGTCAACTTTAGAGGACACTCATGCTCCACGAAGTTGATCAAAAAGATCATCAATCCTTAGCTAGGGATATCATTTTTTAACCATCAACTGGTTCAGCTTCCGATAATCCACATAGAGTCTGAGGGTATCGTCCTCCATTTTCGCAAAAAGGACCAGAGAAACCCAAGGATAAGTACTGGGTTGGATAAAACCCTTTTCATGTAACTCCTCTAACTGCCTATTGAGCTCCTGTAACTTAGGCATGGCCATCCTATAAGGATGAATGGACACCAGTGGTTCTCCTGGCACAAGCTCAATTGATAAATCCACCTCTCGCTCCGGAGGTAGACCAAAAAAGTCATCTAGTAATACATCCTTGAAACAATCAACAACTGGAGGGAAATCGATCTGGCAATTCCACTGATCATCCAGATATAAACTCCCAATATGGGATGTGACACCACCTCGCCCATGATGCTCTGGTCCAGCTTGACTCGCCTGAACATCCCATTCTCCCTTATATAGAAACTCTCTGCCCTCTGGTGACATGAAACACACCCTACGACGATAGCAGTCTACAAAGGATCAAAAGGGAACCAATCAGTCCATCCAGAGAATGACATCATAACTCATCATCTCCAAGACATAGATGTCCCAAAGGAAGTGACACCAACCAACCTCATGGGGGCACTCCTTGCTCTGACGCACACCAGTCGTTCTAGTCCCCAACGGAGTGTCTAGCATCATAATAGCAGAAGAAGAAAAAACACAGAGCCCAAGGCACCCCACAACGAGCACAGATATGATGTTATGTGTAGCACCCATATCGAAAAGTACTAAAGATAAAACAGAAGCTACTAAAATAGTACCTCTGACACTAGAAGTTCTGAGATCATGGTCCTGCTGGGTCTGTTGCACTGGATAAGTCTGCCTAGTTCTGCAACCCTGCGACATAGCCTGGATACCCTGAGTTGTCCCGCCCTGCTGCCTCTGAGATCCATGTGTTTGGATACCACGACCACGACCACCATCCCTGCCTGCATGCCCTGACGTATTCCGGTTTCCCGACTGGTAAGAAGCTGTTGGTCCTGCTCCCACATGCGGAGTCTGCACAGAACTCCTCTCACTATCCACTGGTGGAAACACCCTTAAAAAGCATTGCAGATGACCCATCTTGCCGCAAGCTCAGCACTCCACTGGGTTTTGTGGACACTGTGGTCTCTTGTGCCCCTCTTCACCACACTGGTAGCACCTGATCGGGCCACCTGAAGAGACTGCCTGTCTGGTACTACCACCCTGAGAGAAATCTATCTATCTCTTCCTATTTCCAGTAGAAATAGTACCAGAAACTGGTGATGAACCGCCCTGGCCCACACCACTAGCTTCCCGTAGGTTCCTCTCTGTAATCAGCACCTGGTTCACAATAGCATGTACTGAAGGCAACCTGAAAACACTCACCAGCACCCAGATGTCATAACGAATACCATCCTTAAAACATATTTCTCTCAACGTCTCATCACCCACCAGTACGGGTGAAAAATGCTGAAGCTCGGTGAAACGAGCAGAATAGTCCATCATCGACATAGCGCCCTGCTGCAGATTTATGAACTCTCGAGCTCTATCTGCCCTCAGCCTCTATGGGAAAAAGAAGTCATAAAAGACTGCCTGAAAATCTTCCCACCCCATGTCCCTGTGATGTTCTAACTGGGTGGTAACATCCCACCACCTCTTGGCGGAATCACGCAACATATACGTCGCGAGCTTGACCCTCCACCCTGGAAAAATCTCAAGATGCTCAAAAATAGTCTGCATCGACCCCATCCAAGACTCCACAACCTGTGGTATGCCATCCCCTGAAAACGTAGGCGGATGCTGCTGCTGGAAGATATGAGTCAGCTCATCCATAGATGTGGCAGCCGGCGGTGCTCCCTGAAATGTCTACATGAACCGCATAACGCCTTCACGGAACTGTGCCTCTGCGCCTATGTCCGGTATAACGGATGGCACCACAGCTGGATCTGCTGGAGGATCCACTGGTAGCCTATGGACCACCATCTGTGGAGTATAATTATTTCCGCTTTCTTGGCTAACAATGCATGGTCGTCTCGGTGGCATGACACTACAAATTCAAATGCACATCTTAGATCCACATTTATCACAGACTGAAAACGACGGAACCGAAAAGGGAACAGGTGGAAGAAGGCATTTAAAATTTTCAAAATAAGACTAAACGGCATGTATAATGAATACACAGTGTGTACGTGCATTCTCTTCCCCTTTCTGGGTCCTTCTATATGGCTAAGTCACACGGCCCCCGTTTAACAAAACTACACGGAGTTTATGGGGAAATTTTCCAACTTACCGTGTCGTTTGTGACACGGCCGACTACTCGGCTTGCTACAACACGGCGTGTTAGACCTACACAGGGCGTATAAAACATCTCATTTCCCAGCCACATGACTAAGTCCACATGGTCTATCCTTGGACAATATTACACGGCGTGTCCCACGGGTACACGGCGTGTACTAGACGAGCTTCGCCGATCCGTGTGGTTGATTACATGGCCGGACACACGAATCACACTACACGACGTGTTCTATAAACACACGACGTGTATATTAAAGGATTAAACTGACCCGTGTTGTTAGTTACACGGCCGAGACCTCAGGTCATACTACACGACGTGTTCCATAGTGGACACGGTGTGTATGTCTTAAGGTCTCCTCCGTTCGTCTTGTTAGTTACACGGGCGTGCTCCGGGTCAACACTACACGGCGTGTACAACATGTACATGGAATTTTTTACCCATGCCTAGCCCTACCCCGTGTCGCCGCCCACACGGTTTGTGACATGGGAAGAGACTACATGGCATGTACTCAAAGTACATGACGTGTACTTAAAAAGTTCATTTTTTTCATCCCGAACAGAAGGCCATAAACGACATGTTTAAAGTATTACACGACATGTATACTGGGTATTCTGGATATTATGCCCCAGAAACTTCCCCGGAACCCAAAAATACCGAAAACAACACCTAAGTGTCAAATTCCTATCTGTGGGGCCCATACTCCCAACAAATAAAAGTTTTACATCTCATCTGTGTTATAACAAAATAAACAGTCAATGAGCCACCAAATTTTGGTCAATGAGGTCCCATACTCCCCAAAGCCCAAAGTTCGGCATTCATTCTATAAACAAACTAAAATAAAATTACCCATTCACACAGAAGGTATTTTATCAAAGCATCTATCTCAACAACATGATTTTTCTAGCACAAGAACTATCACCACAACATGCAGTTTTTAATGTACCTACATGGCATTGAACTATGCATGGCATGTGATATCTTGAATGTTCTTAAATAAGGCATGAGATTTCATACCCTCATCTCATCAGGTTGCAATTAAATAGAACCCATGGACATAATATAACAGCACAATCACAAGTGTTTCACCCATTGGTGAAATCAAATCAACTGTAAAATTTGCAAAATCAAAAGAATTGAAAAAATACGAGGTAGAATGGCTTTTCCCTGTACACGGGTTAGCTATGCACGGGAACATCTTATTACCAACTACCGTTCGTCCTATCCCTGACTACGTCTCCAAACAGTTAGTCAAAGAAAATAACTCCTTTGATACCACATTGTAACGTCCTGGTTTCGGGTGCCACTCAACGGGTTCCCCGAACCCGGTTCGCCACGTGACCTCATGAACATTTCCCCAAATGCCAGAGGCTTCCGACTAGCAGTGAGGGCCCAGGTCTGATAGTGGGGAAACTATTCCCTCATTTTTCATAGTGCATCGCAGCGGAAAGAAATAAAACATACATCAACTGCGGAAGCAGGAAACCATACACAACTAAAATAAATAACTGCAGTAGATATAACCAACCAGTATATAAATAATGGTGCAACTTGCCTCAAATTATAATAAAACTACCAGAACATGTTACACAATGATACCGTACATTACAAGTACAGAAAATCAACACAGAATAAAATAGTCGGTAGCATCGCGAGCCCGAGCTCCATCCCATGCTCCCCTACTCCTCAGTAACAATCATGTACTTGTATAGGGGCCCTTTCCCTTGTCTACACCTGCGGAAACGTAATCTGTTCAGGCCGAAAATCATGACCCAAACAGGGTGTGAGAAATATATCTCAGTAGGTAGCCACCAAAGGCTCATTCCCAACTGTGTGTAAACTTGCAACAACAGGGTGCAAAAGTAAAATACAATAAACTAAGCAGTACTCAAAAGTAGCCAACTTTCCAGTTATATTTACATTTAATTATTCATTTAATCCTTTTAATATAAGAAAACACCATAGTGAATTTCTAAGTAAACTGATCGCGTCATCAGACAAAATAAATATCACCATCAGGTAATCAGAATCTAACCCGCAGGTATTCCCCTCAGGCGTAACAGAAATTGCCCTCAGGCATACGAAGTGTCTCCCTAAGGCACATAAGTCAAGCCCTCAGGCACGAAAGGTTTCCCTTAGGCTAAATAGTACGTTGTCCTCAGGCTAATACAGTAACAGCCTTGGGCTATAGTAAAACACCGCCCTCAAGCATAAGTAATCAGGCCATGCCCAACAATACACATGCAATTTACATACAATTCCTCTCAGGGAAAAAGTAATGCATAATTTTAACATGGCATACCCTCAGGTATCCCAGTCAAATGGAAAAATAGAGGAACGCACCCCCGGGGTTGTCCTGGATCCAAGCACTGATCCCAAACAACAATTTTACAACTTTATTTAATTACCTATACAGTTCTAGTTAGTTAAAATAGCCATGGCCTCAGCCCCACGACACCCCAAATATAGATTCATCGCTCAAAAACACACAAAACGCACAACATTTGGAAAATAAACACCAAGCCACCTACCTTTAACACCAATGAATAATATACGCGAATGTCGATTCCAGAAACACCCAAAGACGACGCAGATCTAAGGAAAAATAATTCTCTCTTAAACACAAATTACTCATATTAGGGGAAGAATTGGGAAGAATGATTAAAGAATAGTGGAGGGATTACATGTGTGGTTCCAAAGAGATTGTCCAAGGTGGAAATAGATTCCTGTCATGCGTTCGGTGGATCTCCAAAGCTCCGGTCTTCCTCTCCCAATCCCTCTTCCTGTTCTAAGCCTTCCCTGTGAACAGGGGAGGCTACTACCCACTTTTTTCAAAAAAAGTACATGGCGTGTATTTCCAAGTACACAGCGTGTACTCCCCATTTTTTATCTGTTCCTCTGGCGGTTTCCGACCCGCATGGCACTATTCATCTGCTGAAATGACTACACGGCGTGTCTTCTAGAGTACATGGCGTGTTCTGTCGAACAGCTGGCCACCACCATACTATTTTCTTGCCGACTGACTACACGGAGTGTAAATATTCACTACACGATGTGTAGTCGGTTTTTACACCCTCTGTCGGTGAAATATGGTTTCACACCATGTGTACTCATCCGACATGGCCAAAAGTACATGGCATGTTGAAAAGTACACGGCACGAACTTCCAAAATTTGGGATTTTCCCCATTTTCCTTATTTTCTCAAAAACACTTAATGAAAGGAGAAAAGAAGAAACCCGTACCTCAAAAAAAAAGAACCGGGTTCTTACATTTTTACATTCCTATGGTAGGTGGTCTATGAATCATCCTTTAATTTTGGTCATTTTATAAATTTTCATAGTCATGTGCACACAATTTTCACTGGGTAGGGAATAATAAATTCTTGTTCCTAAATTATGGTTATTTGAATTTTTTGTAAACCTTTTCAATTATGTTATCCATAATGAGGTTCATGTGTCTTCATAATTAAGCATTTATTGTCTTCTGAATCTTATCTTCTCCACTATTCATGTGTTCCTTAAATTGATGTTGATAAATGTAATTATTTAATTAAATAAATGATTTTTTAATTTCATGAACATTTTTGGTTAGGACATTATCCCTTATTGAAAGTGATTTATCATGATAAAATGAAATATATGAAAATGAAAAGTTTATATATATAATAAGGCCTAAATAAATGAAAAATATTTCATAGGATACGCATCTTTAGAAAACCATTCCATAATAAATGGAAGTTAGTGGAGTTGTTATATTGATTTGAATATGACATATATGTATTAAAAAATGGTTACATGTCCTTTATCCTTGTCACACCAATGAATCGTATAGAATGAATCATTTGAAGTGTTATATTGTTTGATTAATACATGACCTAAATTAATTAAATGAGACAATTATAAGGTTCATATTGAATTTGGACTAGATTATTATTATAGGACAAGTCAAACTAGACATCACCTTGGATTCAGGAGGGAATGCCTTGAGCACTCGTAGAAGCCATTCAGATTCAAGGAGGTCAGGCCCACCTTTGAACTAGATAATTGTATAATAGTGGTTTCCTGATATGAAATTTTTTGATTCATATGTTATTATTTTATAATTAAATTGATGAAATCCTTGGATACATCACGTTTTATAAAAACATGGATCTTCATGGATACACTGTTGTCTATAGTAATTACTTATCATGTTTTACCATTGATGAATTCTTTATCCTCTGATTGAATTATATTATTTTGGAATGGCTTGGGAGATTAGACCTATATTAAAATATTGAACATTATATAGGCTACATATTATTATTGAGTTGGATTTAACTCTAAGGTCATGTATTCCTCAGATATTATTATGCATCTTCATCATTATTATAATAATTACATGATTCCTTTTTATATTCTATATCCCTAATTACTATTATTAACATTTTAGGATTCTATTTTTATTTTACGCTCACATGAAATACACTATTTTTTGTGAGATGTAAGTCTTGGATAAAGAGTCCATTACTCATTTATTGAAATAATAAAATAGTTAAATGCGTAAAAAGTGGGTATTTTATTATTGACATTTGGAAAAAGGAAATAATGATCATAGTGTAATGAATCTAACAACGTGATCTCGTTGTTAAATTCTTTGATGGAAATACCATATTCCATCACGTTATATTATTGGTAATCATGGGCGATGTTGATGTTTATATAAAGGAGGAATGAGATACTTTACATGCATCTAGCTGGGATTTTCCATGATAGGTGAATGAAACCATTCTATATATATGGGATAATAGTGTTGCAGTATCTTGAAAACAAATGGTTTTTAAATAATTTAACTATATAAATTTAATCTCATGTATACCAAATAGAAATTTAGCTTCTAGTGATGATGAAATACAAAAATTACCAATGAAATATCTACATGTCCTTCCATTTTTGTCACAAAAAATGGTATAACAACCCGCATGGCTCGAGTTACCTTTTTTGGCCCTATATATTTTTTATTTACATCCATTATTAAAGAAGAAAAGTCCTAAATACCATGATGAAAATAATCATCTTCATGACTTTATATCATGACCCATCCCCCGGGGTTTGTGCCATGACTACCCCAAGCCCGCCTTCTATAGGCTAGGGGCTGGTGACTACCAAAATAACGGTATAACCCAAAAAAGGGAAGGAATTTCCTTTAAACCTATATACACACATGCCAAAAAACATCCCAACACAGTAAAATGATGAAATAAGTATACCACTAAAACAATGCGGAGTGTAAGTACATGTGAATATAAGTGGACCAGAATACAAACCCAATAAGGAACTGAAAACAGTAAAGTACAAAATAAAGCAGTGATGAACATTTGCGCAAAACTCCCCATATCATGAGATTAGTGAAGCGAATGGAAGCTGAAGTATTATGTCCTACCGGCCCGGTCCTACTGTTTCTCACCTAGGCCTAGGACTCCAAGTGCACTGTCATAGCATCTGTCAATCTCATCCCCCTGAGCACCATGATCAAAACGTCGATCGTTTTCACCAGACACACCACATGTGGGCGAAGGCCATGTAGGGTTGAGTATAAACATAATTAGTAGGGACCCCTAGACCCCCGATGGTCTCTCAGTCATCCAAGAAAGAAAAAAACCACCATGAAAATACAATAGAGGTCATACCACCAAGAAAGAAGTCAACCACATAGCACAAAGTAAAATACATAGCTCACACCAGGTATAACTTAAGTACATAAATAAATAAGATAGTCATAAAGCTAGATTATCTTATTCTATCGAGAGGCTCTACTACTAACCCACACAAAGTCGCAATGTGATGGCCCCTGGAGGATCGATTGGTGCTGACCCATATTGGATTTCTAGGTGCTGAGCCACATAGGATCCCAAGGTGCTTACCCATAGAGGATCACCGGGTTCTCACCCACAGTGGATCGATTGGTTCTAACCCATAGAGGATTACAAGGTGCTGACCCACAGGGGATCAATATTATTTCTTCACATCACATCCATCCACTGAATTCCCACAATTAGCATGCTTGATTTATGGAGGATCTACTCCTCTATCCATTGGCCATACATCAACCACCACAAAGTACCACATAGAGTAACCCATTGGACTATCTCTTTGTAATGGTCCAAACATAATAGATGGTGCATCGTTCGGACCCCCGATCTGTACGTTATAGGCTTTTTAGTAAAAAGGGCCCAATTGTATTAAAGTCTGAACCAATCAAACCACAATCCAACTTCCTCCAAAACTCAAGTGTGGTTTATTAGAAGGACCTCTCTGTCAAAAGGGTCCCATCTCCACTAATGGTGTGTCAATCAGACACCCATTATATGAGATCTAGGTATTTTAGAAAAGAGGGTTCAATTACGTTTGGGCCCGGTCTAAATCCACGAACCCAGAACATGGGTCCCACATACCCCAGTTTAACTCGACTGACTCTACCTGACCCGATTCCTGTCTGGGTCGGTTAGGGCCAGCCTGGCCAGTGGCCCAGGCCCAAAGGGCGTCGCTGGACATGGCTCAGTTTGGCCAAGGGACTAGTCCGCTAGGTCACTAGGTGACCCAGTCTAGTCCAAACCAGCCCAGAGGGTGTGAGTCTAGCCCGCTGGGCCATGGGTCCGGGCCATTTTTGGTGGGATAGGCCCGCTGGGGGTTGGACCATCCCACTGAGCGGTACGTTCCCAACTCGGTCTGCCTCACTGGGACGTGGCTGGATGTCGCGTCCAGTATTCCACCATCTCCATGCGGGTCTCCACGAGGCGGCATCCTCCACCGTGTTAGAGAAACCATATCCCACCACATGGCACACGAAATGGTTCCACATCTGTGTACCTCCGATGCGGTCAAGCGACCATGTCCACTGCTGCCAGCCGCCAGCACCACTGGTGCATCCTTCTGCTACGCCGTGTCGCTTTCTACAATGTTCCATCGTGACACATCGCCAAGCGCATGCGGTTTTCGCTACGGGCCATCGCCTGCAAGCGGCATCGCCGGCGTGCTAGTGGTACCTTCGACGGGCCACCAGAATAGATCTGATGGTCTGTTTTCTTATCTGTCTATGACTATGGGCCTCCCAGGTCTCTACTATCCATGCCTTGGCCCTAGATTCCTCTTTCAGCCACTTTGAGGATAAAACAACATTGAACGCATGTGGTGGAGGTTCTCAAGACATGTTTGTGTGGGCTTGTGCCCTCTATGTTAGGAATTTATAATCATGGGAGGTATGTGGATTCTAATTTAAATAAAAAAATGATAATTTCAAATCCCAGATAATGAAATATCCATAAGGAAGTTACCCTACAACATAAATTCTTGATTCACAGATCAACCTGTTCATGTGTTGATCCGCGTTCATGATTTCTAGAATAACAATGGGGAATAAAATTCAGAATTAATCCCATAACTCCTTGACGTTTTATGTTGAAGCATTTATCCTCGAGGTTTCAGTAAGTCGATGTCCCTTTCAGCTCTGTTCTTTGAGGCACATCGAAGACGATGAAGTCTCGCCGGTGTTCGTCAATTCATTCTTCATTCTTTGTTTGGGAGGGATTCCACTTGTGGTTCGTTAAGTATTTCACCTCATTTTTTTATTCCCCAAACTCCAACATGTTGGATTATTAAAATAAATAAAACTAACAATGATATTGTACCCATTAATGATTCTCATTAAATTAGTCATATTTAATTAGCCAGTTAGATAACCACTTCATGGTTTCGAACGAGCCATTATTGACCCTTCATTAATTCACCTCGTCACCACCTCATCGCTGCACCGTAGTGTCACCGTCCTCCACTCAATGGTGAGAAAAGAAATAAAATAATTCCTTTAAATTATTTTATTAATTTTATCGAAATATCCAAAAATAACTTCTCAGTTTGTCCTGTGACGGCCGAGGTTAAGTCATTTCTAAAAAGATCCTGGTGTTCCAAGTTCAACGGTGCCCTCAGATTGTAAATGTAATCAATGGTTCAAAATTTAGGAAAATACGCTCGTGCATTTACAAAACATACCTTGAAAAAATAAGCATTCACCCTCGACCCGCACCAGTCAAGGTTAGGCTCTTCCTATGGGGAACATGCTCTCATGAGCTCAACGGTACTCTCAGATTTTCAATCTGAGTTACCATTTAGGAGTTATAAGAATTTGAAAATTAAAAAATAATTATTTTATTATTTTATTTACTTCCAAAAACAAACTTCCACTATTATCACGCACCGACCAACGTTAGGATCTTCCTTAAGAATGAATACCATTATGAGATCAACAGTGGTCTCCGATTATAAATCTGAGTCATCGTTCATGGGTTATGGGCATTTTAAAAATAAAATAATTTTATTTATTAATTTTATTAATAGTTATGCCATTTTTGGATTTTCTCACTAAAGGGTTGTTCTAACAATACTTATGTCCTTCCAAGGGTGAAACTACCACCATGAAAGCAACGGTGCCCTCAGATTTTTGATTCGGGCACCCAGTTAATAGTTATTACACGTTTTCATGAAAACTTCTCATTTCACTAATTAAATCTTAAAATTTTTTGACGGATCATTCTGAGCACTCCAGGCCTGAGAATAACGTGTCATCAAAGTGTGCTATCTCTAAATTATTCCATGTAACTAAAAAAAGTTACACTTCACTTATGAGACTTTATATTCTCCCCACCAATGGGCTTTACGTCCCCGAAAGCTAATACAAAACTAATCAAACATATCGGGGTCGTGAGAAAGAATCTTAGCAATCTGCTACCATGTGCTCTCCTGGAGATTCAGATGATGCCACCAAACTCACACTAGAGGAAACGACCTCCCATGTAGGACCTTCTCCTGTTGATCCGCTATCTCCACTGGGAACTCTGCAAACATCACCTCATATTCAATGTCTAGCTCGTCCCAATCAATGAAGTCAGATGGATCATTCACATATCTCTATTGTTGAGACATGTTGAAGAAATTATGCACCTGGTGAATCTATGTGGGAAGTTCTAGGTGGTGCGCCTACTTTCCAACACTACTCAGGATCGAAAAAGGTTCGATGAAGCTCAGAGATTTCTTGTCACCATGACCAAATATCTGCAATCCTAATCAGGGTGAGACACGAAGGAAAATATGGTATCCCTCCTCATACCTTAAGGGTCTCCATCTACTATCAACATAAGTCATCTGTCTGCTCTACGATGTCCTCATTCGCTCCTACATGATTTACTCCTTTTCAATGGTAGCCTGTACCATCATTGGACCCATGAGTGCTGACTCCCCTGGGTCTATCCAACATATAGGTGATCTGCATGGCTTCCCATAAAAGTCCTCAAAATGGATCCATGATAATAGTGGAGTGATATATATTGTTGTACGAGAACTCCACCAATAGCAGTTGGTCCTCCCAATTGTGACCAAAAATCTAGGACACAAGCATGAATAATTTCCTCTATGGTATGTATGGTCCGCTCTATCTAACCATCCCATTTGGGGTGAAAAGATGTGCTCAAGTGCACCTGAGTCCCAAACTCCTCCTACAACCCCCTTCCACAGTACGGATGTAATGAGTGCATCACGGTCTAAGACAATCGTCGAAGGCTTCCTATAAAGCCACACTATCTCTTGGAAATAGAGGTGTCCCAAGAACTCTACCGATCCCTGCTCCCGAATGGGTAGAAAGTGTTCCGACTTGGTGAGTCAGTAAATGATCGACTAGATATCATTGTGGACCCTAGGAATTCATGGTTAACCTATCACGATGTCCATGGATATACCATCCCACATTCACTTTGGAACCTCAAGTGGTTTTGTCAAGCCTTCCGGTACCTGATTTTCAGCCATCACTTACTAACAAGTGAGGTATCGAGAAACAAACTCTGCCACCACTTTATTCATCCATGGAAACCAGTATTGATGTCTAAGGTCTTGTTACATCTTTTACACTTCTAGATGCACCTCTAAACAGTAATTATAGGTCTCCCTCAACACCTCCTATCTCAACGTAACTAGTACTAATGTTGGTCCTCAAAAAAGTATGACATTCTCCCCACCTATCGAAAATCAATCAGAAGAATGTCATGAGGATATCTAAGCATGCCAGACGTCATAGTCAACATCCACAAACAATGCCACACTAACTTTTTGTAATAGCGGCAGAGTGATAGTCATATATTGGAGGTAAGCTGCTCCATCACTATCCATGAAGTATATCTACATCATGCCTAGCTGCTCCTTCGTCTCACTCTACAACAGCAAACCAGACCTCCTGCTTAGTGCGTTAGCCCCCACATTTACCCTTCCCAGGAGTATATACCATCTCAAAGTCATAGTCCTTTAGTAAATACATCCATCACTATTTTCTCAACTATTGAAAAGCCTATGGGCACCTTTCATTCCATGATAAATGCTACCCCTTTTAAATGAGTGATTCCCATAAACCCTTAAGTAGTGGGTACTCATTATCCACATCCACTTGGTTAAAGGGAGTATAATACACACCAAACCTCGAACAGTAGGTCTTACTAAGACCTTACTCTACAAGTCCCCAACATACACCCCCTTCTCACAAATCTCTATGAATGCCCTACATTATCCTTATGCTTCTATCAGTGCCATCTCAGGGTGTAGAATGATCCAGAAGTCCCTCTCCCTCTGAGGAGGTAAATCCTAGAAACATCATTTGAAAGGATGTTCCTGCACTCCACCACTACTGTTGGGAACTGAAAACTCAAAACATAAACTACCCCATGGGTAAGGCTGGCCAACTCAAGAGTGATTGGTTGCACCCTCCAATGAATGAGTTTATCCCGTGCTGCTTGGGATTCCTATTTTACCAACCAAGGAAAACCCCATTCGAATACTACAGATATACCACATCCTTTGGCCTAAAATAGTCAATCTGAGAATGAACTATGGATGACTAGTCCATACCCAAACTAACGTCGTAAGGCCTAGACATTGCCACCAAGTGGTTCCAACTGAAACTCTCACCTCAAGGGTAAAATAACAACATCAACATAAGTTTTATTATCAAGTCTCCTCCCATAGGTATATATATAAGTAAGGATAAAGTCAATAGTTTAACCGAAAACTCTTAGATTTGAAAATGATTCGTGAAGAGAAGGAATGATTAGTACCTATGTCTATTAATATGATAGCTAGTAGTAGACACATACAGTACCTCGAATCATTTCTAGATCCTTGGGTCATACTCCTTGACCGCATGCAGTTACTCTCTTCCCTGTCCTCCAGCTCCTTGAGCCTGGTAGGGACCACATTTGGGTGGTGGTTGTAACATGTCAAAATGTATACCACCTAATGCTGCTCTTCTAGATCCTCTTCCACATTTGCTGCCCTGAAGATTCATCTTCCCCTATCAAATTCTCTTCCCGAAACATTTTACATGTCAATGTCTCTGAGACTGATGTTGGTTTCTTGGATTTCCACTGTTGACATTCAATGGTTGTGACTTCTCAGCCAAGAACATTCAAACACAAAGTTTATCACAAGTACCCTATCATATGTAGGAATGCACATAGGAATTTTACTACATCAGATGTACCTAAATACATATTTCTCAGAGGTTTGAGTCCTACATAATTGGTCATATTGTATTGATCAAGTACCTAAAATGGTTGGTACGACATGATGAATACTCGGCTACAATCATGTCATCCTACCGAAGCTTTAGATGCTCTTGGGAACACATACCCATTAGATTTTTATATCAAAATACCCATTCTATGATAAAGGTTCTCAAGATATGTCCATGGAAATGTCAACTCATCATAAGATAGGGGTAATCTAAACACTTTCATCGCCCTACATTTCCACATACAAGACTCACGTGCAGGACCACCATCTGACCTGATGGTTCCCTGTCTTCATGGAAACTCGGTACCCACCTCAAGCCAGTCATTAGCCACCTGTGAGTTGGGATCACCTCAGAACCTAAGGGGTATCTTTTCATGACCCATCCTCAGGGGCCCGTGCGATGACTACCCCAAGCCCGCCTTCTATATTCTAGGGTGTGGAGACGAGCACTGGAAAGGAATATCCCTAAAATTGGAAGGTATTTCATTTAAACTTGTACAAACACACAGCCCATGAACACAAAAATATGAAACCATAAAATAAAACTTCAATAGTAAAAGTGTGTACTGAAAGTAAAGGGGCCGAAATCCAATCCTAACTGAAAGATACAACTACAAAAAATGTAGTAAAAAACTCATGGAAACGTCCCCCAAGGTTCTCACCTAAATGATAGGTACAAATTTTCTCCACAGCTCTCCATGTCAATTTTCACCACTGTCCACCATCAGGTCCTAACTCCCCAAGTCTTAGTCAAGGCTTCTTGTCATCTGAACAAGACACAACAAGGTGCGGGTGAAGCCCGTGTACATATGAGTATAAAAATATCCATTAAAGACACTGAGACCCCCAATGGTCTCTCATACTTCCAAAAAGGGAAACCACATAGCATAATCTCAATAAAAAAGCACAAAGAAAAAGACTCACCTCAGACCCGGTAAACAACTCAGAGTTCAGGAATAAAGATGATTAGCCCTATGCTATATCATTTTATTCCATTAACAAGTTTCCAAAACTAAAACACATGGGAGTTGTTCCATTGTCAATCCAAACAGGGTCTTATATCATTGATTGATGATAGGTCACTCTAAGGCTGGTCGTTATCGGTTCACACACTGCTAATCGACACATGGTCTCTAGAATGCTAATCCACATAGGGTCACTATCATGATGATCCAAACAGGGTTTCTAGATGTTGATGCACACATGGTCGTTATGATACTGATCAATAGAGGGTCTCTAGATACTGATCCACATAGGGTTGATATGATTTTGATCCACACAAGTTTTCTAGATGAATTTTAATATAGCGTTACTATGATGTTTATCCACATAGGGTCGCTACTAAGATGACAACCAACCACCGGATTCCCCCGCACATGATACTCTTGAGTTTCCATAGTATCTGATCCTCTGTATATTAGTTGTGCCTCAACTTCTATGAAGATCCAATAAAGATTAACCCAAAGTACCTCCATATCTTAAGGGTTCCAACACAATAGATGACACATCAACCAAACTCTCTGTCTGTGAGTTTTAGGCATTTTAGTGCCGATGGCCTAGTTGGATTCAGGTACGATCCAACCCATATGTACAAAAAATTTCTCTAAAACCTAATTAGAGTATCTGAAAAGTAATTTCTCGCTCCAAGGATCCTAGATCCGCTAACGGTTTGTCAAACGGATGTCTGGTTCGCAAGATATGTCCCTTCAAGCGAAATTGGGCCGAAAGGGTTCCTAGTCCTGTCAGACCCGATTGGACCGACCAGGCATGTGCCGACCCAACCCTAATTGGTTTGGGTCAACTCAAACTAGTCTAGTTATAACCCATCCTAGCCCAAATAGGGCTAGACCAGTCCGGTTAGGCTGGACCGCAGCGGGGTGGGGCCAGGACGGCTTCAACCGCCGGCTGGCGTGACCCGTGCAAGGGTCGCACGATCTGTCTCCCAAATAGATCAAAAAGTCATTCTACTCATAATTGGTGATGCCAGGTTGTGCTACCTAGTTTTCTGTGGGACCCTCTAGGAGTGGGTCCCCTCCTTCACCACAGCTTCAAAGCCACTTCTTTCCTCACAACGGAAGGCGACGGCGCACCGCCTCCGCCTTTGCAGCCGACCTCTTGCCAGTTCTATATAGTGCCTCCCCCCTTCTGTAGCTGGTGAGTGTCGGCCTCTACCTTCGCTTCTGGTGACGGTCACCCGTGCCGCGTAGACGGAAGCATTGCGGGCCACTGGGAGAGCTCCAGTGGTCATTTTCTCTTCTCCTCACGCCTACGGGCCCCCCGAGATGCCGCAGTTACTTCGTGGGTCCCATTTTCAAGGTTTTATTGAGTACAAAAATTTTCCCCTGAAGAACGTGACAAGAACGAAGTAGAAGAGGGTGCGAGCCTTGTTTTTTTGTCCCATTCCCTCCATGTTAGCATCATAAAAGGCAGAATAAATAAATTCATCATCAACCACTTAGAATTAAATCAATTAAAACCCCTACCTCGAGAATTGTTGTAGGTGTTGCAGTTGTGACGAGAGAAGAGTCCTCATTGGATGGAATCTCCGGCATTCATCAATCCATGATTTTTGGTACCCAAGATTTTATCCTACCCTGGTGGAAGATACCAAAGTAGTTCACGAGAGGTTCCTCTCTTGATGAAGCCGTGTCAAAAATCCCTACCTAAGTTCCATTAAAATAGAAAAAGGATGAGAGTTTAACACAACACAGCTTTAATGATGTTCATTAATAATTATATTAATGAATCTCTCATCTCTCAATGGAGTGGTTATGAAAACCAACAGTCAAGACATTAAATGGGTTGACAACTCATAGTACCCACCATCACCGTTCAACCGTTGGAGAAAAACAAAATAACAATTTTTATGCTATTTTATTATTCTTTAAAAAGTAAAAAAACTATCTCTTTCTTTTGACCTACTATGGTCGAGGTGAAGCCTCCCTCAATTGAATACCATCCCTACAGATTCAACGGTGTCCCCCGATTTCATTTCTAAGCACCGGTTGAAAATTTATAAAATGCCCCCCGCATGTTTACTGAATGTACCTTAAAAAGTTGAAAATTCCGTTTCGGGCACACTGGGCCTCAGAATCAAGCACCGTCAATTTTCACAGACTCGTAATAATCTGATATAACTTTTAAAAAAAAATTAAATGAAATTTTTGGGACTTTACATTCTCCCCACCATAGCTATTTTCATCCCCAAAATATACAAGAAAACTATGAAAAAAATGGGTGTACTGAGGACGTATTTGTGCCACCTGCTCCCATGTTCTCTGCTAGAGATCCCCATGCTGCCAACGAACTCGCACTAGAGGAATAAACCGCCCAAAAAGGACCCACCCCTTCCGATCCTCTATCTCCACTTGGAACTTTGCAAACATCACCTCATCATCGATGTCTAACTTTCTGCAGCAGATAACGTGTGATGGATTATGAACATACCTCTTCAGCTACGACACATGGAAAAAATTATGCACCCGGTGTATCTGTGGGGGAAGGGCTAGATGGTACGCCACTTCCCCTACTCTGTTGAGGATTTTTGAAGGTCTGATGATCCTCAGAGATAGCTTTCCACCTCGGCCAAACCTTCATAATCCTCGTAGGGGAGAGACCCATAAGAATACATTGTCTCCCTTGTTAGACTCCAAGGGTCTCTATCTCCTATCGGCGTAAGATTTTGCTGGCTCTGTGAAATCTTCAACCTCTCCAGGATGATCTGCATCTTCTCTATAGTAGCCTGTACCATCTCTATACCCATAAGTACGGATTACTCTAAGTCTATCTAGTATATAGGTGATATGTAGGGTCGCCTGTATTGGGCCTCAAACAGAGCCATGCTGATGGTGGAGTGATAAATGTTGTGGTATGAAAACTCCACTAGTGGAAGGTGGTCCTCCGAACTGCAGCCAAAATCAAGGAAACAAGCACGAATCATGTCCTAATGTGTCTGTATGGTCTTCTCCATCCGACCTTCTGTTTGAGGGTGAACGGCGGTGCTCAAGCTTAGATGAGTCCCGATCACCTCCTATAATCCCTTCCACAAGTGGGATGTAAACATGCATCATGATCTGAGATAATCGTCAATGGCACCCCGTTAAGTCATACAATCTCTTGTATGTAGAGACTTCCCATGTTCTCTACTAATCCTTTCTCTCGAATGGGTGAGATGTGGAATGACTTGGTGAGTCGGTCAATGATCACCCTGATGGAATCATGGAACCTAGACGTACGTGGTAGCCCTATCATAAATTCCATGGTGATACCATCCCACTTCCACTCTGGTACCACAAGTGGCTGTGCTAAGCCCGCTGGTACCTGATGCTCAACCTTCACTTACTGACATGTGAGGCATCGAGATTCAAACTCTACCACTACTTTTTATGTCCCTGGACACCAGTACTGATGTCTGAGGTCTTGGTGCATCTTCTATACTCTAGGATGTAACACCAAATGGGATGTATGGAACTCCCTCAACACCTCCTCTCAAAGCATCACAGGTACCATGGTGTGTCCTATGAAGAGGGTGACATGATCCCCACCTTCATAACATCTATCCAGAGCCTGTCCTGAGGATATATGAGCACATCGGGCCTTGCAGTACTTGTCTCCAAGGTGTGCCTCCCAAACTCGCTAAAGAAGTGGGGGAGTGACAGTCATAGATTGGAGGTGAGCTGCTCCATCTCTATCCACAAAAAATATCTGCAATGCAGATATCTGCTCTATCTCCCCACTCAACAACTATTGACCAGACCTTCTGCTGAGTGTGTCTGCTACTACATTCCCTTTCCCAGTAGTGTTGACTATCTTGAATTCATTGTCCTAGAAAACCTCCATCCATTGCCGCTATCTCAGGTTCATTTCCTTCTGTGAGAAGATATACCTAACACACTTGTGATCGGAGTAAACAATAAATCATTCACTAATCAAGTAGTTCTGCCACATCTTCAGTGCAAAGACAACTATTTCTAACTCCAGTTCATGGGTAGTTTAGTTCTTCTCGTGTTGTCTTAACTTCTGTGATCCATAGGCGATCACTACTCACTCCTGTATCAGAACACAACCAATTCAGGTCTCTAATGAATCGCAGTAGACTATATACCCAACACCCTCTTCCAGTAGCCTCAAGATGGGGGTACTCATCAGCATCTGCCTCAACTCCTGAAAACTCCGCAGGCATATCTCTATCCAGATGAAGGGATTTTCCTTCTTTGTCAAAGCTGAAAAGGGTGCCACAACTCTAGAAAACCCAGGTAAGAATCTCCGGTGGTACCCAGCCAATCCAAGTAATCTTCGTACCACATTCACACTTATGGGTTTCTCCCATGTAAGAACTTCCTATATCTTCATCCGAAACACTACAACTCTAGTCTCTGAGATAACATTCCCATGGAATTTGACTTCTCATACCCAAAACTACCACTTAGAGAGCTTCCCATAAAGCTAGTGCTCTCAGAGTGTATCTAGAACTATCTTTAGGTGCGTGGAGTGATCCTCCTCCGATGCTGAGTATATCTAGATGTCATCAATTATGACCCCTATGAAGTGATTGAGGTATGGATGGAAGATCCTATTCATGATCCCCAAGAATATTGTCAGAGTGTTGGTTACACCAATGGGAATCCTCAGGAACTCGTAATGGGCATACAGACATCTTAAAGATGTCTTCGTTATGTCCCCATCCCGTACCCTAAACTAGTGATTGCCTGATCTGAGGTCTATCTTTGAAAAACATCGAGATCCCTTTTGTTGGTCGAAGATATCATCAATCCATGGGAGTGGATACTTATTCTTCACGATCACATGCTTCAGGCACTGATATTCCACAAAAATCCTTAGACTCGTATATTCCTTTTTGGAAAACAATATCAGGGATACCCATGGAGAAACACTGGGTCTTATAAACCCCTTCCCCTGCAAGTCCTCCAACTTTACCTGCAACTCAAGAAGCTCTGCGTGAGCCATCCTATATGTTGGTGTAGATATTGGTGTCATCCTGGGGTACAAATAAATGTAAAAGTATACCTCTCTACAAGGAGGTAGTCCCAGAACATCATCAAGAAAGACATCAGTATAACAGTCCAACAATACAAGATAACTCGAACTCCTAACGTCAATAGATCCGAGGGTAATACTAGCCAACTAATGAGTGAACAACTTCACCCTCCTCCGAGTAAGTCCATCTGCTGATGCAAAGGTTCCTTTCTCTCTGGTGAAGGAAAAATTGGTCCCATCCTCATGGACAAACCACACTTTTCACCTAAAACAATTGATAAGAGCATGGTCCATAGATAACTAGTCCATACCCATGATGACATCGTAATGCCTCGATGCCACAAATAGGAGATCCCATCCGAAGCTCTCTCTTCCTAGACTGAGAACAAACTGTCTACACCAGTGTGAAATAGTCGAATATCCTCCTGTAGGAGTCTCTAATCATAAGGATCGAGCCAACAGCTCCATTGAAATCTCTGAGCCCGGAAAGAGTGCCATGGAAATAAAAGAGTGGCTGGCACCTGTGCCTATAAGAATTGCATCTAGGGTGGAATAGACATAGATCATACCTCTAATCATATATATAATACTTTGTTCATACGTCTCTATTGCTTGAAGCTGAGTTCACCCTGTCCACCTGCTCCCTGTTGATGGGTTGGACTACTAGGGGGTGGTGGAGTTAGAACCTCAAGCCTCCGTCCACCTCCTACTGCACAACCTTCTCCTCTTCCACATCTGCCGCCCTGTGGACCTCCTCACTCAATCCTCAGATGCTTCCTAGGTGGTCCCTTGACAGTCTGCTTATAGTTGGTACGGTGGGTTTGGCAATCACGAGCCATGTGGCCCAGCCCATCACACATGAAGCACAGTCTGCTTCCCAGCTGACCCCCTCTGCTTCGTGAGCTCCGAACATCCGACCATGTATCCTAGGGTCGTCCACTGGAGGGTATGGCCTGCTTGGTCCTCAACATCATCTGCCTACTACCTGTTGTAGATGACTCGACCACCATTCCTCTAATGTTGGATATCACAGTCAGTTCCTACTCAGCTAATAAGCTCTCCACCATTAATTCTCTCCCGTGCACTCCAGCTTCCGCTGGAATATTCAGCGATAAAATCAACATTGGGATCTCCCTCTAGAGACCCTGATCAAATTCCCAATCCCATAAAAATTGTTCATGTAACATGTCAGTGGAGTAGCGAGAGAGGTTAGTAAATCTTATGGAGTAATAGGCCAGAGATATACTCCCCTACTGTAAGTGCACTATCTCCTAAATACGCACTTAGCGTATATTCGCTGGTACGAACTCCGCCCTGAAGAGGGTCTCAATGTCCAACCAATAGAGTGTTGCCTAATCTTCTATCTATATTGTTAGACTCCAACATCTCCATACTTCTACCTGGAGAAGGCTAGAAGGTAGGATCACCAACTACTCTGCTGGCATCCCAACTAGGTGGAAAACTGTACACATAGCCTCCAGTCGGTCCTTAGCTGCCTGGGGATCTGTCTCACCTCAAAACCATGGAGGCCTCTTCCGCATGAACACATGAAACACACTTAGTTGGAATGTACCATCTGCTAGTGGGAATGGTGAAAAATTCATCCCTCCATGTGGTGGTGCTGCTGGTATACCACTCGAAGGTGCCAACATAGTTTGAGGGCCCTACACCAAAGCCTCATCAGTCAGTGGGACGTCATCTTGAACTCTCTCAGGAATCTTGGATGGCTGTCTACGTGGTGGAATCTGGAATAGAAACAGGTATGCTAGGGTAAAAAATATATACTTGGTGAGACGAATCGAAATAGATTAAAAGTAAAACATTTCGAAAACACACAAAATCAGTGTTTTTGTGCACCGAGTCAGAAATTTGAATTCAGGGTCATGGTGTATTGATAAGTCGGCCACTACACCATCACTGGACTCCCTGAACTGAAAACCACTATAAAGAAACATAACACTATTGCTCCATTATAAAGATCAGAATCCTAGAACTTCGGTAGAATCGAATCCTCTGATACCACTTTGTCATGAATCGTCCCTCGGGGCCCGTGCCGTGACTACCCTAAGCCCGCCTTACATAGGCCAGGGGTTAGCGACTCGCATAGAAAGGAATATCCATAAAATGAGAAGGCATTAAATTTATACCTGTACAAACCCATAGCCTGATAACATAACAATATGCAATCCCAATGTAAAACTGCAGTAGTAAAAGTGTGTACTGAAAGTAAAAGGGATGAAATACAAGCCCAACTAAAAGATACAACTACAAAAAAATAATAATAAACAGCTCCAAGAATCATCCACCAAGTTTACCACCTAATTTATATGTATAAATATTCCCCACAACTATCCACAACAACCATCACATTTTTCCACCTTCATGTCCTACCTCCTCGAGTCCCAGTCAAGGCTTCCCGTCATCTACACAAGACACAACAAGGTGTGGGTGAATCCTGGGCAGGGGTGAGTATAACAATACCCATTAGTGACCCCAAGACCCTAAAAGGTCACTCAGAATTCTAAGAATGAAAAACATAAATCATGATCTCAATCAGAAAGCACAAAGAAAAAGATTTAGCTCAAACCAGGTAAACAACTCAGAGTTCAGGAATAAATATGATTAGCCCTAAGATGTATCATTTTATTCCATTATGATGTGTTGACAATTAAACCATGTGGGAGTTATTAAATTTTCGATCCACACAAGGTCGTATATCACTGATCCACGACAGGCCGCTCTAAGGCTGGTCCTCACTGGGACACACACTATTGATCCACATAAGGTCGCTAGAATTCTGATCCACACAGGGTCTCTATGGTGCTGGTCCACGCAGGGTCACTAGATACTGATCCTCATAGTATCCCAATATTGCTGATTCATATAGGGTGACAATATTCTAATCTACACAGGGTTTCTATGATGCTGATACAGATAGGGTCTCTTGATGTTGATCCATTCAAGGTCTCTATGATGCTGATCCACACAATGTCGCTACTCAGATGACATCCTGCCACAGGATTCCCCCATACTCAGTGCCCTTGAGTTCTTTATTTTAGGATCCACTATATATCAATCCTAAATAAACTAAAAATAAGATCCATGAAAGAGTAACCCAATGTACTTCCATATCATAAGGGTTCCAACGCAACAGACGACGCATCAACAGGACGCCTGATCTATCAGTTAAAGGCATTTTAGTGCCGAGGGCCTGGTTGGATTTGGGTAGGATCCATCCCAACTATACTCCAAAATTCTCCAAAACCCATGTGGAGTATCTCAAAGGACCGTCTAACTCCAAGGATCCCATCACCATAGATGGTTCATCAAACCGACGTCCTGTTCGCAAGATACAGCTCTTTATGTAAAACTGGGTGGAATGGGGATCGACCTGGCCTGGGCCGAATGACCCAGTTCGGGTCGACCTGACCTGGTTCCGGTCTAACCTGGACTGGCCCAAACCGTCTTGGGCTACACGGTTGGGCTGGGTCATGGCGGCTCGGCCTGCCAGTTGGCGTGACTAGCACGAGGGTCGCATGGTCCGCCTCCCAAACAGCTCAAAGTGCCATTTGGATCTTAATTTCCAGTGCCAAGTGGCGCCGCCTAGCATTCCACTATACACATAGAGAGAAGGTCCCCTACCATCACCATTTCTTTGAAGCCACAACCTACCTCAACACAGAATGTGATGATTAGCCACCTCCATAACCATAACCGACTGATAGTCGGCCGCCTGCCCATCCACCGCGGTGCCGAGCTGCGCCGCCTCTTTTCCATATCCTAGGAGCAAAGGCTGCCACCTTTTCCATATGTTCCACACAGGACGACGTTCCGCGGTCCACTGGGTGAGCTCTGATGATATGTTTTTCCTTCCGCTAATGCCTATGGTCCTCTCATGATGCTTCCTCCATTCCATGCATCCCATTTTCAAGGTTCTGTCGAGTTGAAAATTCATTCTCCAAAGAATGAAACAAGAACAAAGAAGTGGAGTGTCCGAGCCTTGTTTTTTTGGCTCGTACCCTCCTCGTTAGAATCATAACAAGCGGTACGAATAAATTCACCATCAACAACTTATAATTAAGTCAACTAAAACCCCTATCTTGAGAATCATTGTAGGTTTCACGGTTGTGATGGGAGAAGAGTCCTCATTGGATGGAATCACTAACATTCGTCGATCATGAATCGTTGCCGCCCAAGATTCCATCCTACGATAATGGAAGTTTCTGCTGTACTTCATTAGAGGTTCCTTGTTTAATGAATCCATGTAAAAAAACCAACATGAGCTTCATTTAAAAATATGGAGGATGATATTTTAACACAACATTTATTTAATGAGGTTTATTAATAATTTAATTAATGCACCTCTAATCTCTCAATAGAGTGGTTACAAAAACAAAGGGTCAAGCCATTAAATGGATTGACAACTCAGCGGTCCCGCAACCGCCGCTCAACTGTTGGAGAAAAATAAAATAATAATTTCTAAGTTATTTTATAATTCTTTAAAAACTCTGAAAACTATCTTTTTCTTCTGACCTACTATGGTCTAGGAGAAGCCTCCCTTAAGCGAATCCCATGGCTGTTAATTCCATGGTGTCCTCATATTTGAATTCCGAGCACCGATTCAAAAGATAGAAATTTCCGGCCACAAATTTACTAAGCATAACTTAACAAAAATTTCAAAATTCAATTATGGGCACACCGGTCCTCAGAATCAAGTGCCCTCAATATTTTTTTCAGATTTATAAGAACCCCAAATAATTAAAAAAATACATGGAATTTATATATCTTTAAATATATTTCTCTTAAACTCATGCAAGGCACTAAGCCTACATGTGTCCTCTACCAGTAGTGCCAATAGTAATTGCTAACCCACAGGAAGTGGTATTTTTGGGAAATTAACCTTATTGTACCATCTCATGAAACTATCCCTATACCGGAGAGCCAATTAATCGGTGGACCATCCTTATGGTCACCCACTAGAATCCAACCTGGTTGTTGGCATGGAGGCATCTTGAAGGAGAATCATGACAAACCAAAATCAAATAGTTATACCTAGTGAGCTGAATCCAAAGAGATCAAGAGAAAAGCATTTCCAGATCACATGCAATCAATTTTCTCATGTACCGAGTTAGAAAAAAAATTATGGGTGCTGGTGTATGGAGACGTTGGCCACCACACCATCACTGGACTCCCTGGACTGAAAGGTGAACTCAAGACACTTAACGAAATTTCACCCATAGAAAATATAGACTATTAGTTCTTCTCTTAGAACCGACCTCCCTATGATACAACTTTGTCATGAACCATCCCTCAAGGCCCATGTTGTGACTACCCCGAGCCCGCATTCCTTAGGCCAGGGGATTGTGACTAACACTAGAAAGGGATAACCCAAAAAGGGAGGACATTGGATTTAAACCTGTATACACACAAACCAAACAACATCCCAACACACTGAAAGGGAGAAACAAGTATACCATTAAAAAAATCTGAGTGAAAATACAAGTGAAAGTATGTGGGTCAGAATACAAACCCAACAAGAAACTGAAAATATCAATGTAAAAAAAGGAAACTCGGATATCCATCCATAGAAAACTCCACCTGATCTTGAGAGTAGTGAATCTACTAGAATCCAAAGTAGTATGTCCTACCCACTCGGTCCTACTAGGCCCCACCTGGTCCTATAACACCATGTCCACCATTGTAGCATTCATCAACCCCATCCCCCTAAGCACCTCTGTTGAAAAGATGATCGTATTCACCAGACACAACACATACAGGTGAAGCCCATACATGGGTGAGTATTATAATACTCTATAGGGATCCCAAGACCCCCAAAGGTCTCTTAGTAATACACTAAGGAAAAACCACAAAGAAAATACCATAGGGGTCATACCACCCGGGAAGACCACAACCATGTGGCACCAAGTAAAAGACATAGCTCACACCATATATAACATAAGTACCGAAATAAATATGATTACTCTTAAAGATATATCATCTTATTCTATCAAGAGGCCCTACTTCTAAACCACATAGGCTCGCTAGGTGATTACCCATAGAGGATTGATAGGTTCTGACCCACAGAGGATGGATAGGTGCTGACCTGTAGAGGATTGCTAGGTGCAGAACCATAGAGGATCACTAGGTGCTGACCTAGAGAGGATTTATAGGTGCTAACACAGAGATGATCGATAGGTTCTGACCCACAGAGGATTACTAGGTGCTGACCCACAATGGATCTCTATTATTTCTTCTCGTCATAGCCAATCACTAGATTTCCACACATAGCATGCTTGATTTCGGGAGGATACTCTCCTCATGCCATTAACCATACTTCAACTTCTACAAAGTCTGAAAGCATGGCCGATTGTCTCTTATCAACCATTCATGGTTCTGACCCTCGACAAATGTGTATAACCGCACTTGAGTGGAATCCTGGGGATGATATATTTTAATAGTATAATGTTTTTTAGTGATTGTATTTTGATTGGGGGGTTTCTTTTCATAGCCTAATTGAAATGATTGATTGAATAATATTGATTTGAAAATTTGATAAATATTGGTATTATTTCATCATTAGGTAGTTTATATTGCGATATACTTGAGATTTTCTTAATATTTCATTAAATTAACACCCATGTCACAAGTTGACGTTGATTGGAATTCCCAGGTGTTAAGGATTTAATCCAAGCCTTAACATAACACTGGGTTATAATATTAATCATATCTTGTTTAGGGTAGTGTATTTATAGTTCCAATAATCCATATAAACCACTCGTTAAACAAAATATGTCACTAATCTAGGACATGTTAAGTCCAACATACACAATATTAATTCAAAGAATACTGATCGAGAAAAATCTCTCAATTTCTTAACATCCCTGAATTATAACTCACCCCAATGAGAGATTTAATCATCCATTAAAATGATTAGTAAAATGGTTATAATGATTATGATAATAAATTAAAAATATAAGAAAAATTAAAGGATTAGAAATGAGTGGTGCATCGAAAAAACACAAAAATGTCAAAGGGGATCGAATGCTGACATTAGATTGAATGAGAAAGGAAAAAAGGGAAAGGGATTAAACTGTATTTAAACTATTTTAAGACCATTAATATTATTTAACAGAAGGTGGATTAGAATGATATATGAAGAAGAGTAAACTTGCATTAAAATAGTGTTAGAAAAACAAAGACTTACAAGATTACAATAAAGAAGAACACAAAACTAAATGAAAACAAAGAGAGGAGGAACGGTATCTCAAGTGAAAAAATGAGTATGGAAGGTCCTACCAAGCCTTTGGAAAGTCTTTGGCCCTACCAATGTATGCATATCTATTCTGAAATGGAAACTAAATTCAAGAATAAGAGGGTGTTGTATTTATAGACCAATGAGGTGGACTTTTTGCATTACAAATCTTCCATTCCACTTGCATCGCCAATTTGTCCATTCATATAGTTGAATCTCGAGATATTATCTTCTTATAAGTGTTAGACATCGATGTTTAATGTCATCCCACAAAATTGTTCATCCATTGGACTTTTTCATTCATATATATCACTATTTTACTAAACTGTTTTCACCTTTCCATTTTTATCAACACTTTTTCAAAGGTTGAAATGTGAATGGGATTTTGAACATAAAGATTCCCTCAAATAAAAATAATTATTTTAACCAGTTGGATGTACATATCTTAGATTTAAAACTAAAATATTCTAGCCTGATTTGATGATTAAATCTGGAGAAAATTTACGAATAGTGTCATGCTTTTAATTTATGGTCAGAATGGTGGGCTAGAATTCAAAACTCCATTTGGCCCCCATGTTTCTGGATTTGGGAATTGAAATTTTTATTCATGACTACTTGAAATGTTATCTGAATTTATAAGGATAATGAATGAATTTTAACATCTAGATTGAGCCCAGTAATTCAATCTTCATGGATGTTCGAGTTTCTTCACAGATTCTATCGGCCATTTTTGTGGTCTATATGGCCATTCAAATGAAATAATTGGTGAATTAGTCCTTCTAATTATATATGTGAAATTTCATAAGGAATAAAAAAAAGAACCACACAATTTGGATCGGTAGGGTGATAATTATTATTAAACTAGTAAACATACATGAATCTGGATGAATTCAAATAGTGCTAAGAAATTATAATTAATATTTGAACCATAATATTTCACAAAAATTATGAACATTTCATATAAAATTAGTAAATGGAGTATATAATAAGTTTCGAATAAGTGAAAAACATCAACTCCCCCACACTTAGGATTGTGCATGTCCCCATGTAAAATAAATATAAAAACAAAACAAAATCATTTTTACATGCCAATAAATATTGATTTTTTTTCACCAATAATGGGAGGTTTCTACCATTTCACTCATTCATATTGAATTCCAACTCAAGTTGTTACAGAAACAATGTTAAAAACAACTCTTTTTTCATGCTCAAATTTAGAAATGGAAAATGTCGACACTCAAAACTCACATCTCTCAAAATGATAAAATTCATTTATGGAGGTTCACTCTGTCATAAAAAAAATTAAAAACCATATAGTTTTTAAGAGTTCTCAGCTTCCACTCCCTATCCGGAAGTTATCAAAAATCAAGAGTCATTTTTAGGGGTTTTCTGTGGCTATGGGATGGTAAGAAGATGATATCCAAAAGATAGGAAAAGGGGGTAAATTACACACATGAAATATAAATGAATATTGTTTTTGAAATGAGACATGAAAGGAATGGGAAATACATATTTACGAGGGAATGAAAATGTGAAATAAGACACAAAATTGGGATGAAATTTGATGTGGATGAGAATATGAAATATTTAAACACCACAAAACTTCTCTCAAAGACATAAGTGTTTTTTTATATTTTCGAAATTTGAACTTGAAAAAAATCTCACACTCATCTCCCAAACCATGTTTGATCTCCCCACGTTACTAATCTTAATAGTTATAATAAGATCAATGGTTGAGGAATGATGATTTTTCACCCACCCATGACACAACCCATTCTTTTTTTTATTTTTTTTTGATTTTCTAAACACATTTCAATAACATTTACAAAATTACATAAATGAAAGTACATTACATTCCCCAAAACTCACTGAATGGCAACCTCTCCCCAACATTGAAATGGATTCCTTCCATCAAGCATATGATAACTCGTTGAAAATAAATAAAAGGGTACCCAAAAAATGAAATCCATTCCCCGCACACTTAAATATAAATAAATAATGCAATGTATATCCATGTAGATATTGGGTGGGAGAAGGTATTGGGCTTGTAATGTGTCTATAAAAGAAAGGGTTTTCATAGGCTCGAAGGAGATTTCAAAAGGTAGATTAATTTAAGGGAAATGAGAGTCTATTTGGCTATTGTGATTCTCATGTGGTTCAAAAAATGCCGCAATAATTTTAATGCACACCCAATTAAGAAATTCATCTCAAACGTCCACAAACTCAAGACCCAAAAATTTGGGTGAAGAAAACACAATTTGAAAAGACGACCATAGGTGGCCTTGGCGTGAAAAAAAATGTTGTTCCTCACAGGTGGGGAAAATCATTTTCCAAATCAAAAATTGAGAATTAAAATTTTTTTTGTTTTGACACAATATTATTTATAAAAATTTATTAAGAAACCACAAAATATTTGAGATGAAACCATATCTCATAACTCCCCAACATGGTTAGACAAAATTTTAAAATTTCAAGGTGAGTAATCATGACTCTTTATTTTCCATTGATTTTTATTAATTTTTTAGGGGTTTTAGGTTTTTTTAGTTATTTTTATAAAGACCCTCCCAAAAAAGAGTAAATAAAAACTATAATGAGGAAAATGAAAAAAAACGAATGATAGGGGAAGAAGAAGAAATAGGGAGAGAGAGTAAGAGATAGATAGATAATTAAAGGGAAAGAGGTTCCCCTAGTTTTGGATTTTCTGGGTCATTATCCCCATCCGGTGGTGTGTTGGTGGATGTTGCAGATCAGATGGAAGTGGAGGTTGTTCCCGGGATACATGTCCCCTCATGGTGATTCTTTAACCGATGTTAATTAACCTTGAATGTCCTTTTGGAAGATTGATCTTGGACTCAAATTGCACCAAATGGGTAAACATTAGTAATAACAAAAAGACCTTCCCAATGAGAATTAAGTTTACCTTAGTGAAGTTGAAATAAAAAATTTCATATAATTACCTTTTCATCTTCATGAAATACCTTTCTCAGTATTTTTTTATCATGGAGTACCTTATATTTTTTGTAGAGATTATAATTCTCCTAAAAATCATGTTGAGGCTTGTACAGTTTATCCAATTGCAACAATCATTTTTCACCAGTTTTTTCAAATTCAAAATTACAATTTTTCACAGCCCAAAATGACTTATGATGGATGATAACTAGAAAATGACAGGCTTTACCAAAAACTAGCCAAAAAGGAGACATCCCAATGGGTGTTTTATATTCATTTTTATAATCCCAAAGTGCTTCACCAAGTCTTTCAGGCGAGTATTTTTTGGTGGGATTTACAATTCTCTCGAGAGCACTTTTCACTTCTATATTAGAAAGTTCAGCCATTCCTTCTGTATGGGGGTGATATGTAGTTGATGTTTTATGTAAAACCCCATTCTTCTTCAAAATATATTCCATAGTTCTATTACAAAATTGGTTCCTAAGTCACTTATCAAGGCACGTGGAATTCCTAGTCGATGGAAGATGGGTGTATTTTGAAACTCTCTAACTGTATGTGAATCATTCTTTCTAGTGGGATTGGCCTCAACCCACCTAGAAACATAATCAACCACATGAATAATGAATGATAATCCATTAGAATGGGGGAATGGTCCCATGAAATCTATTCCCCAAACATCAAAGATATCCCAAAAAATTAAAGCCTTTTTTGGGCATTTTATTTATCTTTTTAATTGTGCCAAACTTTTTACAAGTGGGACACGACTGACAGGACTCATGTGAGTCCTTTAAGAGTGAAGGACAAAAGAATCGAGAGTCTAGGAACATTCGGGAGGTCCTATGTGGTCCAAAATGACCACCACCAGGCATTTAGTGATAAAATTCTAAGATGGAGGAATATTTATCTTCATCGACACATCTTCTTATTACCATGTCATCCCCAGATTTCCAAAAAAAAATTTTCTTCCCAAAAATATTATTTTGAATTACTTTTCAACTTCATTTTTTGTTGTTTGGTAAAATTTTCCAGAAAAACCCCAGAATCAATGTAATTTTCAGTTTTTGAATACCATGGTATTATTGGAGTGAGAGATGAAAGGTGGTCAGTGGGGAATTCAGGATCAATGATTTTTGAAATAGAGGAATTCGAAATTCTACTCAGGTGATCATACATAGGGTTTCCTTTCACTGGTCTATATTTAATTTCAAGTTCAAACTCTTGGAACATTAGGATCAATCTTATTTTCCTTGGTTTGGAATCAATTTTCTTATGTAAGAACTTTATAGTAGTATGGTAAATGAAGATAATGATTTTGGAACCTAGGAGATAGGTCTGGAATTTATCTAAGGCAAAAACCACAGATAAAATTTCCTTTTTAGTAAAAGTCTAATGAGATTGAGTTTCATCCATGTTTTTGAGGAATAAGATATGACATGAGGAATTTTTTCTCTTCTTTGACCATGATCAACTCTATTAGATCTATGAAAATTATCACACATCAAATCAAAGGGTGATGACCAATCTGGGGGTTGGATTATCATGGAAGATGTAAGAGTAGTTTTGAGTTCAATGAAGGGTCTCTTTCAAACCTCATTGAAATGGAAAGTGACATCATTTTAGAGAAACTGAGTGAGTTGGTGGGAAATCCTATTGAAGTTATGGATGAATCAATGATAGAAACCAGCATGACCTAGTAAGGAATAGATGTCTTGAACAGAAGTTGGTTTAGGAAGTGATTGAATCACTTCAATTTTGGAAATATCAACTTCAATACCCACTTTTGGAGGTATTTTCCCTAGAACAATCCCATTTATAACCATGAAGTGACATTTTTCAAAATTTAACACATGGTAAAACATGGAATACTTTTGAAGGACTTGAGAGAGTGATTGCAAGAATGATTCAAATGACTCACCATAAATGTTAAAGTCATCCATGATGACTTACATGTTGTGTTCAATGAATTCAGAATAGATACTCATCATACTCCTCTGGAATGTTGCAGGAGCATTACTAAGGACAAATGAAATTCACCAACATGAATATGTTCTAAATGGGAAAGCGAAAGGTTCCTTTTCTTGGTCTAGAGGTGTGATTGGGATTTTTAAGTAGCCAGTGTATCCATCAATAAATAAATAGTGTGACTTTCTTGCTAATCATTCTAGCATCTGATCAATGAAAGAAAGAGGGTAGTGATATTTTCTTATTTCAACATTCAATTTTCAGTAATCAATGCACACACTACATTTTTTCTTCACTTGAGTTTTGACTACCTATCCATGTTTTTTTGTGACAATAGTTTTCACACCCGTCTTTGGAAAAAAATTTATTGTACTAACCCATTCACTATCATAAATTGGGAAGATAATACTAGATTGAAGAAACTTAGAGATCTCTTCTCCAAATAAAACAAGTATGAATGGATTGAGTCTTCTTTGTGGTTGTCGAATTTGGTTGGATGATTCCTCAAGATGGATGTGATGCATGAAAAGGGAAGGTTTGATTCCTGGTATGTCATCTAGGGTCTAACATAATGTCCGATTGTATTCCTCTAACACCTGAACAAGTTTGGACTTAGTTTTAATATGTTTAGCAGAGATAATGATAGGATAGTAGTTTTCATGGAAAAGTAATGCATATTTTAGGTGTCTCGGAAGAGGTTTTAGATCAACATTATCTATCATTTGTGGGTTAGACAACTCAGGAATAGAGGAAGGGACTTCAGTTGGGTTTAATTCATTTTCCATGATATTTTCCAATGTGGAGAAGTAGAGACTAGAGTTGGAGAAGGATTCAATAGAGTTTTCAAGATGATCTAGATTGATAGATTCTATGAATGAAAGGTCCACATCAACATCACCATTTAGGAGTTGGTTAATCATCGTGCAGATTTCACAAGATCCTCTCTCATTAGAACATGATGAAAATGATGGAATGAGGTTCAATTGACTCTTAGAAGTGTCCTCAGAATCATGGATTGAGAATGTAGAGTGATATTATATGGGTATCGTATGGCTTGGGAAATGTTGAACTTGACCAGTTTCTCACCAAATTCCATGGATAAGATTCCTGAATGGACATAATTTTTGGTAATCACTATCATTAGGAATGGTCTTCCTAGAATTAGGGGACATTGATAAGTGTTCGTCTCACCTTCCAAGTCATGGACATTGGAATCAGTGGGGAAGATAAGATCATTGACTTGGACTTGTATATCCTCAATTATAACCTCAGGATAGGCTATGCTTCTATTGGATAATTGGATGAAAACAATCGTTGGATGTAAGGAAACTTGACTAAGGTTGGAGAATATGGATTTGGGCATGAAATTAATTGAGGCTCCTTGGTCTATGAGTGCATCTTCAAAGTCAGAACTCCCAATCTAGCATGGAACTGTAAAGGTCCCATGATATTTGAATTTATGGGAATAGACTGCTAGGTGAAAAAAAATTCAAAGGTAATATGTTGCCTCTTGTGGGTGAAAAATTCCTTAAGAATAATTTGGTACTTAGGGGTTTGTTTTATGGAATCTAAGAGGGGAATGTTGACTTCAACACTTCTTAACATATCACTCTTTTCCAGATCAATTTCAAAGGACATATTTGACATAAAAGTGGTTTGAGGAAAAGGAATCGAATTCTTATGTGGAATGGTAGGAGGTGAGGGAATGCATTCAGATTCCTTTTCAAGTTCCTTTTTCTTTTCATTTTCTAGGTCAACATTTAAAGGGGAGTTGGAAGGATCATTATGAGGCATTGCAATTTTCTTTCCCGATCTAAGTGAAATAGCACTAAAATTATCCTCTGGGTTGGGTAATGGTTGAGATGGGAGTTGAGAATAATTTGATTGTTGTTACTGGCTCAGGTGGGATGCAAGTTGACCAATTTGGGTTTCAATATTTTTGAGGCTAGAATAGGGGAAAGTGGAAAGATCATAGACTGCACATTCCCATGGTTTTTTGGAAGAATAGGATTGTTTCGAAATAGGATTACATTGATTTTGGTTCATGAAAAAGTGATTTTATTGGTTTGGGAATTGAGAATTCTCACTAGGATAGTGGAATCCCGAAGGAGTAGGCGGAGTATTTATACTTTGTTTTTGAGGAACAAACATATAAAGTTATTGGAAGTTTCCAAAAACATGACCATATTGGAACTAGTTTGGGTTATGAGGAGGGAATTGAGGGATGAGGTTTCCATCACATATGCATTGGTTATAATAAGAAGATAAGGGCTCAACGTGAGGATTGTTAGAGGTTCTAATGAAATGACCTAATAGTTGAGGGTTGGTGTTATGCTGAGCATAGGCTTCACTGAGATCCATTAGTCTAGTTGAATAATATGGATCATCTAGAAGTTATGGGAATGTGTCTGCTGGATAAGCTAGGGAGTTGCAGATTCCACAATTTTTTACTGGTCCAGGAAACATTGATTGTGGAGAAGATGAGGTTTGGGCTTTGGAAGCCACAACTAGTTGTCACACAAGACCTCCAAGTTCACTCATCCTCTAAGATATCTTGTTTGGATGTATCGATTGACTATATTGGTCTTTTTTAACTTGAGAATGTTCTCAAGTATTGAATTTTTGTGTGTTTGAAGCCATGTTTCTTATACGATCTCTTATAGCTGTAAGAGTTTCATCAACAAGGGCACCACCACTTGTGGAATCATTGAGGATTCTCTCCATAGCCAACAATCCCTCATATTAGTATTGGATAAAGAGTTGGTCAGAGATTTGGTGATACTGATAGGTTTCCACAAGAATTTTGAACCACTCCTAGTATTCCCAGAGGTATTAATTTGGGAATTGATAGATACCACTTATTTCCTTTCGGATAGAAGCATTATGAGATGTAGGGTAGAATTTCTCTTTGAAGAGTCACTTAATTTTATTCCATGTGGTTATATAACCATGATGAAGGTAGTAAATACATGTCTTGGAGAAGTCAACTAGGGTGAAAGGGAATGCTTGGAGTTTGATTTGTTCCTCAGAAACCCCTTCAGGCTTCATGGTAGAGCACACCACATGGAACTCTTTAAGATGAAGATGTAGATCCTCACCGGCTAGCCCGTGGAAATGAAGAAGAAGATGAATCAAACCTGATTTGAGATAAAATTTAGCCTCTATGTTTGAATATTGAATACCAAGGGGTTGATAATTCACATCAGGAGTAGAAATTTCTTTAAGTGTTTGTTCCCTAGGATTGAGCATTTCTAATTCAACTGGTTGGATGAGGACTGGTTCTTGAATTATTTGATTACCCCTAATATTCCTATTAAGTTTCCAAGGTGTTCACTAAATTTCAATGTGATAAAATCCAAGGGAATGTATGGGAGGCTATGGTGAATTTCGAGAGATTTTTGAAGAAAGAGGAAGACGATTTTTTATTTGTGTTTTTTTAATTTATTATTTTTATGAGAAGGCGGGTTTTTCTTTGTGTTTTTTTTCAATTTTTCTAAATATTTTTTTTATACAATAACCAGAATATAATGACTATTTAATTGCACAATCCCCAGAAATGATTCCATTTAAAATCTTGTCCAATTTTATCATATCGACCGTTCAAGGTTTCGATGCTCTATTAATGTGTATAGCAACACTTGGGTCGAATCCTCTGTGATGATACTTTTTAATAGTCCAATGTTTTTAGGTGATTGTATTTTGATTGGGGGGTTTGTTTTCATAACATAATTGAAATGATTGATTGAATAATATTGATTTCAAAATTTGATAAATATTTGGATGAGTTCATCATTAGGTAGTTTAGCTTGTGATATCCTTGACCATTGCTTTATATTGCATTAAATTAACACCCATGTCACAAGTTGACGTTGATTGGAATTCCCAAGTGTTAAGGATTTAATCCAAGACTTAACGAAACATAAGGTTCTAATACTAATCATATATTGTTTATGGTAGTGTATTTTTGGCTCCAATAATCCATGTAAACCATTCGTTCAACAAAACAAGTCATTAATCCATGACATGTTACGTCCAACATACATACTGTTAATTCAAAGAATACTCATCGAGAAAAAGATATCAATCGCTTAACATCCCCAAATTATAACTCAACGCAATGAGAGATTTACTCAGACATTGAAATGATTAGAAATCTGGTAATAATTTTTATGAAGATAAATTAAGAAGATAAGAAAAATAAATGGATAAGAAAAGAGTGGTGCGTTGAACACACACACAAACGATGAAGGCAATTATATACTAACATTAGATTGAATGAAAAAGGAAAAAAATGGATGTGGATTAAACTGAATTTAAACTATTTTAAGACCATTAATATTATTTAACAGTAGGTGGATGATAATAAATGAAGAAGAAGAAGAAACATCCATTAAAATAGAATTACAAAAATAAAGACTTAAAATATTACAACATATAAGAACACAAAAGAAAATGAAATCATAGAGAGGAGGAAGGGTATCTCAAGTGAAAACATGATAATGTAATGTCCTACAAAACCTTTGGAAAGGATTTTTTCATTTATATATATGATTATCCGTTTGGAAATTCCAAAAAAATGCAAGGAGTTGAGGGGGTTGTATTTATAGCCCAAGGAGGTGGACTCTTTGCATTCCAAATTTTCCCTTCCACTTTCGTCACCAATTTGGCCATTCGAATAGCTTCATATAGAGATATTCTATTTGTATATGTTTTAATCATTTATGTTTAATATCATCCCACAAAATTGGTCTTCCATTGGACTTTTTGATCCAATGATATGTCCATTTTACAAAACACTTTTCACCTATCCATTTTTTATCAACACTTTTTCAAAGGCTGGAATGAAAATAGGTTTTTGAACATTAGGATGACCTAAAATAAAACTAACTTGTTCTAACATGTTTGATGCCCATATCATATATTTTACACTGAAATAGACAAGCCTAATGTGATGATTTTATCAGGAGAAAATTCAGGAATAGTGTCATGATTTTAATTCCCAACCAGAATGGTGGGCTGGACATTAATGCTTCATTTGGGCCCCTTGTTTTTGATTTGGGCCATGAAATTTTCACTAATGATTACATGAATTTTTATCCGAAATTTTGTGGAGAATTAATGAATTTTCACATTGAGATTGAGCCCAGTAATTCAATGTTCATGGATGGTCTACTTTCATCACAGATTCTGTGGGCCTTCTTGTGTGGTCCATATGACACTTCCAATGGAAGAAATGGCCAATGATTCCTTCTAATGATATGTGGGAAATTGAATAAGGAATCCTAAAAAAAAGAAACACATAGGTTTTATTATTATGGTGATAGTTATTATTAAACAAGAAAACTGAATTTCATGTGGATGAATTCAAATAGTTCTCACAAATTATAATTAATATTTAAACATTAATATTTAACAAAAATCATGCATATTTCATATAAAATAAGTAAAGGGTGTATATAATAAGTTCTTAATAAGTTAATAACAACCATTTCCCACATAAAATAACCCAAGGGACCGTATCATCTTAAGGGTCCAAATGAAATGGATGACACGTCGTTAAGATGCCCGACCTATAAGTTATAGATTTTTTAGTAAATTGGGCCTCGTTGGATTCGAGTATGGTCAAAACCATCTATAATACAACTTTTTCCAAAACTCATGTGATGTATATTAGAAGGAAATCTCTATTGCAAGTGTCCCAACTACCCAGACAGTGCATCAATTGGATGCCTGATCTGAGCGAAATAGGTGTTTTCGAAAACAGTGGTCGATTACATCGGGGCCCGGTCTGACCCAGTCGGATTGACCATACCCTCCTGGCATTGGGGTCCCACATACCCCAGTATTACTTGACTAACACGACCTATCCCGGTTCGGGTTTGGTGTCAAAACACGTCCTCGGGGCACGTGTCGTGACTACCCCAAGCCCGCCTTCCATAGGCGAGGGGCTGGCGACTAGCACCAAAGGCGTAAATCATGATAAGTAGGAAGGAATTTCCTTTATAAAGGTAAAAAACACCAAAAGTACAAGACGAAGTAGTATACTATGTACAAAAGAAAGTGCTGAAATGTAAATGGGCCAGAATACAAACCCAACTGAAAAGTACAGCTACAACTGAATGGATGTACAACAGAAAATACAAGCAGCTGGAAGAGTAGAAGTAGCTCCTGGATCATCCACCTCGGATCCCACCTGAAGGGTAGGTACAGATAGCGCAGATCCCAGATCTTCCACAACGCTCTCGCCCGTCAACCTCCTCCGAGTATCGTCTCGTCATGAATTCCACCTCCGGATACTGACTTGTCGTGAGGTCCACCTCCGGGTATCGTCCAGTCCTCGAACACTCGGCCTCTATCAGTGTTGTCTGTCGTCTGCATCCAACACAATGAGGTGCGGGCATAGAATGTGCAGGGGTGAGTATAACGATACACAGTAGGGACCACGAGACCCTCAAGGTCTCACTAAATCCAACAAGGATAACCACAAAGTCAGATCTCAACAAATTACCTCTACTTAGGTATATGCCCATACATATACCTAAGTTATCATGTAACCCATCTCAACCATGAGGTAAACACAAAGGTCATTGACTCAGCTCAAATGAGGATTTTATTCATGATGTCAAAACCACGACTGCTAGAGAACTCCTCCTCTGTCGAGTACAGTGGGCCTCCCGCTACAACCAAGCTCTCCCCACAAACCTTGGACTGCTAAATTACTCCACCTTTCGAGTACTATGGGCCTGCTACTGCAACCAAGCGCATCCCACCATGGGTCTGCCACTACAACTAATCTCACCCCCTCATAGCCTACAAAGGTACTCCTTATGTCGAGTACTGCGGGTCTGCCGCTACAATAAGCGCACCTCCGTCGTGGGTCTTCTGCTACAATCAAGCAGACCCCACTAGGCTATCCGAATCACTCTGAGATGATCGATCAGCAGTCGTCAAGTCTCAGCCAGCCACTAGGTCTCTGTACTCTTCTAGCTCATCACCGGGAGGGTTCACCCCACAAGCTACTGGTTGATACTCCAAATATCACAAATTCCCACGAAGAAGTATCACAAAAGACTGCCTCGGCATAGGGGTCTCAACGCAACAGACGGCGCGTCAATCAGACGCCCGGTCTGTGAGTTATTAGCCTTCTCATCCCAGGGCCCGGTTGGTTTCGTGTATGAACCAACCCAGCCGTATCTCATCTATACCCCAAACTCACATAGGGTATACTCATAGGGACCTTTTCTCGACATGATCACCAACGACACTGACGGTTCGTCAAACTGATGTCTGGTCTGAATGTTATCTGCTTTTCAGTTCTAGGGGCCCGGTTGGATTTTGGGTTCAATCCAACCTGGCCACAATCCAACTACGTTCAAACCTCAGGCGAAGTATTCCAAAAGTTCCTTCTCATCAAGGGAAATCCAACAAAGTTGATGGCACATCAATCGGACGTCTGGAACTCAAGTTATAGGCGTTTCCGCTCTGAGGGCTTGGTTGGTTTTGTGTTCGAACCAACCCGGTCATACTCAAAGTTCATTGAAACTTTGATTGTGATATACCAAAACGACCGTCTCGATCCAAATATCACATCGCAACTGATGGTGCATCGATCGGAGGTCCGTAGCACAAGTTATGGAAATTTGAACGAAACTGCCCGAAAATAGGGGGTTCGGGCCCGGTCTGACCTGGCCCGAAACCCCCTGGGTCCGCCCGAATCGGGTCGACCCGCCCTGGGTCCAGGTCCGGCCCGTTAGGGCGCGGCCCGGTCAGGGGGGTGTGGCCCGGCCCAACAGGCGCAGCTCGGCCCAGCCGGCACTGGCGCGGCGCCCGCGTGGCCAGCGAGGTGCGGGGGGTTACAACCCCCCGGTTGAAAGAAACTTGTGCAACATTAAGCAGCGCCACCCTACCTCCGAAATGGCTAAGCCGTTCTGGTTTCGTCCGCCGCAGCGGCTGAGCCGCGGAGGTTCTGTTCCGGTGGCTCACCGCCGCCGTTTTCCACGGACCACCGGACGCGCTCCAGTGGTCCGTTTCGCTCGCCGTCTTCGCCAGCGGTCACCTCAGGACCCGAACATCACTGAAGATGCTTCAAATCGCCTCTGCGGCCCATTCCGTCATCACCTTTCGATAGGCATGTGAAATAAACAATCTGTAGAGTCTTAGAATTGCCTCTGCGGCCCCGACTCCGGCCGCGGTTTCGTTCGGCCTCAACGGAGTGGCGTGACGGCGCCGCGCTTATTCGCCGCATTCCATCTTATTTCCGCGTGGTACGACGGCACCACATCACCTTCATTCGAGCCACAACGAGTATGAAAGCAAAGGCGGAGGATGGGCGGTCGTGTTTGTGTGGTCCGACCTCCTCCCATTATAATGATAGCAAGCGGCCAACAATTATCAACGAAGTTCGTTAAATAAAACTTGAATGGAGATTAAACCCCTACCTCAAAACATTAACGCCGCACGTCGGGCGTCGTGGTAGACGGCGTTGTGGGAAAAAGAGTCGTTGGTGACGTTGGAGTGAATCTGAAGATGTGGGGCCTTCCCTCTTGTTGCGGAGGAAAGAAGAAGAAGCACGTCGATCGTTCTACGTTGAGGATGGAATTAGTTCTTCATGGATCCAGTGTTCTTCGATAAAGAAGAGATGTTCTTCGTTGAATAGGTGTCATTATTCAATGAGGAGAAATTCTCTTCTCTTCCTTCTTCTTCCTCTTCTTCTTCTCACAAGGGTCTCTCTCTCCCAATTCCCCAACACAAAGTGTGTCCCCCAAAATAAAATAAAAGGGGATCAACCTATTATTTTATTATCACTTTCCATTTGAAATTCAAATATCAAAACACATAATTAATTAATTGAGTAGGTTCAATTAATCAATTACTGTAAGTTGGCAAGAGTTAAGAGAGGGGTCTTTGAGAGTTAAAAATTAATGAGGGGGAAAAGTTATGAATGTTATGGTAAGTTCAAGGGGGTTAGCATATCTTGTGGGCCCCACCTCCCACATATCCACACATGGGATGTTGGGTGGTTGTGGCCCACCAAAAACTTCTCATGGTATAATTTAACACAAAAATAAAATTGTACACAGTTTTATTTATTTTTTCCTTAAACCCCAAAATTTAACTTCTTCTCCCATGAAAACGCACCTACGGTAAAAGTCCTCTTAAGAAAATACCGGCGATGCGAGTGCATAGGTGCCCTTGCATTTCAATTCCAAGAAATGGTTTAAAAGATAGAAAAATCCGCTCGTTCGTTCACTAAATGTACCTTAGCATAACTTGGGAAATTGATTCAGGGAACACCAGGCCTCGGAATCAGGCGCCGTCAGAAACTGCGTACTCGTAAAATTCCAAAAAAATTAAGAAAAAATATTCCTTGAAATTTCCAGGTATTTATATTTGGGTCAGTCTGGTCCGCCCTATCGAGTGGGCCATGCCCAATGGGCCTCACAAGACCCGACCTATTGTGGATGAGGGTCCAGTCCATCGGGTCACCTAACCACCTGGTCTATTTCGGTCCGACTTAGAGGTAATGGGTCCAGCCTATCAGTGTGGGTACAGTCTACCAGGAGCAAGACCGGCCCCCCCAGAGGTGGACATGCCCACCTCTCTAGGATGTGGCTGGATGCCTCATAAAGTCTGCCGCCATCGCCCTGCGGGTCGCCACAGGGTAGCCTCCTCCACCATGGTCGAGCGACTGCGGCCCATTTCATGGGACATGACATGGTTCCATGTTTGCGGCCCTCCGATGTCGTCAAGCGACCGCGCCTGCCAGCACCAGCCCCAGGCTCAGCCGACGCCTCCTCCAACTGTACTGCGACCCTTCCTTCATCACACTGTCAGGGTGCACCGATACCCGCCCGGGGTCGGCGGCGGTGCCGGCGCGACGACTGTACCTTCGACGAGCCACCACAATTTCTCTGGTGGTCTGTGTTCTGATATGTCTGCGCCTATGGGCCTCTTAGGTCACCACCATCCTTTCTTTGGCCTAGATTCCCGTTGCCTCCACTTTGAAGATACAACCACATTGAACCAACCAGGTAGAGGTGCTCAGGCCTTTTTCATGTTAGCTCGTGCTCTATGTGTTAGTAGTTTATAATCATGGGAGGTCTGGAGATTCCAATTTAAATCAAAAAATGAAAATTTATAATCCCGTATGACAAAATCCCCAAAAGAAAGTTACCCTCCCACATAAATCCACTACTTGAGGATCAACCTGTTTGTGTGTTGAACCAGGTTTTTCATTTCTAAAATAATAATGGGGAAGTACTTTCGCAAATTAAACCTCTACCTCTATGAAATTTGATGCCAAAGATTTCTTCCTCAAGGTTTCATGATGTTGGCATCTATTCCAGATCTCTTCATCGAATCACTTCAAAGATGATTAAGTCTCACCGGCATTCATCGCTTCTTTCTTTGTTCTTCATAGGGGAGGGGTTCTGTTTGTGGTTCATCAGAGATTTCACCACTTTTTTTATTTCCCAGACTCCAACACAATGTATTAATTAAACAAATAAAAAGTGCAGCATTGTTGGACCTATTAATGATGCTCATTAAATGAGCCACATTTAATGTGCCATTAAGATAACCACGTGGTGGTTTTGAACGAGCCGTTATTGACCCCCAATTAATGCTCCCCATCACAACCTCATTAGTGCACCGTAGCATCATCATCCTCCATTGAATGGGGATAAAAAAAAGAAAATAATTCTTTTAAATTATTTTATAAATTTTCTCAAAAAGAATGGAAAACAACGCTTCCTCTTGTCCCTTACCAGATGAGGTTAAGTCATTTCTATGTGAATCCCAGAATTCTGAGTTCAAAAGTTCCCTCGTATATTCGACCCGAGTACTAGTTCAAAAGTTATAAAAACCCACTCGCACATTTACTGAACATACATAAAAAACGTTCAAAAAAATTGACATTCACCCTCGAACTGCGCTGATCGAGGTTAGGCTCTGCCTAAGGGGAACACGTCCTTACAAGATCAATGGTACTCTCAGATTTTCAATCCAAGTGATCATTTAAGAGTTATTATAAATTGACAATAAAATAATTATTACTTAATTCTTTTATTTTTAGCCAAAATCTAACTTCCACCATTGGTCCATGCCAGCCAACGTTCAGATCTTCCTAATGAAATCATACCCTTATGTGCTCAGTGATGGTCTCCAATTTTTAATATCAGTCACCATTCGTGAGTTATATTCATTTGAAAAATAAAACAAATTTATTATATTATTTTATTTACGGTTATTCCATTTTTACATTTTGGTAACTGGGGGGATGCACCAAGTAAACATAAGTCCACCTAGGGTAATCTCACAATCTTGAATGCAACTTTGCCATCATATTTCTAATTCGGGCACCCATTTATGAGTTATTCAACTTTTTCAGGAAAACCTTTCATGATCACTATTTAAAGCTTAACATTTTTCAAAGGATCATTCCAGGCACTCCGGGCCTTGGAATTACGTGTTGTCAAAGCTTGTGGTCTCAAAATAATTCCATGTAACTAAAAAAATTTATAATGAAATTTTGAGACATAACACATTACAAGAAATTCCTTGTTTATGAAGGACCCTAGAATTCTGGAGAGTGTTGTATCATTGGTCAAATTTTAAATTATTGGATTCATTGGCTACTGTGATGAGGAAAACTAAAGGATACTATATACAGAATTGAATCTACCTTTTCAAAATGGTGTATTATCCATTCCATATGATATGAATATTTTCATTTATAGCCTCCAGGTAGAGGTTATTTATTTGAGGAGTGGGGTGAACTTGAATAAAATACTATAAGAGAGTTGCAATGAAGATATCATCTAGAAGTAGGAGTTCAAAAATATCATGCAGTACCCACCATAGGGCCTAGGTAGTGGCATAGTATAAGAATAAATGAAGTGTATCTTATCTATTTTGATTATAGAATCTAATCCTACAACATATCGAAATACCAAAACATTGCAATAATTAAAAAAATAGTATTTAATTTTTGAGAAAGCCTCCAAATTAGGGTCAATAAATAAGGCTTGATCAATGGATTATCAAATAAATACATCTATTATAAATCATTATCGAATTTAAAATTAGAATGATAAAAATTAATGCAGTTAAGGATGCAATTTTTAGAAGGTTCCTAGATACGGGTATCCTAGTAAGGAGAAAACACATAATTATAAAATAGTATAAGGTAATAATATGAAATATCCATATTTCCATGGTAAAAAATATCATATAAGGAGATATCAGTTTCCATTGGAAGATATTGATGGTCAACTATAGAAATAAGAGGATCTCCCAACCAATTCTCAAGAAAAAAATATAAGAAAATATTCACCGCAAGCAATCCATTTTTAATGACATATAATTTTAAAAAATGAATATTAAGGGATTTCAAAATAGAAGAGTCCATATAATAATTTCTTCCATTTTTTCTCATGATAAAAAATAGGGATCCAAAAAATATAAGACCCATTGAGCTGCTGTTGAGATGAATCCAAGTGATCCTTGCTGGTAAAGCTTCCTTAAATTGCTTAATGTTTTTTATCCATATACCAGAATAATCTATAGGACTAAAATGACTTCTCCATGGAATGGTGATCCTTTTCATATCAAGAGTAATACTAATCCATTACACATTATTGATGAATAAATTGATTTAATTGAGCAGTGATATATTCCAATTATGACTCATAATTGTATGGGAATATTTGAGACCACTATAAATTGAAACCAGAAGATTATGTGATCCTTTGAAAGATACATCCCTTTTTGGGATGAATGTTTTTACTATTTATTATTCAATCCAAAAAAAATTATGTTCTTTAGGTTTAAAAAAAATAAAGGTACTGTATCATAATGAATTGCCATGGATACCTCTTTGATTCCAAATTCCAATAAGAATTGATAAATTTTATCCATGAGAATAACATTTCCAAAATAGATAAAAGGCTTGATCCAATTGATACCCTACCCCTAATCATCCTCATCATGAGATTGGTCCATACTGATATTTTTAATATTTTTTACCTCCTTGTAGAAAAATGACGATGTCATCTGCATTGAGAATCTGGGTATGTATAACTATAATTTTTGAGGCCTAAATGGCTTTAGGAATTCATTTCTCTATAATGTGTTTGAAAATACTTCTTAGATAATCCTTTTAAATGTATAAAAGAATGTCAGAAAGTGGGTCACATTTTCTAAAAACATTTCATCATTCATAATACCCCATTGGAGAAACACATATGAGAAATGAAATATGATTAGTTTTAAAGATAACTTTAACCCACATAACGAAAACATCATTGAATAAAAATATGTGTAGTACCTTGTAAATAAAACACCACTCTATAGTGTCAATGGATTTTCTTATTTCCATCTTGAGTTGAATTCTAAAACCACTACATATTTTCATGAAGATATTGACACATTTTGAGGCTATGATTGTGCAATATTGAATATTTATTACTTTCTCAAAACCAAACTAAGTCTAATAGAAAATTTTATTTGAAATTGAGGTATTTTTATTATCAAGGAGTTTGGTAATACTTTTATACCATGTTTTTATGAGGTAAATCGATCTGAAAAGATGTATCATTGACACATTATAAACTTTAGGAAAAAATGTGAGAAACTTGGAATTAGGACTGTGAGTTAAGATACCTATTAAAAAGAAATATTTAACCAATTTTCATAGATCCCATTGTATTAAATTCAAATACTTTTAAAATAATAAATTAATAAATCATCATGTTCGAGAGAACCATCAGGTTTTTGAATAACAAATGATTCATTTATCTCAAATTCAATTGGGATTCTTGTATGAAAATTGTTGTAGTCATAATTGATAAAGGTTAGAGTAATTTCATATTCTATGTCCCTATTGATCTCATTTTTACTCAAAATATTTGAATAATAGGTGACAATATAATCAATAATGGACTATTCATTATCAATAAAATTTATGACTTCTATTAGGGTGAGTTGTATAATATAATTCCTATATATTTGTAGAATATTATAAAAATTAGTGTTTATATCCCCACCCTTAACATGTTTTTATCTTAAAAGTTTCATTTCAATTTTTTTATGGAGAGAATGGATTTATTTTGATAAGAAATATCAATTTAATATTGAATTTCTTCCTCAAAATAAGAATTTGTGGACAACTATTGAATATGATTATGTATGGATTTGAGTGAGAAAATATCATTCTCCTTGTTGTTGTATTTTTCTTTATTATATCCCTTATATTATATTTGAATCACATTTGAATATTGATGAATGAATAAGGATTACTACCATAATGATTAGAATACCATAAATCACACCCATGTTTTCCAAAATCTAGTACGGAATCCCATGAACTATAAAATATGTATGGAATCCTTGGCTTAAGACTTCTAGTAATGAGTCTATCCAGCATTTTATGTTGGTCAGATTTGATACTCACATGCCTAATATTTTATTCTTTCACAGGATGGAGTTCGGTAGTAGATAAGTGAGATAGAGCTTATGATTCTTGGATTGGTTTGGATTCCATTTTCCTTAATTTGTATTGTATTTTTTCTAATACCTTGTAGACATGTTTTACAATTTCATAAGCACATAAAATATATTATAATTATTTTTTTATCACGTTTTTATAGTTTTTATTTTATATTATTTTGTTGTAAAATTATTTAGAATACTTCATCTATTTAACCATTATTACTTTTAATCACTATTATAGAATCCAGTAATGAGGGAATAGTATCCCCATGAACATAACCTAATCCCTTGCTGCTATTTGGAACACTCTGGAATTCAGTGAGATTAACTTGAGGTCATGTGGAAAACTAGGATAGGGGCACCATTGAGATGTACTAGGGTTCATGAAGTCACAAATGTGTATCTAAGCAGTTACTTTCATAGATTACCATTAGGGTAATATAGAAATAATATTAAATTTTTTTGAATATTAGTTATATGTTTTTGATAGTTGTACTAATCAATGCTCATGAAAAATTCCATGTTTATAGAATTATAAATTTTGATATTTTTTTTATTACAGCTGATATTATTTCACTATTTGGTAGAATACATTCTATAAGATTGAAATTATTATTATTCTGATTAAAAAATTTATATCATAGTTTTCCTATTGATATGAGGGAGATGGAAATTGTTACATGAATCATTTTAAGAACCTAGAATTCACATTCCATGCTTATACCATTCCATATATTTTCATTTAAATGCTATTATTTTTATATATTTAATGTTATTATGGATTTATCCTTGATTATATATGATTTTTTAGTTCATAAAATTTCATTGAATAATCGAAAATTAAAATTTATTAGATGTATGTCCTCTAATAGGCTTTAATTGTTAGTTTACTGAGTCAATGAATTTTATATATAACTTGTTACATTTTGAGACAAAATTCATACTAGGATTACAACATACAATAATGGTGTTGATCTCTGTGATGAGGTGTATGCCCCATGATTCCCAAGGACTGACAGTGCATTTTAATCAAACATTGATAATAGTTTATATGAAAATGAAAAAAATAAGGAATATGACTTAAAAATAATTGGTTTCTAGTAAATAAAGTGGAAATGTGTTATTTAACCTTCATCTACTAGAACCCTTATAATTTAAACATGTACACTAATAAATACCTTACCTAATAAGTAGGTAGTTGTGGTAGTATACATTGGGTAGTGAGTTCTTATTCATATTTTCTCCTTCCACTGGTATTTTTATCTTCTTATGTTTTCTAATGAAGTGTTTTTTTGGAACATTCTACACCTATTCCTCAATGATGTGCTCGTGCAATGTGCCACAATGGTGGTGATGAAAATTCTCTAAGAATGATGGGCCCTGAACCAACAATATTATCTATAGATGTTCCCTACAAGTCACTACTTGTTATATATGATATGAGTACTGATTCTAACATTCATGAGAGTTTCATATTTATTATGAATTCCATGTAGAGTGATCTATGACCTACTCCTATAATGGATGACCTGACATTTGAATTCCAGTAGTATAATTTTCCTACCTTCTCGGTGGATAGCGATACATAGAATGTTGAGTCTTGGGTGGAGGCCACTCTTTCAATCATTAAGCGTCTAGAAAATCCTCCAGAGAAGTGGCTCATTCATTCTACATATATTTTCTATGATTCAATAAAGAAATGGCGAGATGTGATTACCCAAGTTTGTTTCTATCAATTAATTTTCTGTGATGAGTTTAAGACTACCTTCTATGACCACATTTTCACTTAGACTATGAGAGATGGCCGACCTAGAGAGTTTATGCATCTTGTGAAGGGTGCAATTTCAATCATGGAGTATTCATTTTGTTTTTCTATGCTGTATCTCATTCCACTACATCTTGTCGGTGAAAAGATTCTGTATGAATGGTGTTTTGAGGATAGGATTCAATATTCCATATGTAGTGAGGAGAAAGTTTTTCTTCTTTCTTCAGTCTATGAGATAGTCAGTCATTTTATTATCAATAAAAATAACTTGAATGATTGAAATTGTATTTGGTATAAAGGATCTGTTCCAAGTTAGAAAATTAGTTCTTCCATTATCTTGAATCTATCACTATATGATTCATGTAATAGTAGCGGTGCACTAAGTAACCACACTAGTACCATCATTATATTCCATTAGTTTGGACGATTGATGAATATAAAACCCCAATTTATTAAATATACAATGAAGTTTCATGCTTGCATCTATATGGAGAATCTTTAGAGATTATATTTCCCCATTCCATCTCCTTCCAGTGGAAGAGGATCAAGACCAGCTCCTCCATTAGGGTCCATATCATTTATGTCATGTACGGAGTCAAGATTAAGTAGAAATGAAAGGATTGGATGAAAAGGATGTCATTGTCATGATATCCAAACATCATATCATCACCGCTAGAATAGAATTCTTACTCAGGGTAGTCCAGATGTGGCAATGGGCTATGAATCCGAAAAATTAATTTTTTATAGTCAATAATAAACAATAAAATTGCAGGACCATATATAATAGGATATACTATTACAGTAGCCTCAAAATAGAATATAATTTATTTTATTTAGGTTCTTCACAATCCTGAATCTTTTAACCTATCATTGATTTTCTCTGACTATAAATACAATATTAATTTTCTTTAATGAACCTAGATACACTGTTGGTTAGAGGGCTTACACAAATTACATGAATGTCCCTTTAAGGTAGGAAGTTAGCCATTATTTTGGGACAACGTTGTTCTCAAGATGACTCTCAATGATTTTATTATCTGGGTGAATTGGTCAGTTTGGTATCACAACTTTATGGAATTAAATCACTATTAGGTGACATTTACATCATAAGAGGGTAGTTATTATCTATATAAGAGAGTGTGGATTGTGAATGTTAATAGAGCCATAATAGATCATCATGGGGTTGTTGAATTGACAACCCAGATTACTAATATCATCATGGTGGATTAGGGTTTACATTTGGATGAATTCAATTTAGTAGTAGATCGTTTAGGGACATCATTCCTAACATTTTTTCTGGCTTCCATCATGGGATTTAGGTGGTGTTTACAATTTATCTTGTTCTAGGAGGAGCAATAGTTTCAATTACTCTTTATTGGAAGGAACATGATGAGATAAATAAGATCATGAGACAATTGGAGGATATAAGAAGCCATTTTTTAAATAACCAAGCACTTCCTATTGGGGTTCACCACGCTGCAAGCTAAGATGGTGGATTATAAACTTCATCTATGCATTGATTGGAGATTGTTGAACCATATTACAGTGGATAAATATTATCAGCTACCTCGGATAGATGATATATTTTTCCCTATGATGTTTAAGAAATATATGTAGCCAATAATCATAACTACAAGAGGACCAACATGAATAGAATATCCACAAAAATATTTTAAATAGAGCATTAAAAATATCTTATCTCTCATATCTCCCTTACTCTTGATAGTGACCATGACGGTGAGATATCCTGATATATGAATTAACATCATTATATTTCTTAAAAATATCATCCAATATGGATTATAGAATTTACAACTTGACATCTATAGCATCGAAAACTGTTTCTCATAAAAAGAATATTATTCCTCACTGGACACATTACAAGGAACAATGGTAATAGGTTCTTGAGGTATATAAAATTACATTTCATGGATAATGACAACATCTAAACCACTTTTTCCACTCTTGTAAATTTATTGTAGGGATAAGTTCATCCTTATCATGTATGTATATTTTTGATATGATTGAATTAATTTTATTATTGTATATTTAAATAACATGAGTAGTGTTTTGGTAAATTATTTAATTAAAATTTAGGCAAAAAATAGATATTATATTTATTAATCTCCCATTATTTTATCAAACCCCAATTGCCATCTCCATTGGATAAAGACTATTTTGTTTCATTTAAATTATAATGGAAATGATATATACTCCCATTTGGCCACCCCAATATTTGGTGGTTAATATATTTAAAGGGTATCAATTTGTTATTCCAAATCCCAATAATATTAACACATAGTTCCTTGATAATTTATGTTGAATCCCAAATATTTATATACATAAAATTTATTTTCTCAATACATGCCTCTTAGTGATACCTAGTCCCCATTTGGAAGTCAACCCTAGAAATTAACTATGTTATGTGAACCCAAAAAATCATGCAAGATTTATATCATAATTTAAAGTAACCAAACAATGGCTGGTCAATAAGATTTGAATATGGTTATATTTTAAATATTTTATGGGAAGGATATACCAAATAATCATATAAAATAGTATGGTTTTATCATTGAAGAGAAAAATGAAAATTATTATTTTTATTTCTAACTTTTTAATATTATGTGGATTTAATTATATAATTAACCTTGTATTAGTTAATATTGATGTAAATACAATTTGTTTCAGTTATATCATGCTTGGTTGTTAATTTATAAATTCATGTGATTTAAAGAAATCATCAATAATTGAATAAGTGTATAACATGAAAGAAATAAAGTAATGAAGTGTTATGATCATGATCATTTATTAATGTTATTATATCTAAAGGATTAAAAAATCACAATTGTACTCGGGGAAAATAGCTTGAAAAATTATTGTTCACATTGAATCTTTGTACATGTATTCTTATTTATATCTACTATGTTGATTTTACATCAGATTTATATGTGAACTACCTCCACTAGCATGGTTAATGTATCCATTATATATTCATTCACTCACATGCAATGGATTATACCCAAAATTTTATTTAAGTAGTTTACATAAATTTAACTATGGAAATGAATTACTTCACACAATGTGAGGATAGATTATGTAATAATTTAGTTTAATTATAAATTAATTGAAACCATTCACATATAATGGTCTCACCGTGGATAAGGGTCATCAAAATAAATTAATAAAATTCCAAATTTTTTAGAATAAACAGTCCATTCTAATCATTATTGTTTAATATATATAGAAAACTAATCATTTATCTACTTCCTTGATTAATAAATTATTTTATCTTCATTATCATTTGAATTTACTTTACATCCTCAGATATAATAATTTTAAAAAATTCGATATTTTTTCTTTTTGTGAATTGTGTATAATGTTTTTACCATTCATTATACCTAGAGACTAACTATCTGAACTTCCTAATTCTCATTATACCATTATACATTTTAAAATAGAGGCTTGTTCCATACACAACTTTTCATGTATTATTATAATTCTTACCATCAAATTAATAACTTCATAGTTAATATGATTTTTTATGAATCATGTAAAAACATCAATGTGCATTGATTAAAAATTGTAATAGGACCAATAAATGATATGTCTATTTGAGAATTACACAACAATTAAATAAATTATTATATATATAATATATCACATGTACTATCATATGAAATTAATGAACACACAACAAAATATATTGATAAATATTTCACAATATAATAAAATAATTTCAATTCCATGTTATTTTTTAAAATTAAATGGTTTGTTTATTTTTGACACACATTGTTTGTCATTTTCATTGTGTATTCATGGCACATATTTTGGGAATTGGTGTGTAAAAATTACATGAAAATTTTCAAGGTTCATGGTGTATACATGGGATTCATGGCTTGTGGTCTCCATGTAATACGGAAACCTTTCATTAGGCCATATAAGAAGATGTATGAACCATATCTGACAAAGGGACAATATGTTATGTATCGATGTCACACGGCGTGTACATTGGATGAATGTGCACCAAGATGGACTGGTCAACATGTGATTTATAATTAAATTCTTCGTGTGAAATAAATAAATATGATATTAATTAATTCTTAATTAATTTTTTGTCAATTAAACACTAGTGCATTTAGTGTACCTACTAGTTACAAGATGTGAACTCTTGTGATATATGTCAAGACTACCTAGAACCTACAAAGGATATTTTTTTAGTTTATTTAAATCATTTAATTAATTTAATTGATTATATTGACAAGAAATGAAGAGGAATAAAATTGAACATTCAATTTGGAATAATGAATGATTAAATTTTAATTGAAAACCTATAATAATTTAAAAAATCAATGAAATATCTATAGATAATTATAAATAATTATGTGATCACTTGAATATTACTTGATGGTTCTAGGAATAGTGGAAGCATAACATGGGTCATTCCTATAATTTCTTCTATTCATAATCAATGATTAATATGATGTTTATATGATGATAACTTAAATGATCAATAGAATAGAAAATAATAATTTAAAATATTGATTAATTTTGTAATCAATGATTTGGAATGTCACACATTATTTATATTTAATTCAAAAAATTAAACCATTAACTTGTATGAAATCATTTCATTGTTTATGCATCTAAGAAATAATCACCATAAAACCATCGTTGCATTACATGAATCCTGAATATATTTCCTCTACTAGTTATTCACATGTGTTACACAAATATCCAAACATAACCACTCGAATCTTAGGGTTCTAGAATAGAATATATAATTTCTTTTTTCGTTTACTATTTTCACCCCAATAATTGCTTCAATTTATTTATCTCTTATCTCTTCTAAATTGACAGTGGAAGGTTGAGAATAATTGGTCTCTATTCTTGAGAGAAATTTTAGTGAAGGGATCTCTCTTGGGATTCTAGAGGATTCTCCATATTTCAATGTTCTAAATAAAATGAATTGGATGTATTGAAAAATAATATAATTTTTTCTTATATTCCATATGGGTTAGAAATAAATAATTGAAAAAGATCAATTTATTTTATTAATCTATATAGAACCCCATGTCTATAATAGAAATTTTATTATTATTATTTCATGACATGTGAGAAACATTAATATTAAATTGAATAATAGTTAATTAAATAATATTCAATATATATTATTTCGGAGATGACCTATTAACTCTGTCTTCCATTCCTCCACAGTAGTGTCACAACCATGAATAATTATTATTTATTAAAAATATAAATATCACATCATTATTCACCAATACAACAATAAATAATATATTCACAAAATAATAAATAAATATTTATTAAATATTCTACTAAAATAACAATTTTCTAAATTTATGGAGACAACATATATGTGATCATGAAAAGATGAATAATTCTTACACCTCGCGCCTGATTAATATTTTTTGAATTTGTTAAATATTACTAATAATATATTACTTAAATGAGATTCTGGATACACATATTATGTGAACATCTTGGCCTCTATCTATATGACATTTGGAAATGTGGCCTAAAGTCCATGGTTAGTGTCTTACAAGATGTCAGGGAATCCAAATAGAAAGAAGATAATTAAAAATATACCTAATACATTATAAAAATTCTTAATATGTAAAATGATCCCTCTATTGTGATATCTCTAATCAAGAAGGTTCAATGATAGTCCCATCATCCTATTAATTCATAGTATCTTTATATGACATTCTTGAATTCAGTATTTTCGATATAACACGATGACTATGAATTTATTTATTATGTAACATTTACATAAACGGTCTTCATATATCATCCCCTATTAAAGAACACAACAATCAAATCCTTTCTTGAATTATTCGTTAATGAAATATTACTTGTGACACACCCAATGTTTCATACATCACTATAGATATATATTTTCATGGTTTACATCAATACATAAATGTAAATGACATATAAACCACATTAATAATAATCCTTAATTATAAGGATCAATATATCCATCTATATAAAAGAACATCGAATTATAAAAAAAACATGGATTTTCTACTAGAGAGACCAATTCTAATAATACCTTACAGAAGATATTATTATGTGAATAGACCATAATGTTGTTCCTAAATTGCATTTGACTCTCCACCTCAAATATCCTTTATCATTTTTGCCACTCAAATGATATAATTGATATATAAAATATATATTTCAGAATACATTCCTTGAACATCAGTGATTTCATTATAGTGGGAAACTTCTATAAACTTCTAGTGAAATAACTACTCTTATGACATTATCACAAACGATGTTTCCTAGAAGAAAATCATGATTTCATAATGAGTATATTAATATTTAATAAAATGAATTCAAGTGAAATTTAATGTCTTGTCCCAACCCATCTTACCCTCACATCAGTATCTGGACTGATCAACACCCGATTTCAAGTGGGTCTCCGCATACCGCAGAGGGTACGGACTAGTAGTAAGAGTCTATGGATAGTCAGTGGAGAGACAATATCTTCATATTTAGAGTGAACATCAGTAGAAAAAATTAATTCGGACCTAAAAAAGATATACTATATAATCAATTGAATAAATAAAATATCCAATTCTAGCATATACAATACATGCATGTCTTGGTGATACATATTTAAAATTAGTAAAAAAATAGTATTATTTACATCTTAATACTAAAATAAATAAATACTCAATGCCCAATGGTCCATCTCCATGATCATCTTGAGATCCTTCACGTTCCTTTTCTCTAAACCCCCAATGTGACACCCCAAAACTCAGTTCCCATGTAATAACAATATTATAGTTTTATTATGTTTAATTTTCATGCCAACCAAACAAAAATATGCAAATTAAACACAAAGGTATTTTATTATATTAAACACAGAAGTTTTTACATAACAATAAGATCAAAGGTAAGCTACACTAACCAAAAAAACCAACTAAAAACCCTATCAATGGCCCCGGGAGACCACCAAACAAAAAAGTGAGACTTAGTAAATAAAAAAGATCATTCGGGCGAGTCATAATGAAGAACATCACAACCAAATTCCTAATAATCGTATTAACCATCAGGGGTATAGCAAGCACCATCTTCTTCAATTATAGATGTTGGTCTTTTGGTGGATTAATTAAAAATGTCATAGTATAATTTATTTTTCCCAAAGATATTTAAGTTATGAATTAATGTTATAATATAACCTCATATTATGAACTATCAAAGGAAAATGGTGTAATATTTTGAACTACACTTATGAGGTTTTAAAACAAGATAAGGATTTCAAACATCTTATAAATATTTCAATTATATTGTTAAAGTAATCATTCATAATGGTTAAACAATGTTTTGTTTTATATTATAATATTATAAAAAGTTTTTATATGGATATATTAATGTTATAAAATTTTGTTTTAATATTTAGTGTTTATATAACTAAAGGAGTTTTTGTTTTGAAAAGAAAATGCATAGTATTAAAGATTAGAAAAAAATAAACACCCTAGGGGCCAGCCCTCTAGCAAGGATGAGGGAGGTATAACACACTAGGAGGCTGAGTCTAGCTATAATCCTCGACACTAGCCCGCCCGAGTGGGGGCATTGCTACCCCGAAGAGCACATTGGAACACATGAGGTAAACAGAGGCACTGCCATGTGAGGCGGCATGGAGGCATGGGTGGGCGCAGGAGCGCGCCAGTAGAACCCGGTACGGGGCAGTACCGAGAGGGAAGGGAAGAGATTTATGAGCTATTTATCTGAGTCTTAGGCTTATAAATAGGCTGTGTGGGCCTCTTCATTTTATGTGGGATGAAAAAAATCATCCAAGATTGAATTCAGGCCTTCAAATCTCACTACACGCGATCTGGACCGTCAATTTTGAGCCAGAGCTCGATCCTCAGTGGCCACAATTTATTCCCATGTTTTTGTGTGCCATATGATCCAATGTGGATCTAATCTCGGCCACCGAGTAATTTTAAAATTCTACATCCCCATAAGCCGTTGGATCTCATATGTTTTAATCACAACCGTCTAAGACATTTTATAACCCTGCGGTTCTCCACAACTATTGGATCAATCTACATTTAATCATCACCGTTCAATCTTTCTCCAGTTTTTTGTCCCATGCTATCTTATTCCTCTCCATCCTGCCCCAAATCAATACCATACTCCTCTCATTATCTTTGTTTTCCACTCCCGTGACCCCATTGGCCCCCTCTTTTCCTGCGTTTTCCACAAGTACATTCCCCTGATCTTTAAATAAATCATACAGGGCTCGGTTTTTTCTAGTAGTAGCACTTAAAGTTTCCATTATACTCTATATGCATAATATAGTTTATAAACAACCCATTTCACCCCAAGAACCCATCGGTTCTTCCCCCACTCAATCCTCCAACAAGCTCCCACGAGTCTTCCCGAGCCCCTCTACCTCCTCGAACCAAGGTAACAGTTAAATTGTCTTATGATTTTGTTTTTTGAGAGTATATACATATATATATATATATATTTACGCTCATAAAAGGGTATTTATAATCCTTACGGTTTTTTAAAATGATCTTCTATGCCAATCCTAGGCCTTTTGGTTTTTGAGTTCTAGTAGTATTATGGATGTAAGGGAATTTCTTCCCTTGTTGGGTTGAAGGTATATATATTTATATATGTATATATATACTCATATACCTAAGTATACCGCCTTGAGGTTTGGAAATAAACCCTTCTATATCCGATTCAGGACTTCTAGATTACGAGTTTATGCCTTATTATTAGACCTAGAGCATAATTTATAACATGAAAAGCATGTTTACATTCCATATATATATATATATATTGATACGTATATATATATATAACCTTAATGTTTTAAATATATCTTTATTATATTCATTTTTTAGATTTCTTAACATTGAGTCAAATGATTAAGTGGAACATTAAAACATAAGGAATTCTGTGTTGTACAAAAATTTTATGTATTTGTATACATGGATTTATATAATTATATAGTTTGTATAACTCCCGTTTTGGACCAAAGTTTGAGTCCCCCAACTTTGGACTTCATTGATTTATTGACATTTTTATAAACTTGTATATGTCGATTGATTTTTGTGTAAGACACTTAAGTATACCGGATTATTCATATAAATTATATGTGTGATCGAGGTTGACATTTTTATATTTTTTTTAATAAATAAAACTTCAAAATTTTATATTACGATTTAAAATTTTGGTTCTTTGTTAATTAATGAGACTAAAATATCAAAGTCATATGTGTGGAAACAAATTTTTGGTGTAAACCCTTTAATACATAATGTGTATTTTGATATGTGAATATATGTGCATGAAAATAATTTTTGATCTTCAATTTTACTTAGAATTAACCATGGATTACTAAGAATAAATAAAACATGTGTTTTCAAAATATATTTTTTGTTTAAAATAATACTCTTTATATACAACCCATTGTATGAACAATTTACACAAACCCTAATTATTGATATTCCAAATATTATACTTATGATGTGTTTAGTAATTGTGGAGAATACATCAATATAATAGTTGGGGATTGCAACTTTTATTTCCATTTGTATGAATTAATTATATATATATATATTAAATGGTGTTAGTTATGGTTGAATCACATGATTTCCATTTTTAGCATTATGTATACCCTTGTGATGTGTTATACCGAAGCATTTCAGGTAATAAATGTATGGACATATATCAGTTCGATACCCCACATGAAATATTTGCTTTATCATTATAATTGATTATGCATCCTGATAAAATTCCAATATGTATGGATTAATAAAGTCTTATAAATATAGGCTTATCATTTTATGTAACAAAACATATATTTCTATTAGTGAATTAGTTGTCACCACATATTCCATAATCTACTCATCATACTCACCAGTCAATGATATAGCCATGAAGTTGATAGTTATGTAAATAATACTTATATGTCTCATTCACTATATATATGTAAATCCTAATGAATGTAATTATAACTCTTATGAACTTTTATGTAAATATAAATTAAATAGTTCAAAGTGGTATGGGACACCTTGAATAATACAAAATGAGAAATTAAATATTCAAATTGATATGTGACATTTTGAATATATGAACTGATTTGGCATAAAAGGAATATATTAGACAAAATAAGTGTTGGGTGGGGCATGCTACAACCCCTTGGTGTATCGGTAGTTCTCTTGAGAGAAACTACGTTCTTGGAACAAGGCCCTGACAAAATAAGTATTTATGGTGTCGGAACAAGGCCTTGACTTTATGGTTTTGTTGAACCGCATTACACATCCACTAATTATTTTTATGATAATTAATAAACCAATTGAATATTTAACTAGTAGAATATCCATGGTTAAGAGCCAGTACTTATAAGTATCAGAAGAAGTAAATGCTTATGGCATGAGGTTTTTTAGCACATAGTGATTTAGTAACTAAAATATAAAATAGAAGTTATTAACTTTATGCGCAACTTTGATTATGTATTACTCTGAGTTGTTTAATTTGTACACACTTGTTCATAAGACATACTTATTTAGAATGTATTCTACCAATTACTCTGAATGAGCATACCTATAATTGAATCATTTTCCCTTTTAACTCTGTTAGTATGATTTTAATTGTGAAATTTTATTATTATGATATGTTCCATGTGTTGCATATTTTCATAGGAAAATGTTTTATGGAATGTTTTAATGAATTTTTTCAAAAGTTATATTTCGGATTCTGTGTTATTTTAAAACCCATTAATGGCCATTCGTATGCTAACACTATGTTTTTGAAATAAAATATCTAGGTATTAATTTTAGCATAAGAAGCATGATATAAGTAGCTGGTTTCCCAGAAACTGAACTTAATTGATCCTCTGTATGGGACATGATGTGTAATATATTATTTCATTGTTTTTGTAAAAATTCACTTAAGAATTTAGTTTAAATATATCTAGTAAACCAGTAATGATCAAAGAAAAAATTACATAAGAATTAATAAGTATGAAGTTTTATTAATTTTCATATGGTTGATGAATCACACTTTCAGTATCTTCTAATAGAAATATTATAAACCATAGTGTCTAGGGCATGTTTAGAGGGATATGAAACTTTTCAAAATATTTGTTTATCATGTCAACATCTCTATCGTGTGTCCAATTTTTCTCATGTACTCCAACTTCATCAAGGATATAGCTTTGATTACTTTCTAATGATACAAGACCAACTTCCATTCTAGGCATGTAAGGGAAGGTATCATGAAGGTCTATTCTGATACTTCACCTTGGACGAAAACGACTTTACACTAATGAAATTCCAGAAGCTACACAAAAGGGTGACCTCCAGACAACATTCCTCTGTCAAATCATAACCCATGGTCTTCAATGTGAGGCCATGGACTTTGAAATCCTCATGGATAAATCTACCCATTTAAAATATAGAAAAAAAGGTCATGTAGACGTCGCCCCACTCCATACCGTCCATGCTATCTTTTTTGGAACTTTAGGTGCCTACACAAAATTAATCCAAACATCCCATGTTGTATCTAGACCCAGGAGGTTGAAGAGTTTGGAAGCACTTTGGGAATCTATTTGACTGGGGATTGGGGAAATCTCTAACACCGGTGAAGTTTCGTCTTGGAGGACATTATGAAAACCTTACTCGTATTGCTAGAGTGAGTGAGTAGTTATGTAGTACTTTGGGTTTATGAACTTTGTAAAACTAAATAATGTTGTGTTTTTTTTACTATGACATGCTTTTACAAATAATGTCTTTTTTTTCTGATTATGTCTCTGCTAAATAAAACATACCTCTTGAAATTTTATATAGAAGACATGAGTTCACCAAAAAATCTTTTATCACTTCCTACCGAACTATTAGAGATCATAATTTTTAAGACATGATCCGAAGAATAACAGCTCTATGCCAACTTATGTATGACAGGTAAAAAACGTCATCGGGTGTCGAACCTTCCAAACATTGTCCATCTATAACAAGGAAGAAATATTGTTTGTTACTGCATAACAATTTCACAATTTTCAGCATATAGGAAAAATGGAAAGTATCATGAAGCTTTTTTTTCTATGTTTCACTTTGGATGATAACTACCGAGCTATTGGTAAGTTTATAGAAGCTTATTTGGATGGTGACCATCGAGCGACCTACCTATTTCAGGTCCTGAGATTTAGTATGTATGATGAACTCTACGATATCAATATTTTCAAGCATGACGTGGTGTGCGGGAATTATAGGGATTTAGTACACTCTTGAAATCTCTAACCTCCACACTTCTTGTGCCTTTCTATGGAAGGCTGAGTACTTTAGGAACAAGTTCGACCCTAAATGTTCATAGTGTGTCTAGGACATGGAAATTGGGCAGCTGAATACTACCTTAGGGATCCACCTGAGGCCGTCAACACCCTACCATGGGTTGTTCTCTGTAATGGGATCTCGGGAGTGATGTGTGTCTAGTGTTACAATGGTTTTTTATAAAGATATTAGAATTTAGAGGACACAATTCTTTGTACATGAGAATATTTTGATGCCACAGAACTTATTTCCCATGTATTAAAAATATTGTACTTTTATTTTTCTCTGTTTTCTTGTCAACCAAACAAAAAATTCAAATTAAACACAAAGTAATTTTATTAAATTAAACACAAAATTGTTTACGTTAGAGTAAGATCAAAGGAAAGCTATAATAACCAAAAACACATTTTAAAAAACATATAAAATCCATAAGGAGACTACCTAACACAATGGAGAGGACCAGTAAATAAAGAAGATCCTTTGGGTCAGTCATAATGACGATCATCACAACGAGAATCATGAAAATCGTACTGACCATCAGTGGTATAGGAAGCACCATTTCATCAATTATCTTGAGTTTAGGACACACGGATGTTTGGTTTTATAAGGCATATAACCAACCGTTACCCCTTGGGTGACTGTTGTAGATTTTTTTGACAATATATATATAGATAGATATTCTTATCACCCACCTATATGAAGTAAGTCCATATCAATGTAATATGAACATATACCCTGGATACTATTTCTAGCTAAACCATGATGTAATGCACATACATTCATTAACTGGGGAAGCACTCATGATAATTTCTTTGTCCAAACATCAAGAGATCTCATTGTCTCATAGAAATCAACATGGAACCCCACATGGTCTTCCTACACCAACCTATCATAGTCCTTAGGATAATGGTGTTGGATGAATCAAGATATAACACAAAGACATCCATCACCAAGAGTAGCACACATATTTCATCCCCTGGGTCATCTCAACAAGTTCCCACATTCTCTAGGGGATCCACACAAAAACTAACTTATTCTTTCTCCCCAAAGGCTCTCACATTCCCTTGGCTTCCTTACCTATTCAAGGCATAACCCTTATAAAAATACAATGCATTAAGAATTTAACCTCTCATGAATTTTATTATCCCATTTCAATTAAATATAAGAAATATCATTCACACATATACTTAATTGAAACCATCTTAATTGTTTTAATTCAAACATTAACATGAGCTTAACATTTAACTCAAAAAATATGAGGCAAGGGCCCATCATTCATATCATTGGCCATTCTCAAATTAATTAGATAACTCAACAATTAACTATGTTCAAAACCCCATTAATTAATTCATCAATTAATTAATCAACAACACAAATCATATCTCATAATTAATTTTCCTTAATTATCTATCTTATTATAAATTTGAAAAATCCATAATAAATTCCAAAATTAAATATCTAGATCATAATATCAAAGGAACATAAATAATTCACAGTTAATTATCATAACTTATCCAATTCAATATCTCATAATTAATCCCCCAATTAATTATCTATATTACAATCTCAAATCATATAATTAATTCACTATTTATTATATCAACCTAACCAATTTTATATGTATCATAATTAACCCCCATTAAATATGTCAATTACAAAACTAAATGCACAAAATTAATTGAAAATTAATTAACTCAAGGAAACTATTTCAATATGACAATATTAATTAAAAAATAAATTTTATCTAATACAACCATTTAAATATCACATAATTAATTCACATTTTATTAATCTTAAGGAAACCATTTAAAAATTAGATAGTTAATTAAAAAATTAATTATCTCAAGGAATCCATTTCAATATCATATAATTAATTCACAAAGCAATAAACCCAAGGAAACCGTTTCAATATCAGATAATTAATTCAAAAAATAAATTATCTCAAGGAAACAATTTCAATATCACTTAATTAATTCAAAAATTAATTTTCTCAAGAAAACTATTTCAATAGCCCATAATTAATTCAAAAATTAATTATTACTAATGAAACCATTTCAATATCACATAAATAATTCCCCGACTAATTATCCAAATTAAAAATTCAACACTCACAATTAATTCACAATTAATTATCTCAATTTATTCTAATTAATTATCTCAAGAAAACTATTTCATTATCCCATAATTAATTCAAAAAATAAATATCTCTAATGAAACCATTTCATTAACACTTAATTAATTCACAATTTAATTATCTCAAGGAAACCATTTCAATATCACATAATTAATTCAAAAATTAAGTATCTCAAGGAAACCATTCCAATATCACATAATTAATTTAAAAACTAATAAACTATAATGAAACATTTTCAATATCACATTTTTAATTCCCTCGTTAATTAACTAAAATACAATTTCCAAGAACAAAATTAATTCCCAATTAATTGTGTTAATATATTCTGTTCATTAATTCATAGTTAATTATCTCAACTTATCCAACCCAAAACTCAAAATTACCACTTAACCCAAGTGTATCAACATGTCATCAAGGAAATACAAAAACACATATCAACATTCTAAATGAACATATCAGTCTAATCATTATATTTTTTTCTTGAAGGTATCACACCTATGTTGGAGGGTTTTTATTACAAAGAAGGTTATTTTGTAATCTAACAAAACATCTTTTACAAATAAAATATCCCTTCAAAATTTAAAATCAAATTTATCAACAAAATTAATTAAAAAACTAATTTTTCTATTAATTATGAAATTTTGAGGACCCTACCTCATTGAATTAGTTAGGGAAATTCTTTCTAACTCAAACCACAATGCGCTCAAACAAATGCACTTCCATACTATTTTGTGCACGTACTAGGAATTGATCACATCACCCTACAATGATAACAATCCCCCAAAATTATTGCGGTGAAGACCAAAACTTGTCAAATTAATTCACTAAAACTCAAATAAACCACAAGCATCAAATTTAAACGGTGTTAAACCAATTAATGAGTTTATTGCCCAACCCAAAGATGATGGCGATGAACTAAATCAATCCAAAGTAGAACGCCTTTGGCAGTGGTTGTTGAAATACAACCCAACGGGTCCTCAGACATCTTATGCACTACCTAGGATCAGAAGAAAGAAGAAATTATGGTTAATCCTGAACCCAGGGTTTCAACCCAAGGGAACCTGAGAGAAAGATAAATGAGACGACCAATACAAAGAATGAAACAAGCAGATAAGGTCTTACCTGGATGAGATAGAAAACATTGATGAAGACTCTCAGAGGAGATACCCAAATGAAGTTGGAACAAGAGAGGAGTGTGGTTCGCCACCCATGAGTGCTACACCATGGGTGCATCATGCCCCCGGTAGGTGGATGGACAGATGCGCCTCATTTTTCTTTTTTTCCCGTAAATAAATTATAATTATATTTTAAAATATAAGAATTAATATAATAATAATAATAATAATGACCAAAAAGTTATTATTATTAATCTTTAATATTATACACCTTTGATAAACTCCAAACTCCCATTTAAAAATTATTTAATTAAATTCTCCTCATCTAAATTTAATTAAATGAATTCTCCAACTCGAGATATTTAGTTATATTCTATCTACATTCAATTTAATTAAATAAAAACCTCCATGTCACATCAATTAATTAAATTTTTCTTAATCTTGAATTTAATAAAATAAAACCCCCATTTCACACTATTTAATTAAATTTTATTTAAAAAAATTTATTTAAATAAAACTCTCCATCTCACCAAATTTAATTAAATTCCTCAAATTCAATTTATTAAAATAAAACCTCCATAATAATTACCATTAATATTATTGTCATTTAATAAAAATATTTTTTGATAAAACATAAAACTCCAAATTTAAACATCATTTAATTAAATAATTCTTAACAATTTTAATTAAATAAAACCCCACTTCACATTATTTAACTAAATTCCATTTTACATAATTTAATTAAATACAATTCTACACCTCACATCATTTAATTAAATTCCTCAACTTTAATTTAATTAAATAAAACCTCCATAATAATAAATATTGTTTTTATTATCATTTAATAAAACACTTCTTTGTTAAAACCGAAAACTACCCATTTAAACATCATATAAATAAATACTTCTCAACAATTTTAATTAAATAAAACACCCAATTATTATCATTTAATTAAATTCACTTTAACCTTATTTAATAAAATAAAATTCTCTATCTCACCTCAATTAATAAAATTCATCAACCAAAATTAAATTAAATAAAAATGAAATAATAATAATAATTACTATTATAATTATTTAATTAAATGATTCTTTGATAAAAACCCAAACTCCCCAATTAAAAATTATTTAATTAAATTAATTTCCAAATAAATTTAATTTAATAAATTTTACAACGAATTATTATTTAATTACATTCTCACAACATAATTTAATTAAAAAACTGTAAAACCTCATTAATCATTATTTAATTAAAAAATTTCAAACATAATTTAATTAAATAATTTCTCAAATTCATGTTAATTAATAAAATTATCTGAGAACAATTTAATTAATTGAAAAACTCCAAATCTTTAAATTTATTTACTTAAATTTTCTAAATATTAATTTTATTATATAATAATCCCCCATTTGTCTATGACTAATTAATTTTTCTTATCCGTCAATTTAATAAAATAAAACCTCTATTTCATATTAATTAGTTAAATTCCCCTTTTCCTTGAATTTAAGTAAATGAAGCCACAAATCCTCATTTAAACATCATTTAAATTTTACCATTTAACATTTCCCTTCTTTGATAACCCATGGCTCCTCATTTATCATCCATTTAAATGAATTTATCTCATCTCAATATATTTGAATAATTACCCCATCTCATCATCATTTAAAATAAATTTAATTCCTTTCATATAAATTAAATTAATTAACTTCTCCATATAAAATTCATTAAATTAAATTTTTCTAACTTTATCTTAATTTAAATAAACCACCAATATCTCAATTAATTAAATTATATTCAACCAAGAATTTAATTAAATTAATTTTACCTGAAATGCAAAACTGGGTAGACCGTATTATTTGAATTGAATGGTATGATAGATTGTTCCCATGATGTGCCTCCCCTACTGGACACCTTCTTTATTATGCACAGCTGACCCACATAGTTTTGACAAACCATGTGCATACCATGCGAACGTCACTTCATGGTTTAGTTCTCATAAATCCCATCCTAGAATCTAGGATACTCCTCGAGCCTTTACCCATGCCCATTATAAAAACATTAAAAGAACACAACTCATGAAATATTATTTTGAAACATGGATTTAAAACCAAAACATGCTCTAAATGAAATAAATTAAAAACTATTCCTATTTTAGCTAGGTCCAAAAAATAAGGGACTTTATTATTTACCCATCTTAAAAACTTCTCAGCCCTGAGAAGCAATCGGGAGCTATTACAATACTAGCCAACCCACCTAGGTCAAGAAGTCTCATTTTTATGAACATATTGTGTTCCCAAACACTCGACGCACCTTTAAGGTTCCCATACACCTTATCGATGGCATTTGGCTCCCATTTAACACATTAATTTTTTATTTAACCATTTAACATTAAAAGGCCATTTTCAATTATTTGAAAACACAGGTTACCCTTTTCCCAGTTATAAGGTGCCCATAGAATATACAAATGAAAATTGGTCCCGTTATAAATTCAATAATTCAATGTTCCACTCATGTAACAATTAACATATCAAAACAACTCGAGCATGCATTCATAACCAGTTACACAACATTAAGTTATAACATAGAATCCTTGAACTAAAGAAAAACATGCTAATAAATAGGCATCATGACATATATACACCCAAGTATGTTATATATATAACAAAAACATTCTATTTAAAGGGGAATTCTAATGCAAATCAAAATTGTAATTTCATCTAAGGAACACAATAAAAATTAGTAGGCATCATCCTAAAGCAAATACTTGGAATGTCATATGCATGGAATGTGAATCTCAAAGTTCCTAAGATGATGCATGTAATGTAATTTACATTACATATCATGCCAATTTTTTTTTCAAAATTCTAAAATCAATATTTAGAAAAAAAATACAATAGTCACTCAAGGAGAAATCATATTAACTATAACCATGAATAGTATAATCAAAAATTCCCATCTCTGGCCACTTTTTCATTTCCCATACATTGGGTGATCATTCCCAGGAATGGATATTAACTGACCACTAACACTTTCCTAGTCTCTGGTTTACCAACCCAAAACATAAATACAATGGATAAACAAAGAAAACTTAAACCCTCGGATACCTCTTCGTAACGCCCAGACCTATCTTACCCTTGTACTGGTAGCCAGACCGGTCGTCACATGTCCTCAAGAATGTCTCATTATACACTAGAGGATTAGGACTAGTAATGAGGGTTTAAGGATAGTTAGTGGGGATACTATATCCTCATATTTAGTGTTTATAATGGTGAAGAATAATAATCATACACAATATAGGATTCATATATAAACAATATTCGATTTAATAAAGAAAATGGATAATGATTGTTTGTACAATGCATACATGAAATGATGATATGTATCTGAAAGTTGTAAACCAAACAGTATGCTTTACATCTAAGTGATGAAAAAAGAAATAATCAATACCCCAAGGGAAATCCTTATGGGAATCCCAAGCTCCCACTCAGTCCTTTTCTCATAACTCCCAAGTACAAGAAAACAAAAACAAGCCAAGCCCAAGTTCTTGCAATAAGTAAAGTCTACATTGGTACCCCACATCAATGGAGGCCTGAATAGGGTGTGAGATATACAAATCTGTAGGGCGGGACCTTTGATTTTATTTCGCAATCTAGAAAATATAATATAATTAAACATCATGAAGGTATATCCAAGAAATATCATAATTTAATAAATAACCAACAACCCATCTAGGATCATAAGGGACACCTGACAACGATACATGCTTCATCCCAAGTCTAATTTGTCTGATCATGTCAATTATATATATATATAGTAACTGCATATAGATATAAAAATATATATATTCATATAATCCTCCTATATTAACCATGCATGTACTAACACAAAATAGACATATACCCTGGATACTATTTCTGGCTAGACCAAGACATAATGCAAAAACATTCATTACTTGGGGAAGCACTCACTATCTTTCCCCTGGTCCGAAATCCAAGATCCCTCAAGATCTCCTAGAAATAAACATTTAATCACACATGGTCTTCCAACCCTAGGATCTCACGGTCTTTCGGATTATAATGATGTATGGATCGAGACATAACACACAGACATCTATGACCAAGAGTAGCGCACACGGTCTATCCCCTTTCTCAATTACATGATCTCTTATAGTCTCTAGAGGATCTTCACATAAACTAACATATTCGTTCTCTCCAAGGGCCCTAATGGTACCTTGGATCACCTAACTATACAAGCTTTAACCATTCACAACATATAATGCATGAATCATTTAACCTCTCATGCATTTAATTAGCACATTTCGATTACATATATGCACGCACCATCACATTTATGATTAAGGAAAACCATCTTAAGTATTTCAATTAAAAAATTAACATGGGATTCCTATTTAACTCAAAAACACGAATCAACGGCCTCTCATTCATGTCATTTACTATAATCAAATCCATTAGTTAATCAAATAATAAACTCGATACAAAAAATACCAATAATTAATAAATCAATTAATTAATCAACAACAAAAATCATATCTCATAATTAATTTTATAGAATTAATTATATAATTCTATATTTCAAGTCTCAATAATAAATTCACCATTTAAATGAATAAATTATAATATCAAAGGGACATAATTAATTCACAATTAATGATCAAAAGTCGTACTAGTCATCATAGGACTTCAAACACATCTCCTTGTATGCCAAAGGTTGCCGACTAGTAGTGAGGGTCTATAGATAGTCAGTGGGGAGCCTATACCGTCATACTCAGAGTGCACAGTGGTAATAGATAATACTCTCAGACAATATCAGAAACAAATATAAACAATAATCTACTATATAAGGAAGATGGGAAATTCCAGTTTATACCATGCATGTGTTTCATGGGGATACATATATGAAATATGTATACAAACCAATATGCATTACATCTCAATATAGAAATAAAGAAAGATTCAAAGTCCTAATGGTGATCTCCATGAGCTTCCTGAGCTGCTTCTCGGTGTTTTTCTCCTAATTGCCAAGTATAAGCAAACAATAAAAAGCCAAGTCCAAGATCCTACAACAAATAAAGTCTACTCTGGAACCCCAGTGCAATGGAATCCCAAATAGGGTGTGAGATATACATCTTATTAGACAAGGACCGGTTATTGTCTAGTCAACTCTAGAAAATACAACATAATTAACTAGTTTGGATGTATATTGATGAAATAAAAGAATTGAATAAATAACCAAAAACACATCTAGGTTCCTAAGGGACACCTGATGGTTATATATCCTTATTCCCACGGTTGGTTTGTCTGATCATGTCAATTATGTATATATATAGTAACATTGTATATATATATATAGATTGATATGCTTATCATTATCTTATATGAACCAAGCGCATACCAATGAAAATTTTACATATAACCTAGATACCATTTCTAGATGGACCATGATGAAATGAACAGACATTCATTACCAGGGGAAGCCCTCATAGTATTTCCCTTGTTCCAAACTCCAAGAGCTCTCACTGTCTCAAGGAAATCAACATGAAAGATCACACAATCTACCAATTCTAGGCTCCCACTGTCCTTTGGGAAATGATATTAGATGGATCAGGACATAATATAGATACATCCATCACAAAGAGTAGTGCACACGGTCAGTCCCCTGGATCAACTTGATGAGCTCTCACGGTCTCTGGATGATACACACAAAAACTAACATATTATTTATCCTAAAATGTTTTAACAGTCCCTTGGATCCCCTACATATACAAGGAATAACCATTCACAACATATAATTCATTATGAATTAAACTTGTCATGAATTTGATTAGGCCATTTAAATTACATATAAGCAAGAACATTCAAATTTAGAATTGTGTTAAAGCATCTAATGTATTGTAATTAAAACATTAACACATGCTTCACATTAAACTCAAAAACATGAGGCAAGGTCTTCTCATTCATCTTATTTTCCATACTAAAATCCATTAGATAACTCAAAAATTAATTAGGTATACAAATCCCATTAATTATCTCATCAATTTATCAATAAAAAACACAAATCACATCTAAAAATTAATTTTGACAAATTATATATCTTATTCTAAATCTCAACGTTCAATAATAAATTTCACAGTTAAATATCAAGATCCAAACATCAACGGCGCATAATTAATTCACAATTAATTATCTCAACTTGGCCAATTCAATATTTCATAATTAATCCCCCAATTAATTATTTATATTACAGTCTCAAAGTATATAATAAATTCACTATTAATTATCTCATCTTAACTAATATATTATATATCACAATTAATACCCCGATTCATTTTCTCAATTACAAAACATAAAGCACTAAACTAATTCTTAATTAATTAACACCTAGAAAAAGTTTCAATGTCACATAATAAATTCAAGAATTAATTATCTCAAATAAAACCATTTTAATATGACATAATTAATTCAAAAATTAATAATCTCAAGTAAACTATTTCAATATCACACAATTATTTAACAAATTAATTATCTCATGGAAACCATTTCCATATCACATAATAAATTCAAAACTTAATTTTCTCAAGGAAACTATTTCAATATCACATAATTATATCACAAATTATTTTTCTCAAGGAAACAATTTCAATATGACATAATTAATTCAAAAATTAATTAACTAAGGGAAATAATTTCAATATCACCTAATTAATTCAAAAAATAATTATCTCTAGTGTAACGATTCGAAAATCACAAAATTAATTCCCAGATTAATTATCGATATTACAATTTCAAATCTCACAATTTATTATCAATTAATTGTCTCGAAATATTACAATTAATTATCTCATGTCAACCATTTAAATATCACATAAATAATTAACAAATTAATTTTTCCTAATACAACTATTTCATTATTACATAATTAATTCACAAATTAATTATCTCATGGAAACCATTTCAATATCACATTATAAATTCACAAAATTAATTATCTCAATGAAATAATTTCAAAATAAAAAAATTAAATCAAAAATTAATTAATTCTAATGAAACCATTTTAATATCACATAATTTATTCCCTGATTAATTATCTAAATTATAAGTTCTAAGATTACAATGAATTCCCAATTAATTGTCCCAATATGTTCCAATAATTCATTCATAATTAATTATCTCAAAATATCTATACTAGAAATCATAATTACCACTTAGCCCAAGTGCATCAACATATAATCGAGGAAGTAGAAAAACATGTGTCAACAAGCTAAATGTACATATAATTATAATTTTTATGTTATTATCATAAAGGAAAAATTCCTTTTTTGGAGGGGTTTTATTAAAAAAAATGTGATATTGTAATCTAAAAAACATTTTATACCAATAAAAATCTATTCAGCATTTGTAGTAAAATTTGTCAACAATATTAACTAAATATCCAATATGTTTCATTAATTAATTAAAGTTGAGGACCCTACCTCATGGAATTGGTTGGGTCAATTTTTCTAAATCTCACACGCATACTAGGAATTGGTAGCATCCCCCAACAATGGTAACTCACACCCAAAATTATTTTCGCGAGGACCAATTAACCTCCAATTAATTCTTCACAACTCAAATACACCATAATCATCTAATATAAAGGGTGTGAGACCAATTATCAGGTTTGTAGCCATACCCAAAAATTATAGTGGGGAAACAAATCAAGCCGAACCACCATTCCATGGGTTTTGGTTGTCGAAATACAACCAAACGAGTCAAAAGACATATTCCACACAACATGGGATTAGAAGAAACAAGAAATTTAGTTTAATCCCAAAGTTATCATTTTATCCCAACAAAACCCAAGTGAAGAAGTGCTGAGATGGCCAATACGATGTAAAAAACTTGTAGAGAAGGAGTCACCTTGATGAGACAGAAAACATTCATGATGAATCTGTGAAGAGATAACCACACAAAGAGGGAGCTCGAGAGGAGGGTGGTGTGCCAACCATGGGTGCTACACCATGGGTACATCATGCCCCCTGTAGGAGGAGGGAGAGGTTCACCTCCGTCTTCTATTAACCCTTAAATAAATTTAAATTATAATTTAAAATTTAAGAATTAATATAATAATAATTACCAACATATTATTATTATTACCCATTAATATTATACCCCTTTAATGAACTCCAAACTCCCAATTATAAATTATTAAATAAGATTCTCCTCAACCAAATTTAATTAAATGAATTCTCCAACTCATTATATTTGATTAAATTCTCTTAAAATGAAATTAAATTAAATTAAAAACATCGTTTCACATCAACTACTTAAATTATACTTATCCATGAATTTAATTAAATAAAACCCCTATTTGACATCATTTATTTAAATTCTATTTAGTTCAATTAAATTAAATAAATCTCTCTATCTCACATAATTTAATTAAATTACTCTACCAAAATTTAATTAAATAAAACTTCCATAATAATAACCATAAATATTATTATCATTTAATAAAATTCTTCAATGATAAAACAAAAAACTCCACATTTAAAAATCATTTAATTGAATTTCTCTCAAAAAGTTTATTTAAATAAAACCCCAACTTCAAATCATTTAATTAGGTTTTGTTTGAAAAAAATATTAAAATAAAATTCTCCAAATCACCACATTTAATTAAATTCCTCAACCTCAATTTAATTAAATAAAAAAAACCATAATAATAATCAGTATTATTATTATCATTTAATAAAATGTTTCTTTGATAAAACCCCAAACCCCACACTTAAACATCATTTAAATAAATTATTCTCAAAAAACGTATTAAATAAATCCCCCACTTCAAATAATTTAATTAAATACCATTTAACCTAATTAAATTAAATAAAATTCTCTATCTATCCTCATTTAACTAATTTCATCAACACTAATTTAACTAGATAAAGTAACCATGACAATAATTTTTTTTTTTTTTTCATTTAATAAAATTATTTTCTGATAAAACCCAAAATCTCTACATAAATATCATTTAATTAAATTCCTTTCCATATGAATTTATTTAAATAAAATTTCTAACTCATTATTATATAATTAAATTCTCTCAAAATAATTTAATTAAAAAAACCCCGACTCCTCATTAATCATCATTTAATTAAATTCATTCCAACTGAATTTAACTAATTTTTTTTCAATTTATATTATTTAATTAAATTCTCTAAACACAATATAATTAAATTAAAAAAACCAAATCATAAAAATATTTAGTTAAATTATCTCAATATTAATTTAATTAAATAGTAATCTTCTATTTCATAATGACTTAATAAATTATTCAAATCCTTGAATTTAATTTAATAAAACCTCTATTTCACATTAATTAATTAAATTCCCCTTTGCCATTAATTTAATTAAATCAAACCCTAACTCCATATTTACTCATCACTTAAATTTTTCCATTTAATATTTCCTTTCTTTGATAACACCTAACTCTTTATTTTCCAATAATTTAATTAAATTCCACTCATCTCAATTAATTAAATAATGACTCCATCTCATCATCATTTAAAATAAATTTAATTCTTTTACACTCAATTTAATTAAATAAATCCTCCATCTCAACATCATATAATTAAATTCTCTCAACTTTAATTAAATTACATGAAACCCCCATGAACTCATTTAAAGATATTCCATTCTACCATGAATTTAATTAAATTAATTTTACATTATATTTAAAACTGGGTAGATTGTATGGCTTGACTTACATGGTATGACAAACTAAGAGCATACCGTATGTCCACTTCCTAAGACATGATTTATTATAAACAACTTACCCACATGGTTATTACTAACTATGTGATTCCTCTGTGAACGTCACTGCATGGTCTGATTCTCCTAAAACCCATCCTATAATCAAGGAAACTCCTATGGCTTTTACCCAAACCTGTTATCAACACATTAAAAGAACACAACTTGTGAATCTTCTTTTTGAAGCATGGTTTTAAAACTATACCATGTAGTAACAGAAAAAGTTCAAAAACATTCATATTAAATTCATTCAAAGAACACGAGTCTTTAAAATTATGTACATAGATGCTATTTCAATGGAACTAACTCTAAAAAATATAATATATTTAAAAAAATTATGATATTACTTTCTCTTAGCTTATATAGGAGAAGGTATTTTAAACTCTAGTTATCAGTTTCTCCAAATGTAATGAACAGATCTATAATTGTTATTTTAAATTCAGGGTCATTGGAGTAAATATTTTATATAATCCCTTAATTATAAGGCATGTCAGGATCTAACTCAATTTCATTATATGGGAAAAATTAATGGATCTAGTATAAATTATCTCAATAATGAAATTTGGAAAAAACATGTTTCTTAGAATGTTTTTCAAGTATAGTACATTTGAAATCTAAAAATCCAATTATTTAATGTTTTTAAAATTACCAAAGGAAACTAGATCATAACATCCCATTTTATCAAAAAATTAAAAATCATATCAATTGTGATGTCATCAAGAATAAATGATATTCAAATTGAAATCTAATTCCTTCACATTGATAGTAATTATAGATCTAATCTATTCTCTCAGAATAATTAATATGATAATTAATTGTATATGCAATAATATTAATTTTAAATAATAAAATTTTAGAACATATATTAATTCTCTAACTTCATCTTAATGGGATTGATTATGAAACCTATGCCGAAAAAATGATTTGTATGGTTTCATATGGATTCTTGAATAGAAGTAATTATTTTTTTGTAAATTATAGAAAAGGTATAAATTGGCCTAAAATACCATGGATGTCTAGATAACATGTTATGAGAATGTATTCCAAGGAAAACATAGTCATTTTAGACTACCACTCAATTTGGTAATGATATGCATAGATTAAATGAATATTTTTTTATGATCACATTTTAGACTCTTAATGTATTTCATTTTTAATTGGTAGTTATGAACATATATAGTTGATTATGTTTCTTATTGAAACATTAAATCATCGTTATTATTTGTTGGTTCAATATTCCCATGGAATATATCTTATTATATTACTATAAAACGAGTCACTACTGGAAAATTACTCAATACCCAGGGTTTGGAAACATGGGTATAACCTACAAAACTATGGGTATATGACATACCAATTATATAGAGATCATTGGGGGCTTAATCCACTTGTATAACTCTGAGTTATATCTATAGATTAAAAAAGTTATACCCCTGGTTTTGATCCTTGGGAATATAAATATGGGAAATAGTCCACCGTGTTAATAACATTATACACACTTTTTTGAAACCATGACTATAGGATTTAAAAAATATCCTACTAGAAGATATGAAACATTGACGACCTCGATAAAATCTACATGCCTAACCACTACAACACATATGGATATCGATATATATAAATATATTTACTTATATAAATTTTTAAAAAATGTGGTTATAGGTGGATAACTGTCGCAATATGTTTCCCCATGGATGTTCTTTTTTCGGGGAGATTTTTTTTACCACACTAATGTAGGAAAGAAATTACAACAATTTTTCATAAATGTTGCTATATAGATGACACATACCCATGGTGTTTTGAGAACCTTTATTATATTTTTTGATCCAAGCCCAATACCCAGAGTTTTTTGAAAACCTTTAGTAAATGTATAACTGATACTCATATTGTCATGGAGAACCGTGGTTATAAGTCTTTTACAAAACCCTATTCCCATGGTTTCTGAAAAAATATAGGTATTAGTGGATAATTCACCCATATATTAATAATTTTCCAATAACGTGGAAAAAGGTTCTAAACCACTACTTATACAGATATTTTTTGGAATACCATGCATTTGCGGGTGACCTATGCAGATGGGTTTTCAAAAACCAAGGCTATAGATATGTCTTACAATAGTGAGTTAGAATATTAATATGAACCAAGATGAACCATATATAATTTTTTTATTATTTTTATTACTGGTATTCTAATTAAAAATTAAAATTTAATCCTTTTCTAATTCAGTATATTCATAGTTAGATTATCCAAGGAACCTAAACAATTTTTTATTTGAACCTACACCGGGTTGCATACTATGAATATGGATATATAGTATGCCATTTCAAACATCATACCATCCCACAAAAGAATTTCACTTCAATACCTATTTATCGTTATTATAATTTTTTATAAAAATAAATTTGATCTATATACACCATGTATTAGTTCCTCATTCACTAATGATATGGATTAATATCATTACATCATTCCATATATCATTCCACTATCTATTAAGAAGAATTTGTTTAATTTTCAATCATTTAGTACCTTAATATTGTTTTGTATGTTCTTTTCATCCTATTGTGACCACTTGATATTTTAGAGTTGTTAAATTTTATAATTTTTTTAGAAAATTAATGGCGTCTCCAATTATATAAAAATCCAAATATCAATCATTAATATATATCTATATAAATTATCCATGTTAATACTTATTAGGGTATGGTATTTTAAGCCTTTTTCTCAATGAATCAACCAAATTTTCTATTCTAGTGTGGTTTTTTATCAACATCTAATATTACATGATCTGTTCTGACCATTTTATTTTCCTTTCACGGTACAATTTTTGAGATATGAAATAATTGAAATTAATTCGATATATATATATATATATTTTAAATAATTCAGTATTGAAGAAAAGTTTTCGAATTTTAAAGGAATTGATTACAAATATAAATCTCACATTAATTAGTTGGATAAGAATTTCTTGGATTTTCATTTACCATTATTCATAATAAATCTCCCAATAATTTTATATAAGAACACAAAAATGTCTTTCCATAATTATATCACAATATATTACATAACATTCCATATAAGATATAATATTTGATATCAGTTCATTAATCTATCTCCAATTCATTTCTTAAAAAAATTCCTTATATTATTTTTACTATAGAAATTTAACACGTTTATGTGTAAATGTGGTATGCATGTTGTGGAATTGTTAGAAATAATGGGTAAATTTACAATGGTAACCTATTAATCACATGAAACATCATATAAATTTCATGTTATTTTATGAATGAACTTATTTTTCTATATTTTACAATAAGGGGTCAAAAAATATTATAGCCATATTGAGAACATGGCTTGGAAATTTAACATCATCGATCAAAAATTTACACATACAATATTTTTGTAACAATTCATTTTTTTCAAGGGTATATAGAATTATTTATAGATAACACTCATTTTCATTATTTCTATAATAATATATGAAGTTATAATTAACAATCATAATGAAAATGTTTTAATAATAATCCTTCAATTTTATATTCAATGTATCTTTAATGAAAGACGGTAGATTAATCAATATAAAAGGAATTAACATAAACACATAATATATAAACCTTGAATGAAATATTGACTCAATATAACTTCAATAGATAAAAATAAGCCAATGGAATATCAATATTTCTAATTTATTATTATATGTGGTGTTGATTAAATAAGAAAATAATGTGTGGTAGGAGATACCTATTCATGATAGTAATGATATGGATCTCCCTATAATCGATATAAAATATCAAAGAAGCATCCTAATCTTTCACTAGTTAAAAAAGGGATATAATTGAGGAAACAATGGGTTTTATATATCCCTTATCACAAAAATCATTTTGTACAATCCATAAATTCACTAACTCGACTACATCCATTATGTTGGAGTTATATATATATGCCATGCATTGTGAATTTTTTCAAAGGATAAATAAAATTTATTATTTCGGTCACTACATTTAGATTCTTCTAGAAAAAATAAATATATTTATATACCACACATCTATTTTCAATTATTAATATATATTCCTTATATAATTATGGTGATTGATATTCCAATATTTCTAAAAATTTGACTTAGTAGGGCTACTATGGGAGGATACACACATGATTTAGTTGATGTTTTTTCCCTCTACGTAAATTAGATTCAATTACACCTATAAAAAAATTATATATATCTCCTAGAAATAAATTATTTCAGGTTACATTAAAAAATCATATAAAAATGATAATATCTATGTAATCCATAATAACAATACCCACATTCTCAAGTAGTGTATTCACATTTTTAATAATTAGAACTAACTTCCACATCATTGTTGACGAATAATTTTATCATGTTGAATTAATTAATAACTCTCTTAAATGGGTTCTAATGAAATATATAATGTTATTGGATAACATGGAAGATAGAATTGACTATGAGGATCTAGATTCTAATAAAATAGTAAGTAAATTTGAGTTTATGAAAAAACTACACACAACTATGTCATTAGAAAATTAAATTTTAGTCGTGGTATCAATGTATACATTTCATATCGCCCTTATCCATATACAAGGTAAATTACCATATTTTTAGTGAATTGGTTATCTTAATATCCCTTTTCCTACATGTTAATGAATTTTACATCAATAGAGTCTATAATTATACTAAATTTCTAATCATAATATCATAATTATCCTCATATGTGATAATGTCTAGTTCCCATTAAATATTTTACAAGATGTTTCTTCAAATATTTATCACATGTTGTAAATATTATCATTTTATTATTACCATTTTATGTATCTCTAATCTAATTATTTAGATCAATATTCTTCGCATAGATTTTTAAATTCAAATAATATGAACTATAAAGTAGTTTTTATATCTATATTCCACTTGAGAATATATCCTCTTATGTTGAAAAATATTAAGGCAAAAACGATCTTTTAACACTCTATTATAATGGAATGTAGAATCAATCAATTTGTATTTTTGTTCTACAAACATATTTATTAACATTCCTAAGAATAATTGTAAAAATATCCTTATAATATTCAAATCTTTCCAACTGTACATTTCTATGCATAAGGATCATCCAATACATTTAATCTATTTTTTCCCAAGTAATGTATTTTTCAAAGAGTACCTATGTACTAGATCTATATTCCAATAAATTTATCTAATTGTATTCTATTTTTTTGAATTACAAACAACTGATCATCTGTATATCCCATTAGGTAATAGTCTAGGATGATGGATTTTTACTATTCAATTCCTCTCCATGTTATAAGGATATTCTCTAGAAAAAAGATAAATTAATATATAATTAATTGATTATATTTCTCATTGAATTATAGAGGATGTTGTTCTTTAATTGATCATACATAGTTATACCTTGTTTTGGATTAGTATGTTACTCTATATGGGTAAATTTAATTTTTTTATCCTTGATTTACTACCCAAATACAGTTATGAACTAAATATATTAACTGCATAATCATTCAAAAATTTAAAGGGAAATTTCCTTATATTAACTATCGATACTAATAAAGTTCCAATTTCATTAATTAGTCTCCATAATTTTGTGATGGTATACAAAAAATTGAACCATTATATTAAATACTAAAATTAAATGACTATAAATTTTTATATAATGGTTCATATAAATGTATAGTTTTTTAAAGTAAATTTCTTATTTAACTAGGATACACTAAATATTTTTCACTATGATTCAAAATAAAATATCTATTACCAAATATAATATCTCAAACTCAAGAAACCCATTTCTAGAAGTTATATTACATCACTATATTAAATTATTGGGTTCATAAAGGATTCACCTATTTAGTTGTCTTGGAAGAATAAATAAATATATAATTAATTTAGAAAACATATGATACCAAAAACAATTATGAGTACATGTTTAGCCTATCCATCATGTCCTATAAATTTAAAAATATTTATCCAATTGTTTTCACTAGGTAATGAAGAATAAATGTGGAGTCTAGAAACTCAGTATGTAGTAGCATAATATATAATTACAAATAACATAATCCTAGAATATGATTAATGGTGGAAGCTAATTAACCACAATAATCCACAATGAAATTAAATTGAGATAATTTTGTACTCATGAAAATAAATAAAAACAAGGATAAAAAAATCACTGACCTCATACTAACAACATGCATAATATCTGACATCAAAAAATTCCATCAATTTTTTTTCCATGGCATTATAATTATTTGGGGATATTTATAGATTAAACCGAATATTTTTTGCTCATGAGAACCATTAATGCATTAATGAGATATATAATAATGGGAACTATAATTTATACGATTATTTATAATTCATTAACTACAACAGTCATCAAGACCATTCATTAAATTCCCAAAGAACCTTCATAGATTAATTAGATCTTGTATATATATTTGACGCAAAATATGGTAAATAAATACTTCCCCATTCAAAATAATAATATATATTTTTATGAGAACATACCTTAATCAATAGATAATCCATTGGGGTTTTTTAATGTTATTAAAAGTATTATTATCTCTGAAATATAGTGGTGAGGGTATTATCAATCTATTTGGTTATTCAAGGAGATATTAACTAGATAAAATAGTTATAATTTATAGGATTCAAATGTAATGATAGGACATAGTATTCTTCATTGTTATTAATGAGTATGTTAATATTACAATGGGTACCCCCTTGGTGTATCAATCCTGGTGTGTTGTCTTGGTCTAACACATCATGTATCTTGGTGATGGTTGAGTTAATTTTCAACCAAACCTTTTAAATGTTAATACCGCTAGGTTCATCTTGGATAAATCAAAATCCACATTCCAATATCTTGAAAATGATTTATTTTATATGCATCAACACCCAATTTTTAAATACCAAATATATAATGGTATCTTACAGTTTGGAAAAGTATGAGTTGTAGAATTGTTGTTTAACTCTTTAATAAACTTATTATAATGCAGAGTTAAAAAAATAGGTACCTATGTAGAATAAATACCATGATTAATGTGTTCAGAATTTTTCCACAGAAATGTAAGCAATATTAAATGTAAAAAAATGCGGAATATATCATGAGTCACAGAGAATGAATATTCAGAATGAAAAACCCCACAAATGGATTAAGTAGTAGTTCAATAAAATCAACTTGAGGGTGGGTGAATTAAATTTATATTCAAATACATTTAATAAAAAAATTTATTTATATAAAATATATTACAAGTAGTATAATATATATAGAAAAGAAATTAGGTTCATAATACCAAACATTTCCAAAATAGATGATTCTAAGAGGGATACCCTTACCTCTTATCTCAATTCCATGAATATCATTTTAATTCATATTGCGTATAAATATAATAAATGATCGTAATCATATTAATTTTATTTCCAATTATTCAAAAAATACTAATTATATAAAGGAATTTTTATTATTTAACACATCAGGTTTTTATAAATTTGATCATTTTTTGTAGTTTCATAATTGGGTGTATGTGTTAATTTTCATTAAACATTATATAATTATTATATCATTAAATTTACTTTAATGGATTATTTATATTAATGTATATTTTTTCAAATGTCATTCTTGAGTGATTTTTTATTTCTCCTTAATGTTGAAATCGATAACAATCATGATTCAATGATTCTTGAAGAGTTAATGGTTATTTCATAATTGATGAATTAAATATTTACATATAATCTCCATAATCAAATAAAAATAATAATTAACATATTTTATTATATTATACAAGTTATTTTTTTCACATAGTGTATCATGATAAATGTTCATATTATTTTTCAATAAGGTTGCTAAACTGACCCAGACATGAATATTTCATGATTTAATGATTTATAATTTGGTAGTGTTATTGTAATGTCATTATACGAGAAACATAATGATCAAATTTAATGATAATTATTGTGATATATTGGAAATAAAATGTACTTATATGAAAAAATAATGGATTTAAAAATACTTCAATATTGGTATTTATTATTTTCCACTAATAATTTTTAATTTAAAATATTGTATTATTAATGATAATTTATTGATAATATCATTAATATGATATTGAATATGACATAATAGAGCCATAAAAATATCTGAAATCCTATTTTATATTATTATACCTATTATAGTATCCATCAATGATGTGTGGTGACAAAAATATATTTTTTTCATGGGAAAGGTAATCTGCACGCTTGCACCAACAATGTTTTTATTTTTCATAATGAATGAGATAAATAAATATATATTTATAAATCCATTAATAAAGTAACTATATTTTATATATAGGATTATAATATCGATATATTATATTGAAAGGAATAAGTTTTATCAAATATTATAATGATTAAATGATTAGTAGTTGGAAATCCTCATGTAAGTGGATTGAATATTCATCATATACCTCCTTAGTAACTGAGGTTTTATGATAATTATTCTTCTATAAGTTTTTAAAAATTAGATAGGGTCCATGGTGTAAAAAAGAGGCACAATTTAAATTGTAAATTTGAATGGAAGATGATTCTTAAAGCAGTGGAGGCGTTTCTCTTTTATATGTATGTAAAGGTGTAATTTTGTGTTTAACTCTTAGATTTTCAATAATTCAAGGTCAATATTCTTTATTAGATGGAAAAAATATGGTTAAAATTATAAATAATTAAATGTTTCTATAAAATATCACCTATGAATCAATTCTTGGGGGGACTATTGAGTGTTTTAAGACTTTATCATTTATCTTTCCAATTTTACCCTAATTTACTTTTAACTAAGAAATTACATTATAACTATTGTAGTTAATTTTTATTATAATTATTAAGATATACTATTTCTAATAATTTTATCCTTATAATATCAAAAATAAAAATATTTTTACTAAATACAATTTTTAAAATTTTGAAAGACAAGTTTTAATGTAATTTCACATAATCATGGAAAAATAGTTTTTACAAAACTAAAAATTGTATGTTATATATAAAATAAAATATTATCCCATATACCTACTTTGATGAAATTAATTTTTTTATTATAAAACATCGGAATGGTGATTTAAATTAAATCTACTATTGAATATCACAAGATAATATTTCATTCCAAAAACATATTTGAGGTAGTATTTATTAAAGTAAAATTTATGTTAATTCTAAAAATGTTGGAGATTAGATTTACAAGTTCAAAAAAGGTTTTAAAATGAATAAATTTATTATATAAATATATATATTTTTTACATAAATTGAATCGAATATTTTAGTTTTTTCTAACATTCTTCTTATGTCATATGTGTTTTGGTTTAAATGAAAATTTTATTTATATTATTCTTTTAAATATTTAATTTTTTGGAAAAAAAACTTATTTTACCCTTATATAATATCATACAAATGAATAATAAATTGAAAATTATATTATTAAAAATAAAATTTATTGAGGTATTTATTATATATCAATATATAATTAGGATTAAATTCCCTTTGGAATGTGATACTCTGGGATATGGTGTTTACATACTACAGTATTGTCTCAAGTATTCAACTTGGATTAGATCAATCAATGTATTTTCCTTTGATGATAAAATAATAGATTACCATTAGTAGGTCTAAGATGTTTTTCTCTTTAATATATTTTGGTAATATTTAATATTTATATTAGCCAATGTGACAACTGAATAGTTATTATACATGTTGATGTAAAATAATATTTCACAGCACTATTTTATTTTATTTGTAATGTATAATTTTTATTACATTATAATGGAAGATCATATTCCTTCTTACCACTATATATTATTTACAAAAATTTGGGTACCATTATTTTCAACATGGGCTATTCAATTTTCTTCAAGATTTGTGAGTCACCTTTATAAATTTTGTAATAAGAAATAGTCAATCCATGGTTATTCAATCGCACATGGATTTTTTTTTCAAGCCAATGAATATGGAGAGGTGAACCTAAGGTTATGTAATTATCTATCTTATGAACCATTTCTGTAAACATGACCATAAAAATACTTATAAGTTTTGTTATAGTATATTTATATATTCCTTATTTATGAGTCACAGTATGATTTTTTAGAAGGGAATAAATTATAAAACATAATATGTATATTGATTCTTATTATGTTGGCCATTTTTATAGGGATATATGAGTTTCCTTAATCATGACAATTCCAAAAACATTATTGTTTTTAGTAAATTGAAGGACCAATCCAAACTCATTACATAATGATGAGTTTGATGTCATGAATATTTTTCATTCCTTTGAGTATATTTTAAATTTAGAGTTTTAGATAATAAGGACATAATTCATACATAACAAACCAATATCATGAAATGGTGAAACATATGAGTAATATCAGTTTTCCAATAATATAAAAAATTTAAAAATAAATAATTATTTCTTATCATGGAAAATATTCATAACAATCAAAATTAATTTTTCCATTACCTAAGCCATACTTAAATGTTGTAAAAACATTTTAATATGTAGAATGAGAACAAAAATATTAGCAAGGGACACAAAAAGAATTATAATTATAATTAAATTAAAAAAAATGAAAACACATATAACAATTATGTTTATTTTTAATTTTATTTCAGTTTATGAAATAAAACATTTACATAAGGAAATAAAACATACAATTTTCACAAATAAATACATTAAAAATAATAAAATCAAATTAAAAACCATATCTATTAAATTCCAGAATCATATTAACAAAACAGTTTCAAAACACATTTAATTGGAATTACCTTATGACCGACATCCAATATAATTATTATTCAATACATTAGAGTACTATAATGGGGATCAAACTTCGTATTAGCTATATTGGGTTAACCCATGAGATGTAATGGGGATCAACACTTCATATAAGATAAATCTATCACACTCACTCTCCTACTTTGTAATGGGCCTCAACCATTCATATTAGATATATCAGTCTCACCCATGAAGTATAATGGGGATAAACCATTTATATAAGCTTTATTAGGATCAAATAAAATTTAATATAGTTCTAAATTAAAAATTAATTAAAAAGAAATTTTATTATTTCACATTATGATCATAAAAGTGTTTTCAAAAACTCATTTTAACAAATTAGAAAATAAATATGATATAAAAATATACTTTTCTCTTAAGAACCCATTTTCTAATCCAGAATTCCATGAAAAATTGAATTCTTTATTTTTAATATAAGATAAAAATAAATCTTTCAAAATAATCCCAAAATCAAATAATTATCATGATGGGTGAAAAAATCAGAGACTCTATATACATTAAAAATAGAACATTCCATTTTTGATTTGTAAAAATGATCTATATAAAACACATAAAAATACTAATTAAGGAAATGAATGAAATAATGTTAAAAATTTAGACAAAATTTTATTTTTAAATATTTTATGTGCATTTTAAACATTCATAAAAGAATTTTAAAAACATGTACATGGAAGATAACAAGATTGATAGAAATCATAAAAGTAATATTTTTTTAAATGAAAAGTCTCTTATCACTTGGAAAATACCTTTCATAATCCCCATGAATAAATAAAATTTCAAAAAATGAAATACCATAAAACATTGTAATTCATGATAAATCATTTTAAATAGGTTATATATAAAAATGATTAGATTATATATGATGATAACCTCAAAATATCTCTAAAAAAAATAAAATGAGACAAAGTCCCTTACATTACATCCATAATGTCACATACATTAATTATCTTCATTAATATGATACTTATATTATTTATTTAAATTCTGGATAAATAATTTAATGTTTATTATTACATTGATTATAATTATTAAGATGTCATATATTATTATGTAAACAATTAAGATTGTATTGTATGTTTTGATATTGTTTGAAGGATGTTCCAAATACAATAATGGTTGGCTTACTATGGTGAATGAGATAATTATTTTAACATCTCTAGAATAATAATCATGAAAAACTAATCATATTAATAAATTTATTATAATTTTAACATCAATAATGAACATTGTTTCTTAAAAATTAAGTATGTTATGATAATGGAGACGGTAAGTCATACATAAGGATGTACACTGTTTCTATATTTTAACAATCATTATTGAAAGGAAGTAAGTAATATATTATCATTCCATAATTTCCTTAATATCATATATATCATAATTTTTATTTAAATATACTTATATATATATATATGGTACATGGGTTTTGGTGAATATAAGAGAGTCACACCGCATCATTAAGGTTGTAGTCCACACGTACATGAATGACATTATCCCTTTTGTAGTGAGTGAAATGTTAAGAAACTAAAATATATATTATATGTTAATAATTATATATATTCATCAATATCTTATTTATTTTATTTATATCATATAATTTCATTGTGTTTACCCTTAATACCTTCCATGTAAAGCATCAAGGAAAAACCAATCACATTTCTACCAGAGGAGGTAGTCCACCATACACATGATCTATGCTATCATATATACTACAAAATGAAAATTTTAAAAAGTAATATATTTTATAATTAATAAATATGCATAATTATTTTATATAAATAATATATATACTTTATATAAATCACAAAACTCAACATTGAGAGGCTATAATGGAATCATTCATGACATCGGTTAATGAGGTTGTAGTACTCTGTACACAAGAATGTTGATTTAATAATCCTCTTGATGGAAGTGGGTATTTTTTATTTAAATATATTATAATTAAAAATTATAAGTATATTTTTGAAATTTATTTAATTATATAATTTTTTTTATAATAATTTATTAATGTGTAATAAGAAATAAAATAAAAACAGTTGTTGTAGAAAAACATTTATTCTTCAGTTAACCACCTTAGGTTTTCATAAAACACTTACTAGGTTTTCATTATGACTAAAATAATTCCTACATAATGAGATAATTTAAGTTTTAATGTTAGTTTATAAGGGTGTTTTCTAACCAAATGTCTTGATAGGTGTGAATATGTGTTGGTAGTGAGTTCCCTTTTATATTTGAGGATGAGTGGAATTTTTAGAACTACCAAAATTTATTCAATAATTGATGTCACTATCACCCAATGTTTCATAAAGATTTATAAATAATTAAAGGGATGATTTATATGATATATCCACTCCAATAGAAAACATAAAAATCATGTGTTAAAAATTGCATCACATTACCTTCAACATTTTCTTGCTTTTACCATTTTAATTTTCACTATGGAAGGTAATTTGTTTATCCATATTACATAAAACATTAACCCTTACAAAAAATGAGAAATATTATATAATTATATCCTAATTATTTCAAATAGAACCTAATTTACATATTAAAAATTGTATACTTTTTGAATATTTAATTTAACATAAGTAGGTGTAATGTGAAAACCCCACTTTAAACATAATCGTGGTAAGTAATTGTTAACCATTTTACTCATTATTATATTAAAAACGTAATTTTATACTACTAAAGAATAAAAATTATTTATATTCCATATATGAGAACCATTTTAAAAAATTAAATTAAAAAATATGGAAATATATAGTTGAAAACGAATCGAGTATACACCATGAGAATGATTGTTTTCGATGAAAAAATGGTCAAATGATTACAAAGATTTATATGAACAATAAATATTGATATCACTCAAATAGACTAATTTGTATTAATAAATATATTATTGAATAATTATTAAATAAAATTAATTAAAACTCCTATTTAACTATATAAATAATTTAAATGAAATGACATATTTCAATTTTAATTCAGAATTTTTAAAAATTCATCCAATATGAATCTTTTTAGGAAAATATAAAAAAGTAAGGACATATTTTTTTTGAAATAATTACTTCTGAAATTAATAATATTTCTGTCATTTTTTTTATTTTTTAACATGTAAATATAAATTATTTTGAAAAATCATGACTAACCCATCTTTTAGAAAAATAGTGTTTATTAGAAAAATTTTAATTATGATTTGAATGATTCTTTTATTATTCATAATCAATAGATAAACATTTATATTGTTGTACACATGTGTAAAAGATATAAATTTAACTACTTAATTATTTCTAATAAAACCCTCATATTTGGTTCTATGTTACAATAGTCGTGTTTATAGGAACACTGATCCAAGACCTATGTAGTTATGGTCACCACACCAGCCCCTTCCCCCTCAATGGGGGAGCAACCTCGGTCGTCCCACAAAATAATTCAACCACCCCACTTATCTCTATTTTATAACCCTAATTAAATTCCATCATTCAATCAAATCTCCCTCAGCCTAATGGTTTATATATTTTTTGATGGATCACTAAAAAATTTGATTTTGATATAGGAATTCACTAAGGCATTCTAGTTATGTTATCTAATGCATATTTCTAGATCAAAACAATTCTAAATAACAATAGACCCATTTGACTATCTCAACATTGGATCATGCGGTTTATATGAGATATTGACTAGAGGGATCCTTTATTCCAATCACATTATTATAATATTCTCTTCTAAATATGATCAGGATATGGAATGGTCGAGCATGCCTCGAGTCTGAAATGGTTCTCTCTTTATTGTCTCTAAATGGATGGATTTGTTCCATATGATGCATTTTCCACCAATTATGGATATTTGGGATTTTTCCAAAAAACCAAATTACATTCCAAAGTTATTCTATTATTCGTTTGTTATGTAATCTCATAGGGTGTCTCTATGTTATTATAGTATTACTAGAGTTGTGGGCCTCCCTAATTCATAGAGAGTTTGTGTTGATGTTGATGTGTCGATGATTCCCATTGAGTCCTTATAGGGTGTTATTGGTGAGTAGTTTTGATATAAAGAATCCGTTTTTTTAATATTGGTGTGATTTATATCTCTTGTTAAAGAAACCATGAAATATATTCGAGGTATCCAATTTTGGAAAATTGATGAAAAAAATAAGTTGGGTTGGATAAATTACATGTGTATTAGGCCCCAAGTGGAGGGTATATTGATCAGTTTGTTAGTCCCATGGCAACATATGAAGCATTCAAAAAGATTATCCATCATACAATAGATCTTCCTCTTGATCTGAAATTCAAAAATAGTTATAGTAGGCTGAAATGTGACCTTGGGGTTGATTTCCCCATGTGCAGTGATGAATTTTGGTAATAATGTGGCATTGGTAGATAATCATGCATAAGTTGCTGATTCAAATGAATATGCAGTTCCCCCAACCTACAGTGAGGCATAATGGGATGAGTATTATATTGAAATGGGAATAGGGGGTCTCAGGATGTTTGTATCATAATTGGAATGGTGATACATTCATGGATGTTAATACAGACATGCAACGAGGGTCTGTTAATCATTTTTTCTGATATTGAAGTGAATGAGGAAGTCCCTGATCATCACACTACATATATCGTCACACAATGTGATTATATTGAGGAAAATAAATTGGATCATCAGTTTGTGCAGAGGATTTATACAGTCAAGATATTCCATTTCCGAATAGGATCCCATGGATTGTGAATGCAACACTGATGCCCAAACCACTAATTTTCAAGTGGAGATCTAGAATTTTTTTAAATCCTCAATAACATAAGTTATGATGTTGGATTTTTATGTTCATAAAATTGTGATAGAAAACTAACCTCTCAAATAATTGGATCATGATAAATCCACATTTAAGGACATTATTACAAACGGTATGAATAATCTAATTGACAGTGAGGGATTCATCTCTTCCCTCCCCCCACCAAAGAGAAGATCAAATGAGGTATAATCAAATGTTCCAATGATCGTGTCCACCATGTCCTCTTCTAATGTTTCAATAAGGTAAAATATATAAATAATCAAAATATCCTACCAAGGAAATTGTCAATATATATAAGAAACTACTGATGAGCCTTCTTTTATGAATAATTCATCAAACTATGATATTTAGTTTTTTCTTTTGCATTATGTGGGAAATTGTTTTCCACCCCATCTACTCTCCATATTAAATTTCTTCATTCTATTTAATAAATGGTTAGAATACTATTCTTATGAGTGGAATTCCTTGGAATAATAGTTATGTTTGTATAATATTATTTTAATTGTGTATCAGGTGTTTTAAACTAGTATTACATGAATTTCTTGATATCAAATACACTGAATAAATATATCATCTTGTATCAAGGTGTTAAATTAATGTTTAACATTGGAGTTGTGCGATAAAAAATATTAGTGTGACACATCCTCTCCCCATAAATAAAATAATTCCTCATAAATTAAACATTATCTCTATAATTAAAGGATTGAAAATTCAAAATACATTTCTAGTGAAACCAAATTGTAAAAAAGAATGACAAAAAATCCCCTTGATAAGAGATAAAAATAATTAAATTATTCATCTAGAATAAAATTTAATTATATTTCCATGTAGGATATCATATGTGGGAAGTAAATATTTTGACAAGGAATAAAAGTGTATTTTCCAAGAAATGATACATAATGATAACAATCATTGATCACAAGAATGATAATGATCAATAAAATATTAAGGTCCTCAAGACCATAAAATTATGATGTATTAAAATATCATCTGACTCATAGGTAATGAAAATAATATGATATTTTAATAATTTTAATTATATTTTTCATATAGTTGAGTAATTACATTACTGTTATGAATAATATAATAAGGAAATATACACACTTATATTGTAGAATTTCATCAGTTAATCTGATTCCAAAAATAGTCTCATAATTTTTATAATGATTAGAGTCAAAGATAATTTCATTCCTATAGAAAAAAATAAAAAATATAATTATCATGTAATCCAAAAAATAATAACCACATATTCCCCATATCTTTAAACATTTAACAAAAAAATAATGGTCACCAAAAGGTAAGATGTTTCCCAAAATTTACTCTGATCCTCTTCTAAAAACATTTCACATACTAATTTCCTAATAATTTTTTAATCCCACTGATTTATATATAGGAAAATATATTTTATAGATTAAAACTATATCAATATATTTTTCACATACTAATTGAAATAAATATTATATACTTACAATGAAATCACACTGGCCTATGGTAGGCATTTCCCCTTTGTAGGCCTTCAGTTGTGGGTTGAACCCTCATTCCCTCGCTAGTTGATAGGGGATGAATCTTATCCTTAGAGAAGTAAATTTTAATTATATATCATTGGTATAAGGTTTCAAAAAATATGAACAACATAATTGAAAATATTTTTTATTTTCAATGATAAAACACATAATAATGGTATTACATACCATAAAATTATTTTCCATACAATTAAATCTATTAGATCTTATTTAACCAAATTCATACATATAAATAATCCTAATAAAAAATATCGGAATATGACATTAATCACACTAGGATCTAATAAAAAACCTCAAAATGAATTTATAAAAAAATTAATGTATGGTTCACCTTCAAAAAACCATATCTCCCCAGAGATTCCACCACTTCAATTGATGGAAGAACATCAACTATAATAATAGAAATAGACTTTTACAAACATTTCTATTTCCATTCATGATGAATTCCACACTATATATGAATCATAAGATATTGCATAGAATTCTTTCTCAACTCATTATAGATAAATCATCTCACCATTGACACAATATCTATCTTCTCCTTAATTGATAGTTTACTACTCCTTTTTTATAGACATTAACCCCATGAAAAAAATACCACATCGTTAAAACATTTATGATCTTTAAAAGCAATCACCAAAATTATTTTTTCCACAAATGGAACATGTTTTGTGATTACGATTATAATTATTATTTTGTTTCTTCTCTATTTCCATCCACATTGTTTATTTCTTACAAGTGTCATCTTATGGCACATAAGTTTCTCAAAACACTATACTTATATTATCAACATAACAAACCAAATTCTAAAATAATTAAAATTATCATGAGTGAAAACCTCAGCAAACATGTGCTTTCAGTACTGAGTGAGTACAATTAATTTTACTATTAGTATTCCAAATAAAATAAAGAACATTCTACGCCAATATTATGACGTTTTCTTTGTACACACCCTATAAATATTCATCAATTTTCCTTAATTGCATGATGTTTTTCTCCATAATATTCAAAAAAAATAAAGGATTATTTATCAAGGAATAGATCATTCAATTTTTACTATTATGTGTAATGAATATCATCTTTCTATATAGTATTATTAACCATTGACCACTATCTATCTACTTCATCCACAAAATTATAAATCGAAAGAGTTATCATTTGGCATTATGAGTATACCATCACCTCAATTATATTATGCATGGTATTGATCTACACATTAGTTACCATTAGGTGAAATTATCCATTAATTAATGATGGGTGTTTCCTTATAAAATTATCTACCAAAAGAATCATCTTTCATGGTAGATCTTTTTCCACTATAGTATGCATTCCATCACTATGAACATCTTCTGTTAACTGATCCATCACTGAAACAAACAATTTGGTTCCAATTAAAACCATATCAAGATGCATATTTGGAAGGACTTTTTAGACTTGGTTCTTTCTAAATAAAGCATCCTTGTTTCCTCTATGGAAATATTTTTTAAAATACACAGTTTAGATTAACCAACATGGTAATATTCAAATTCTATATCATTTCATCAGATCCATAAGTAAATTATTTCAAAATAAATCTATTATAATTATCCAAAAATAAAACATAATTTGAAACATACTCTATTACTAACTATAACGACCCAACATAAAACATTACCTAATATTGAGTTTTATTTTAATAATTAATTCCTTAAAATTTGATGATCATATCATGTTCATTGATTTATAATATTATGAAAATATGTATACATAAAAAAACTATATAATAATATGTTGAAACTTATTATTATTATTATTTCTCCCATAATATATAACATATAAATTTAATTAATGATTTCATTACATGGAAAATATTCATGAATTTAATCAACACTAAATAATTTAATATACCATTTATTAAACAAGAATAAAATATTTTTTCAAACATGGGATGACAAAAAAAAGATAATTAAGTGACATAAAAAGAAATAAAATATTTAGTTTCGTGAAAATAATTTACACTAATTTAATAAATACCTTTATCCTTAATTTCATTGGAGTGTATAAATTAAAATATTACCAAATAAAAAACTAGACACATTTTTCACAAATAAAGACATTAAATCCATTATATGGAATTAAAAAACCTTTCTAGTAACATAGTGCATTGTATTAATAAAACAATTAAAAAAAATTAATTGGAATCATGGAATGATAAACATATAATATAATCATTAACATAAACATTGGATATCAATAATAATGATCACCCTTTATTTTAAATATATCAGTCTCAAAAATGACCTATAAGGGGGATCAACCATTCATAAAAGCTATATCGGGCTCACGTCCTTTTATTTAATTATAATGGGAATCAAACTTTCGTATTATCTATTTTGGGTTGACCCATTAAATATAATGGGGCTCTGAACATGATATAATATTTATCAGGATCGCTAGTTTTTTTCATATAATGATGAAGTACTATGTCAGGAAGAAAACATTTTGTTATTTCACTTTTCATCACATAAATATTTTGAATAAAGTTGTGACGACCTGGACCTAGAATCCACTTATTGGGTGCCCCTAGCCTAATTGGCCATATGGCTTGAAGTGCACCTCCCTGAATAATAGAGTATGTGGACTAGCAGCGACGGCTTATAGTGTGTCTGTGGGGGGACTGTGTCCTCATTTTAAAAAATGTATGTTAGAGGATGATTATAAACATAGGTAAATAGGGAAAGCAATAGAAGTAAACAAAAGGAACAATGGAATATAGATTCAACAATAACTATAACAAAAACATCTGGAATACCATTCAATAACTAATGATATGGAATATAACAAGAAAATTGTAAAACATTGATACAAGATAGTGGGAATAACATGTTAAACATAAGTATAAAGGAAATAAAAACATTATCCTAGGCATCCCACGCTCCGTATTAGTCATATTATATCAATCACCATACTAAACATCAAGAAAACAATTGTTTGAAGATGTATGCTTCCCTTTGTCAACAAATGCAAACGTGTAATCTTCTCGGTGTACAAAACAACTCCCAGATAGGGTGTTAGATAATTTATAGTGTTCCACCAAAAATGATGTTTATAACACCCGACCCATGTAATGGAAATGTAACAGTGTGCAAGAATGCATATATAATGTACAGAAGTATAATGTATATAAATACCCATATAGTGGCTTTAACCCTCGACTAGAATCTAATCCTTTGAACAAATCATTATTATATTATTAACATTTTATAAATAAGTCACATGCTAGCAGTAGCAATGGTTCCAAGCTGTAACAAGGAAACCTGTATTGATATTTAATAGTGAAGCCCCAAGGTTATAACCAAGGTGACATGGACATTAAAGGTCACTAACTCAGAAATTAATGTAGCCTGACATTGGTGTAATATTTTAATCCAAGTATCATAGTTCAATTCAATCAACAATGAGATTCCTATCGAGTTCATCCATGTTAAAATGGGGCTAGGAAATTACTGGGCCCGATGGGCTTTAACCACAGAACCTACTTTTCAGTGTTGGATGTGAAGAATGAATCCAACGAATCTTATAATGATATTGAATGGATCCTATAGTGTCATACAAGGAATCCAAATAATAGACAAGGATATAGATCTATGTGTGTCTCAACCTAAGTAAGTTGTATCCATGAGTCAGAATGGGGTTTCTAAGGGCTCATGGAATTCTCCAATCAAATCCAAGGATAGATCAATTTATTCCTTTCCCATTATTTATGAATTCAGATAATATTTCATTCAGTTAATGCTTTTCTTTTCATTAGTGTGATAATATAAAATAGCATGAAACCTATAACACCCTGACCCTGGCTACATAGTGTTGGTGCATTATTACGTAACATTGGCATGATCACAAAAGATCAAGTCTCAAAATACCAAATAGTTTTGTAGCATGGGAAGTATTATATGCACACATAAGTTTTACATTACATCATGAAATAATGAAAAATAACATCATTGTGTCCCCATAGAACACGTTCTTATCCATTAGCCTATTCATGTAGGTTAATTTTAAAATACTTCTTCTCATTGTGGGAAAAATAAAACATAAGAAAGGGGTGAGCTCAGATGCTCAGTAATGACAAAAATTTAGAAAAAACATTCATAAATAAGCATAAATATTTAAGGAAATGTATAAGACTAAAACATAAGCCTTTTAAACTTAAACTTCCGCATAATATGAAAAATATAAATTAAATAATTCCATTTACTTATTCACATGGATATTCTACTAGTCAAATAATCACATACAATATCAATATCCAATTTCCTAAGGATGGAATGCATAATTACATACTTTATAACCACATATTCAAGGCCTCATTCCAAGACTTCAAATAAGCTTTTGTAAAGGCGTTGTTCTAAGAGACTAGTTTGTCTCATGAGACATACCGATGCATTGTTGAGCTATAGCGGGCTCCACTCATCACTTACGAAGTCCAATTCATTCCTGAAAGAAAAATGTTTAAACATAACATAAACATTCATATTAAAACTAACATAAAAAATGTCAATACTTTATCCATAAACCATGAATGGCAAAAAAATAAAACATCCACAGTAAAACATATAAAAAACCCTTCAATATAATATGGAATATTTTTATCATAATAAATCAACAAAAAAACATAAAATGTATCAAAGGATGTTGATATATATGAAATGCAAACTATTTGAAAGAAATACCTCTTTCTATTTTGAAATCATACTACTACAAAAACGGGCTTAATCAGCGCTCAGAACGGGCTTTAATAGCGCTAAAAAGCGTTGTAAATCACTGTGCTGATGGGGGGGGGGTGTGGTACCCTTTATCAGTGCTAAAAATGTGCTAATGAAGGTAAACATTATCAACCCCAAAAAAAGTGCTGAGGAAGTTATCCTTTATCAGTGCAAAAAAATTCATTATCAAAGGGATCCTTTATCATCGCTAAAAAAGCGATGATAAAGGGATCGTTTATCTACTCGTTTTTAGAGATCATAATGGAATCCTATATCAGTGCTTAATTAGAGTTGATAAAGGATCCATTTATCATACCTAAAAAGAGTTGATAAATTCCTTGCATAATGCAACATAAAATTCTATAGCAGCACACCCAAACAAGCCTGAAAAAAAATCCACATATCAACATGTATACCCATACAAAATCAACACATAATTCATAATGAAATTACAGAAAGTATAACCATTCCACAAGTATACCCATAAAACAAGTATACCCATACGACAAGTATACCCATACAACATTAACACATAATTCATAAGTTAATTACATACATAAATAATTCAATTCAGAATTATGGGGAATTGGGGGGGGGGGGTTGTTCATGGGTTTGTGGTGGCCGTCCAAGGGGGGTAGGGGGTGTCCATGGGGGTGGGGGTGCCCGAGGGGATGGGTGTGTTCAGGGGGGTGGGGGAGGGCTATCCAGTGTGGTGGGGTTGGGTGGTGTCTAGGGGGTTGGGGGCATTCCAGAGTGTGGGGGGTTTCCAGTGGGGGTGAGGGGGGGGTGTCCAGGGGTGGGGTGGTGTCCGGGGGGGCACTCCAGGAAGTTGGGAGGTTGTCCAAGGGGGTGGGGTGGTGTCCATGGGGGTGGGGTGGCTATCCATGGAGGTGGGGTGTCTAGGGTGTGTGTGTAGGGGGGGGGGTGTCCAGGTGATGGGGTGGTGTTTAAGAGGGGTGGGGGCGTCTAGGGGGTGGGGTCGTCTAAGGGGTGGGGGTGTCCAGGGGGGGCTGTCCTGGGTGGTGGGGTGGGGGGTGTTCAAGGGGTTGGGGGGAATTTCTAGAGGGTGGGATGTCTAGGCGGTGGGGGTTTCTAGGGTTTGGGTGGTGTCCATGGGTAGTTTAGGAGGTTGGGAGGCTATCCATGGTGGTGGGGCTGGCTGTCCATGGTGGTGGGGGTATTGGGGGGGTGTCCAGGTGGGGGGTGGTGTTTAGGTGTGGTGGGGGCGTCAAGGGGGTGGGGTCTATCCAGGGGGGGAATCTAGGGGGATTATCCAGGGTGGTGGTATGGGGTAGTCCAAGGGGGTGTCCAGGGGGTGGGGTTGTGTCTTGGGAGGGTGGGGTGGTGTCCAGGGGGTGGGGGATTTCAAGGTTTTTAATGAATGAATTTCATGGATTTTCAAATCATTGGTATTTTTAAAATTGTTTTTGAATAGTTTTTATTTCAATAGTATTTGTTTATTTAAGAAAAAATGAATCTTTTTGGTGTGTAGGGAAGGAAGGGGGTTTTCCGTACATCAGTTGTTGTTTTCACTTAAAATTGTGTCCATTTTAAACAAAAGAGAGAGACATTGAGTGATACCATCTACATTGTGCCTTGGATTGAGGAGGGGTTGACTCGTACATGTCACACATGACCCATGGATCGTTCTCCTAATGTATCAACACAATCTGAATGTGTTTGGTCAGATTTACGTACATCAGTTATCGTTTTCACTTAAAATTCAGTCCATTTTAAACAAAAGAGAGACACTTTGAGTGATACTAGACACACCGTGCCTCATATTGAAGCAGGGTTGACTCTTACACTTTCCAAATGACCCATGGATTATTCTCCTAAATTATCAACACAATCTAAATTCATTTGGTCATATTTCCTTAAATTAGTTGTTGTTTTCACTTAAAATTCTGTCCATTTTTAAACAAAAGAGATACATTTTGAGTGATATCGGGCACACCATGCCTCGGATTGAGGCATGGTTGACTCAAACACATCAAAAAAGTCCAATGGATCGTTTTCCGAATGTATCCGCACTATCCGAATGTTTTTGGTCAGTTTTCCGTACGTCAGTGGTTGTTTTCACTTAATGTTCAATCCATTTTAAACAAAAGAGAGACACATTGAGTGATAAAGGACACACCATGCCTCAGATTGAGGTGATGTTCACCCATACATGGCACACATGACCCTTGGATCGTTATACTAATCTATCAACACAATCTGAATGCGTTTGGCCGGATTTCCATAAGTCAGTTTTTGTTTTCACTTAAAATTCTGTCCATTTTAAACAAAAGAGAAACACTTTAGTGATACCGGCCACACCGTACCTATTATTGAGGTTAGGTTGTCACTTAGATGTCACACATGACCCATTTATAGTTCTACAAATATATCAACCCTATCCAGAAGTGTTTGGTTGGATTTTCGTAGGTCAGTTGATGTTTTCACATAAAATTCTGTCCATTTTAATCAAAAGAGAGACACTTTGAGTGATGCAGGCCACACTGTGCCTCAGATTGAGGTGGGGATGACTTTTACGTGTCACGCATGACCTATATACCATTACCCTAATGTATCAAAACAATATGAATGCTTTTGTTCTTATTTACATACGTCAGTAGTTGTTTTCAATTAAAATTATGTCCATTTTAAACAAAAGAGAGACACTTTGAGTGATACAAGCCACCCCGTGCCTCAGATTGAGGTGGGTATGACTCTCACATGTCAAAAATATACCATGGATTGTTCTCATAACTTATCAACACAATCCAAATGTGTTTGATCTATTTTTCACACGTCAGTTGTTGTTTTCACTTAAAATTCAGTCCATTTTAACCAATAGAGAGACACTTTGAGTTATATCGGCCACACCGTGCCTCATATTGAGGAATGGTTTACTCATACACGTCACACATGACCCATGGATAATTCTTGTAAAGTATCATCCCATGCCGAATGCATTTGGTCAGATATGAAGATATTTTGGAGATTTTACTGGTTTTTCTTATACAATTCCCAATGAAAAGGGGTTCATAATTCTTGCATATTGCTAGTGCATTTAATCTGTTAAAATTGAAAAATGAATCATTGGATAAAAGATGATTTATTTAATAACAATTAAAATCTTCCTATGAACATTTACATACAACAATGTTTCATCTTTTGATCTCCTAAACCCCTCTCAAAAATTGGCCGCCAATTGTACACATCCCCAAGTCAGATCTTCATGCTGTTTGTATAAAATATTCCATTAGTTATGGGGCCCACTCATTTATGAACAAATCTATATCGTCGTGTCAATATGAGTCATGTACAAATGGTTGTTGGACCTCATCTATAGAAGCAACAACAGGTTCATAAAGATGTTGTTTCTCTGCACTGTGAGCAGCAGCAGCATCATCATCATCATCTTGAAATATTTGTTTATCCTCGAGGTTAGGAGCACTAGAATGTGAAGAAGTCGCTATCTACAAAACTTTATGAATAGTTAATTTAGATTACATAAATTTAGTAATGATAAAATAATTACAATTTTTAACAGGATCTATATTACAAACAACATATAACCTGTTTATTGAACTCTCTTTCTTTTTTTCAAAGGCTGAAGGTATTTGAAACCTCCATCTATTATCCAAATCCCTTCATTGTGGTCTCCTTTAACATAAAAAACATAATCTACATTAGGACCGCTGCGAAATTATTGTGACATACCACTGAAATGATCATCCTCAACCAAAGTTTCATCAGACCCTTCAGTATTTTTGGACGATAACAGAACAATCGACCACTTTCAGTTTACAGGATCTGGAACATAAAAATAATTGTACCACTTGTGATTTCATTATAAACTATTCTTCTTTGTACCCTTATTTAATAAAATAAACTTTCACAAATCCCCAATTCATCAATTTTAACACCACTGGTGTTATCAAACCATCTGTATTAAAAAATTGGCAATTGGAATATCGTATAATCCAACCCACATTTTTGTTTGATAATTCCAAAGTCTGACATATTCACATAAATTGGATTTATGTTCCTACTAATAGAAACATCCATCACTTCAACCACAAGCATAACTCCACTATTTTTCATGGTACTATCTTCATCATGTTCATCTATATAGAATGTATAACCATTAATTACATAACCATTGTAAGATAATACATACACACTTGGTCTGGTGGCTAGCCATCGAAGTCGTTCTAAAATTGAAATCATATTTTCATCTAACTCCCTAAAAATATGGCCCTGAAACCATCCTATAAACTAGTGATTATGTGTATTTGATATCCATTTTTCAACCCTTGAGGGATTAAACAACCTAAATTTTTTTTGTGGGTTTAATATATAGAGAAACCTCCCAAATATTATGAAAAACATAAAGGTGTGTCTGCTCTCGATCTGTAATATTTATTGTCACAACATCTCTTCCGAAAATTCCCCCACCCTCAATGTGTCTAGTGTGAGAAGATTTTGGGGACCATTTATTTCCACATCAGATAAGTATTCAGTACAGAATTCAATAGATTCCTCAAAAATATATCGCTCCACAATAAAACCCTCTGGCCGAATTCATTTTTTGATGTACCCTTTCAAAATATTCATATACCATTCAAGGGGGTACATCCATCTATAGTGCACAGGACCACAAAGTCGAATCTCTCTCACCATGTGAACCATCATATGAGCAATCATTTCAATTAATGATGTTGGGAAGAACATTTCTAATTCACTTAATGAGATGAAAATTTCTATTTCCATAGCTGGAAATTTCACTTGGTCAAAAAATTTGTTGTATATAGCTTTGAAAAAGAAACAATTTTCAGTTAACATATGATGAACATTCTGAAGAAAAATGAAACTTAAAGATATAGGAATTAAATATGGGATCAAAACATGGTAGTCATGTGATTTTAAACATTTTAACTTCAAATAATTCATTGACACAATGTTCTTGATATTTTATGGATACCCCAATGGAAAATTTTCATCACTGAAGAAGTTAAAAAACTAATATCTCTCCTCCCTAGAAAGAGTGTAAGAAGTTGGAGGAAGAAACAATCAATTTTCACACTTTTTGGGAGACAAATATTCTTGTATTCCTAGGTCAACCATGTCCAACCTTTCCTAAATTCCATCCTTTTTTCAGGGGAATTTAGCAACATTCTGATAATATTGTCACATAGATTTTTTTTCCACATGCATCACATCAAGAAAATGTCTGACGTACAGAAAATTCCAGTATGGTAATTAAAAAAAACTGATATCTTTTTCCATCCTATTTTTGTAAGGATTTTCAAAAATGGATTACCAAAAATAGTTTTCACATATTTTACTTTCTCAAACAGCTGATCACCTATTAGTGGAGACCGTGTTGCATATTTTTCTGAACTTCCACTGAATGACGCCATCCAAGATCAATACTTATGCTGATGAGGTAGAAATATACGATGTCCTAGAAACATAGATTTCAATGAATTTTTCAACCTAATTAATTTTGTATCTTCTTCGCACATGGGACACCCTTGAGTTCATTTATTGTTATAGCCTGAGAACTTTCCATAACCAGGGAAATCATTTATCATCACATACAATAGCGCTCTCAATGTGATGTATTCACTTTTATAAGGATCATACAACATAACACCTGAATCCCACAATAACATCATATCCTCGACCAATGGAGGCATATAAACATCAATATCATTACCTGGTTGTTTTGGTCTTGATATAAGGATAGATAACATGATTAATCTCCATTTCATGAATAACCAGGGTGGGAATTTATAATTTACCAACCTAAGAGGCCATGTACTATGAGTGATGGTTTGAAAACCAAAAGGATTCACTCCATCTATAGATAATGCAATATGAAGGTTTCTCTGCTCATTTCCAAATTCAGGATTCTCATGATCAATTTTCTTCCAGTGAGGAGAGTCGGTCGGGTGATGTAATTTCCCGTCTTTATTTATTTTCTCAACATGTCACGACAATTGTATTGTTGTTTCTTCACTTCCATGTAGACACCTACACCTTGTAATGATTGGAAAGTAGCATAAAACATTAGTAGGACCGGATTCATCTTTCTTGTACCGATAAGCCCCACACTTTGGGAATTTGGTAAGTGATTTATTCTCCTTGGAAAACAATATACAGTCTTTCAGGTAGGCATGTATTTTTTAAAACATCATACCCATCAAGTGTAGCATTCGTTTAGCTTCATATGTCTGGCATGTGAGATCATTATATCTTGGGAGATTTTTATTCAAGAGAGCACGTAGTTCTGTAAAACTGACATCACTCCATCTGTTTCCTACTTTCAATTTATACAATGTTGTATATTTAGTGCAACCAATATAAAATAGTGTCTTTACACAACTCAATAACTTCTCTAGCAATTTTGGGAAATCACAATGTTCATCTTCAACTGTCCTTGTCATTTCCTCAATACTATCATCATGATCATTAACATATGTAATCACATCCTCCATAAGATCTTCTTCATTATCCATATTTCTAATAATTGATGATCCATAAATTGTAGTTTTATCCCAGCCAGTTGCTACTTTCACATTTTCTCCGTGTTTATTCCATCATTTACAACTCTGATCTATTTCGTGACCTATCAAATGTTCTTCCTACTCCTCTAGCGTAATTAGTCTAGAATAACAACAACATAAACACAGAAAAAATATTTGAGAAGAATCCTTTTCATGATCCTTTTAAAACTTGATGAAATCTTTCACTCCATTCTCATACTCTATTTTCAAATTATTTGTATCCATCCAATATTTATTCATCTCTATTATAGTTGAATCGGTAATATTATTATTTATGATTAAAATACACAAAACAGGACTTCCAAATACAATAGAAGAGAACCACCTATAAAAATAGATATTAATACAGCCCAACCATTTCCCATAAATATTTTGAAATCAACACAACCAGGATAGGCCCCCATCAAACAAAACACACTTTCCAGCCCCCTTAACAATAGTTATTGCTCCCACCACCCTTGTAGAAAAACATTAAGCATCCTTTTAACCACCCCTACCAGCCACCTCATTCATAATAAAAAAGTCACATTAAATATCCCAAAACTAGTGACCAAACTAAAATAAAATGAAAACAAGGACACAATTTTGATTGGAAAACTAATATAGAAGATACATTTCAAAATACAAAGGGGTTAGCGGGGTGTAAAAATAACCTAGGTTTATCCAAAATTACTTTGGAATATCATATGTTTTGTTACCAAAATTAACATAAGTAATAGAAAATTGAGGTTAGTGAACATAAATTCTATCACGAACAGCTAAAGGATATACAATAACTCTCCCTTACCTTCCCCAAACATGTAACTAATATCCACAGACACGTCTTACATCCATTCTGTAAAAAATAACATTCCCATTCAAAGGTATAAACAAAAATCCGTTAGTGTTAAAAAAACACACACATGAGGGAGAAGGACCACATCGACAATTCCTATCCAAATCTCAAACCTCCTCTCAAACCTCCTCCCACTAACTATTAATACATTCAATAATATTAATATATACCATAAATAATTTATTTCCAAAAATCATGACCTTTAGATTAGAAAAATTTCCATCTAATTAGTTAAAATATAAATAGGCATCCTTTTTTCTTATGAGTCATTAAATTTGTACAAACACACTAAAGAACTCAATAAAATTCTTATTTTCAAAGGAATTTGAAGGTAAAGAGAGAAAAATAATTCCATTGAAAATAATTCCGTTGAAAATAATTCAACTGAATCTTTTGGTATCAATTGAAGGATGGTATTAGTTAATAAAGGGATGAGGTCAATAACTTAGGACATAATCATGCCTAGACTCTCAAACCAAACACACCACATCCCAAAATTTTATCAACTAAAACAAGACCATCAGACTAAATAAAACTACACAATAATGAATATTTGCATAAGAGCAAAAGGAAATAGATGAGGATGAGCGGAAAAATCACCAAAGATCAAAGATGGGAAGCTGAGAATCTAACCTATTTGAAAGGAACCTCGAATACTTGAAGTAGGGTTTGTAGGGAGTAGGGTCTAGAGGGGAGGAGGAGAAGTTGGTTTCATGGGGAGGAGGATCCATAGATGGGGTTCAGGGGTGGGAGAGGATATGGAGTAGGACTAGCGGCAGTAAAGTTGGGCAGCGGCGGTGGAATAGGAAAAAACGAAGGATAAGGGCTAGTGGCGGCAGAGTAGGGCAGCCGCGGTGGAGTGGTAGTGGTGGTGGAGTGGCAGCGACGGTGGTGGAGCGGTAGAAAAAGATATTATTGGGGGGAGGGGAGTTGTCACAGGGGTACAGTCCCACGAAAGCTTAAGGATGTGATAAACAGAGGTTACTATGAACCCTATTTTATAAATTAGAATTATGCTTTTATCAGTGCTATAAAAGTGCTGATAAAGTGACCCTTTATTAGCACTTTTAATTAGCATTGATTAAGAGTTACCATTATCAGTTCTTTTTTGCTTAGCGCTGATAAAATGTGGCACTTCCTTTGCCTGTTTTTGTAGTAGTGTCATTTAAAAATCACAAAATTATTAAAGAAAGCATTTATTTTGAAAATATTCTTATAATATTGTAGGGGAAGCTTTGAAGATGTTATAATGGAGGAAAATAGCCGCACCTACCATATAAGTTAAAGAAGAAATTCTTACCTTAGTTTGTCAAAAATGTCATAAAGAACCTTGTTTGAAAAATGAAAGAAAGATTCCATTTTTAATCAATTTTTAAAATATCAATTAGGGGTATAAATTAATTTAACCCATAGTATAGGAAATATTAAAAATACTTTCAAATACATTTTTAAGAAACATGGATGTGGATGATAAATAGGTCCTAGTAGATACTCACGTATAAACAACCTCAGATAATGAAGAGATTGTAGAATTAACCCATACATTATACTTTTCCTTGATCAACGTTCTGTTGAAATCCTCCATAATAGTTAAATCATTGTTATTAAATTATACAAGAACCACATACATAAATATGATATCATATATGATCTTCTAATATTTCTTGGTTAATAATATTTTTGTAGTATCATTATTTTGGATGTTAACTGATTTATTTTTCATTATATTATCAGTAAAGTAAGCCATGTTTTTTATGGATATGATGTATTTGATTAATAAAAATAATGATATTAAGTTCTTAGAAATTATTTTTAATCATAAAATGAAAATTATACTTGATTGGTTATGATGGGGAATTTATTTCATCACGTTCGTGGTGACGGTAATCGGTACGTTTTCACGAGCGATAATATCATTATATTGATGGTGAAATCATATTTAATTGGATTATATATCATATATACAGAATCCTTAACATGTTATATTTATTATTAACATCAGTTTTACTCATTATTATACCCATCCAAATAATGTAGTGTTTGAATAACAAACTACACCATGACGTGGAGACAGCAAGCCATACATACGCACGTATGGTGACATGTCATTGATAGGATGGATAAAATAATGAATGTGGTTGTAAAATATTTATAATAACATCATATTTTTCATAAGGTACAAGATTTTAGTATTTTGGTATGGAAACAACAAAGAAATAGGAAGTGGAAGAGAAAAGAACATTGAAAGAGGTGGTGAAATTATTACCTCGTCTTGGGGTATTTCCTTCTATGTTGATCAAAAGGGATCCTTAGGATGGCTTTATGATTAATATATGGCCTCTAGGTCGAATTGAGGGTAGTTGGGAGGATATTTGATCTTGTATTTTCTGAGAAAATGGATTTGGAGGTGTGAAAATAAGAGGAGAGGAAGTGCCCTTTTATAAGAGAGGTGATGGCCACTTTACGAAAACCTTGATATATTATTTTGTTATACAATCATATTCAGTTTATAATGGCTCCCAAATGATTTATTTCTGGGATGATTTTGGGATGGGTCAAAACCCCTCTCAACCAATATGTTTTAGAAATGTTTAGGTCTCCATATTAACCTTATCTTTTAGATTTAACTCTTCGATAAATAGTTTAACATTTACCATGTCTCCTTGTATCTTTCTATTATATGGTATATAAACATACAATATAATTCCAAGAGAAACCCAAGTGGTTTATTAATGAATTATCTATTATTATATATGTCCTTTGGCCAAATATTATATTTTTTTGACTATTATATCAATTAAAAATATATTATTTGTTTTAAAAACTCATTTATGTCAATTCTAACACTATTTGGTAGTTTGGTTTTTTGAAAGTCATAAAAACATTATCAATTCGAAAAAAATTATTTAATAAACCCTAAAATTTAATATTAACCTATAAAATTAGTTTAATTTTTCAAAAGACTCAATTATTGTTAATAATATCAATTATTGTTAGACTCAATAGTATTAATTTATGTCAAAAGACTCAAAAGACTCAATTATTTTAATCTTTCATTAATAAGGTAATTACTAAATCATCATTGTCTCATAAATGAATTTAATTATTAAATTTCAAAAAATTATAAATAATATAACATTATGTATTAAATTGTTTTATCTTTATAATGAATATTTATAGTTGAATATATCTTATGTGTAACCCTATATTAAAATACTTTAGTTGTGAAACTTTGAATTTAACACTTTAAACTCTTCTTAAAATAAAATAATAAAAAATTTCAAATCTAATCCATGTGGACCAAAAGGATAATATTTTATTCCTATGGTTCTTTTTGGCCGAAATAAACTTATCCAATAGAATTAAGAAATGTGTTAGGGTAATAATAATATCATTTTTACCTTTAATTACCCAATTTATTTTTAACCGTGGTAAATAAAAGTCAAAAGTTACTTTCACCAAAAACTATTTTCATATTATTGAACCACATTTTACTTACTAATATCAACCATGTCTCTCAGATTTTTTAAATTCAACTAATAGAAGCGGTGAAATTAAATTTTACGCAAATTTTCAAATGCTCCATGATGGTGGGTAAAAGATGATAAAAAGATCAATAAAATTTTATATATATAATATTATTATAAAATGACATCAATGAATTACACTAAAAATTTATAGTTATTATGTATCTATTTTTACCTAATAAAAATTTAAATAAAATAACTAATTATTTATATAAAAATTCTGTTTTAAACAATAAGGTTGTGTATTTTACTATTCATCAAAAATTAAATGTTTTCCAAAAAATATAAAAAATTTCACTGTAAACTAATTCTGTTATTCCAAATTCAAAAATAAAGTCCATTTTGAAAATTAAAATTCACAAAATTTCTAAAATTGGGTATTACTATTCATAACGTCTAGTTTGATTGGTCGTGGTGTGTTAAAACTCCAATGTGCATACAATGAAAGATATTTAATTATTATAAGGGAAACGTAATGTGAAAGCTTGGGGTGTTATATTATTCCCTAATTCAAATAATTTTGTCCTCGAAATTTTTCAAATATTATTCCATAAAATGATTCTGGTGGTTCCTCATCATAAGTTCCTTGGGTTCCTACGTTGCCTCTTCCATCTTATGATTTCTCCATAGAACTTTCACCAGACGAGTCGTTTGGTTTCTTAGCACTTGTTTTCTAGTATAAAGAATCTTAACGGGATCTTCACAATAAGAAAGATCGGGTTTCAGTTATAATTATTCATAGGTGATTACATGCGTTGGGTCAGGCATTTATTTTCTTAATAGTAATATGTGGAACACATAATGAACTTTGGAGAGACTTGGCAGCATTGCCAAACGATAAGCTATAACTCCAATTTGTTCTATAATTTCGAAAGGTCTGATGTACCAGGAACCTAATTTACACTTTTTAACGAATCCTATAACACCCTACGATGGAGATATCTTCTAGAAAATATGATCACCTATTTTAAATTCCAAATCCTTCCTTCAGTTATCAGCATTTTTTTTTGCCTACTTTTATCCCCTTTTATGTGGGCTTGGATAACCTTCACCTTTTTCATTGTTTCCTCAACAAGTTCTGGGCCTACGAGTTTTCTTTCACCAACATCATCCCAAAAAGTTGGTGTGAAACATCTCTTTCCATATAACGCTTCATATGGTGCCATATGAATACTAGAATGGAAAAATATTGTTATAAGAAACTTCTACTATAGTTAAATATTGATCCAACATACCTTGAAAGTGAAGTTAGCAAGGTCACAACATGTCTTCTTAGGATTGAATAGTCCATTTTGATTCTCCATCATTTTGTGGGTGGTAGGAAGTGATCAAATGATGTTCAGTATCAATGTCCTTCTGAATAATATTCCAAAATCTTGTTGTCGAATTGGGATCATGATCGGAAACAATCGATAGGGGTAATCGATGAAGTCTTATAGCTTCATTAATATAGTCTTTATAGATGTTCAAGTGTAAACTCTTCCATTATAGTAAGAAAATGTGATCACTTGATAAGATGATAAAGAATCAACTATATTTCACTATTCCTTCTAGGAGTCTTTGGTGGCCCCATGACAAATTCCATCATAAAATCTTCCAATTTCCACTCATGTATGGGAAGAGGTTACACGACTCCTCTAGGATGTTATCGTCCAACTTTCACTTATTGAGAAACTATATATCTTGACACATAATCTACAATCTCTCTCTTCATATTGTCCAAATAAATGTTCCTTCAAATCTATTTACATCTTAGTTCAACCAGGGTGTATAGCAAAATTGGAGATATGAGCTTCATCCAACAATTCCATTTCTAGATCAGGTATATCAGGAACACAAAGTCGCTTCACAAATTTAAAAGTCCCATCTTTATAAACAAACTCGATCAATATACCTCCTTTCAATGAATTAATTTTATTTTGAAACTCCACATTATCAGTCTAAGAATTTTTTTATTTTTTCTAGTAAAGATAGTGTGGAAACCATTTAAAAAAGTATTGATGTTTCACCTTCCATGATTATTCCAATATCCATTTTTCTAGATCCACGATCATATGATCCCTTTCAACTCTCATATTGTTCAAAACTTCATGATCCTTTCTACTCAAAGAATCTGGTAGCTCATTTCCCTTCCCCGGGTGGTAGTTTATAGTGCAATCATAATATTTGAGTAGATTGATCCATCGACTTTCCCTCATGTTGAGTTCTTTCTGTGAGAAAATATACTTCATACTCTTGTGATTAGTATAAATCTCACATTTTCACCATAGAGATAATGTATCCATATCTAAAAAGCAAATATTATAGTTTCTAACTCACGATCATCAGTAGGATAGTTTTTTTCACGAATTTTTAACTGTCAGGATGCATAGGCAATAACCCTATCATTTTTCATAAGGACACATCCAAATCATTTCTTTGATGCATCGCTATAAATAACAAACACATCATTCCCCGATGGTAGAGTCAAGGTAGTATAATTAACTAATATTCTCTTCATTTCTTCAGAACATTCTTCACACACTTTTTTCCAAACAAATTTGACCCTCTTAAGTGTGAGCTTGGTTAATGGGTTCTCCAATTAGGCAAAATTCTAGATATAATGCCGAAAATAACCTAATAAACCAATAAAACTGCGTAACTTAGTTATACTCATTGGTGCTGGACATTCTTGGATTGCCTTGGTCTTTGATGGATTGATATAGAATCCATCCTTATAGACAATATTTCCATGAAAAGAAATTTCCTGAAGCCAGAATTCACTCAAACTAAACTTCCCATATTATTCATTTCTTCTAAGGGTTTTTAGAATAGTACGCATGTGATTTTCAGGATCATTGAATCTTTTTGAGTATTCCAAGATATCTTCAATAAATAACACTACAAAGTCATCTAGATATTTATTGAAAACTCTATCCATTAGATCCATGAAAATAGAGTTTGCATTAGTCAGTCCAAAAGGAATTACTGTAAACTCGTAATGCCCATACCTAGTTCGATTTTCTATTTTCAGAATTTCCTCCTTCACACACATAGGATGATATTTAGAACTAAGGTAAATCATTGAAATTTATTGAGCTCCATGAATTTGATCGAATAAATCATCAATATGAGGTAGGGGATAATTGTTCTTTTTTTTATAGTATTGATCTCCCTGTAGTCAATTAACAACCTCATAAGTTTGTCATTCTTCTTAAAAAAGGAACAGGGGATCTCCATGTAGAAACACTAGGGATAAAAAATCCTCTATTAATCAATTTATCTAGTTGTTGTTGTAGATCCACTAATTCCACAAAGGCCATTCTAAAAGGGGTCTTCGATATGGGCCTTGAACCAAGAATTAAATCTATGGAAAACTAAATTTCTCATTCCAGAGGATGTCTAGGTAAATCATTTGGAAACACATCAAAATATTCTGGTACAATAGGTGCACACTCTATTTGAACATTCTTTTTCTCACCCATAGTTATTTCATTCTCTCCCTCCCCAATAATTGATTTTAGTTGGACTACCAGGGGTGGATATAGATAATAATTAAGTGGTGACTTTTTTGCTCTATAGATAAGGTACTCCTTATCATCATTGAAAATTTTAACCTCCATCTTCTTATAATGAATTTTCATATCATGGTCTGAAATCCAAAACATTAAGAGGATTATATCAAATTAAATAATCATTATGACAATGTGATCAGTAGATAATAAACATTTATATGCCCTAATGGGAACTGATTCACAAAACATTGTTGCAATGATACTTCCCTTAGGAATTTTGATTAACACCTCCCATGTTAAATCAAATTGGAAATATCTAATTTTCATAGAAAATTGGGAAGATATGAAATAATTTGATGATCCAGAATCAAATAATTCATTGAATAAACACGTGGAAACCATGAAATTACCATCCACCAAGTATTTCAAAGATTAAAACTCTGTAGTAGTGATTGCATAAGCTTAACCTTTCCGCCTTGCCCTTTTCTGAGGTATGTTTCCTCGGATCTTAGAAAATTCAGTTTCATAATGCCCCATTTCTCTATAATTGTAACATTCAACATCAGCAGCCTCTTTCTTTCCCTTACAATCACAAGCTTGGTGGCCTTTTTCACCACACTTGTAACAAACTCACATTCCCTTTAGGCAAGTACTGGGGTGTTTCTTACCAAATTTACCAAAGGATGGATGTTAAAATTTTTCCTTACTCCCCTTATTTCCATTTCCAGAGTGTTCAACAGATCTCTTTTTCTCTTCCATTGATTAAAAGTCATAATATGTAGGGAATTGTTTTTCAATCTTGATAGCACATGAGACTATATCTTCGTACGATGAGAAGGATTGTGAGACTAATGCTCGATGGAGAAATGGTTTTAACCCATCAATGAGTAGATCTATCTTACTCCTTGGGTTAAGTATATAATCCGATGCATGCCTTGCTAACTTTGTAAAGTTAGCCTCAGACTTTGTGACATTCTCAGCCTCTTTTTTCCTTAGACTCCTGATTGGCTTTCCTTATCTGCTCGATGGTCACGGGGAAATTATTTTTCTAGTAAAATATATTTAAACTACATCCATTAAATATTTTATACTTATTTATCCTCATTTATGTTTTGAATTATTGACCACCATTGATCTGCATCTCTCGTGAGGTGATAAACTACTAAGACAACTTTTTCCCTTTAGCTACTCCCTAAAGCAAGAAATATTTTCTCTATGGAACTTATCCATTGCTCACCTACAAATGGATTTTTAGTCCCATTGAACATTGGAGTTTGTTTCCTTGTGAATCTTTCTAACATTGATCATCCATGTTGTGGATCAGGGTACTCAATACAGGTATGGTTATTATTCAATACCTTATTGACTTGTCTAAGTATAGTGATAAGCTGATCAGAACCATGTGCATCACCAACTCCACTATAATATTCTTGAGTAAGAGGGAAATACCTACATGGATTGCGTGCATTAATACAGTTTCTATTCCTTCCACTAGTTTCCATTTCTAAATAATGGCATACACTATATTAGTTTATGAATCATGATAAATCATTCCAATCATGTAAAATGTTTAACTTAAATTGACAGTTTATGGGCATAATCCATAATAATAATAAAAAATTCATTGAGGATGTATATACTCATAAATCCTTAATAATGGTTAGTAAAGAAAATGTGAATTAACCTAAGCATATCCCTCTAGAGTGTCATAAAAAAGAGTGAAACAAGGCCCATTGTCGTGTACTAGGACACCTCGGGTCAATCCCAGAACTCCTTGTCGGAGTTTTCACTCCTAGTTACACCTGGGCCAGAGCTGCCTCTACAAGCTCATATCCAGACAAGGATTTATTTCTTGGAAAATACAAAAAATCTCTACATTACCAAAATTCTAGGAAGTTATTCTATACTAATCCTCATAGTCAATCTTTGGGTAATGTTCTTTAATCATATTTTTTCAAAATATAGCTTCCAAGGTTTGTACTAAACATCTTCTGATACCAACTGTAATTCCCTAACCTTGGTTACCCAAGATAAATGCATTATTACGTAACATTGGTATGATCACAAAATGTCAAGTCTCGGAATACCTATTAGTTTAGTAGCCTTGGAAGTACATATGCATACATAAGTTTTACATTACATCATGAAATAATGAAAAATAACATCATTGTGTCCCCTGAGAGAACACTCTTATCTCTTATCCTATTCTTTCAGGTTAATCATAAAAAACTTCTTCGCATCTTGGAAAAAATAAAACATAAGAATGGGGTGGTCTCAAATGCTCAGAAAGAATAACAATATAGTAAAAAAATTCTTAAATAAGCAGAAAAATTTAAGGCAATGTATATGACTAAAACATAAGCCATTTGAACTTAAACTTCAGCATAATATGGAAAATATAAATCAAATAATTCTATTTACTTATTCACATGCATATTTTATTGGTCGAATAATCACATGTAATATCAATAGACAATTTTATTATGATGGAATTCATAATTCCAGACATCATAACCACATAGTCAAGGCCTCATGCCAGGACAAAAAATAAGATTTTGTCAAGGCCTTGTGCCAAGACACTGGTTTTTCTCAAGAGACCTACCAATACAGCGAGGATCTATATAGGGATCCACCCATCACATACTTTTTCTAATGAATTCATCATATGAAAATGTTTAAACATATCATAAACATTCGTATTAAAACTAGCATGCAAAATTTCAATAGGTTATCCATAAACCATGAATTGTATAAAAATAACACATCCATAGTCAAACATACCACAAAACCATCAATACAATATGGAAGAGTTTTATCATAATAAATCAACTTCAAATAAGTTTAAAATCTATCAAAGGATGTTGATATAGATGAAATGAAAACTATTTAAAAGAAACTCCTCTTTCTATTTTGAAATCATTTTAAAGTAAAATATTTATAAAATAAAAAATAAATTTTGAAAATATTATTATAATATTGTAAGGGAATCCTAGAAGATTTTATAATGGCATAAAATTCCTGCACCCTCCACATAAGTTTAAAAATACATTCTTACCTTAATTTGTTGAAAATCTCATAAAGTACCATGTTTGGAAAATGATGGAAAGATTCCTTTATAAAAATTTTATAAAAATTAAAAAAATGATATAAATTAATTTAACCCACAGTCTTGTAAATAGTAAAATGGTATTGAAATAAATTTTTAAGAAACAAGGATGTAGATGATGATTAGGTCATAGTAGATTCTCACGTATAAACAACATTGGATAATGAAGAGATTGTAGAATTAAACCTTACCTTGTAATTTTTTTTGATAGAGGTATGTTAAACTCCTGTATACTATTTAAATAATTGTTATTAAATTATAAAATAACCACATACATAAATATGATATCATATATGATCTTCTAATAATTCTTTGTAAATAATATTTTAGTAGTATCATTGTTTTAGGTGTTAAATGATTTATTTTCCTTTATATGCTTTGTTACATAATCCATTTTGGTTATGGATAGGATGTATTTTATTCATATATAGAATGATATTAATTTCTTAAAAAATATTTTTAATCATAAAATTAAAATTATTCTTGAATGGATATTATGGGGAATGAATTTCATCGCTTTCGTGGAGACAGTAATACGTACGTACGTACAAGTGAAAATACCATTCTATTGATGGTGAAATCATATGTAATTGGATCATATATAATATATAAAGAATAATTAACATGTTATATTTTTTATTTACATCGGTTAAACTCATTAGTATACACATCCAATTAATGATGTGTTTGAATAACAAAATACACCAAGACGGGGAGACAATAAGCCGTACGTACGCACGTATGATGAATTTTCATTCATATGATAGATAAAATAATCAATATGGTTATACCATATTTATAATAACATCATAGTATGTATAAGGTATTGGTGTTTAATATTTTGGTATGGAAACAATAAGGAAAGAGGATGTGGAATACAAAATAACATTGAAAGAGGTCGTGAAATTTTTACCTCTTCTTCAGGTATTTCCTTTTGAGTTGATCAAAATGGATCCTTAGGTTGGATTTCTGATCAATTTAAGGCTTATATGTCAAATTTAGGGTAGTTGGGAGAATATTTGAGCAGGGGTTGGCTGAGCGAAATGGCATTGCATGTGTGAATATTAAGATAAGCGTATGTACCCATAGTGATGTTTGACTATGTCTAATATTAAATGGTAAGATGATGAAAGACATTTTTTACATTTATTTCATTCCCCAATAATATCAATATTCCTTTTTAATATTTTTATTATCATACCACTATTTTCATTCGGTCAATGAGACCACCACAATCAATTTTCTCTTAGAAAACATGTTATTTCCTCATTACTTAAAATGTATCTGGTTGATGTAGAATTATTGATATGTTGTCTAATCCCACAAAAAATTAGTCAATATTCCTATAATATAATTAAAATTATATCAATTTGTACAACTATATCCTTATAATTTACATCACATAATTCCCTATTGATTAATTTTTCTTTTAATTCAAATGAATGAATTACTTCATTATCTTTGTTTGGAAGCAATAAGTAAAATACTATTTGAAATTATTATTTTTTAATTCTTTACATTAAATAGCATCCAATTCATTCATTGGGTTCATGTTCATGATCAATTTGCACTAATGATCAAATTATTCATATGGCTAACACATTTTAAGAAATAAAATTTTCATTCTCAAAATAATTGAGTTTTGAAAATATATTTTCTATAGTGTTGTCTACTGTTTTGTAGTGAATGGAGTCATGGATCCACTAAAAACAAATATTAATTTATGTATGAATTATTTTGTACATTTTTATCTCTATGGGTGAATCAAGATGATAGACATTTTTTAGGTTGTTATCAAAATACTAATATAGCTTATTCATAATAGTCCTAATGTTTTTTAAATTGGGTCCCCCAATATTTGGAAGGTTATCACTAAACTATCCATCGTATCGATTATTTAAAATGATTTTTTCTTAAATTTAAATATTATAAAATATGAAAACCACATGACGAAATCTACAAATAATTATAAAATATTAAATCATTATTCAAATGATATTAAAAATCATAAAATTTTAAAATATCATTATTCTAGTAATATATACTTAATTTTTTTTTTAAATTACATTATCTATATATCTTTTGTTATGGTTCCTAAAAATAATTTTATTAATAAAATCATATCCCTCAGGAGTGTAAAATTCATTTCATAGAAAGGAAAAATTACAATGTACCATGTAATGGTTGATATAATACCCAATCCTCAATTTTAATTATTATTATTCCTTTATAGAATTATACTAGATCAATATCCACATCTTGTGTCTAGGTCATGATTTAATTTTTTTGAAACCATTCCCATTATACATTACCAAAATTTGAAGACATTTTCTAATATTTAGTCATATCCTAGGGGTTCACAGTAATTTATTATTGTTCTAATTTCTATAAAATAAAAACAAACCATTCCGTTGATACTTACTATGAGGACCCTCCTTTTTATTTCAACATCATTAATAAAATTTATTAAAATACTCTTATTTTGATAACATTTAATAGAATTTTGTACTATACTAGCATGAGAACTAGATATAGAACATATGAATTACACAAGTAATAAAAAACATAAACATTGCATAATAATATTTATATACCCCATTATTATTTCATCCTTAGTCACATCCCTAAAAGTGATTTTGTTGATATATAAATCAATTATGAGTGATGAGAATAATGGACAATAGGTGATAAATAATGGAAATGTAACATTACTGATGATCATGGAAAAAAATGGAAAAAAGATATAATTGTTATAAGTACAAGATACATAATATGTAAATGTATCTACGATAAAAAATGATAAATTCATAAGAATAATTCCTTTGTTAATAAAAAATGTTTCTTAATAAAAATCGATAAGTATATTCACCAAGTTAATATGAATAATTCATCTAAAGATTTAAATTATTTACCCAATAAATTAAATAACATTCCGGGAACTCCCTTGATATGTCTTAATTCATGTGACATGGATTACTCATAGAACATTTATTCAATAACTCATGTACAATATATAATAATATTATTATCAAATAATTGAATATATAATTTCATAGATAAATGGATATTTCATAATTCTTAATACTTGATTCCTAAGTGGGTGTTTCATACATTTAATTACCAATAAAATTTATTATTATTACATTTATATAGTTACATGTGTATGATAATTGTGGTAGGTATTCTTAACATAAAATAAGGGGCAAGAAAAATAGATGGATCATTTTGGTGTAATAACATGTAAAAAATTTGGTTTGGGAACGAGCATAATGAAATAGAAATAATGTATCACATTGACAAAAAAACAGTAAGAAATTAATATAATTTTTCCAAGTTCATGATAACAAACTAATAATAAAATTAGATGACTAACTAGAAAATATATACTTGGATAAAACAAAAGTGGATGAGAATCCCCTATATTGTGAGATATATACCTAATTATTGAGGGAAGTTCCTTAGAACCATTAAAACTACAAATTATGGATATATAGAGGAAAAGTAATGGAACTATCAGGAATAATGGAATGGTATTTAAGGAAATTTTATTGTGTGGTGGGTATTAATAAGATATGTGGGAGGATTGTTAATTAATTTTTAAATATTGGACTTTAAATTATAGGTTTTTTAAAATGGAAAACCAAAGTCCATCCCATGGTTCTAGATAACTTTTTATTACATAAAAGGGATTTTCATTAATATTTTTGTACAAAATCAAAATTAACAAATTTTTATTCCTTTTTAATGGGATTTTCCCCCTAAAAATAAATGATTTTAAACCAAAATATATATTTTCGACAAAGGAAAGATATGTATCTGTTCTAAAACTAATATTAATTCTTTAATGATAAATATATTAATATATTATCTTTTTTTATTCATTTTCCATAATTATTATGTCATTATGAAATATAAATAAATCAATAAGAAAAAATACACGAAACTATATATTTTTTATTTACAGATAATTAATGTATATTATAAAATTATTTTTATTGATTTAAAAAAATTATCTTGGGCATTGGGAGAAGACATCCTCTCCCAAAAAAATGTACATTATAAAAATATCGAATTTTTTAACTAAAATAATTTTATCATTATTATTTAATATAAATTTTTTGTATAAAAATAATAATATTCTAAATATTACAATTTTACCTTTTATATTAAAATACTCATTTATTGAAAAACATATTATTTTTTGAAAAAGTCAAATTTTACACCAATATAATAATTACATTAGACATTAGAAAATTATAATATCTTTATATTTAAATAAGGAGTCATTAATAAAAACCATTCATAATGGTAATAATAATAATAATTATTATTATAATTATTATGAATAATGAAAATTATCATAATAGTGTACATATATTTTTTTAAAATATAAATATTTTTTATTTATGCGTTATAATCTAATTATCATATTTATTGTACATTCATCTATATTTTTCTGTATAAACTAATAATATTGAAAATTTAAATAAGGACACTAGTATTAACTTTATAAATAACATATTACACAACTATAGTTCTTTTGTATAATTACATAGCACCTTTATTACAGACGATTTTTTCCTAAGGGTATGGTGAATGATGCTGGTACATTAATTGGGTTGATCAACTAATGCACTACTAGTGGTGGTCTCCAGTAACATGAACTTCGCATCTACTTGATTTCTCTTAATAATTGTGGGTTGATGCGCATTTTAGTATATTAAAATAGAAAACCCATATGGAAGAAGTTGCCTCCCATGTTCTGATAATGGAGACTCAAAAGGAATGATCCAACTATTTAAGGATATTATTTCCAAATTATACACAAATTATCTTTTTTATTACCCATTATAAATACTATTTATAATAGTCAAATATAAAAGGGTTTTATGATCCTTATACCATATTTAAATACCCCACAATTATCATAGATTTACATTTATTATATAGAATACAAATATTCTAAACATCCTTTGATATGGTCTATCATACTCTTAATCCATCAATTTCTATTTAATGTTCCTATAGTAGTAGTCTTATACATTATATAATTCAGTCCTATGGAGTTTTCATTATTTTGTAGATAATTTGTTTTTCATTTTTAAATTATTTATAGTATTTATAGTCAATAAATTCATGATATGTAATGTTATTATGAAACATATGAGTCTTTTTATGTACCATTAAAATCTATCATTCTAAAAAAATTACTCAAAATAACGTATATGAATTTTTTTCTTCCACTATAAAATATATTTTAATTATTATATTATCATATATAATGGAATATAGAATTTCTATAATTTATGATATAGATTAACATTTTCCCCTTAAAAATTTAAACCTCTATATTTTCTAAATTTCACATCATTATAAAATGTGGGTAGTTTTTATGATAACTATTATAAGTGCCCGAATTTCCTCTTATACCTTATGATTTCCTCAATTACTCATTAAATGACCAGTCATCCAATTTGACATTGTTTATTCCTTAGATTCAAGAATCTATATTGTATCCTAATAGTATGATGGATAATGCAATAATTATTTTTCATCAATGTTTGGTACTTTTATTGGATTGAGAATATAGTTCCTCATCAAAGGCTTAAAAATGAAATCATTCACATTAGAGGGTCTAGTTATTATTTCCAAATGGAAATAATCATAAAATATAATTTTAATAATATTAAAAGGACTAATGTACCTATTATATGGATTATCCAATTTATCAAAACAAATAACTTCATTCCAAGGAGAAGCCTTCATAAAAAAATGAATACTTTTTTAAAAGAAATTATATATTATTTGGTTATTAACATAAATCTTTTTACTTTTTTAAGATACCTCAATATAACTCCAAATAATTCTCATATTTTTCAATGACTCTTCACTCTTTTCTATGCCCAAAAACATTTTTTAAACATCTCCATCCCAACCTGTTGTTTGACAAATACTTTACTACATAATGAATCATAAAATTCCATTTGAATTCATGAATGGAAGATATAATTATAAGAATGTTATTATAAATATATTCCATTAGGGGGAGTGTAAAGGTTCACCCTGGTCATTTGAAGTTATTTCATTTATGATAGCTTCTCTGTCAAAACTATTAAATGAATAATCAAAATTATGATGTATGATGATAATGATCATCACATATTTTTATAGATCCATTAAGTTTGTTTCTAGAATGTCTAGTACATCTTCTAGGGAATACCATTAATGATCGATGTCAGATAATTTTGATTTTAAACAAGAATGTTTCCATTATACCACATATTGTATATATTATTTGATTTATTTATTTCATCCTCAGGGAATAATCACCATTGAATTTCATGATCACTGACTCTCAAACATCCATAATAAATAATTTTACCACTAGTATAAGTACAGTTAGATCCATTAATATATCATATACCCACACTCCAGTATATGGTGATAAAAAAATATTCAATAAAAATTATATCTGATAAAATTTTATATCAAACATACTAAATATATTTTTATTATGCATCTATTAAATAGTATATCTCATAGATAATATCACAATCCAATGAACATATGGTTTTTCTCATTCAGAAGAAGCTACCCATCTTAAACAATTTTCGATAATTATTGAAATTTGTCCTAAATTTGGACATAGTAGAGTCCCTTCTAGAAATATCATATGTTTTAAACATTTTCATAACATTAGTAATGGAAAAATAACAATTGTCTGACCTAAAAAACACAGCATGGAAAAACATATCAAAATTATATTGTGGGATATATTTTTAATAAATGAAAAAAATTAATTGAGGATAAATGTATAATTAAAAATAAAATTGGACTATAAGATCAATCCATAAATCATTTTTGATAGAAATGTAATCTAAAATGGAAAAAATAAATTCTACTATAATAGAGTGAAAAATCATGAGATAATAATTATGATCCATATAGAATAATCATAGAAATATGGTGCATATATTTTAAAAATTAATGAAAAAATAATTAAAATTACATTCTCACAATCGTAATCATAGGATATCTCTATATTGAAACAATATCCAGAAAGTCCAACCCTTTTGTTTTCACTAATATTTATAAAGGATCAAAATTTAATTTTAGATAATATAGAGTAATGATTATTTTATGTTATGACATGAATAATAATACACTATCCAATAATTAATGTTGGATATAGGTCCCCAACTATCAATATCAATAATTTTGTATTCCGCATGAAATCAACTCTTCAATATATCAAAAATAAAAAATGTGTTAATAAATGGGTTTAAAACATTTATGAAATACTATGAAATTAAACTTATTCAAGAATTAGATTTTTTAGAATATTTTTAAACAAAATAAAATTTTATTTTAAAAGGAATTTATAGAGTTACATTCGATTAATAATATACATAGGGAAATGATTTTTTTGCATGAATAAGATAAAGTAAGAGAAATAAGTAAATAATTATTCTCAAAATGTTTTTAATTTTTTTAACTGATTGTTTTTTGAGAGACAAAAAAAAATTAATAGAAAAAATAAATATGTGAAAAAATAATAATCACTATAATTTTAATGAACCTTGAATAATGGAGTTTATACCAATATATTAGGTCTATAAAATGTCAATTTTCATAGGAAGATAAAATAATATATCAAGAATGTAAATTCCATTTATTAATTTAAATACACCATTATTAAAAAGTGCATTTTATAGAGAGTAGTAATTTGTTAATTTTTAAATAGATTTGGATAATATTAAAGATTAATAATAATGAAAATTATTTTATTTTAAAATAGTAATATTGTACATTGATGGGAATCATTAACTGGGATCTGGGTGAAAAAGAGATCATTTTTTGAGAGTATAACTTTCACATAAAAGTTTCAAAATTTTAAGGTGGAGATAAATCAACTAAAATTCGTTTAAATAAAGGAATAATAAAATAGTAATATCACCAAGAAATAAAATAAAATCATCTTTTTAGCCCACAATTAGAGGTAATATTCACTCCCATTAAAATAAATTGAGTTTAGAAAAAGCCTTTTCATTAATACCTCATAGTGGAACATACTATAACCTAATTTATATAAAGGCTACGTTAAACATTTATTTTATAACATCAATAACACATTATAATGTTTAAAATAAATATTTAAAATAATTTATAAAAATGTATTTGTTAATTTGTTATATTTTAATTATCAAATCATGTTAGTTTGGGTTCACGTTTAGTGCATGTAACAAAATGGTGGTGATTGTTTTTTTAAGTAGATTAAAATATCATAATTGTTCGATCATTATATGTGTAGGAATATATATATCATAAATATTTATTAGTTAGTAATTTAATATGATATTTATTTTTGTTTGGATTCCAGATGATGATGTTGGTGATGAGCTTACTACGATATTTTTTTTATAAAAATGAACTATAATAAATATAAGTTTAATATTAGTATAGCCTTTCTATAATTAAAAATTAACTACATGATCATAAATTTATAATAACACAATTATTTATGTACCCATACCCATCCAAGAAATAATATTAGAGAAATGATCATGATTGTGGTTACACCGTCCAAAATACGAAAAACCTATAATATATTAGTTTTTTTTTTGGTTATGAATGTGATTATTTTTTCATAATATCTTTATTATAGAAGCGTAATTATACAATTTATATTACTAAAAACCAGTGAATAAGAATTTTATAAAATTTTATAAATATGAGTTGGATTTATGAAGAACAAAAATGTCAATTTTTTAGAGGTGGTTGTTTTCATGTACACACTAGTGATGTGTTTCTTTACATAGAACATAGTGGTAATAAGGATTGTTTAAAATTTTATGAAAAAAATAATATATTTTCATTAAATTTATCCCTCTTACAAATAATGTTATTTGGATAAAAATTATTGATCATGTCCCTTATACAGGTTTTAGTATGTATTTGAGATAAATGACATTTTAATTATTCATATGGTTAGGAGGATGGTGGAAAAAATATATCCATTAAAAATAATAAATATTAAGAATAAATTTCATATTTATTTAATTATTACAAAATGGTGTAATTATATTCATAGGAATGAGAATTTGAACGAATATAAAAGAATTTAAAATGAGTAACTGAGAAATTTAACATTATCTTGAGAATAACTACTTAGAAAAAGGTATTGGGGATTTTAGAGGTGACCTATATTGATGTGAAAAATCTTTACGACGTGTTTATGGTTTTAGTAAGTAATTTGGGTAGTATTGGTTCAATCAAAGGGTATTCGGTTATGAATAGAATTAAGGTGGTGATAAATTCTTTTATAATTGAGAGGATTGCCAATTTTATTAAAAATATATAAGGTATGATTATTATTCAATAGATATTTGGATTTTATAATATAGAATAATAAAATTAATGAATATTTATTGATGATAAATCCTGAAATAATAATTTCAATAATTTTCTAAATGATTTTAATTCGTTTAATATTTTATTTTAAACTTTTAACATTTCAATTTTTCACCATGGAAACTAAATTTTACCAATGTGATTCAATTTAAGTAGCTAAAAATAATAAGTTAATGATTACATAATGTAGAACAAAATATAAAAAATTGAAATCAAATATAAAAAATATTTTATGTTAAAAATAATAATTTTATCTTTATCACATGTTATTTATAGGGATCTTTTTTACAATAGTTTTATTTTAAATTTTAATTAATATAATTATTAAAAAACGCTCCAAAACATTATTTTATTAACCTCAATTGGTTTATAAATAACATAATAAAACATATATGACAATGAAATAAATCCAAAATAGAATTTATCATTGTGAAGAATAAATTAAGATATCTATTTTAAAAAGTTTTTGTAAAGTCCCGGAATTTCAATGGAATTTTTTTTAAATACGTGGGAATTTTACGAGTCAGTAGTTTTTGACGGCGCTTGATTTCGAGGCCCAGTGTGCCCAGAATCAATTTCTAAATTTTCTTTTGGGTACGTTCAATAAACGTATGAGAGGGTTTTTATAACTTCTGAATGGGTGCTCGGAATTGAAATCTGAGGGCACTGTTGAACTCGCAGCACCTGTTTTCGCTTAAGAAGACTTTCACCTCAACGGTGGTTTATTGGGTATGAGAGTTTTTTATTCGGTTTCACGTGGATTAATAAAATAAAATAAGTGAAAACTTATTTTATTTTTTTTGAACCAAATCCATGTGGTATAGTTGGTTAAAAGCTCTACATGGGAGTTGGTGGTGGGACCTCCACACCCTTAGCTCCCATTGGAGGATAATTGGGGTGGGGACCACCTGAGCAGCATAACCTCCCGCTAGAGGTTATGACGTGGGGTCCACATGGGGATTAATCCCCCATTTAATGGGAAGGGAGGAAAACTCTCAAATCTCCCACATTAATGAGGGAGAGCCTCTTGGTCTCTAAATCCCCTCATAATGGAGGAGGATAAAAACTCCATTTAATTGAAGGAATCCACCCTCGACCCTCTTCATGTTTAAATAGGTGGGGACCACCCAGGCCTCTAACCCCCTCAAAACTCCCCAAATTTAATATGCCAACCTCTCGTGCAATTAATTTGGTAGAGCCTCTCATCAATTTTTGAATTTAAAATATTTGTGCCAACGTCGTGAATTTAATCATGTGGGATCCACTTAATTAATTCACACTAATGAGCATAATAGATTAAAATCTATTATTTTGGCACGTTTATTATCTCTTTAGTGGAGAGATTGGGAGAATAGAATCCTCCAACGAAGAACGCGAAGACGCCGGTGACGACGCTTCTTCCTCGGCTTCTTCCTCGGAACCCCCTTCCGATGTTGGATCTCTTTGACGACCCTTATTCCTTCCTCTTTTTCATAAATGGACCGACACACAATCTCGGAAGTGGAAGTGTGCGGCGAACGACGACAACATCGTCTTCCCCCGCGACGAACGAAATCTCAACAAATAGAGAGGTAGGGGTGTGTTTAAAGTTGTTTAACACTTTATCTTCTGACATTGAATCAACTTCATGAGATGCTTGCTAGCATTCTAACATGGAGGGTTCGGGCCAAACGAACATGGCCTGACCCCTACGCATTCTTTGTGGTTTAAGAACCTTGTGTCAACAAAGATGTAATGATGGCTTGAAAATGAGGCGAAGAAGAAGAAGGTGATGAGCAAAGGTCACGCTACCTATGGCCTCCGTGAGCTCCGGTGCCCCCACGACGCCCTGCCTGCGCCCCCTGGCGCGCTGCCCGACACCCCAGCAGTTCCCTGCCCGCCTAGCCCGTGCACCCTAACGCGCTGCCTGGCCTGCCCGGCACACTCTGGCGCCCCCGCAGTGCCATACCCGCGGTGCCCTCACCCCCTGGCGCACTTCCCGGCCTTCCCGGCACACTCCAACGGCCCCGTGGCGCCCTGCCTGCGCCCCCTGGTGCACTGCCCGGCCTGCTTGGCGCACCTCGACACCACCGTGGCACCCTGGCCGCACTGCCGACGCCCCACAGCGCCCTGCCTGCACTGCCCGGCGCACCCCGGCGCACATCGCGGCGCCCTGCAAGTCATTCCGGTTCGACCCAGACCAGGTTAACCTAGACTGGGTTGGGATGAGTCCTTCCGACTGGGTAGGACCAGACCCGGGCCCATACCGCTCCCTTTTCTTTCTTGGGTCATATCGTTGGTACCTGACGTCCGTTTGACGAACCGTCAGTGGCTCTAGTATTATTGGAGCACAACAATCTTTTTTAGTATACCCCACTAGAGTTTGGGGTATAGTTGAGTTACAGTCAGGTTGGTTCGTACATGAATCCAACCGGGCCCTCGGGACTAAAATTCTAATAACTAATAGACTGGGTGTCCGATTGACGCGTTGTCTGTGGCTTTGAGAACCTTATGACGAGGCAGACCTTTGGGATACTTCTTCGTGGGACTTCGTTAAACTTGGAGTATCGGCTTGAAGCTCCTAGACTAGACCCTCCAAGAGATGAGGGAGTGGAGTACGGAGACCTAGTAGCTGGCTGAGACCTGATTACTGCTTGACCGATTCGATTCGGAGTGACTCGACTAGCCCAGTGGGGAGCGCTACTATGTCAAGAGGCAGACCCATGGTAGAGGACAACTACTGTGAGAGGCGGGAGACCCGTGGTACTCGAGAGGAGGTGTACATCTGTAGGAAATTAGGTGGAGCGTAACTATGTCAGGCGGTAGACCCTAGTTGGGAAGCAGTTCTGTGTGACGCAGCTTCCCCACGGTACTCAACTGGAGGAGTATGTCATTAGTCTAAGGATAGTGAGTATCACCTCATAGTCATGACATGACCACTTTATTCGACAGAGGAGGAGTTCTCTAGCAGCCGTGGTTTCATTAATGAAAATCCTGGTCTGAGCTGAGTCAATGACCTTTGTTGTTTTCCTCATGATTGAGATGGGTTACTCGATAACATAGGTGTATGAATAGGCATATACCTATGTAATGGTTATCCATTGAAATCATTCCTTGAGGTTTATCCTTATTGGATTTTTTGAGACCTTGATGGTCTCGGGGTCCCTACTGAGTATCATTATACTCACCCCTGTATGGGAATTGCCTGCACCTCGTTGTGTTGGATGCAGACGATGAACAGTGCTGACGGAGGCTGAGAGCGCTAGGACTGGACGGTACCCATAGGAGGACCTTACGACATATTGGTACATGGTGGAATCTGACCGACGTGGACTGTTGGGGAGGCCATATATACCTACCCTTCAGGTAGGAACCCTGGACGACGACCGAGGAGCTTCTTTCACCTTTCAGTTATTTGTCACTTTTCAGTTTTACTTGATTTCAATTGTATTTGTATATTATAGTTGGGATTGTATTCTGGCCTCCTTTCTTTTCAGTACACTTGTTATATAGCTTTTACTTAGTGTTTGCTTCCTCTTGTACTCTGGTTGTGTGTGTTTATGATTTATAAAGGCAATTCCTTCCAAATTTAAGGGAATTATGCCTTTGGTGCTAGTCGCCAGCCCATGGACTATGGAAGGCGGGATTAGGGTAGTCACGATGCGGGCCCTGGGGGATGGGTCATGACAAATTGTTATCATAGGACCTCAGTTCTACCGCAGAACTTAGGACTCTGATATTTAATTTTCTGTGAAGAAATTTTGTTAAGGGTATTAAGTGTGGTTTTCAGTTCAGGGAGTCCAGTGTTAATGCGGGCAGCCGACGTATCTATACACCAGGACCCTGAATTCTGATTTTCGACTCATTGCAAGAAAAACTTATTGCGTGTGTGTTTTAAAATGTTTTCTTTAAAGTTAGCTCAAACCAAGTCAGCTCACCAGGTATAGTCTTTTGACCGTGTCACATCTATTTCATTCAGGATGCCTCCCTGTGGACGACCAGCTAGAGCTCCAAGAGCTATAAGTAATAACTGCCCACCGAGGGACGAGGCCTCAGTACAAGGCCTTCTTCTAGTTGAGGCACCAGCGGAGGCACCAGCGGTACTACTTCCCGTTGGGCCACTGATGACACAAGCCCCAGCAGTACATGATGCAAGCCGCTTGAGCGTGTTTCATGAGTTCCAGTGCTAGAGGCCACCCAGGTTCTGGGGAGAGACGGACCCACAAGTGGTTGAGGGTTGGATGGAGGCTATGGTGAGAGTATTCAGGCTAGTTGGGACACCAAAAGACTTTATGGTGATCCTTACTGTCATCCTCCTTCAGGCAGCAGTAGGCAGATGGTGGAGCCTGATGCTCCAGATGCCTGATGAGGCGTCACTTCTATGGGAAGACTTTGAGATCCTGTTCTGGGCTGAGTTTTTACTAGCCACCCTTCAAACGGTGCAGATACATGAGCGACTGCATCTACAACAGGGTAGCATGACGGTAGCACAGTACTCGGCGAGGTTCACCGACCTCTGGCACTGCTCCACTGATATGGTACATGACCCATTCTTCAGGGCCTAGACCTTTGAGCAGAGACTCTGGAGAGATATCAGAGCTTCAGTTATCTCTCACAGCATCCTGACGTAGACGAGGGTGTTAGAGCGATCCCTCCTAGTGGAGAGTTTCCTTTTTGAGTAGTCTCCAGCAGCGAGACCCACCACTAGCCGACATGCAACAGAGTCTTTTACAACTAGCAGTAGACAGAAGACGTAGAGGTCCAAGAGGACCAGACCTATAGGTGGTTCACCGCAGGACTTAGGATAGGTTGTACGGGGCACCCAGAGTGGAGACAGAGCTAGACCTGTCAGGCAATATTACTCATACGGCGACCAGGATCACATGGCTCGTGACTGTGTGACACGCCACACAGATGATCAGTAGTCAGTTGAGGGACCTTCTAGGCAGAGGTAGAGGTTCGATCGTGGCAGACCGCAAGGAGCAGGAGACCGTGGCAGAGGAGCTATCAGTGCAACTGGTGGGGGACGACACTTTGAGGTGTTGCCACCACCACCACCAGGAGGTCCACCCTGACTACAGGGAATAGGTGGAAAGGGAGATCACAGCTTCAGGCAGTTGAAGATTACGACCCTGGAGCTCTAGATTTAGGTGGACATGAGCGGGACTAGTTCCACGCATAGGGGCATTTTTTCATGATGCTTCTAGCTTCTTTGATGTCTTTGTTTGTGGTTGTTTTGTGCCATTGTACATTTAGCTATAGTAATAAAAGAAACCTGTCCTTGGGATGTTTGATTTCCTACCTTTTTGTGTGTGGTTAATACTAAGAGGTTCCAGTTAAAACCGTCGACTTGACCCTAACTTTCGAGATTCCAATTGGAGGAGACCCAGTGACCACACACTGATGCCTATAGTGTGACTCAACCCTTGGAGGAGAGAGTAATGGTTGGATCTATTGGTAGTATCGTCGAGGCCTTACGACAACATCCATGACATGAATTAGTACCGTTCATGTTAGGATTGACTATATTAGGCAAAGGTTGTGGATTATCTAGGGGATGAAACCAGATTTCTCATTTTGGTAAAGGTGAAATCAAAGAAACTCTTGTAGAACGTTGGCGAAGAAAGGTGTAGTCGAGTTATTTACATTTGTCTTGTCTTGCCCATAGTTCGTAGGTAGAACAATTTAACGTGTACTCTAATCACAAGTCTCTGGTATATCTTCTCTCAGAAGGACCTGAACCTAAGACAACGGTGGTGGCTTGAGTTCCTCCAGGATAATGACTTCGAGATAGGCTATAATCCTGGGAAGGGGAACATAGTAGCAGATGTGCTCAGTAGAAGATAAGGCATTCAACTACTAGGTGAGGTGATGGAGAAGCTGGCAGCCTTACAATTATCCATTGTGTATATGGATGTAGCAGCCTATCTAAAGCCTCTTATAGTCACTCCCCAACTTCTTCAGTGATTCTGGGAGGCACAACATGGGGATATTGACTACGAGACGCGACGTGCTCAGATATCCATAGGGTAGGTACCTGATGGATTTTCTGAAGGTGGGGAGAACGTCATCCTCTTTAGAGGGCGTACCATGGTACCAGTTGCACTTCAGGAAGAGGTGTTGATGGAGTTCCACACTTCCCCTCTAGTGGTACATCAAATAGTGGTGAAGATGTATCAAGACCATTGACGACAACACTAGTGTCCAGGTATGAAGAAGGTTGAAGAAGAGTATGTCTCTCGGTGCCTCTTTTGTCAGAAAGTGAAGGTGGAGCACTAGGTTCTAGAAGGTTTGGTTCAGCCTTCAGAGGTCCTAGAGTGGAAGTGTGATGGGATATCCATGTATTTCGTAACCGGTCTTCCACGTACATCCACGGGTCTTGACTCGATATGGGTGATCATCGACCGAATCACCAAGTCGGCCCAATTTCTACCGATCAGAGAGAAGGGATCAGTTGAGATCTTGGGACGCCTTTATGTGTCAGAGATAGTGTGTTTTCATGGAGGAAATTCTTCTATTGTCTCTGACCGTGATACACACTTTACTTCCAGGCTATGGTAGGGGTTGTAGGAAGCATTCGGGACATACCTTCACTTGAGAACCTCCTTCCATCCTAAAACAGATGGGCAGAGAGAGAGGACCATCCAGACCCTTGAGGATATGCTTAATGCTTGTGTCCTCGAATTCGGTCATAGCTGGGAGGACCAATTGCCTTTGGTGGAGATTTAGTTCAGCAACAGCTATCAATCCACCATATGGATGACACCTTTTGAGGTATTTTATGGATGACTTTGTAGATCGCCACTGTGCTGGATAGACCTAGGGGAGTCAGCACTAATGGGACCAAAGATGGTTTGAGCTTCACAGAGAAGGTGCAGATCATCCAGGAGAGGATGAAGACTACACAGAGTAGGAAGAAGTCATGTTCTGATAGGTTACATAGACCTCTAGAGTTCGAGGATGGCGACCACATCTTCTTACAGGTCTCGCCTCGATGACGCCTATGGATATTTGACCAAGGAGGCAAGATGTCTCCGAGATTCATCGGACCTATCCAGGTTATCTGTAGAGTAGGTGAGGTGGCTTACCGCATAGCTCTTCCACCTCATTTACACTGAGTTCATGATGTCTTCCACGTATCCTAGCTGAGGTGATACATGCAAGACCATTCCCACATCATCGACCATATGGAGCTGCACATCGATGACGGGGCGACTTTCGCAGAGGTTCCAGTAGAGATTGAGGATCGACAGGAGCGGGTCATGCATGGACGGTCAATTCTTCTGGTGTGCGTTCTCTGGTAGCAAGAGAACCTTCAGGAGAGAACATGAGATTGGGAGGCTTAGATGTGTGCTCAGTACCCCCTTTTGTTCCCTTAGTGTGAGTTGTAGCTTACGACGACGTAAATCCCTGAGGTGGGGAGAATGTAATGACCCAGAATTCCCATGGAATTGTTTTTAATACATGGAAATTTTATGAGTTTGCTGTTTCCAACAGTGCTTCATTCCAAGGATATGTGTGCCTAGAATCTATTTCTGGCGTTTTGTTTGGGTACATTCAGTAAACATACGAGCGGGTTTTTATTACTTTTGGACGGGTGCTCGGAATTGAAATCTGAGGTCACTGTTGAACTCGCAGCACCAGTTTTCTCTTAATAAGACATTCACCTCGACGACGGTTGATCGGGTATGAGAGTTGGTTTTCGGGTTTCACGTGGATTAATAAAATAAAATAAGTGACAACTTATTTTATTTTTGTTGAACCCATGCCATGTGGTAAAGCTGGTTAAAAGCTCCACATGGGAGTTGGTGGTGGGACAACCACACCCTAACCTCCCCTGAGAGGATAATTGTGGTGGGGACCACCCAAGCAGTATAACCTTCGATGAGAGGTTATGATGTGGGGTCTTCATATGGATTAACCCCCCATTTGATGGGAATGGAGGAATCCTCTGAACTCTCCCTCATTAATGAGGGAGTTCCTCTTGGTCTCTAACTTCCCTCTTAATGGAGGAGGATAAAACCTCCATTTAATTGAAGGAAACCCCCATGTCCCTCTTCATGATTAAATATGTGGGGACCACATGGGCCTCTAACCCCCTCAAAACTGCCCAAATTTAATATACCAACCTCTCATAAAATTAATTTGGTGGAGCCTCTCCTCTCTTCTTGAATATCAAATATTTGTGCCAATGTCGTGAATTTATTTAAGAGGGTCCCAATTAATTAATTCACACAAACAGGCATAATAGATTAAAATATATTATTTTGGCATGTTTATTATCTATTTAGTGGAGAGATTGGGAGAATAGAATCCTCCAACGAAGAACGCAAAGACGCTGATGATGACGCTTCTTCCTCAACTTCTTCCTCAGAACCCCCCCCCCCCCCTTCTGACATGGGATCTCTTCGACGACCCTTATTCCTTCCTCTTCGTCGTCAACGGACTGATGCACAAGCTCAGAAGTGGAAGCGTGTGGCGAACGACGACAACATCGTCTTCCCCCATGTCGAACGAATGCCCAAAAATTAAAAAGGTAGGGGTGTGTTTTAAGCTGTATAATGCATTAATTTCTCACATTGAATCAACTTCATGAGCCGCTTGCTATCGTTATAACATGGAGGGTTTAGGCCAAACGAACATGGCCTGACCCCTCTGCAACCTTTTTGGTTTCGGAACCTTGAGTCGACAACGATGTAACGATGGCTTGGAAATGAGGAGACAACGACGAAGGCGGTGAGCAAAGGCCGTGATACCTGCGGCCTCAGTGAACTCTGGCGCCCCAACGGTGGCATGCCCGCGCAGCCCGCGCCCCCTAGTGCTCTGCCCAGCCTACCCGGCGAACTCCGGTACCCCCACGGCTTCATGCCCGCACTAACCGCCCCCCTGGCACACTTCCCGGCCTGCCCGACACCCTTTGGAGCCCCCGCAGCACCATGCCCGCACTGCCCTCGCCCCCTGGCGCGCTGCCCAGCCTGCCCGGCGAACTCTGGTACCCCCACGTCGCCCTACCAGCACCGCCCGCGCCCCGAGGCGCACTGCCTATCACCCCCCGCAGCGCCCTATCCACGCTGCCGGCACCCCGCGGTGCCCTGACCGCACTACTGGGTGCACCCGGTGCACCTCGTGGGGCCATACCGCCTTTCCCGGCGCCCCCGTGTTGCCCTACCGGCGCTCCCTGGCGTGCCCCAGTGCACCTCGCGGCACCCTGTCGCCCTTCCCGGCACCCCCCAAGCTCCCTACCGTGCTTCCAAAAGTGCCCCAATACACTGGTCGGCACACCCCCATGCGCTTCCTGGTGTCCAACACCCTGCCCGGCACCCGCACACCCTGCACGGCGCACCCACGCCCTGCCTGGTGCACTCGCGGCCTTCCCAGAACACAGCCGGCCCGCCCGCGCCCCGCGCGGCCTACCCGCTGGCCTCCCGACCATCGATCTACTGAACTGGCCCGCAACATCCCCGTGGTGTCACTAGTTGAACCGGCTCGGTATCCGGGGCCGAGTTACCAAGCCAGCTACGTGGAGACTATCAGGCCGAACCGTCCTCGCGGTCCGCTCGGCCGGGCCCAATGGACCAGGTCAAAACATAGCGGGCTGAACTGCCCAACGGGCCAGGTCAGACCCTGAAATTCAGTCTGGGTTGACCCAGACCAGGTTGACCCAGACTAGGTTGAGCCGAGTCGATCTGATTGGGTCGGACTGGACCCGGGCCAATACCCCTCCCTTTACTTTCTTGGGCCTTATCTTTGGCACCGGACTCCCGTTTGACGAACCGTTAGCGGCGTCGGTATTCATGGAGCACAACCGTCCCATTGAGTATACCCCACTGGAGTTCGGGTTATAGTTGAGTCATGGTCAGGTTGGTTCGTACACGAATCCTACCGGGCCCCCTGCACTAAAATACAAATAACTAATAGATTGGGCATCCGATTGACGCGTCTTCTATTACTTTGAGACCTTTATGATGAGGCAGACCTTTGGTATAATTCTTCGTGGGAAATCGTAACACTTGGAGTATCGGATTGAAGCTCGTGGAGCGGACCCTCCTGGAGACAAGCGAGCGGAGTTTGGAGACCTAGTAGCTAGCTGAGACCTACTGACTGCTTGACCGATTCGATTCGGAGTGACCCGACAAGAATAGTGGGGAGCGCTACTGTGTGAGGCGGCATACCCATATCGGAGGAGCGCTACTGTGTTAGGAGGCAGACCTGCGGTATTCGATAGGAGGAGTACCTATGTAGGCTATTAGGGGGTGCGCTAATGTGTGAGGTGGAAGACCCCTACTAGGAAGCATCTCTGTGTGACGTAGCTGTCCCACTGTACTCGACAGGAGGAGTACCTCAGCAGTCTATGATTAGTGAGTAGCACATCAGAGTAGCCACAGGACCACTAAATTTGACAGATAAGGAGTTCTTCAGTAGTTTTGGTTTCATTAATGAAAATTCTGGTTTGAACTGAGTCAATGACCTTTGTTTCATTCCTCATGATTGAGATGGGTTACTGGATAACTTAGGTATATGTATGGGCATATACCTAAGTAATGGTTATCCATTGAAATCATTCCTTGTGGTTTATCCTTGTTGGATTTTGAGAGCCCTTGAGGGTCTCAGGGACCCTACTGAGTATCGTTATACTCACCCCTACACGGGATTTGCGTGCACCTCATTGTGTTGGATGTAGACGACATACAATTTTGATGGTGGCCGAGAGTGATAGGATTGGATTGTACCCGTAGGAGGACCTTAGGAGGTGTCATTACATGGTCGAGTCTGACGGACGTGGAGTGCTGAGGAGGCCCTCTGTACCTACCCTTCAGGTAGGAACCCCGGAGGACGATCCAGGAGCTGCTTTCACCTTTTAGTTGTTTGTCCCTTTTCAGTTGTATTTGCCTTCAGTTGTAATTGTACTTTACAGTTGGGCTTGTATTCTGGCCCCCTTTCCTTTCATCACACTTGTTATACAGCTTTTACTTAGTGTTTGCTTCCGCTTGTACGCTGGTTGTGTGTGTTTACAGTTAATAAAGGGAATGCCTTCCATGTTTTGGGGAATTACGCCTTTGGTACTAGTCTCCATCCCCTGGCCTATGGAAGGCGGGCTTGGGGTAGTCAGGATGCGGGCCCCGGGGGATGGGTCGTGACGGTTTTTATTTATAAAATGAAACATAATATAAAAAATGTTTTACATGGGTTCTTTAAATTCAACATATTATTTTTAAATTATAAATTTTTACCAATTAAATAATTACATGTACAATAATATAGTTTTATAATCATATATAACTCTACTACATAATTATAAATTCAAATAATTCATAACTTTAATGATAACATTTTTTCACTATTCATATAACAAATCCATTTACTCATAAAAACTAAAAAAATAATCATATTATAATATTTTAATAAAAAAACAAGGGTTATTATTTCAATTGAAATTTATAAATTTAGGGATGTTATATTATCAATGATAAAATAAAAATATAATGGAAAATTGTTTTAGGTAAGAGTTGTATTTTTAAACATTAATTGTGATTAACATTATTTATTATCAATTTATGATTTATGTAATATGTATAATTAATATCATATATTTTAATTGAAAAATTTAATTTTATATTATAAAACATTAGAAATAGTTATTTCAAAAGGCACCCTCATTTTTTATATCAAATCATAAAATTTTTGTATCCACTAAATGGAATCCTTTTTTGTTTCTTAATGTTCATTTATTTAATAGGGGTTATATTTTTCAACTAATTTCATAATAATAGGCATCTAATATGTTGGGTTTCATTCTATTTTGGTGTGTCATATGAGGAAATATATAAATCAATGAATTTATATTAAATAAAAGAGAAAAATTAATACTAAAATCTATGGGTGTTACATTCCTCCACTATATAAATAAATTTATTCCTAAAAATTTTAATTACTATATACTAATGAAATTTTATATGGGAATGTGTTATATAGATATGACCGAGGTTATAATTTTTATATGTTTATAAACCATATAAACATTTGGATACAATCTTTTTTCCTTAGAATATGTTTAGCGATAATTTGGAATTTGTTTCTCAAACCATTTAATTCGAGATTCTATCATTATTTGTTAGAAATAGCCACACCATTTAATTTTCATACAATGAGTGTTCATAATTTTCCAATCATTTATGTAGTATCATACATCCAAATGAATTATGAAATACTTTTTTTAATAATTTTATCCTAATTGGAGAGAAGAAACCAATTTCCATCATTAAAATTATTTTATATAAAAGGGTTATATGAAATCCTTAAAGATCTATCACAAAAACAAAAACATGGTATATAATACAATAAATTTTAATGTTTTCATAAATATTATAATATATAGTCATTAAGGGGACACTATTGAAGAAATAGGGAAAAAATGTTGGGTTACAAAATATATAAGTACAACACTCAATCTTTATAAATTGATGACCGGTTCTCCTTACTCCACATAATTTTTTAAACCCAGATTAATAGTCAGATTTTTCATGGATTCCCCCTATTCCATCGGTTTTTTAATTTTATAAAAATTTTATCCAATATACCCTTGTATTATTCAAATGAAATGGATAATTTTCAGGTGTCTTGTATATTATACCTTCAACTACTAGGGGTTCTTTAGGAAGATCATTGTATCCCTCCATTAATTGAAGCAGACCCTTCATTGTCATAATTAGTTTATTGAACAATGAATTACATTACCATGAATAAAATATCATGTAGTTCTATTTTGAAATTTAATGGGGTACCTCCAACCACATTTTTCACATGAACTAATTTGGACCTCCTTTCCTTCGTCATTTTCATCACATAAATATCCATGCGACTGTATCCATCTCTTGTTTTGATTTTTCTGAAACAAAATAATTTTCTTGTTATTAATAATAATTATTGGTATCTTAATATATATAATAATATTATTTCTCACTCTATCTTTAATCCCTTTAGGATTATCAATGGTATAATATCCACATCAAATTAGGACTCTATTGTAAAATTAGTTCCTTTGGGAATCACCCATAACTAAAAAAGTGCATAAAATTATTCTTGAAAATCCCAAATCATAAAATAATTATCATAAGTGATCTTATAAAAACAATACATTTAAGTATATTATCCATTAAAATTATCACATTATATTTTATTTAAACCTAAATTAGACTAATTTAAATCTTTGTTTCCTTTCATCATATTATATCATAATATGTAACCCATTTCTATAACATAATAATATATTTTAATTTATTTCTAAGAAAAATGTGATCAATCGAATAATATTCCATTGGTATTTTAATAAGGTATGTAGTCATAGGAATAGTCAATTTCCACCATTTTAGGAATTTTCTGATACTAATAAAACAATTTTAGGATGATAACCTAAATGGGAATATATGAAATTTATTTATGTACTATCCTATATTCTAACAAGAATTTTGTTTATAAGGAAACAACATACTAAATATGGTATAATTATTTCAAGACATATCCCTATAAAAAGATTCATAAATAGAGTTTTAACCCAATTAACCTCATTATAACTCCAATAAATAACTAAACTAATCCAAAAAAATAACTACTTATTTATCTGAAATAATATATCTACCACATACCCACAATCATACATCTGATGGTGAAAAAACTTTCCATAATCAAAGTATTTAATAAAAATTTATTTAAACCAAGATAAAAATATCTTTATTTTAAATAAATTATATATTTTTTTATCATGAACAATCAGATAAAACATTGAACATATTTTATGTATTTTTTAGATCAAACTAAATTTTAAAATTATATTATAATACTTTTGAACATTAATCTATAATTGGGCCACATTTTATTCCATTATAGACTTATAATCGGTTACACTCTTCTTCCTAACCTATTTAATTGAATAATAATAAATGGTTGTGATCCTATTAAATGTTAATTTTAACACTATTAACATTTAATCAAGTATTATATCGAAATAATATTTTGAAACATGTTTAATAAATAAATATCTTATTAAGAATAACAAGGTAAATTTGGAGATATCCATTAATAAAGACTAATGTATAAGTAATGTCAAATGAATTAAAAAATTGCTTATAAAATGATTGTATAACTATGAGATGATATTTATTATCCATGAAATATAATCATATGAATATGGGATGCAGTTTTACCATTCCTTAGAAACATATAAATAAAAATAACATTAGCATAAACATAATCACATTGTGTCATTATGTTTTGAGGATATCTTAGAATTCAAATTATATATTATCTCATGAGATAAAAATCCACAAAAAATTAATTGAAGGTAATTATAGGATCCCACCAACAAGAACCCATATATATGTGTGGAATTGGAAATGAAGCCCTGATCATATTCAAATGAACTTATGAATTTTTTTTGTAACATTTAAAAAATGGGTTCTAATACAATTACACCCATATATACGTATATGTGTTAATACAAAAATTGTTAATTCTTCAACAATATGATTTCATAAAAAATATATATGGTGAATCATAAATAATAAAATTATGAAGAAATATTTTCTTTTATGATATGTTGGATAATAGACGTGGGTCCATAAAATTGTTTTCTGTAATTTTTAACGTTTCCATAAATTATATGTTAATGGTAAAGTTTAGTAGTATTTTTAAATAAAAATTAAGTGAAAACATTTGGAAATGTTAACAGATAAAATTAACCTTCATTAATGTTGTCATTAATTAGACATAATGTTTAGTAAAATTAATTATGGATTAGAAGATGGAAATTTTCATCATTATAATAGAAAATCATTATTTATATTTTATACATGAAATTATTGGAAAACACATCACAAAGAGACTGAAAAAATAATTTTGTTGATAATAGTTAGAGAGAAATTTGATTATTAACAAAATATTATTTATTTGTATCTAAAGATAAAAAGGATATAATTTCATTGAATTGTGAATATGTATATGGAAGAAGAATATATTATTTAGTGAAAATGATAATTTTTAATTACATCAAATTTTTTTAAAGGAAGAGATTTATAAAATAAAATCCATAGAAAATAATAAAAATGTAATTATAATATCATCCACATACAAAAAAAAGTCACGGAAACCCATATTCAAAGTTGAATAATTATGACTCATTAACAGAATTCTGGTCAAAAAACCCCTTACCATTTAATCATTCATAGATGAATGTTATGTAAACTATTTTATTTAAAAATTAACTATATTAATAATATATTTAAATATATTATTTAATAAATTAATCATTTATTGACAGAATTTTAATAATTTTATAAAATATATTAGTTAATTATATTTTATTATAATCAATTGACATTATTAGTTTCAATTTTTTGTTAAGTATTAGTTTAATAATGGATATTTCAATTATTAATTATATATTAAATATTCATCATTCAACTGTCATTACAGTGATATAATATATGTATCATAAATATTTATAATAATATAATTTCTATTGATATGTATTTTTATTTTGAGTAAGGATGGTGGTGGTGTTGATGCCTTTTTATATTTTTTTTTAAAAATATATTGAAATAATAATATGATTAATACTAGGATAACCTTTATAAAAAAATATATCAATAATTATGTTTTCATTACTATCTAAAAACCCCAGTATTTAAGATTCCATACACATTAATGGTATAAATTTTGGGTAATGTTCATATTGAAGGTTAAAAAGTGATTGTGATGGATTAAAATCAAAATTATAGAAGAATAATTAAATTAATCTATTTTTTAATGTGGTAATTCATATTTTTTGATTTTTTTATTTATAGGAATAACTACAAGAAAATTTAAATATGTCACACTCATGGAGGTAGTTCTTCTCATGTATTCATTAGTTGCACAATAATTTACAAAAATGTAATGAAGTACGAAATTCATTTATATGAAAAAATACATTTATTTTTTAAAAAGAAATTATTTATTGCTTATATAAACCATTAAAATAAGTATCCATGATTTTTATGAAGAATATTTCATGTTTCCTCTATATTTTTTAGTCCACTTATAAAATAATAGATATTTTCATTTATTAAATTGTTAAGTGGATGTTATAAATAAAAAAGTGTCAAAATAAATATGATAATTGCGAAATTATTTCAACTTTAGTAGATTATATTTGGTAGATCTATATTAATAATAGTTACAAAATAAATGAATATGTAATAAATGGTAATTATATTACACTACGTGGAAGTGATAATTTTAAGGCTAGAATAAGGATATTAGTGGTCATGTTTTGATATAACCAGAATCTCGAGAAAGTGTCTTGTAATATAGAGGAGTTATTTAAGAATAATTTGTTCTAATATAGGATGCATGTAGAGGGAAGAGATGTATGATGGCCATGGATCCTTTTTTATCATGCATTGTGAAATTTTTATTATGAAATATTTTGTAAAGTCCATATTTAATGGGAAAGATGATATAATAATGTAAAATGATGCATTGGGGAAATATTAAAGGTAGATAAATCAACAACCATAAATTTTCACAATTTTTTTTCATTTTTATGTCATTCACTCATAGGTGATTCACTTTTGAGGTCTTTTTATTTTATCATGGAGACTATTTTTAACCTTTCTAATTTACATTTAATGGATAAAAATAAAACATGACTTATTAAATAATTTCAATACATGGATAAAAAATATGAAACACAATTCTAAAAATAAATTATATTGATATGAAAATTATATTTTTACAGTATCATTGTTAACATCTGACACCCCATATTTTCTAAAATATATTTTAGTTCTAAATTATATTATTAAGGAAACAGTATGAATTTTTATGATTTAAATAGAATCAATTATTTAATTATTAACTAATTTAGAGTCATGTGACATTAAATAAATTAAAACATATTTTTACCTTGTGAAAGATAAATTCAATTTAAGAGAATGAAAAGAATTTTTCTACGAAAAAAAGTGTATAATTATGTAAATGTTAAACAAGGGTTTTGTAAGTTCAAGAAATTTCTTTGAAGATGTATATTTTAATAATTAATTATTAACTACTTTATTGGTTTTATAGACAGATAAGTCTTTCTTTTATGATGATAAATTCATAATACTATCATTTTTGTTTAGTTCATTATTATACACTATTCAACAAAAAAATATTTTTCTCAGAAAAAATTTAAAAACAACCAAATATAATTTTATAAATATATAATAAAAAATTAGGGTTGTTTTTGAAAATGGGAATAATGAATGAAATATATTTATTTAAACTAAAAAATATATTTTAAAAACTATTTATATTATATATTGACCTTTTTCCACATTACATGTTCTTCGTATTATTTTATACCAATTTTCTATTTAAATAGTTTTATTATATTAGTTCATATATAAAAATAATTTAAATTATTAAAATAACATTTTTTAGAAAAAATATTTAATTATTTTTGAAACCAAATTGTGAAAGAACAATCATTTTTAAAATTTGTTCACTTTAATTATTTATCCTCTATTTTATAATTTTTAGTAGATTAATAAAAATTTATTAAAAGAGGGTTATTATACATATAATTTCATAATAATATTTTTTTAATATTTTGCGGAAAATTTTAAATCCTTTCTTGTTTAAAGAAATATAATATTTATAATATTTTTTTAATGAAAATGAGAAACCACTTTTAACATGATGGGGTGTTATATTTCCCATTAAATATATTTTATACTCTCAATTTTAATTATCAAATATTACTAGGAATAGCTAATTGAATAAAAAAATATAATTTAATTGGTATATAATTCATATAGATATAGAAACACTAAAAACATAGGATATATATATATATATATTCTATATAGGTTTATTCATAATATTTAGTTTTTTCTCATACCATTTGAGACAAGTGTCGAGTGTCATGTTTTATTAAAACCCATATCTAATAATTTATTTTTAAATGGTGTATGAATTCATCCATTCATTTATATAATATCATAGGATGATATTGGATTGTGTCTTGTTATACCATATAATTTTTACATTAAGTGAATAACAAAATTTAATATCCAATATCAAAAAACTTTATCTAATATAGGAATTATACGATATACCCAATAAGCATTTTTGTATTAAATATCATGAAAAACTACATGCATAACAATATATTTTTTTATATAATTAAATATCTAGGTATTTATTTAATGATTTATATTTATTATGAAACATTATTTGAACAAATGATTTGTTAGAACAAGACACAAGTATATCACTTGACATTCATGGGTTGATGATTGATGTTCCCCACTCCACATAATTTAAAAAAAATTATTTGGAGTTCTGTAGGATTTCACATATTCCCATGTTCTTGTAAATTTAATTTTCATATATTCTTTATTATATATTTTATTAAAAAATTTAATTGGATAATTGAAACATTTCACGTATTTGAGACATTGAACTATAACATGTGTCATAATATCAAAATTATTTCCCAAAATTAGATTAACTGAAGTATTCCATTTTCATATTTATTTTTTTCTTAATTCCACACATAAAATAGATAGAACATATTTCATATTATTTTATAGATTTTACTAGGTTTATATTCAATAATTTTTTACGTTAATGTGATTTAATATTTTTCCTTTAACATATACATCACCAAAATTTCCATAAGTCTCTATCATTCTATTTGTTTTTTGTTAAAAAGAAAAACAATGTACACCTTGTTAATCATAATTATTTATAGATGATTATCCTTAACCAAATGATTTATAAACCATTTAAATATCTCATTAGGCTTCTCATTAGTAAAATTACTCCAGTATACATCTAATCCTTCTTCAAAATGGTTCCTTTGGGCATCTAAAATTTCAAAAAAAAATGCGGTTAATGTGACTAATAAAAATACAACATCATAAGAAATTTTTTAATATTTATTTCATGAAAAAAAAATTAATTTCACTACTGTTATAACTATTAAAATAGTTTTTAATTCAACCTAGATCATTATAGATTCAATCTATGATTCTTTTGGGTAAATACCTCATCCAACTTAATAGAATTATATAAAATAATAATTAATTTTTAATGGTAATTAATCATAATTTGAAAAAATAATTCATATCCCACACGAGTATCTAGAAATGTTCTTTTTTATATTACCACTCATCTACAGCAATGTGAAGATCATGTTTATAATCAACTAACTATTTTCAAGGTGATTTCTCATAGGTGAATTTCTATAACAAATGAATCAATATACAAATATCCAATCTAGAATCTAATATCTAGGAAAGACTTGTAATCAGAATAATGACCAAAATTACATGATGTTACCATATTCATATACTATTAAATTGGATTTGAAAATAATATCTGATCCCCTTATAGAAAATATAAAAAATAAACAAAAATATAAAAATTATTCTCTAATTATATATGAGATTCCTCAAACCACCACTCCAGGATTTCAAGTTAAAAATACATTATTAAATTACCAGATTTTATATTATTCCAGATTAACCAATGAAATATTTTATTTTATTTACATTAATTAAATATATTATCCCATAAATAATAGTAAATCCAACAGATAGATGATTTAGAGACATTATAACCATCTATATTACAAAATCATTTGAAAATACCTATGAAGAATTCTCCATAACTGAGCATCAATAACGTCCCATATAGACTTCTCATAAGTAATACTTATCTTCCTATCTTTGGTAAGGTAATAATAAAAAATTGGGGTTCAACAATTATGAATAATTGAAACAATAAGAAACTTTTCACCAAGGGGTAAATAATTTGATTATGAGATAACATGGGTAGCAGATACATATATTATTAAAAAATATTAAATAATTATTGTAATATATATATAAATATAAAAATATTTGTATTATTTAATGAATATATAAACAATATAAAATAGAAATGAAGAATTATGAGATTATTATGAAGGAAAATGAATCATAATAATTATAATATGGAATGGAAACATAACTTGTAGTGACCCATAGAATAAAAAGAACATTGGGAAAATAATAACTACAATGTATCATAATAATGGTGGTATATCGACAAAGAATATTTTTAAATTATCTCATGAGATATGAAACATTAAAAAAATCTTTTTAGTATGATAGAAGTCCTAGTACATCAATAATCATGCATTTTTGTTGAATTTGATATCAATCACTCATCATATAATAAATAACACATGGAATTAAAATGTGATTCCTTATATGTATGAGATTTAATCAAATAAAACCTCTTCCTTATTTTTAATGAATTATACCAATTCAGTTCTATCATCCAAAAGATTGTCAAATATTTTTTATACTATTTATCATGAAAATTGACATTCAAAGAAAATATCTTATTTTCATATGAATAATAATATATAAATTTTACATCAAAAGAGTTTTATTAAATATTTTTTACATTTATATAAATGATGAAGATATTTTAAAAACAAACTTTTGTATTTTGGGTTGTGTAGGATTTTACTTATTTCAATGTTCTTGTAAATTTATTAAGCCCGTATTCCTTGTAATAAATTTAATTATAAAAAATAATTGGATAATAGAAAATTCTCCCACATTTGAGACATTGATGTATAACCTGTTTCATAAGGTCAATATTATTTCAAAAAATTGGGTTAACCAAATTCTTCCATTATCTTATTTTTTTTTCATAATTCCATACATAAAATAAATATAACATATTTCATAATATTTGATATGATTCCTTAGGTGTATCTTAATACATTTTTTACATTAATGGGATTTATTATTTTTTCCATCAACATATACATCACTAAATTTTCCATAAGTCTCCATCATTCTATTTGATTATGTTTAAATGAAAAATTCAGTCCACCTTATTAATAATAATTTTTTAAAGCTTGTTATCATTAACCAAATGATATCTCAATCATGTAAAAATATCATTAGGCTTCTCATTAGTATAATAACTTCATTATACATGTATTTATTCTTTAAAATGGTTCTTTTTCGCATCTTAAATTTATAAAATATGGGTTTAATGTTAGTAATAAAAAACATCATAAATGATATTTTTTAATATTTATTTCATTAAAAAATGAAAACATTATTTTAATTACCATTATAACCATAAAAATATTTTTTACTTCATCCTAGATCGCTTTAGATTCAATCGATGTTTCTTTTGGTTAAATACTATATGCACCTTAACAAAATTATGTAAAATAATAGTTAATTTTTTAATGGTTCTTAATAATAATGTTGAAAACAAATTCATATCCACCAATAGTTTCTATAATTGTACATAGTTATGTGAAAACTCATCAATCCCAATTTTAAGATCATGTAAATACACAACTGACCATTTTCATTGTGATTTTCCATAAGTAAATTTCTACAAAAAATGAATCAACATACCAATATACAATAAGTAATATAATATCTATGAAAGCCACATAATGAAAAAATTTACCAGAATTACATGATGTTAACATATATATATACTCATAATTATGATTTGAAAATAATAAAAGATCCCAATTAAGAAAAATAAAAAAATTATTCTCTAATTATATTTGAGATTCCTCAAACCTCCACTCGAGGGGTTTGAAGTTAAAAATACGTTATTTTAATACTAGATTTTATATTATGTCATATTATCCAGTGTAATATTCTATATTATAAACATCAATAAAATAATTTAACTCATAAATAATAGCAAAATCAAAATGAAGGATGGTTATGGACTTTTAGAACTATCTATATAACGAGATCATTTTAAAATATGTATAAACTATCCCCTATAACTGAACATCATTAATGACACATATGCAATTCTTATAAGGCATACATAAATTCCTATCATTGGGAAGGTAATAATAAAAAATGGGTGATCTACAATAAGAAATAATTGAAACAATCAGCAACATCTCATCAAGGGGTAAATCATTCGACTTTGAGAAAACATGAGCATAGGATACATATTTTTTTAAAAATAAAATTGAATAATTATTGTTTTATGTATTCATGATAGGGAGATTTGTATTATTTAATGAACTAATAAATAATTTTAAATATAAGTGAATAATTACGATATTATAATCAAGGATAATGAATCATAATAATTATAATATGGAATTCAAACATAACAAGTTGTGAAAAAGAGAATAAAAAAGATCATTGTGAAAATAATAAGTACAATGTATCATCGTAATGGGGGAATATCCATGAAGAATTTTTTTAAATTGTCTCAAGAGATATGAACCATTAATAATCTATTGTAGTAAGTTATAAGACATAGTACATCAATAATCATGAATTTGTGTTGCATTTGAGATCAATAATTCATTATATCATAAAGAACACATGGAATGAAAATGTGGTTCCTTATATGTATAAAATGGAATCAAATAAATCTTCTTCAAGAATTTTAATGAATGATACCAATTTAGAACAATCATGCAAAATATGACCTAATATACTATTTATAATATTTATTTTAAAAAATGGAATTCTAAATAGATATGTTATTTGAATATGAATAATAATTTATAAATTTTACTACAAAAGAGTTTTGTAAAATATTTTTTTACGTGTTTGTCAATGATGAAGATTTGGGACACAACCAACATCCATTTCAAAAAAAGAATAAAACACATTTGAAAATATTACCTTTTAAAAATAATATTCAATAATCGAGTTGTAAATGAATAGAGGGAATATAATTTAAATATTTGGTGGACAAAAAAGAATATGTTTGTGAAAGTAATTTTTCCTTATTATTATATGAATAACATTATTAAAACCCACCACATAAATATAGTGATAAATCTTTAATTTTAAAAGTGTAAAATAGAAATTTTATTATAACAAAATATAAAAAAAATTGATTTTAGGATAATAATTGATAATATCTGGTGAGAAGAGTGAATAAGGATTATGAAGAAAAGGAGTTGACTTAGGGATATGTGGAATAATTCATAATATCATAATATTTTATAAATTTAAATATGATCAAAATTAAATACCTATAAATATTATATAAATTTTATAAAGAACTGATATTTAAATTTTAGGAAATTGAAATATTTAAATATATTTTTCTTTACATAAGAACTCATATGGCGGGAAATTCAAAGACATGGGGTGCCCATAATTAATTTTATAAAAATATTCTATATATTTTATATTTTTCACACATGATACCTATAATAAAGGTTGATAAATATTATATGGTTGATCAGATTGGAAATTTGAGTACATGGTTGTGTCCAGAATATAGTGTTTACCATACGAATGACATAAAATGAGTTTTTGTGGGACATTCTGACCCATATCTAACTATTGGTTCATTAAGTGAATTTATAAAATTTATTTAATTAATAAAATAAATAATCTAACCTAAATGAAAGTCGTAATAAAAATGTTGTTTTGGATTTTTATTCAGGGATGGCCTCATAACCCTAGAATCACTAGTGAGCTCTCCACTTCTCCTTTTTGTTGGAGAGTAAAATCAAACAATTATGGAATTCTAAATTGAGTGGATCAGGACACAACAAAACAACAGATTCCTTTTAAGCATTTATAAATTAATTCTTCACTAATGGTCAATCCAAAACTAGAGGCAGGACTCATATTCTTGTGTTTTTATGCCTTTGGAAATAATTCTTGGTTAGATCATTCTTCATTCAGTGATATTCAACTTGAAAACCCATTTCATGTTCCCATATTTAGTGTTTTAATTATTTTATAATTTTTTCATCTAACAACTTTTCTCCGTTCCTCAACTTCTATCAAGAATAATTGGATGAAATTTCTTAAATATTTGTTTTGATTATTTTCTCCCACACTACATCAGTTTATTAACCCAGTGCAATCCATATGGTTCATTGTTAGATTGTTTCTGTGTGGAACTGAGATTTATCAGGCCCCATGATCTATAGTGGAACTCCAATACATGATTGGAATGATGAATTGAACATAGATATGGGAATCTAGTCTTGTGGGGATGATTAATTCAAAGGATTGAGGCCATATCTTAAGGGTTAAAGATGTGGGAGCTTGAAAAACAAATAACGGAACACTTTCTTGTGAATTGAGTCATTTTCTAGTGAACAATGAGAAAAAAGTCTGAATTTATACTAGATCTTATAATCATTGTAGGATTGTATGTGAGGTCAACAACAAAACAATTTAAATGAACATATTTACCATGCATATAACAGATCATCCATTCTTTGAAAATCCTAACTACACATCATGTTCCAGGATATACTCATAGCATGTAGCCACCCACATGGGAAGATCTAGGGTTTGGGTAATGTAAAGTACTACATGGTGTGTAGTCCTCCATTAGACACCTTGTATGACTTTACTGGTAAGAAAACATGTGTGATGGAACACATTATTTGGGATTCAATGCAATAGTACACATACAAGTGTTAGAATACATGGGTGGTATACAAATAGACCAAAATTCCATTAATCAAAGCACACTTTCATGGGTTCTAGTAAATGGAAATGACCTATGGACATGGTCTCGGTCCCAGATAGATTGTAAACTCCATGTAGTCCACCAACACGTCATATACTACTAGTTTGGATGGAGCTATTTTCTAGCTAAGTACACAAGATGGCAGTAAAGATGGAACACACTCCTTGTGGGTCCCCTGACACATTGTGTACCCCTTGAGCACCATTTTGGGGATTTAGAATATTTTTATACCCATCAATTGAACTCATATTTAGGCCCATGAGTTTCATATCCTATGTTTTTTCTAGGTAGTATATGATGGTTCCCTCTATTAAGGATTTTGAGATATGATGGGAAAGGATTCAATCATGGAATGTACTAAAGTGAAACCTGATGATTGAAGTAATCATACATGATCTCCATGTATTTTTCTGGCTGTTACCATCTAGTAGGGCTAGGAAGTAATGTTCCCAAATAATTTTTTTGTGTGTTACCCTCTAGTATGGCTAATAAGGGGAGTTCAATGAAAACATTTTTTATGTAATTACCTTCTATTATCCTAGGCAGTGGAGTTCCCTGTAGAATTACTCTAGGAATTTCCCCCTATTTTGTATGGGTAGTGGAGTTCCCAGATGATATTCCAGGGAGTCACCCTCTACTGTGGATGGGTAGTGGTTATCCTTAGTGAAAACTACACTATAATCCTTCTATCATATCAATACATGGGTCAGCTAATTATAATTTCTGTCTTCATCGACTATGAAGAATAATGATGGGCCTGGTTTGACATAGCTTTCGACTCACGAGGAAGAGAGACATTTTTTCCACTGAGATGAGTTTTTATGACACAATCTATATCTGTGTAGGCCAGTTAGTGCCTCCAAATGTAGATATTATGATTGTGTGTTGATTTATTCCTTTATAATTGTGTGCCCTAGGAAGATGTGTGGGGTGTTGGGAATCATTGACAGACATTTGGAAATATTGGCGACTCTTCTCGTTGGACTGAGTAGTGAGATGGAGATCCCCTTACACATTGATTTTTGTTTCATTAACTGAGAATATATATATCTTATCCTTTTTCTATACCCACCCATTTGTTTTAGTTACTCTCTTTCTTATAGAAGTGATTACATGGGTAGGGGTATTCTAGATGCATTCGTGTCAAGATTATCATGGTTGGATGATTTTACTATCCTAATATAGGTGGATAAGGTTTAATGTATAGTTCATGTACTAATCCTATTTATCCCCTTGTGTTTTTTCGATCTTACTTTCACTATTTTTGGGTTTATCTATAATATTTCTGTATAACTTTGGTATCTTATATCTCCCTATACTTTGGAATATATTACATCCCCCCTTAAACACTCATGGTGTCCTACTAGGTATGTTTATACTCACCACACCATAGGGTTGTCCGGAATGTGTTGTGTCTTATAAATGTGATAGACATGATGATCGTGAATTTAGTGGAACAAAGGGATATGGGGTGCCATTACTGTTCATGTTGGTTGTAAATTAGAATTCTGGAGTTGGTCAACCTCACCAATTTTTCCTTTCCAGTTTGTTTTCAGGTTATGACACATTTTAGGTTGTGCATTAATTTTTTCCTTTTTTTATTCTACTACACATTACCATAAATTTTTTATAATTTAGAGGTCCATTCATGTTTGGTGTTTTTATGTTAGTTTGTAATATTTTATTTTCATTCCCTCATCACATTTTATTGAGATAGTTGTGTGAATGAGTATAGGTAACTAGGAAAAGGACTCCCTGAGTTAGTTTTTCCCTCATCGTTAATCCCCACTCTTGGACTATAGAGGCGTGATGGGTCAAGTTACAGCTCAACCCCCATCATGGGCCAGGTCATGAAATATTTGTATTAGATAAATTTTATTACATGGGATTTTGTTTTGAAAATCCCCTCAATTGGATTGGTTGGGTCCAGGGAATCAACTTAGAGGTGTATCGAGTATGGATCATTGAAAGAGAGTCTTGTTATGGTATGAATATATGACATATCCATTCATGAGAACCATGACTACCTACTTATCGACATGACATGATGAGACATTTGTTTCTAGGATAAATGATACATGCATCATATAATATTGAATATTTTTCTATCATTATTATGTTTTCTCCCCATTATTATAGATATTTATATATATGCCAATCTAACTATGGTAGTCTATGATAGAACTCAAATGAAACCACAATGACAACCAATTATGATACTTGCTACATTTCCCGATGAGTAACATATGAGCGATGTGGCCTCAATTGAGGGTCGATCCTGCAACCCCCTTCCACTAGGAGGGTCGGTAGAATCAACTCCACCTACCATGCAATAGATTATCCCATTTGATCAGGATGATTACTTGTGTAGGTTTAGCATACATTGCGAGTTCTAGCATCAATGGCTGTTGAGGTTCTAGGGAAAGCTAGATCGTTAATAAGCATAGGATTGGCTATAGCTTGTGGTGTGTATCTTAAGGATTGTTTGGACCCCGATGGATCCTGGGAAGGAATTGGAAACCACTATTTTCCTTAGATAATCTGGTAATTTTAGAGCCTCATTACATAGTTTCATGATTGGACAATACTCTCTTGGGATAATATCAAATGACTATTCTGTGGTGAGTACTACCCCTCCTTCTTCTTCATTGTCATGATATATGAGCTTTTCAATCATAGGATAAGAGGTAAGATGGTAGATATGTACATAGAGAGGACTATATACCTTATGTTCTACTCCCATGACATGACCTGTGATGGCTAGTTTAGATACCAGATGTTTGATAAAGGACTCTACATAGATATTTCATTCAATGTTGTTCCCTTGGGTTTCCCCACCCATGACTGGTTCCTGGAGCAGGTACATGCGATAGAGATCTATCTACTAGATGGATTATGTATAGATGGAGTTGATAGTGGGTGAAATATATTTTTTTCATCCGTAGTATCTATTAGTCATTGGGTGCTAGGATCAATGTTTAGGAGACCCTATCACGAGAATGCTCAATCATGTAATCATATGGGGTTGAGGTAGTGCATAGTCTGTGGGAATACTAGAGAGGGGAGTTTTTTAACTATAATGGATGAGGTGAAATAGAATAAGACTTCCTAACCAAACATGAAGAAAGCCTATGAAGATAGCAGATTGACTAATATGGAAGAGGTAGCACTACGATTAGAGATCTCACATGCGTGGAAAGGTTAGTCAACGTGGAGGAAGATCTTGTTGAGGAGAAGGATGAGAAATGGGGGGTGGAATTTATCATGATATAATTCCAAAAAAACTACTTGTAATCCCAATTCAGGCTCCAGGAGTTGGGGGATGTGGCAATTTACATTGATATTATTTGGAATTCTATGATTTAGAAACACACAAGCTAATTCAAGCTAATATATGAGTTGATTCTAGTCATAATGATGTATTAGTAGAAACATATTTCTATCATTCATTTTTCTCTCGAATCCCAGTGAGGGAGAAAGATCCTAGTTTATATTCTACCACATTTTTTTCTTATTGAGATTTTTACAGGGGACACTTCATTTATATATTTCATCCATTGATAGTGTGAGTTATCTCTTGGGGAGAGTGGTTCACATGGGACCTTTTTGTTTTGATGAACAAAACCTATTCACTTTCATCATATGGCTGACCCAATAAATTATATGGAATATCTTATGAAACCTACCAATCTTTTCAAGCTACTATTTTAGTTGGAGGACCTTCGAGAGAAAGGATTCATCAACCAAATGTGTCCCCCTGTCTAGCCACATTCATGTTCCTATAAAAATAGGACTATATATTAAAGATTTTAATGGTTTATCATTTCCTAAACTAGGCCGTGATGATGAACAACCACCCATTTACAAGGATTTAACACCACTTTGATCAGTTGTGAGGTGTGATATGGTTATCCAATATCAATCATAGTTTCAGCTACCACTAGTTGCGGGTTCGTGAGGATCATATTCAAAAGATGTAATTATGATGCAGATATGAACACTATGAGTTCCTAGTGATTCCCTTTGGTGTAAAAAATTACCAAGTCTTGTATATAGATTTGTTGAACTAGGTCTTCGATATGTAAATTGTCCTATTTTTTGTTTTCATCATCAAAGACATACACATGTACTCTACAACAGAAGAGGAGAATACAAAGGACTTAATGATGGATCATGATTTTTTTGAGAGAAAAAACATTATGGAAAGATCTAGAAGTTCATGTTCTAGATAGATGAGGTTTAGTTTATAGTGAATTACCTTTTTGAATGATGTTTCTCCATTGATACAACATGTATTGAGGAAGTTCTTTCTTGGGATCCACCCAAGATCATGTCAGAGGTGTGGATATTCCTTCCCTTGATGTGGAACTATACGATGTTTTGACTAATATAATTAGAATGGAAGACCCATTGACCACTGGGATGTGGAAATGGTATCTTTTTACCTCTTATGAGTAGTTCCAAAGGGCCATTAATTATTTTATATAGAGTATGGTGATTTCTCTAGTGTTGGGACTTCTATTGGAAGTTGTTGAGTTGGTAGTGAGTTATGATTACTCAGGATATGGGATTGGTTCTGTGTTGATTTAGTGGCAGGAAATTATCTTGAATAGTTTGAAATAGTTTAGACCCCATGAGAAGGACTGTGAAACCCATTACCTAGAGAAGACAAATATTTTCTTTTCCTTAAGGATTTGGTATAAACACCTTTTGGGGGAGTGCTTTGTGGTCTACTCAGACCACCATAGACTCAGGTACATCTTCACACAAAGAGACTTTAAGTAGGGGTAGAAATGATGGTTGGAGTTAATATCTGAAAAAGAATTTGAGATTGTCTATAATACATGGAAGGGACTCTCTATTAAGGACTCAATATGTAGGAAGTTCCATTATCGTCTAGTGGAAGTATTATCATAGTAGTTAGCCTCCCTATAGTTGACCACAGTTTTGTAGGGCTGTACAACATTTATTCAGTTTATGGAATTGAATTCTTCACTTATCATGTGAGTGAGAGAGTCCTAGCTAGTAGATATCAACAATGATAAATTATCTGATCTGATATCTACAGGAGTCTCAAAATATGTATATTTTTAAGAGGTAATCACACCAGCATGTTTCAGGGGTTAATAGTGGTTCCAGTCATGATGTGGGAGGAGTTTATGTAAGAGATCCACACTTCTCCCCTTGGTGTACATACTTGTTTGGGGATGATGTGTAGATACCTTCATTGGTAGTTTTTGGGGTTTAAATGAAAAAATAGTATCTAATCTTATCTCATGATGTCTCAACACACAATTTTTAAAGGCTAAGAACCATGTTCTAGAAGGATTGTTCCATCCCATTGAGATCCTAGAGTGGATATTTGATGAAATATCCAAGAAACATCATCATATGGATTCCAATTATATTTAAGGGACACAACACCATATGGGTGATATTTGATCAAATTGCTATGTCTTCACACATCACTGCTATTAGGGAGCATAGATCGTGGGAGATTTTGGGAAATTGTACATATGGGAGATCGCCCTACATCATAGGGTTACCTTGATGATTTTAACCAGTTGTAACACAATGTCTACATCATGATTTTTGTAGAGAATTGAATGAGGAATTCATTTCCTATATGTATAGTAGTATAGACATTAACCACATGAATGATTGCAAGACTTAGCACAATAACTAGGTTTTGGAAGAAATGTTGTGGTCCTGCGTGTTAGAAATCAGACAGAGTAGGGAGGATGAACTTCCCATTATAGTGTTTGAGTACAAAAATAAATACAGCTCTACCATAGACATTACATCTATTGAGGCCATGTATGGGAGACCCTTCAGGTCAACACTGTTCTAGACACATGTTGGTGAGTAACTACATTTGGTTCAAGATTTGGTTCATGGGAAGACCCAGAAAGTCCATATCAACCATGGGCGGATGAGGATAGCACATAAACGATAAAAAAATAATTAGAACATAATTATAGGAACATGGATTTCGTTCTAGGTGAATTAATTTTTTTGGGAGCCTACCAATGATGATGATTATATAGGTTCTACTTTGGAGTCAAGATATCAACGATATTCATTAGGCTATTATAGATAATGGAGTGTGTTTTTGAGGTCTCATCCTACCTCCCCCAACTCCCATAGATTGAGTGGGTTCATGATGTATTCTATGTTACATAGTGGAGGAGATACATGAATGGACCCAGGAATATCATTGACTATGTAGACATGGAAATCAAGGATGGAGACACCTTTTTGTAGCACTTGGTTTAGATCATGGTTTAGTAGGAGCTAACATTGAATTGAAGGACCATCCCTTTGGTTCACATATTTAGGCAACATGGAAACTTCCAAGATAGATGATGGGTGCGGTATAGCCAAAAGTAGGTTTATTATCAACAGTTTTTTCCATGTTTTTCATTTAGAGGACAAAAATATTAATGGAGGGAATGATTTAGAGACCTAGTTTTTTTCATTCTATGATTATAAATATTTATATATATTTCTTCAAAGCTATACAATGAGATGATGTGCAATTCTGAGACCCAGGGTGATCGTTATTATTTTTATAAAAGTATTAAATATATTTTATACTACGAGCACATGATACGTAAAAGGAAACAATATAACTATTAAACATATGACCGGATATGAAATTAGTGACCATGGTTATGTCAGAAACATGGTGTTTACTTTAGGAATGGTATAAAATGAGTTAGCAGGGGATGTTATGACACCTCTCTCATTAGTGGTGAGTTAAGTGGATTTATTTAATATGATTATCATTTAAATAATTCATTTAACATAAACTAACGTTTTTATAGATATGTTGTTTTGTAATTTTTTCGAGGATTGGCCTCATAACCCTAGAATCATTGATGAGCCCTACCATCATCATTTTAGTAGGAGAATCAAATAAAATAATGATGGACCTTTAAATTGAGTGGATCTAAACACAAATAACACATCAGTTTCCTTTGAATCGTTGACAATTTGTTTCTTCTGTAATGATAGTTCATGAAAGGTGGTGGAACTCTTATTATAGTTTTTTAAACATTTGTACAGTATTCACGTGTTGATCATTCTTTATTATTTGATCTATGACTTAAACACCCTTCACATGTTCCCAATTTTGGATTTTTTATTATTTTATACTTTATTCATCTAACCCTAGATACCCATTCTATAATTTTATCAATGAAATATTGGATGATGTCGTTTAAAACTATGTTTTTTATTATAATATCTCTTTATGATTATGTTATTCACTAAAGGAATCAATGAAGTTTCTAGTTCGATGAATTCCATGTGGAATGGAGCACAATTGGGCCCCATATCCTTGGAAAATCTATGAAACATGAACATAATGATAAATCAAGCATATATCTAGTAAGATTTCTATATGGGGCAGATATATTTGAATATCTGAGGACATAGCAAAAATAGTTGAAGCCACGATAGCATGTGGAACTAAAATCGAATCCATTTCCTCTGTATGGGGCCATATTCTAGGGAATGATGGACAAGAAGCTCGAATCTCAACTAGATCTGACCATCATTGAAGGATTCGAAGTGAGATATATGGAGAAATGATGTTAAATGACCTGATCTACCACATCAAGTGTGGACATTCCATTTTTTTATAATAAAATCATAACACTGTGTACCAGGATGAACACACATTGTGTGTCCACCCTTAGTGGAAGTGCTAGGGTTTCAAAAACGTTATGGATGACATGACATGTGGTCCATTCTCACACAACTTGTATCCCTTTCCTTGTTGGAAAAAATAGGTGATGGGTCACATGGGTGGGGATTATGGGTATGAGTACACAAACACAGGTTGAACACACCATCAATATCCTTTGTGGACAAACACATTGTGTACCATAGTACATGGATGTAAGGTCTGGTACAAAGACATATCAAGAAAACACACACCTGTTCCTTGTTACACTGGACATGCCATGTAGTCAACATACTCATCATGTACTACTAAATGGGATGGATCCACATGCCATCCAGGAACCCAGGAAGGCTCTGAAGGTTGGGTTCCCTCTCACACTATGTACCCCTTGAGATCATTTCATGAGATTTTGAATATCCATATGCCCATTTATGAACATGGATTTTGGCCCACAAGTAGATTATCCTGAGTGTTTTTCCTAACAAAACATGTTGGTGACATCATTTCTATATTTTGAGATATGATGTGAAATTTTGTAGTTTTGGAACACACTAACGTGACACCCAATGAGTGAAACAACAAAAACAATTAATTTAGTTATGATATCTACAAATTAAGTGAGTGATAATCTAGATTTCGTAATTTATGATGAAAAAAGGAAGTAAAATGATAATATATTTAATTTTATTAAATCCATACAGAAAAAATATGTTCTAATTTGTTTATAATTATTGATCTAGTTAGGTTATCAGATTCATCATTGTAATATATTTATGGATATTTTTAAAAAGAGATTAATCCAACCAAAACAAGAATAATAAATAATCATTGGGTGGGTATGTTTTTGAAAGTGATTCATTTGATATAAAATAATAACTAAATATTCCTAAAAAGGGTATTTAATTATTTTTAGTCAATTGAATAATATTGTTAAATATTTCTATAAGTAAAAATATATTATTAGAAAATGAAATATGTCACCACCGTGGAGGAATTATTTCACATGTATTCTTTGGAAAAGTATTGTTTATATATAATGTAATTGATGTAGGAATAAGATTATATTTTTATACTATGAATAATTTAGTAAATATAATATTATTTCATAAAATAAAGCCTTTCACCCATCCTTGTATAGTGGTTATGAAAAATAGATATTGTTTTTTACTGAAGTTATAGACAACACCCAACACAGGATACATTCTCATTACATGAATGATTGAGACGATGGAATTAAATATTTGTTTTAATATTGTAAGGTTTGAAAAAATATCAAATTATCAAATTATTTTAAATTCATTGAAATATTGTATTAGATGCAGTGAATATATTATCTTTCATTATATGAAATTCAAGGATTATCTAGTATTGTACATCAAATATGGTTTCTTCGATAACATACGTTACACTCAAGGTTGAGTCTAAACAAAAAAATAAAATTATTTTTTTTACAGCTTTCTCTTATCAGATTGATGATGAGAATGAATAAGATAAACTAAATTATTGAAAAATCAAACTTTCTTATTAAATTATTTAATTATATTTTAATTAATTATAAATGATAATAAAAAACTGTTTAATATAAATGATGTGTTTTTATAAAAAATTATTTTTATGTGGGTAAAGATATTTTATCAGAAAAAAAATAAATTATATAAAATTATTGAAGGATTATAATGATATATATATATATATAAATATTATGAAATAAAATAATATAACATTAATCTAATATATTTTAATGTAATAAAATAAGAACAAATAAAATTTTACACATAAAAATATGTATATTTTTTAATCGAATTTTTACCACTTTATATTGGATCACTTATTTTGGAACTAAATTTGTAAAGGTTTATAAATTTTAATTTAAAAAATATGCATAATTTTTTAAATTGTAATTTCATAATTATCTTAGGGTGAGTTTTTTGTTTTTAAATTTTTTATAATTATTTTATAATGAATAGTGTAAATCATTCATTTTTATTTCAAAATTGACATTTCATCCAAATAATTTTTACAGTAAAATTATATTTTAATTTTTTAAGTATAATTATGTCTATTATTCATATATTAACCCAATTAAGGTTATTGGGAACAATTTCATGCTGAAATCGGATACAAAATCATTATAACCTTTTGAAAATTTTCAATTTAAATACTCACTTTCTTGTCGTGTCTGGGGGGTTAAATTTAAATTCAAATAATCCATCCCTGTAACTTGCTTTGGGAAAAATAAATTTCATATTTGGAATCTTAATAATTTATAATTTCTCATATGGACAACATATTTATTTACCAATGTGATTACTGAAGGAAATTAAAATTAATTAATGTTATTTAGAATAGAACTATTTTTTTCACTTTACATGTGTCCATATTAAATTTTAAATTACACACATATTGTATTTTTATTTAATTTATTAGAATCCATACTAAATTTTATATTACACGCACATAGTATTATAATTTAAACCATTGGTATTCTTAATTTAGAATCATTAGGTATAAATTATCTCATAAATATATTTTTAATGATATTCAAAGTGGATAAATTACCTAGGTAATTAAAAACATCAATCTTACATTTTTAATAAAATATACTGTCAAAATTGATAAAACATGTAGACTACAGAATAAGATGACATTCATTTTTGTTTTGGGGGTATATATATTCCAATTAATACCTCTACTACATTTGATATTAATTTTGGAGAAACATGAGGTAAGGTATACCACCCAATAGTGTTTACCATTAGGTATTTACATGAATGAAACTACTCATACACTATCACTGTAATGAACCACTTAATCTTATTAGCTTTTGAATACAATGAATCATTACTAATTCTTAAGTGACATACCCAAGACACCAAAGGCTAGAATTTAATGTTGGAGGGTTTAAAGATAGGTGGGGGACGATTTAACTTTTATGAAATAAACTCTTAACCATGAATCATAACCAATATATGATGCACGATAAAAATAAGTCAGCTCAAACCAATTTTCATTATAGAAAACAAATCAAAATATACTACAGTGGAAGTCAAACCAATCATCAATCTAAAAAGTTGAAAAATAACTAATGAATCCATGATAACCACAATAATCCATGCACCAAAATATCTATGCTCCAACATCACCAAATAGCCTAAACATCATGTGGTGGTGGTAAATATGTGTCATAATTTACATTTTCCCATGTCCCTATAGATATTGTCTGTGAAATCACCAATGATCCAAAGTAGGGGTAAGTATAAAACTCAGTTTCCTTTCCCCAATGTCTTCCCTACTCTATCGACTAGGATATAATAGTTATCCATATTTATATAAAATAATTTATATAAAATGATTTCCAAAATAGAATATCACTAAATATAAAAAACTCAAAACAGTTTATAACTCAATAATAAAAAATTGTATATCATGGCTTTATCCATCAAAACCTCTTCATTACCATAAAAAGTCCACATATGGCCTTATCCGATTTCACATGTTTCCATTGGCATAACCAATCCATTCCAAAAATGTAGATGAACATCTAGGTGTGAATCATTATACAAGTTCCACACTCATGAGTGGTTTCTCATTGATCTACCAAGTCATTACAAGATAATTTAATCCCATCTACCATTACACCGTTGGAATGGAGAAAATGTTTATAATATATTCAATCCTTATAAATTAAATATGAACACACACACCATGTATTCCAAAAAATAATTCCATAACCAATTTAATAAAATCACACCATTATTTACAACCCTTTTCCCATCAAGCCATTTCTATTTTTTTGGAAATCAATTTCCAAAAAACTATTTCTATATTTCTAGAAGATTATTATTAAAAAAAATACCAATTTTAATGTCAATATATTAAACCACCTTGCAATAAAATCCACCGAAAGTAAAAAATTAAATCAAAAAAATAAATCATTACTAAAGAAGATTTATTCCATGTATTTCCCACCAATTTAATAAAAAATTCATACCACTAAATAAATTTGAATCTAATTTAATTATTTATTTTAGTAGTGGTCAAGTGTGAAGCCACCTACATTGAAGGTTTTGATGAATACCCAAAAAGGGATGAAGAATTATCACAAAAAATGGTATGAATTCCATGAAACCACTTGAGATCTCTTCTACTATCATGATCAATAATATATAATCATCATTTTCATCCAAAATCATAGATCTAACCACCAAAGGTGTAGATAGTAAAGACCTAGAATTTCAATGTAATTTTTTTAATTAAATGGGAATTTTACGAGTCCACGAAAATTGATGGTGTGTAATTCTGATGCCTGGTGTGACTAGAATGAATTTCAGAACATTTTTCAGGTACATTCAGTAAACGTGTGAGCGGGTCTTTGTAACTTTTGATCTGGTGATCAGAATTTAAATCTAAGGGCATCGTTGAACTCGCAACACTGTTATTCGCATAAAGAGACCTTAACCTCAACTACAGTAGGTCAAGGGTGAAAGATAGAATTTTGGGTTTTTCGTGGAAATAGAAATAAAATAAAATAAACTTTTATTTTATTTTCTTTTTTTTGAAACCTCCCATGTGGAAGGTTTAAGTGGTGGGGACCACCAGAACTAAACCTCCAATAAGAGGTTATGGAGGTGGGGAACACCTGAATTAAAACCTCTCACAGGTTAGGGTGGTGGGGACCACCTGAGACTTAAACCCCCTTGAACTTCCCTCTTACTGGGGAAAAACTCTGGATCTTCCCCCACATTAATTGATCCACCCACTTAATTAATTATTCCATCTCATCTATTAATTAATTAATCCAATTTAAAATTATGACTACAAAAACAATAGATAACTTGTTTTTTTATGTGGGATACTTTTCATTTTTGTGGAATTGAGAGGAAAGGGTTGTTAAGAGGAGAACATGGGAGAATTACACATCTCCAATGAAGAACTCCTTACATGAAGAACTTCTTCAATGAAGAATGCTCCTCCAATGAAGAATGACGATGCATGACTTCAAATTCTTCCTCGGGACATCTTCAATCAATGACCGTCCTTCCCTCCTCATTGACTTCAACAAACGAACAAGGTAGGGGTGTGTTTTAATTTGATCAATGTCTATCTTCCCTGAGCCATATGATACCACCCTAACACGGAGGGTACCGACCAAAAAAACATGGCCTGAACCCTCTGAAATTCTTGGGGATATTTGGTGTGATCTTTGTGATGGTGACGACGACTGGTGTCAGTGGCTGGCACTGTTGGAACTTGAGAACCGCGATGAAGGTGATTAAAGGAGGGATGCTGGTTAAGCTATCCTCGATGAAGGCACGACTCCTCACCACCCCGCAGCGCTCTAAAACCCCATGGCATCCACGCCGCTGATGCCTCTGCCGCCCATGGCCTCCACCACCCCACGACAACCACGCCGCTGCGGCCTCCGCCACCCTGCGGCCACCGCGCCTCCGCCGCCCACAACCTTTCTATCCCATGCCCCTTCAAGTTGGCTCGTGGCCCCCCATGCCACCCCATGACCTCATTGCCCCGTGGCACCCATATCCTTGCCGTCTCGCGGTACCCACGACCTCGTGCTGCCTCACAGATCCCACGACCTCGCGCCACCCCAGCGACACCCGTGACCTTGCGCCGTCCCATGCCTCTCGCGGCCAAAAACCGCCCCATGTATCTTGCGGAAACCCATGGACACCCTGCGGGCTCGGCCAGACCCAGTAGGTTGGGCCGAGTTGGTCCGACTGGGTCGGACCAGACCCGGACCCACTTCGCCTCAATTACGCTCTTTCGGCCATAACATTGGCACCAGGTGTCAGTTTGAAAAACCATCAACATCACTGTAAATATTGGGATGAGGCTATCCCTTTTGTATATTGCACTTTATATTTGGATAAATTTGGGATACGGTTGGGTTGGATCGAGCAGGAATCCAACCAGGCCCTTGGGACTAAAAGGCTAATAACATACAGATCGGGGTTCCGATTGAGGCGTTGTCTACTGCGTTGAGACCCCTATGATGTGGCATTCCATTGGGATACTTCTTTGTGGGGCTTCATGGTAGTTGGAGTACCTACTAGTGTCTTTTGGAGCGGACCCTCTCAGAGATGAGCAAGCTTAGCATGGGAACCCACTAGTTGGTTGTGACTTGAGGAAGATATCCTTCATAGGTCTATGATTGAGGGTCCCACATAGAACCACTCTAGGATTCGATACTGGACTACCATAGCGATCATTTGTGGGTCAACAGAAAGAGATCCTGTGTGGGTCAGCACCTAGAGATCGTATGTGGATCTAATGATGATTAGAGATCCTTCATGGATTTTGTCTCTTAACACGGTAAGATGATTCTGTAGTTACATCTAATCATCTCTACTGATGTTCCTAAGTTATACCTACTGTGAGATGAGTCCTTACCTGTGTGGTATTTTCTTTCATAGAAATACCTTGGTGTTATTCTTCTGTGTTGTGTACATGTGTGGTACTTACCTTCGTGGTGTTCCTTCCTTTGTGGAACAATTGAGCTTTGGGATTTTGAGTTGGGATGTGTTTCCTCGTGATTAAGGTGGGTATAATTGATATCTTATGTATATGTATGGACATAAACCTATGTAGGGTTTTCAATTGAATTCATAATTTTTGGTTTATCCTTTTTGGATTTTGTGAGGCCTTTAGGGTCTCGGGGTACCTACTAAGTATTGTTATACTCACCTCGGCACGGGCTATGCATTCACCCCATTATGTTTGGTGCAGACGACGGACATCGCTGACAGAGGAAGAGAGTAACTAGACTGAAGGTAGCTCGGAGGTGGACCCTAGACATGGAATACCATAGAGACGACCATTCGATAGTTGTACCTACCATTCAGGTAGGATCCTTGCCAGATGATCAAAGGATCTGTTCCAGTTCTCTTGTACATTATATTTCTTGTACTTTCCAGTAGGGCTTGTATTGTATCCCCTTTTACTTACTGTACTCACTCTATTTACTATTATGTTTACTTGAGTTCGTATCTTGCTATGTTCTCGGTTGCATGTGTTTACTGGTTATAAAGGCTATGTCTTCCCAATTTTATGGAATATTCCTTCGGTGCTAGTCACCAACCCCTAGCCTATGGAAGACAGGCTTGGGGTAGTCACGACACGGGCCCCGGGGGACGGGTTGTGATAAATTCGTATCAGAGGAGTAGATTCTATAGTAGAACATAGGACTACGATAATTATTTTTAACTGCAATAGTTTTTAGTGTAGTTAGTGTGACTATCAGTTTAGGGAATCTCGTTTTGGTGTGGTTGATGATGTATCCATAAACCAGGACCCTGACTTCTGATTTTTGACTGAGTGTGCGAAAACACTGATTGCTTGGGTGATATGAAAAGTTTTCTTTGTGATCTCATTGAGTCAGCTAACCAGGTATAACTTATTGACCATGGCACACCTGTTTCATTTCAGGATGCCTCCATATAGACATCCAACTAGGGTTTCGGATGTAGTACACACTGATAGCCCACTGAGCGACAAGGCCTCAGTGTAGGGCTCTCTTCCATTGGAGGCACTAGTGGTACCATTATCCATTTGGCCATAGATACCACAATCCCCAATAGCTGAGGGTGCATGCTTCTTGAGTGTGATGCATTAGTTCCAGCGCCAGAGGCCACCCAGGTTCAAGGGAGAGATGGACCCATAGGAGGCTGAGGAATGGATGGAGGCTATGGTGAGAGTCTTTCAACTACTAGGGACACCAGCCGATCTCATAGTGATCCTTGCCGCCAGCCTTCTACAGGCAGCAGTTGGCAGATAGTGGAGCTTGATGCTCTAGGTTCATGATTAGGTGACCCTTCTCTTGGTAGAATTTGAGAGCGTGTTTTCGTTAGAGTTTCTCCCAAAGACTCTTTGCGCAGTGCACATACAAGAGGTTCTTCATTTGAAGTAGGGAAGCATGATTGTGGCTCAGTACTCAGCAAGGTTCACTGAACTCTCACTCTACTCCATAGATATGGAATCAGACCCATTCATTAGGGCCCAAACCTTCAAGAAGGGACTCAGGTGGGTGATCAGAGCTTCGATGACCTCACATAGAATCCCGACGTAGGCGGGGGTATTATAGAGAGCCCTATTAGTGGAGAGTTTCCTTGATGAGCTGTCACCAGCAGCGAGACCCACAACCAGACGTCACATATCAGAGTCTTCTGCAGCTAACAACAGACATATGTCACCATGGTCCAAGAGTACCAGACCTACATGTGGACGACCACAGGATTCATGGTTGGTTCTGCGGGGCACCCAAGGCAAAGCCAGTCATGCCAGGAGAGGGCAGTGTTACACATGTGGCGAGTAGGGTACCATGGATCGTGACTATCCGACCTGTCGTACGGATGATCATCAGACGGTCGAAGGACCTCCCTATAAGAGACAGATGTTCGACTGAGGAGGTCCGTAGGGAGTAGGCGGACTTGGAAGAGGAGCCGGTCATGCAACTAGCAGTGAGAGACTATTTGTGATATTACTGCCACCACCACCAGGAGGTCCACCCCAACCACATGCAGCATGAGGACAGAGGTGAGCTCATCTCTAGGAAGCTGAGGATTATGATCAAGGAGCTTCAGAGAGGATACGGGGTATGATCTGCGTCCACTCCACCTTAGCTGCAGTACTTATAGACTTTGGTTCCAGTCATTATTTTTTTCCACTACCCTCGTTTAGAGCTCAGAGATGTTGATGGAGCTATTGGCTTGATCCATTTGGATAGAGACATCTACATGAGTGGATTAGATGATTATACACTGGTTCCGGCAGTGCGAGCTTAATCTAGGAGGAAAGAGATTTGGCTGGGATCTTTTAGTAGCAGCATCGAGGCCTTACAACGTCATCTTGGGTATGGACTAGTTATATACAATCCATGCTCAGATTTACTATATTAGGTTCAAAGTGCGGTGTGACCACACAGATGGGACCATGTCTACCTTCACTGGTGAGAAGGGAACCTTTGCAGCAACTGATGGACTTACCTAGAGGAGAGTGCAGCTCATCACTCACTATTTGGCTAGCCTTACCCTCAGAGAAATTGATGTGGTGAGTCTGAGCTATCCTGTAGTGGTGGACCAGTACATGGATGTTTTTCATGAGGATGTTCTAGGTCTACCTCCATACAAAGTGGTGAACTTTTACATTGACTTGTACCCAAGGAGGACACCGATATCTACACCAGTGTATCGGATGGCTCCCGTGGAGCTTCAGGAGCTTCAAGACCAATTGGAGGACTTACAGGGGAAAGGGTTCATCTGGCCCATTTTTCCCCCTTGGGTAGCCCCAATTTTGTTCACCAAGAAGGAGGATGGGAGCTATAGGATTTTTGTTGACTATCGACACCTGAACTAGGTGACCATGAAGAACAAGTACCCACACCCATGGATTGATGACATCTTTGATCAGTTGAAGGGAGAATAGTGGTTATCAAAGATAGAGATCAGATCATGTTATCACTAGCTCAATGTACGGGATGAGGATGTGCAAAAGACGACATTCAGATGTCTGTATAGACATTACGAGTTATTGGTTATTCCATTCGGTGTAACCAATGATCCAATAGTGTTCATGGGACTCATGAATCAGATCTTTTTTCCATACCATGATCACTTTGTAGTAGTCTTCACCGATGACATTCTGATCTACTCAGCTACTGAGGAGGAACATGCCTATCATTTGCAGGTAGTACTGGATACACTCTAAGAGCACATGCTCCATGGTAAGCTCTCAAAGTTCTAGTTTTGGATTGGAGATGTTCATTTTCTAGGACATGACATATCAATGGCTGGAGTTGCTGTGGATCCAGTGAATATTGAGGCGGTGCATTCCTAGGAGCCACCCAAGAGTGTGACGGAGATATGGAGTTTCATGGGTCTGGGCGGAAACTACCGATGATTTGTGCAATATTTATCCAGATTTCCAGCACCTCTATCAGTGTTGACGAATATTGGGAAACCCTTCGTGTGGTTGGAGAGATGCCAATGCAGTTTTAAGAAGCAGAGGTAGAGGTTGACTAGTGCACCCATCTTGAGGCAACCGAAGGAGGGCGTAGGGTACGTAGTATACTACGTCACATTAGGTACCAGGCTCAGATGTGTCCTGATGCAAGAGTGAGCAGTGATCACTTATGGTTCTAAACAGCTGAGACAACACAAGAATAACTAGCCTACCCATGACCTGAAGTTAGAAGTAGTGGTATTTTCCTTGAAGATGTGGCAAAATTACATGATGGACTAGTATTTTACGGTGTATTCTGATCACAAGAGTCTCAGGTATATCATCTCTCAGAAGGATCTAAACCTTAGATAGCGACGTTGGCTTGAGTTCCTCCAGGACTATGACTTGTAGATAGTCTATAATCCTAGGAAGGGGAACATTGTAGTAGATGAACTTAGCCAATGATCTGGTATACATATTCTAGGTGAGGCGACAGAGCAATTGGCTACATTGTAGATATCCTTCCTGGATAGAGATGGAGTAGCTTTCCTTCAGTCTCTCACAGTTAATACCCCACTCCTTCAATGAGTCAGGGAGGGGTAGTGTGGGGACACTGACTACAAGACACGATGTGCTCAGTTATCCACAGGACAAGAACATGATGGATTTTATAATGGCAGGGAGCATTTCATTCTCTTCAGAGGACATACCATGGTACTAGTGTCACTTTAGGATGAAGTGTTGAGGGAGTTCCACACATCCCCTCTAGCGGTATATCCAAGAGTGGAAAAGATGTACCAGGATCTCCGATGACAGCACTAGTGGCTAGGAATGTAGAAAACAGTTGAAGAGTTTGTTTCTCGGTGCCTCAATTGTCAGCAATTGAAGGCAGAGCATCAGGTACCAACAGGCTTTGTTCAACCTTTAGAGGTACCTGAGTTGAAGTGGGATGGGATATCCATGGACTTCATGATAGGACTTCCATGTACATATAGAGGATATGATTCTATTCGGGTGATCATCGATTTACTCACCAAGACATCCCACTTACAACCTATCATAGAGCTCGGTTCAGTAGAGATCTTGAGATGCCTCTATGTGCAGGAGACTGTGCAGCTACATGTAGTACCCTCGATGATTGTCTCAGATCGTTCTGGACGTTTTACTTCCAAATTATGGAAAGGGTTTCAGGAGGCTTTCAGGATGTAGTTTCATTTGAGCACCGCCTTCCATCCTCAAACGGATGGTCAGACTGACCGGACCACTCAGACCCTCGAGGCGATTCTGTGTGACTACGTCCTTGACTTCGGTCACCTCTATGAGGGTCAATTCCCTTTGGTGGAGTTTTCATAAAACAATAGCTATCACTCCACCATTGGGATGGCACCTTTTGAGGCATTGTACAATTGACATTGTAGATCACCTTTATGCTGGACTGACCCAAGGGAGTCAGCACTAGTGGGACCAGAGATGGTACATGCTACCATGGAGAAGGTGCAGATCATCCTGGAGTAGATGAAGACTGCATAGAGTAGGTAGAAGTCGTATGTTGATAGGATATGGAGGCCTCTAGAGTTCGAGGATGGTGACCATGTATTTCTACGGGTCTCACATCGATGAGGTTTTCTGAGAATTGGCCGATGTGACATGTTATCTCTTAGGTTCATTGTACCCTTTTTGGTCCTTATCATAGATGGCGAGGTGGCTTATGGCTTAGCTCTTCCACCTTAGTTGCATCGGGTGCACAACTTCTTCAACATATCCCAGCTGAGGAGATACATGCACGACCCTTTCCACATCATCGACCATGGCGAGATGGATGTCGACAATGGGGTGACATTTATGGAGGTTCTAGTAGAGATTGATGATCGACAAGAGTGGGTCCTTCGTGGGTGGTCGATACCTCTGTTGCATGTTCGTTGGAAGCATAGGAACCTCTAGGAGAGCACATGGGAGTGGTAGGTTTAGATTTGTTCCCGGTAACCCCACTTGTTCCCTTAGTTTGAGTTGTGGGTTACAGGGGCACAATGTCCGGATGTGGGGAGAATGGGAAGACCCAAAATTTTCATGTAATTTTTTTATTTAAATGGGAATTTTATGAGTTCTCCAAAATTGATGGCGCGTGATTCCGAGACCCGGTGTGCCCAGAATGAATTTTTGAACTTTTTTTTGGGTACGTTCAGTAAACGCACGGGCATGTTTTTTTAACTATTGAACCATTGCATGAAATTGAAATCTGAGGGCACCATTGAACCCGCAGCACAAATATTCGCTTAAGGAAACCTTCACCTCGACAGTAGTAGGTCGAGGGTGAAAGAGAGAATTTTGGGTTTTTCATGGAAACAAAAATAAAATAAAATAAACTTTTATTTTAGTTAATTTTTTTTGAAACCTCTCATGTGGAAGTTTTGAGGGGTGGGGACCACCAAAACTTAGGTTATGGATATAGGGACCAACTGAAAAAAAAAACCACTCATATTTTATTGTGGTGGGGACCACCCAAGAATTAAACCCCCATGAACTTCCCTCTTAATGGGGAGAAAATTCTTGATCTTCCCCCACTTGAATTGAGCCACCCCCTTAATATATTATACCAACTCATCAATTAATTAATTAAGCCAAATTGAAATTATGCCAACAAACATAATAGATAAATGGTTATGTTATGTGGGTTGCTTTTCATTTTGGAGGAATTGAGAGAAAAGGGTTGGTGAGAGGAGAACATGGGAAAATTACACATCTTCAACGAAGAACTCCTTCAAAGAAGAACATCTTCCATGAAGAACGCTCCTCCAACGAAAAAAGCCGACGCACGACTTCGACATCTTCCTCGGGACGTCTTCATTCAATGATTGTCCTTCACTCTTCATCAATGTCAACAAATAAACGAGGGAGGGGTGTGTTTTAATTTGATCAATGTTAGTCTTCCTTGAGTTGTATTCTACCGCCCAAACACGAGTGGTACGGGCCAAACAAACATGACCCGACCCCTTCAAAAATCTTGTGGATCTTTTATGTGATCTTCGTGATGGTGACGACGACCGGTGTCGGCAGTTGGCACCGATGGAACTTGAGAACAATGATGAAGGTGACGTACGGAGGGCGTCCGGTCATGCCATCCACCGACAGAGGCACAACACCCCATTTCCCCACGACCACTGCGTCGTCGTGGCCACCGCACCGCCGCGGCCACCCCCACCCGTTGCCTCTCCACCTAACAGCCCTTTGTGCCGCCATGTGGCCCCCTGCGCCACCCCGAAACCTCACTTCCATGTGGCCTCGCGCCGCCCCACGGCACACGCAACCTTCCGCCACCCCGCAGCCCCCACAGCCTCGTGCTTCCCCACGGCACATGAAGCCTCGTGTTTCCCTGCGCCTATAGTGTCCTCACACCACCCCGCAGCTCTCGCATCCAACTGCAGCCTCCGCGGCCACCCCGCGTGCCGCTGCCCAGGCTGGGGTGCACAGCGGGCCTGGCCAGACACTGTGGGTCAGGCCGGGTCGACCCGAACTGGGTCAGCCCAGGCCGAGTTGGGCTGGGTATGTCCAACCAAACCTGACTGGACCCACTTCGCCTCATTTACTATATTTCAGACATAACATTAGCACCGGGCTTCTGTTTTACAAACCATCATCAGAGCTATAAAACATGGGGCAAGACGGACCCTTTGGTATACACCACACGAGATTTGGATAATGTTGGGATATAGTTGGGTTGGATTGAGGACGAATCCAACTAGGCCCTCAGGACTAAAAGGCTAATAACATACAGACTAGGCATCCAGTAGATGCGTCATATGTTGCTTTTAGACCCCTATGACATGGCGGTTCTTTGAGATACATCTTCATGGGAATTCGTGGAATTTGGCGTATCAACCAGTGGCTTGAGGAGTGGACCCTCCCAGAGAAGAGAAATCTTAGCACGGGAACCTAGTAGCTGGTTGTGACTTGAGGAAGAGATCATTCGTGGGTCTGTGATTGAGGGTACCACATGGAACCTGCTAGGATTCCATGTGGGACTACCGAAGCAATCCTATGTGGGTCAGCACTAAGAGATCCTGTGTGGGTCAGTAGTGAGTGATCCTGTGTGTGTCAGCACCGTGCAATCCGGTGTGGTTCAGCACCTAGAGATCCTCTCTGGGCCTGATGATGATTTGGGATCCTTCATGGGTCTGCCTCTTAACAGGGTAAGATTATTCAGTAGTTACATCTAATCATCTCTACTACTATACCTAAGTTATACCTGGTGTGATCTGAGTCTGTTCCCATGTGGTATTTTCCTTCGTGGTAATACCTTGGTGGTATTCTTCTGTGTGGTGTACCTGTGTGGTACTCACCTTTGTGGTGTTCCTTCCATTATGGAACAGTGGAGATTTGGGCTTTTGAGTTGGACTACGTGTTTCCTCATTATTGAGATGGGAATTCTTGATAACTCAGGTATATGAATGGACATATACCTAAGTAGGGTTTTCAGTTGATTTCATACCTTTTGGATTATCCTTTGTGGATTTTGTGAGACCTTGAGGGTATCAGGCTCCCTACTGAGTATCGTTATACTCACCCCTACATGAGCTATGCCCGCACCTCATTTGTTGGGTGCAGACGAAGGACAACATTGACTGAGGATGAGAGTACTAGGATTGAAGGTAGCGCGGAGGTGGACCCTAGGGGAGGCATACCATGGAGAAGACCATTCGAGAGCTGTACCTACCATTCCGGTAGGATCCTTGGTGGGTGATCATAGAAACTATTCCCGTTTTCTTGTACATTTAGTTTCTTGTATTGTATTCTTGCCCATTTTACATACTATAATCACTATGTTTACAATTATGTTTACTTGAGTTTGTATCTTTCTGTGTGCTTGGTTGTGTATTTTTACAGGTTATAAAGGCAATGCTTTCCCAGTTTTAGGGAATATACCTTCGGTGCTAGTCGCCAGCCCCTAGCCTATGGAAGGCGGGCATGGGGTTGTCACGAAACGGGCCTCAAGGGATGGGTCGTGACATAGATATATTAATTTGATAAGATGGACGATGTATAACTATTTAATATTTACATGAAATATGAAGAACAAGAACTTTCCCCAAGAATCATGCTTTTAAATAGCAAAAGAAAGCACTGGATCAGTTCTAATTCGCTTATGAGAGGCTCTATAGAATTATGGAAGGAACAATATCGAATTAGAAACATTTTGGAGAAAAAAATAAGTAATTAATGAAAAAAGAGTGTGAGATCCACTTTTTTCTGATCTCACATCGAACCCACGCATAGATTTTTCACACGGTTAGATAAATAGTGCGCTAACCCTGTATTAACTATGACCTGGGGAAACCCTTTCATGGACTCAATGAATGATCTCCCAAACTATGTGCATGACATGCCAAATCTATTTTCCCACATTTATTTGAGTGAATAGTTTCTCCTCATGTTTTGGTATGGTTTTGATAAACCGATATCAACCCATTCACTTCCCATTTATTCCCGAAAACACTTTATGATATCACAAAACCCTCCCATCCATCACCATAATATTTAACATACATAAAAATCACAAAGAAAGGTTTACATACCAGAAACCAGGGGTACTAAATTCACCCCATCATTGGTATTTCCTTCTTCAGAAGGTATAAAACCATCATTTCCCAAAAATATTTCCAGCCATTTCTCTGTTATTTCTTTATCATATTCCCAAGTCTTTTACAAAATCCGGCCATGTTTCCATAAAACCATCAAAAGAATGATGGTGTTTCCACAGAATAATCTCTCATGGATACCCACTTTTTTCACTGGGATATGTACCAATGAATAATACATCTATAGGTCAACAAGATCCTATATTATTACATGGTTTAGACCAAGATGGTACTTTTTCATCTGAGATATGTGGAACAAAATATGTACTGAACTAAACTATGGTGGTATTTCCCACCGATATTCCACATATTGAACCCATTATAGTACCTCAAAATGGCCAATGATTAAAGAGATAACATTACCTTCTTCCCAAAACGATGATTACCAAGCCTTGGGGAGATCCTTAAGAACAGATGATTGATCATCGTGAATGAAGACAAGCTTAGATGGTGAAACAAATTTGATTTTTGATGACTCTGGTCCATCTTTATTCTCTTTATGATCAACTGAATCTTCTCCATTATATATTGGACATTGATCGACAAAACAGTTGATGTCTCACATGTTTCCTCCCAACATAGTGGAGAATGACAAGGACTCCCATAAAATGGTTGAAACATAGCTATTTTTATCATGGACTAAAAGTTGTTAATATACGACAACTCCAACAATGTCCCATTATATTCCCATGAGCCACAAAAATCCATTACGCAAGAATGAAACAAATCTTTTAATGTCTCTCTCATCCTTTGGGATTGGCCATCCTTCTAAGGAAAAATGTAGTACTCATAGTCAACTCAGTCTGTATGTATTTTTGTAAGTATTTCCACAGATGATATGTGAACCTCAGATCTATGACTGAGACTATAGAAAATGATATGCCATGTATCATTACGAATTCATGGATACATATTTTGGATCAATCCTACAATATATTATTTTCATGTATATGGATGAAATGGGTTGACATTGTGAGATGATCCACTGTCACCCATAGGGAATCATGTTTCTGAACCATTCATGGGAGAACTGTAATAAAATCCAATGCTATGTTCTCCCATTTCAATACTATAGTAGGTAACACCAGCAAAATATCCACTGGTCTCTAATACCCTGCCTTAACATGTGGACAAGTCGTGCTTCTGAAAATAAACTCTTCCAAGATTTTAAGATCAATGAACACAGTAAATTTCCCACTGACTAGACAATGACACAAAGTCTTGAAGTCATGGATGACAACAACTGACTTAAAATCATATGTTGGGTAATTATTATCATTCAGTCTCAACTAACTTGATTCATAATGAAAAATATGATCTCCTTGAATGAAGAATAATTGAAAACCAGATCCCAAAGAATCTAAATGGACTACCTACAGTTGTTCAGATTCTGGAAAAATCAAGAGATGTGCTTATGTAAAGAGAACTTTCAACTGTAGAATTGATTTTTTGGCATTCCTCTGTCCAATAGAATGGAAGATTCTTCTTCGTGAATGTTGTCCTAGGTGATTATATTCATGATAAGTCACAATCCAAACATAAATAATAACCAAATAGACTAAAAAATCTTCATATATAAATTATAATTTTCTAAGAGTACCAATAGGTAACCATTTATACATTTTCAGGATGCACTGAAACACCTTTTTATGAAATTAAATCACCACGAATGCATACCTATTGTATCGAAAATATCACACTTATATAGTTTGGAATATAAACGATGACCTCTTAGGTTTTCCCAAACTATCGGAAAGTGTTTCTTATTCTCATCCTTTGTCCTTGAATACACCAATATGTCATCCATGAACACTATAACAAAAGAATTCAGATATCTATGAAATATCTGATTCATCAAATATATAATGTCTACTGGTGAATTTGTTAGACTGAAATGCATGACTACATATTCATAATGTCAATATCTGCTTTTTAAAGCTATTTTTAGAATTCCCCCTTCCAAACTCACAATTGGTGATATCTTGATTGCCTGTCAATTTTAGAGAAACACTGAGTTCCCTTAAATGTATTGATAAAGTCGTCAATGTGTTGTTTTTATTATCGACTCTTTATCACTATATGGTTAAGATTATAATAATCAATGCACAAACTTGGCGTTTCATCTTCTTTCTTCACGAACAAGACTGGTGATGCCCATGAAGACATGCTCAGCCCAATGGAACATTTTTTTCAATCTCTCTTAAACTTCAATTTCAACTCCATTAACTCTATTAGTTCCAACATATATGTCAAAAGGGATATAGGATTGGTCCCTATTAGGAGACTAATCATTAAATAGACATCTCTTAGAGGTGGAATCATTGGGTTGTTATAGGGAAAAACACCTAAAAATTTATGAACAAGTACAGTAAAACTTTCATCATTAATCTATTCCATTGATGAAAAATTTAATGCTATAAACTAGTAAGAGATTTTCCCTACTATTGGTGTCAACTATCTCATTGCAGCCGCCATTAAAACCTTTCTCATTTAAAGATATTCTCAACCCCATCCTCAGTCATGAAAGTAACTATACTTCTATAAAAGTATATGTGATCCTTGAACGTTGTCAACCAATCCATACATAGGATAATATCATAGACATTCATATCCAAAATCAAGAAGTACCATTTAAGCTCATCTTCATCAACTATTATTGATAATTCTCTACACATGAAGGATCTGAATTCACATTACCTAAGAATAGTTTGATTTTATTACACAAAGGGAATCATACAGAGTTTTAAACATTGTAAATCAACAACACCAATAGGAAATAAAGGAATTTGATGAAAAAGTATCATACATCACTTATATAAATGTAGAATTCAATAAAATCATACCACTCAATATATATGATCCAGCTATGTCGTCCACAATCATCTACTCGGCTCCATACATCTACTTTTTTGTTGTAGTATACTCCTTTTTTCTTTACTAAGATTTCCCATGATGATGAATCTTGGGGTTCCTAGAATCAATGTGGCTAGCTTCACTCTGTTGACAAGAATGATTCTTCTCTCACTGTTCCTTCAACAGATATGATGATTGTGACACATGAGAACTTTCTTGAGCATCTGATTTTGGACCACTCTCACAATAACACTTAATTTTTACTATCTTGATTCAAATATGGAATGACCTAGGTGGTTTTTTAGAATCTTGTTTCATGTGGTCAAAGGATCCACCTTGGAATAAACTTTATTTTCTATTTGGTTGGGGAAGAAGGTTCACTGATCTGTCCTTATGATTTTGAGTCCTTCTCCCACCATGAAAATAATTTCCCCACATCCACTTACTCCCATAATTTGAGTTCCCACCATATCTAATGAGTATCATTATACTTCATCCCCCCTATTTCATGATATATCACATTTATCCATTGTATCTCTATTCACTATATCTAAATAATTTGTAATATAGATAACCACAATCATTGATTGAATCTATTATCTTACCCCTGATTCAAATAAGTGTTCCTTCTTGGATGCACTCACAAAAATTCTAGTCCAAACCACACTGAATTCATGAAATTAGATACATATTTTGTGATAAGGATATTTTCTTGCATTTTGATGAATAAGTATGCTGATTTCAGGATACTATATGCGCGAGGGTAAAATTATTTATTGAAAAATTCCTTAAAATACTCCAAACTAAGGGCTTGATCTAGTTTAACATTCACCAATAGTTCCCATAACTGGTATGAAGGATCATCTAGAATCTACATTTCCATCTTAAAATTGGGCTCTGCTGGTGTGTTGATGAATTCAAAGATATGACTCACCCTTTTCAGCTATTCCTCTTCTCTTCCCGGTTCAGAATCACCCCTGAAGATGGGTGGATTTTGTTTCATGAGCATGATCAAATGATACACATTTCTAGGCTCATCCCTCTAGTTCCCAATGCCCACAGTTTGGAATTACTGGACGATAATCTGAACCAGTTTTTGGTATACCTATGGTTTAGGGAAAACCACATCTTCTATAGCTTCATCTGGTTGGTTTCTACGATGCATTCAAAGGTCCATTTTCAAAACCAACAAAAAATATGTAAGTTTCACTCCGTAGGAATTGAAGTATTAATTTTCCAAATTATATCAAATCAACTATCAAAAAATGACTTTCCAAAATCATCTATATACAAGATCAAAAAAAATTTAGAATATTCATCTTTCTTTTAAAAATCAACCCATTTTAAAAAAATTGAAAACATAGTTCTTTTCCAAAATCATTGATTGGAAAATAATTTTGAATGTTTCAATTTTTTTTTAAAAATCATAGATCATTATTGAAAATGATAAATGGAATCCTAGTGGGAAATAATTCCTCTACAATTTGAGTCATTCTCATCTCATTAGCTAAACCCATCACAATGAGATTCCATTTCTTATAAGTGTATATAAATTTCCTATTTACCCAACTCTAAGTTAACTTGAACTTGAACATAAAAAAGTTAGATACTTATTTTTGTGCTATAAATTTCATTTCTCAAAAATTCCACTCTGTTCTAATATCACAATCCAATGAATAGGCATGAACGAATTTCAACTCCAAGAATAAGAAACTGCAGAATACATGTTAGTAAAGGACCACACAAGGAGATGAAATTTGAAATTACCCATTTATTCTCATTGGATTGAGAATATAATGAATCATTATTTGTCCATCAATGAGATCCCCAAGACACCAAAGGCTGTTAATAAAATTCCCAATGTTTTTAAGATAAGTGGTGGATGATTTACCCATAACAAAACAAACTGAAAACCAATGAACATTACCAATATATGATTCATAATAAAAACATGAAATCTTAAACATTTTCTTTATAGAAAACTCACAAAAGTATGATATATTGGAGAAAAATAAATCATCAAATCAATCAGCATAAAAACAACAGAAGGCACCAAGATGACCACATGACTCCATGCTCCAACATCACTAAACATCCCAAGTATCACGAGGTGGTGCTAAATAAATGTGATAATTTACCATTACAAATTTCCCTGTTGATGAAATCTACAAAAGCACCAAATTTAAAAAGACGGGGTGAGTATAATAATCAGTAGTTTTTTCCAAATGAAATCCATATCTATTCCACTAGGATTGAAGATTAGAAAATTTTATATAAAATACTTTATATTAATCAATTTCCAAAATTGTTTTTATTAAACCATTTCCAAAATAGTTTCAAACTAAATATAAAAAACTTCGAAACACATTTTAAATAAATTTAAAAAAATGATATATCATCAATTATTCCATACAAAAATGTTTTTTCATGGAATGAAACAAAACAAAAACTTATCTAATTTCACAAGTTCTCTTTGGAATAACCAGTCCATCTCACAAATCTGCACTACCAACCACGATTTCTTTGTTATGACAGTTCCATACTCATGAGAAGTTTCGCGTCGATCTACAAAGTCGTTAGAAGTTTATTAATTCCCATCTTCCATTACACCTGTAACATGCACAAGGTCATATTTCAATGATCCCACTTAAATGAAATATAGACACACACACACCATGTATGTGAAAATACCATGACAAAACCATTTCAATAAAATCACATTTGTATTGAAAACCCATTATACATCAATCCATTCTAATAAATTTATTTTTTAAATAACATTAAAACAATCCATTTCAATATTTCCATAAAAAATATATTTTAAAATAACAATTTTTAAATCAAGAAGCTAAACCACTTTTAAATAAAATCCACCAAAATTACATAATTTCATCAAAACCATAAATCATCACTATAGAATATTTTTCAATGATTCTCACACTAATTTAAAAAAATCATGAAATTAAATCTATTTGAAATTATCCCAATAAATTATTGTAAGAGGATTTGAGAGGGAATGCACCTAACTCAATGGTTATGATGAAAACAAAAAATGGATGAAAAAAACTCGGGAAATTGGGTATGAATTTCACAAAACAACCTTAGAAAAATTCTCCTTTCATGATCATGACCAAATCCTATAATAATTTTCACCCACAATATTATATCTAACCACCGCAGGTATAGATCTATGAATCCATGAATATGGGTGAAGTAGATCTCAGAATCTATGGCATAAACTATGAAGCACAAACACTTATCTTGAGAATCATGCATCTAAACACCAACAAAAGGCTCCAGTTTAATTCAATTCATAGTGGATACATTATCCATCCATCAAGAGGGTAAAACCTAAAATTAGTTCCATTCTGGATAAAAAAATTAGGCAATTAACATATAAAACATGTGAGATCCACTTTATTATGATCTCACTTTGACCCCATGCATGGTTAGTACATATGGTTAGACAAAAAAATGAACGAATTTTTCACTATATACTTCTTGGGAGGCCCTTGAATTACTTCCTCTCATGGCCTCCCTAACCATGCACACATCATGCCGAAGCTACTTTCCAACAATTTCCAAAGTGCATGGTTTCTCCTCATATTTTTACACAGTTTAGGCAATCCATGCACAACCCTTGGGAATCCACTTTAGCCCAAAAAAACCTTGATAGTTTCCCATACTCTACCAACATTCACCATTATATATAATATACATACAAATAATAATTAAAGGGTTACATACCAGAAACTGGGGGTACTAAAGTCACTGTACATTTCTATACATGCCAAACATTGGGATTCGGAAAAACATACCCAAATCACATCTGAAATTCCTCCTCAAAATACTATAATCCTTTCATTGGGAATAAATCTATCCAATTAATTCCTTTTTTTGGAAACAAAAGTGGGTTAAAAAATAATATGTAACAATAATCAAATTTCATTTTTGTTTTGTTTAAATTTCCAACCCCTTAGAAAATTCATGGAACACGATTATATAATAAAATCATTATCATAAATTTACTATGATTTTGTAATTTAATGTCCAATAACTACATCCACACACACTTCCTTCTGGGTGGTTATGAAATTATCATTCGTTTGTATGGAAGAATACCCCCTTCTAAAAGGATGTCATTCATTTTTCCATTACCACCAACCTTGGTTGGGAATAGTTATGTTCATATTTTTTATATATGGTATTTATGATATTTGAAAAATTAAAATAACTCTTAATTAATTATATAATAGACCCCCATTTTTCAGTTCATAATTTTGGGGATATTATTATATCGCTCATGTGTACAACATGCTGCTACCTCATGAATTGTTGTGAAGCCATTTTCACTAACATGTTACAAGAATGGTAATAAATGTAAATTTAAAGAATACATATGTTATAGATGAAATAGATATTATATTAATGAGATAATTATTAATCTATAATTATAATTCAAAATATTATATATCACCATTTCACAAAATGAAAAAAATGATAATGTTGTTCAGGGAATTCTGGACTACCGCCTCATCAAAGCGATGTGAATCCATTTACATCACAATAAGGACATATAAAAATAAAAATAAAGTAAATTCATAGAAATTATGAATTAATCATCATTTTTTAATGATAAAATACTTCATTATTTATTTCAATAATGGTCATTGATTTTACAAAACACCACTAATATAGATGCACAACCCACTATCTCTATAATCATAACATTAGTTCATTTTTATATGATATTTCATGCATAAATTTAAATTTATAATTTATTTATAAATATAAAATTTATTTAATTGTTATTATTAATTTTATTTTTACGTAGTGACCCCTTTGACAATTGTAAACCAACAAAACATTTTCTGACGCATAAACAGAATATGGTCAAAAATATCTAGCATGATCGTATTTGAATATGTAATTTTATATAACATGTTATTAAGTAAAAAAATTAATAATAAAGGTAAGAAAAATTAATTTGAAATTAAATAATTAACATATATTTTTTATTCATAACTTTATGAACATGAAGATGAATTGAAGTCAAGGTAACATTTTTTCCCATGTAACTTTTTTACTATGTGATATAATCCATATTAACCCATAATTTTTGTTTTGTATTGTATATGATTCCCATTAATGTATTTTTATATTCATATAAATATATTTATGTTGAATTACATATCCATTTCTGTATATTTCCTTCATTTGGTTTATGGATTCAATGTTACCAAAGCTATTCTGGATTTTTGTGACAATTTTATTTCTTTGAGAATTATGTCTTATTATGGACATATTATATTTTAGGAGGTGTATTATCATACAATTTAACAAGTAATATATTTAATATAATTATTTTGAGTATATTATATGTTTCATATAATTTTTTTCCTTCACGGGGATTATGATTCAACGTTACAAAAGGTAAGAGAATATTTTTACAGTCTCATCAATTATAGGAATTGTTTTTTATTACGTCTCTGACAATGAAATATTATAATTATAATGTATTATATTATCCATTATATATACTTTATATTTTCATTAATTAATATCGTATTCCAAAAAATTTACACTAAAAATAATGTTTAATTTTTTTATGAAATTATGATTTTTTTCTATTTTTGGAATGAAAAATATTTTCTTGAAAAACAAATTTTTCAAAAAATGTTTACTTTTTTTTCAAATAAAATAGGTGGTTTTTATTTTGAAATGTTTTAAATAGTTTCTTAAAAAATAATTTATATGACTCCAAGGTTTTTCAAGGATTATTATATTTAAAATGGTTTATTTTTTAAAATGTAATATTTCAAAGGAAAATGGTATTTCTCTTAAGATGCCTTTAATAATATTAATGGTATTTTCAATCCTAAATGAAAAAAATTCATTTTTTCATGTTTCAAATATTGATTTTATTCTTTATTGATACCTTCCTCATTTATTTTTTGGATATATTATTATTATAACATGTATAAAATTATTGAGCCCTTCTATTTTCAATTTGTTAATCATATTCCAAAGAGATTTTTTTTGAATCAGTTTCCTTTAAATGGGTTGATAATGGTTCAAATATATTGTTATGGGTTTAAAATAGTTTTATAATGGTTTTATGATGAATGTGTTTCATTCTCAATATGTTACATGAGGGTTATATGAAATGGATGATCCCAATATGGATTATATAATAAGATGAACTCTATTATAGTTCCCAGGTGTTCTCTATATAGCTTATACAAAGGGTTGAGCCCCATTACAACTCATATGAATGGGTGGTCCCAATATAGAATATATGAGGGTTTGTTCCCATTAAAATCCATAGGTGATCCCAATATAACATATATGAAGTGTGAGCCCCATTATATCTCTTTAATGATTTTTTATGATAATGTTGGATACTAATTGTATGGTTGGTCCAATTAAAATTGCTTTTAACGGGTTTTATGAAATTTATGCACTATGATAATGGAATTTTATTCAATAACTTTCAATGGTATTATGATGTTTTATTTGACCAATCATAATATCACATGGAAAATTAATATTCTTTCTTAAGAATTTATACTTTTCTAATGCATTAGGAATTGTATTAATGTTTGACTTTCGATGTATTAATGGGTGTGAATATTTATAATTTATACTCAATTTCATTGATTATGTCATCATACCCTTATTCTCCCTTATAATCATTGATGACCATAAATTTTCAATTATAATATTTACCAATACAGAGCATTTTATCTCACCCTTTTTATTTAGCATTTTCCATATATTTCAAAGAATTCTGTTGAATGAATTCTGTCTATTTTATAATCCATAAGTATTATGTTTATGATATAATTTCAAATAATAAATGATGGGTATAACAATATATAGATATTTATCTTATGAACTATTTGTTTATTAATCCATAATCATTTGGATTATTAATAATTAACTAAAACTATAAAACAAAATGTTCCTTAATGATATAAGCGATCCATGTTATCCTTTTGAAGTTGTAAAGTTAAGGTGAAAAATTTTGGTCAAAATTATTAGCATCAATTTCAGGAATATACATCTATGGATTTTAGTACAGGATCTAGGGTTGCGGGTCTTGTGTAATTGTAGTTGTTGTTAAAGGTTGGTTTAGTTAAATTATGAGATTTTGATGTTTTCATGTGATATTGTCAAAATAGTTATAGATATAATCATAGTATTATCATATTTACACTAATATTATGTTCAATTTCATAGACAACAGATTGAGGTTTTATGGGATATGTTTCTAATGTGATTAAAGAAATTCTATGGAGATTATTTATTTATTTTGTGTACATTAACAACATATATAAGAATGATGTATTATTTACAGAGGTATATTCCCCATATTAAAACAAATGAAAACAATTTTTCTCAGTGACGACATGTCACATTAAATAAGGATGTGGGGCTAGAATCGATGACCGATGAATGATAATGTTCTCTCACCTACCACTGGACTATATGATGTCCTGGTTAGTATGAATCTTTTTAAAGGTTATGATTATGATTATTTCTAAAATATGTTCTATTTTATTTATGTATTGATGGTTAATTTATCTTGTTTGAATATACCATTAAATCTCTCAAATCATTTAGAATAGAAAACAGTCCTAAAATGTTTGATGAATTTTAAGAAAAGTCCGTTGTGGATGATTTTTGTCACGAACCATCCTATGTACCATAGTATCCCAATAGCTGAGATGTCTCTGACATTTCCCAAATGGGGTTCCCAATCCCAAAGGTTCGGTGACTAGCACAAGGAATCTTACAACTAGAAAGTGGGAATTATTTTTACACTAACAATATAGAAGGAAAAGAAAATAAGAAACTATTTATATCAAACAAACTCCACTGGGAGCGATGTACTAGAACAAAAAATGCATAAACAGAGCCTTATATACTATAACTCAAGCCCTATAAATAGGATAAAAACCAATGAAGACCACGGTTCAACAGCTGGATCTACCTTAAAGTGATTCTTTTACTTTTCTCGAACAAGGAAGGATTATGTCTTTAAACTCCTTAAGAAAAATGTAGGGTGTCAACTAAAATGACCAATTGTGTCTCACAACAGATTCCTACAAATGATTTACCAAATTAATTCTTTCATTTTTTAATATAAGAAGGTTTTTCATTTTAAATCATATTTAATCAAATCATGTTATAGAGTTTAAATGATGGAAATAAAATTTTTAAGAAATGGTTTGAAAAATTATGGAATATTTCTAAAAACTGACTTAAACAAATCTATTACATAAGATAGTTTATATAAATTTAGTTGGCCTGTAATGCACATAGAAATAATTTTCAAACATTTATTTATCAAATATAAATAACAATCGAGAAACATTGTCATCAACCAAACATATACGACATTATTTCTGGCTAGAGGACTCTGTACTCTCTATGTGAACTTAGAAAAATATGTATACACAAGTCCTCATGAAACTATCTAGTGGAGACTCATCGCCTCCCATGGGGGATGTGACCCTCCACATATATGTTTTATAACATTTTAATAGCTTAGAGTGTGTCCAAATAAGTCACTAACTACTTATGTCTTTCACATTCTATTACATTATTAATTATGGGAAATTTATCTCAAGACTGCATAATATAAAATTAAATCCTATTCTCCCATTTCAAAAATCCAATTTACCATTTTTTAAAAAAAATGTTATAATAAAAAACATGCCTCTTTCTAAGGTAAAACCTCTTGGTTTCTATCAAAACATTTTTCATCCATTTCCAAATGTTTGATATCCATTCAAAACCAATTAAATCAATTTTCACAATTCTTTTCCAAAATTAATTACAATAATTAAATTTAAATAATTTCCATAAAATCCACTATATATTTTAAATAATTTAATTTTTCTAATTTCCATAAACATATAAAAATTCAATAGAATTGGGTGTTTTCATAATTTTTCATGAAAAAACCATTTAAGATCTCTTAATTAACTAGAATTGGGTTTTACCAAATCAATTGAAATAAAATTTGAGAAATTAAATTTTATTAAAAAATTGAAATAAGTAAATCAATCTAATGTTTAAAAAATTTTCCATACTGGAAGGAACCACCTACCTCTACTCGAAACAAAATAGTCACAATGACACTAGTAAACAAGAATGACGGTGTAGAAGACCTTGAAACTCAACCTAGAAATGAGATATGACACCACAGGGAATAGATCCATTAATTCCGTGATGAATAATTGATTACCCCTGGTATTAGAAAGAGAGAAACCTAGGTTGGGGGGATAACTCTTTCTAGGGAATAATATCACAAGCATGGTGATTACGTGGGAAATTCCTTTGGTCAAGCAAGAAGGAACTGGAGCAGAGGGAAAAAGAAAAATTCACCCACTCCACCAATTTACAGAAATTTAGTTGGGGTAATTCATGACATGAAATCCCAATACATGTTGTGAGATACATGTTTTTCATAACCATTAAAACAAATAGTTTTTTTCATTAAATGTAGATTCTCTATAATAAAAACTTATCATTAATTTCATTACGACATCTAATTACAACTCATTCTGTCACAGTGTGAAGACCTTCATGAATTGTTTGCAGAACCATTAAATGATGTGTAACTCTTTTAAAAAACATGAAATCCTCAGGAAACATATCAAAAATACAATGATATGTTATAATCTCACCACTATAAAAAAATTAGTCCCTATAAATACTACGAAGAATCTTCCATGATAATGTGATGATCATAGTACTCTCTCAGTAGTGTCCCACATTCCCAAGTCACATTATTATCAGAATTGTGCTACCATAGCATATGAACCAAATGTTTCACCCTCCAATGAAGGATCTTGGCCTTATCATCAACTTTCATGACTAGCCTTTTAGTCAAGGACAAATCAAGTTCAATTTTATGATAACCCTAGCTCACAAGTGAGAAAGATCAGATGGATACATTCTCAACTGTGATACATGGAATATGTCATGTATCAACATTAGCTATGGTGGATGTTATAAATGGTAAAAAAACATTCCATACCTAGTCAAAATCATCATAAGGTACAACAAAATGATGATGATGATTCCCATGCCTTCAAAGACATTAATGAACCAACCAAGGTGAAGCCTTAAAAAGGACTTAATCACAAAATGTGAACTAAAATGGTCTATAGATATTATCTGCATAAGAATTATATCTGATATGTTCTTTAAAAATTATCTAAAAAATTGGATGAATAATTGCCTTTATCTTCCACATCTAGATTGTTCCAACCGATGATCATTCACCGACCTTCATCTAGCAAAATTTAGATTTACAAGGCTGTTTATACAAGGCCTAAAAAGGATTCATTCTGATTGGGTACTGATAACTATTTTTATAATATAAATTAACTATCCCCATGTGATAATCCCAAGACCTAATAAAGTGAGAACACAAGAAAAAATATTATCCTAAATAATATTTATATCTCTCCCTGTCTTTCCATCCGAATGTGAATGGTTAGCCGTACTCAAATGGTCCTATGATTATGGTTCTTCTTGAAGGCCTCTAAAAAAGTGAGAACTGAACCAAGGATCTCTATTAAAGACTATAAAATATGGAAATTAGTGTAAACAGACAATATCTTTTATGTTGGTATTTCTAAACTCCTCAACTATGGATTTATCATGAAGGGGTAAGAATTGAGACAACATGGTTGGCCTCTCAATCACACCACATTTCAAACTATTCTATCACTGGGTACATAGAAACTGAACAACAATTTCTAGATGCATCTCATCCCATATCTAGGTATGGAATGGAAGTAAAAAAAGAAAACTTCAAGGTTTTTGGTGCTTGTATTTCATGTATTAGAATCTATAGATACATGAACCAAACTCATCAATTCCCCATATCACATCCAGAATCTAAAAATTCCACCTAATGTCATATAATATCTTTGGGTTCCCTGGGTGTACAACCTAATGGGAATTATGAAAATCCCCCATAAATGATTTCCATATCACAAACAACCCAATGAAATGATTATGATAACACTGAACACCCTCTTTGGAGAATGGCCAATGGGCATCAGTCTCCCCACCACAAATAAATTCTCTAATGCTATGGAGTTATTCATCAATTTATACTTTCTAAATAATCATCTCGAGAAGAGTAGATGTCATCTGAGATATGGTTAATGAAACTTTAGTACCATTCATATGAAATCCAATATGCAACTATGAATAATGATCCATCAAACTCCACTCTTACATATATTATTTTCTGTCGTATGTTGGATGCTTCATGCTCAAAAAATATGCAATGATAATTCCTTTCCTAGGTTTATAGGAAATTTCAATGTTTAATGACTAATGATAGTCCACCCAATACCTCTGGTGATGATTTAAATAGTTTTGAGTGAAGATATAACTCATGCTCTTGTGGTATGAATACTCAATAATCCATTATCCATAAAGGTAACACCATCAACTCTTAAGTGCATGCATCACAACTACAAGTTCAAGATCATTGGAAAGATAATATTTATCATGTGGTCTAATATATAGAGGTCCATAATAAACTACATGTTTTCTCTTCATATGAATAAAATCCATGCCTAAACTGAATGCATAAAATAAGGCCACATAGACCTACCCCACCCCTGGAAGAGTCAACATTGACGCAATAGTGAAGAAACATTTCATCTCAATAAATGAATTCTTACATTCATCATTAAAAGAAAAAATCACCCCATTACAAGTCAGAGTAGTTATCAGAGAATCCAAATTCATGAATTCATTCATGAACATGTGATAATATTCAGATAATCCCCAGAAGTTCTGATTTTTAAATACATTTCATGGTTGCTTCAAAGTCATAACAAACTTAAACTTCTCAAGATCATTTGATATACCCTTTAAAACAATATGTGTCCAAAGAATTTATCTTCCCAAATCTACAAGCCACACATAAAATATTGGAATAGATTTGGTTATTTCTTTGTAGACACTAAATTGTTCTTAGATGATGTGTATGATCATCCCTCTACTTGGAATAAATAATAATTCCATCCACAAAGACTATAAAAATGTTATCCAGATACTCATGGAAAATCTTCTTCATCAAATCCAAAAAATCATTAGGGGAATTTTTCTGGACAAACAGCATAATAGGGGGTTCACAATGGTCGAACCTTCTCAGAATTGTGATTTTATGAATGTCAAATTCTTTTATCCACAACTAATGTTGTCCAGATTGATGGTTGATCAATGAAAACCACTTCTCCCTTTTTAACTGGTAAAATAGATCATCAATCCATGGTATCAAATGTTGATCTTTCAAAAATCAACATATAAATGAAGGGAATCATCTTCCTTGTTGGAAAAGTGAACCCGCCCTAACCAATGTGACACACTCGGGTGTACAAATCCTTTCTCCAAAAGATCATACAATCAGGTCTTCATATATTTTTGTTCAGCTAATACTAGGTGGTAAGATGGGATAGAGACTAGTTAAGTACTATGCGATATGTCAATTGAAAAATAAACCTCCCTTATTAGAAATGTACCTAAGAACTTGGAAGGAAACATGTCGGGAAACTCAACAACAACTATAGGGAACTCACCACTCATTGAAACTCACTCTATATCAAAAGAAAATAATGATATTAAATTCCCCAACTATGGATAAGAATATTCTGATTTGCTGAACTTTAGGACCCAATCACCTTGAATGATAAGAGACACACCGCTTGGTATAGTAAGGCAGAGCTGTCAGAGATAACAATCAATTCAGTATTTATTGGAAATAATCAAATCAATACAAAAAATGATGTTAAGTGATTTCATGTTGAGAACTAGAAAACTCATAGCCATATCGACCTCTAATATAGAGAAAACATAGGTAGGACTATGGAGACCATACTCCATCTTCATACCAAGGGGTGTAGTAATATCCATTGAATAAGATAAAAACTCCATAGTATGATTTAGAATCCTGACAATATGGGTTGAAATAAATGACTAAGATGCACCAGTATCAAAAAGAGTAGTCACCAATGATTATTTTATAGTAATGATACCTCTCACTGTTGCTGGATATGTGTTTACTTCCTCTAGAGACTCATCCATTATATGAGGAAGCTTTATTGTGGATTACTATGGGTGTAACAATTTTATACATAAAGAATTTGATTTACACATAATTTTATGAGATGATGATGATCATTTTTCCCAACACATAGTAGAGAAGTGATGGGAAAATACCTCTATATTCCCTGAACATCTACATGATCTGCAGTTCTTGGATGCCCTAGTGAAAAACATGTTTGAATATCATGGCTTTCAAAACTTTTAGAAAATTCATGAACTTCCTCCTAGTGTATTAGGAGGTCTAGATTGACCCTACCACTGCGAAATACAACGAGAATCATCATGATTCAATTTTAAATTGTAGGAACAAATGCAACTACTAGGCAGAAAAGAATCTTCTAATAACCATGAATTCCAAGCTAGGTCTCTCTCAACCATCGTCTCCCTATCAAGAACATCATCATAAGTGGGAATTTTTAGCAAGAAAACCAGAGAATATATATCTGATCTAAGTCCCAACCAAAAATGTTGAGCCTTCATTATCACATTAGATACAATATTATGATAAAAATCCACAAACTCAATAATGTTATTGGAATATGTGGTCAAGATTCTATCAGACTTCTCAAGCATGAAAAACTCCATGTACTTTGAAAATATCATTGATTGTAGATTTAAATGTATGGTTAAAAGAACAATGAAGTCCTTATACTTTAATACATCATGTTTCCTTATCGTCACTATAATTTCTCACCATCTCCTTCTTGGCCCCTCTAGTAATAAGGTGGAAATATTTACCTTAACCTCGTCTTATAGTTCCAAGAACTAACACAAGAATTATATCATTCCCATTAATTCAGAATCATGTTGAGGGTCATTAGAGACTTTAAAAATTAGTTGCTATAGTGTGGAAAATATTGATAATAATTTCAAAGTACATACCTCAGAGGATCCATAGATGGATCCTGAAAGGGATCTCGAGGAGGTTATCGTCCTAGAACTTGGATAGTGCGCACCAACAGCTCAAATAGATTCAAATATAAAATATGATTCACATGTTGTGGCTTAGTATCTTCCTCTTCCTAGAATTTATTTTTTCTTCTTATCAGAGGAAGAATTCTACATTAAATCATTAGACAACAATGAAGACATCTGACAAACACTCAAATTACGTAATGAGGGAAATTATTCCCAATAGATGGAACAAACAAGATACTAACACCACTCAATAAAAATAATAACTGGGAAAGGAATATAACAAATCCAAAATAAAACATTCCCTATCCACCACTTGTTACTTAAGGATCATTTCAGTGAGATATTCCAAGAACTCAGTCCAAACTAGCACCTAATTCATAACATGATTACAAAAATACATATTGACATCATGAAAAAATCTCAAAAACAACTTCCCTTTGATACCACATTGTCACAAGCCAGCTCGGGTACCTTGGAAACATGATAACTGAGCCGACTCTGAAATAGCCCAAAGGGTGTTCTCGATCCTAGTAGGTCGGAGAATAGAACATAGAATCATACAACACACTTGTGGGATTTATTTTCCCACTAAAAATGTAGAAGAAAAAAGAGAAAAATAAATTATTTATATCAAATAAACACCACTATGAGTGATGTAATGGAATAAAAGAGGAATAAAAAGACCGATGTAATACAACTAAAGAACTAAAAAATTGGTAACATAACCCACCATGACCACAGTTCAATATCTGGATCAACCTCTATGTATTCCTTTTACCTTTCTTGAACCTGGAAGGATGATGTCTTCAAAAAATCAATGGTAAATGTATGGTGGGAGATTAAATGTCTAGTATGATCTCACCATGGATTCCATAAGAGATTACAAAAAATGATTAAAAAATGGAACGATTTCCATTATAATGATAAACATGTTTTTTATTTATAAAAATATCTAAACATGTCATTATTTATAGTTTAAATGATGGACATATATACTTTAAGACAAAGCATTAAAAGTGATGGAATAATTCTAAAACACTGGCTTAAAAATATAGTTACATAAAATAGTTTATGTAAATTCAAACTAAATGTAAAGGATTAAAAATTAAATGGCATAAATTAATATCTCAAACATAAATCACAAGAGAGCAACATTATCATCTTCCAAATTGGTAAAATAGCATTTCCAACTTTAGGACTCCTCCCTCTCAATGTGAACTCAGCAAAATCTACACACACACGTCCCCTTGATTCTCTCTAGAGGTCACTCATGAACATCACATCAGGGATGTGACCTGCCACACGTATGTTTTACAATGTTGTAATATCATACAGTGTTTCCAAATAACTCACCAACTATACAAGGATTTCCTGTATTCTTACATAATTAATGATGGAATTTTTTAATACTTCTAAAAATATTATTAAATCTCATTCTCCCATTTCAAAATTCAAATTTAAAATTCAAAACCAAAAAGGGATTTATAAAAAACATTCATTTTTAAAAGATAAAACCACTAAGATTCTATCAAATCATTTTTCTTCCATTTCTACATTTTTGAAATCCATTAAAAACCAATTCCATCAAATTTCACAATTCATTTCCAAAATTAAACTATAAAATTTAATTAAAATAATTTTTGTAAAATACCCCATTTAAATTAAATAATTTAAATCAACCAATTTTTATAAACATAGAATAATTTAATGAATTGGAAGTTTTCCAATTTTTCAATGCAAAAATATTTCATATCTCCCAATTCACTGGAATTGGGTTTTATCAAATAAATTGAAATAAAATTTGTGAAATTTAATTTAATTCAGCAATTCAAATAAACCAATCAATTCATGATTAAAAAATATGTCCATTCATAACGTTCCCACCTATGACATCCCAAAACTCAACACTCTCAGAGACACCTGTCAACAAGAACGAAGGTGTAGAAGACCTTGAAACCAAACCTATAAAAGAGATCCAACAACATACTAAATAGATCCAACAATTCTAGGATGATTTATTAGAAACCCAAAAGAGGATAAATAGCTAAACATACGGAATGAGGAAGAAATCCTACCATAGAATCACAACATAATTATTGAGATTATCGATTACCAAATGTATGAATCCAAAAGGGATAAATGGGTTCATGATTTCTTGAGGAATTCATAATGTCGTTGAAGAAGCAACTAGATGATAGGAAAAAAATAAAAACTCAGCCAAAATTCAAGTTCAATAAATCATACATGAGGTATTTAACGATGTGAAATCCCAATACAGGATGTGAAATTTTTACATTTTATAACATTCAAAATTCATACCGTTGTGCATTAATAGTTGATGCTACGATTAAAAAAATTATCATTTATTCCTTCCCGGCATTTAATGAAATCTCTATATGTGTAACAATAAAAGTGTGAATCCATTCATGACTCTTTTAAAGAACCATTATATGACATGTAACTCTTGTACTTGATGTGAAATCCTTTGGAATCCTGTTACAAAGGTTACATGATGTTATAGATTTTCTTTGAATGACGTGAATTACTAATGAATTTGTAATATTAATGTATCATGAGAATATTTATTAATTTTTAAAATCTTGTAAACATTTTTTAATCATTATGGGTTCGGTAAATATCTAAAGGTTGGAAGAATAGATAGTTATCCCTTATATGTTAACACATTATTTATTCTTATTCAGGCGTATTAAGATTCATCTTAAAGACTCGTCATCTATAATGTAAGATGTTATTGTGGTGGATATTTTTTCAAGGAAAAAATTAAAATATTTAAGTATGTATATTTCAATATGATTTATATATATATTGAATGTATCTGTGAACCATAATAAAAGGATCATGAAATAAAATTTTATCATATTACCATATTTTCTAAAGATGTAAATAAACTTTTCCACACCTATTAGGATATTGGTATCTTTCATTGACACCTTCTTATACAAATTCTCTACCACTCTCTATTATTCCATTAGAATATGTTATTCGTTATAAATCCATCTATTAATATTCTAAAAATGTTCCCCCTATGTGGAATCCATGTAATGTGTAACATTAGGTGGTTGTGATATTTACCACATTGACCTTTTAATTTATATTTATGTTATATTTTTTAAGAATTTTATTTTAATAATATAATTTTAATAAAATTGAATTCCATTGTCAATCATGATTCATTTTGAGGGAGAAATTTATTTTTCGTGGGGATGGATGTAACATCCATTGGTTTTATGAAATATCTTATATCAAATTAATTTTTATTATTTGATAGATTGTGAATATTCAATTAAATTTTTATATTTTTTATATAAAAAATAATGTTTATCTTATGTTGTACATAACATCAGGTTATGTTCAAAACATGTGTTACATGCATAGCCGAGTCCTTCTGAAAAAATAAACTATTAATATTATTATAGTTATAAAACAGCTATTTGAATATATGTAATGAAAAAGATTAACAAAATTATTAAAATTTTCCTTACACATGTTTATCAAATTAATTAATTTGTTAGAAAATAAAAATTAATGGAAAATAAAAAAAACTAATTTAATATAAATTAAATGTATTTATAAAATCTTTTTTTTTGATACGAAAGGAGTCTAATATTAAAATGTAAAATTATTTTTTATTATTAAATTATATTAATGAAATATATATTATATATTAAATCAAATAATTTTTTTTCATCCAATATATTTGATAATCAAAATATAAGATTGAGTTCAATTTTACAGATAAAAAATGTATTTTTTCCAAGGCATTTTCAACACATCATAATGATGTAGATGTTTTATATTTTCCACGATAATAATATTTTTAAAAAAATTAATAATAATGTTTGAAAAAGGAATGTAAAAAATATATTATGGTGAATTTTAATATATTTCAGTGTAGATTCATTTTTAGTTAAAATGTGAAAAATATAAAATTTTAAATGAAAATTGAATTTTCATCTAAAAAATTTATATAGTTAAATTATATTTAATTTTCATTTAAAAAATAGATCAATTATACATCTATGAATCCAATTTAGTTTATTTTCATATATTATGTTGTGAAATTTTATATAAAAACATTCTAAACATTTGAACATTTTCAATTTATGAACACACGTTCTCGTCACTTCAACAAGCTAAATTTTATATTATATTATACCATTCAGATGATTAGAATTTGGAAAAATGGATTCCATAGTTGGAATAATAACAATTTCTTATTTATTATATGTGAATCTTAATTTTTTACCAAGGTGGTTAGTGAAAAAAATTAATTAATAAAAGTTTTCAAGGATAAAACAAGGGTTTTCTCATTACATGTTTTTATATAAAATTTACGTTTACACACACAATGTATATTTATTTTATTAATTTGAAATAATATTTAGATTAATTTGTCTAAATTATCTAATAAATCTCATTTTATTTATATTTTTAAATTATAATTTATGTAGGAAAATAAAAAATATACATGTTAACATATAAAATATATAAATATTAAATTAATTAAACATAAAAACTAATAGTGAAATTGATAAAAAATTAATTCAGCCTCGGGTTTGGAGGTATTTCACAACGAATTAATCACTCCCCTTCATTATTTGGTGGCACATGAGTTATGTGATTCCATAGAAATTGTATTTAACATAAGTTGTGTATTGGGATGCCAAAATTCCCACACTATAAAATTTAACTAACTCTCCCCACATATTCACACCACAAAAAACAATTTACATAGAAATTAAATTCCCAAGACACATTAACACTTCCCTCACATAATCCATGATTCCTTAATTTGGGAAAAATTTCATCTAAGGATGACATTTTGTGCAACCCAAAGGAGTTACGTGTATTAGATTTAACGTTCATCAACATGAATTTTGGTTTTTATTCCTTATCCACATATTTAAATTATTATAATAGTATTATTATATAATATCATTATTGTCATAAATTTAATGAGATTATTTTTGTTTTGGATTTTAATTACACAAACATGAACTTTCAAAAAATGGGTTATGAAATCAAAATTCTTGTGTTTTGGGGACTTCCATATCGCACAATGATATTGTTCGTTTTCTATTGCCAGTTTTTCTTAAGGAAGGAAATAAATTTTACATATTAAATTATTTATGTATATAGCATACTTATACCTTTTTATTCATTCTATCTTATACACTATTTTTTCATTTATACATTTAGGGATAGGATAACAGATCCCATTTGTATATAGGGCTACCACCTCGTGACGCGATGTGAATCCTCTTCTCTAATGTGTTACATGAATGGTAACAATGGAAAATACCATGAATATATATTATATACATGAAATAAATTTTACATTACCAACATAAATATCAATTTTTATGTATAATTCAAATTTTTTCTATTACATTTTCACACACTGAAAAAATGATAAATTCGTTTGTGGAAGTGTGGCTTACGGCCTCATTGAAGTGAATTGATTCCTATTATATTAATAAAATGATATATAAAATTATATATAATTACATATATTTTTTATGATATAATTATCAATAATAAAATATTTACTGTTAGAAACCCTCTTTCAATAATTTTCATTGAAAAATGGAAACGTTACACATGCGTAAATTCAACTTATCATCTCCATGATCATAACATCATTTCATTTTTCATAACCATTTTTCATTTTTTTTCTATAAAATACTAATTTTGGTAAATATTTGATAATAATTTTATGATTAATATTCAAGATATTTTTAAATAATAACCACTTTTACAATAATTGACCTACCAATGTTATTTTTGACACATAAACTGAATATGGCCAGAACATCCAACATAATCTTATTTGACTAAATAATTTTTTATAACATGTGAATGAATGAAATAAAATTAATAATGAACATGAATAATGTTATAAATAATGTAAATAATTAAAATACATATACTATTCAGGATGTAAAAAATACAGATGAAGAATCAATCTCAATGTAGGGGTTTTATCAACCCACTTACTTTTCTAAAAGATATAAGTCATATTGAACACATATTTTTGTATGTGGTTTATTTAATAACCAAGAATATATTTTATTATTTTAATAATTGAATATAGTGTGATTTAAATATCACTTTTATGATATCTATTTCCTGATATTTTCATTATTAATGTTACTAAAGCATTAATCAATTTTATTCACAATTTTTCATCAATGTGAAATTTCTCATGTTAGGCACCTATCTTTTTTTATGAGGTGTATAAACATATAATTTGGTATTTTATATAATGAATATTATTATTTTCATGATATTATTTGTTTCATTTAATAATATTTCTCTAGGGGGATTATGATTTATGTTTCCAAAATATTCTTCTTCTTTTGTTAAAATTTCATGGTTTATCAAGATTGTGAAGGGATTAAGTCTCTGATGATGAAATCATATAATTCTGTTAAATTTTCTCAACCTATAGATATTCATTCTATCATCATGAATTATAACTATCCACAAACTATTTGGAATATAAAATTATTTATAAAATGTATTAAATAAATTCCAACATTATTTTACTCTTCCGTCTAAAATCTATTTTCTTCTAAAATATTGGTTTAAAAGATGTCATAAAAATAATTTTCGAAGGAAAATTTGTAATTTTCTTGGTGAAAATTGGTAAATTATTTTTAGAAACAAACTCTATATTTTTCCATGGTTTTTTTAAGGAATAAATTAAAATTTATTATGTTTTAAAATTTTATTTTGAAAATGAAAATGGTATTTTCCTCAAAATATCATTAGTTATATTTTATTGGTATTCCCATTCATTAACATTAGAAATTTTTTTGTTAATTATAGTACACAGGGGATATTTTGTATCTATTCCATCCTCATTAATTAATTGTATTGGTTATTATTTTTTAAAACAGATTGTTGTAGAACTCATTCATTTTCAAGGGTTAATAATATTTCAAAGAGATTGTTATTATACTCGTTTCATTTGCGAGTGATAATTGTATTTCAAATATATTGTTTTAGTTCTATATAAGTATGTAAAATATTTTTATGATGAATGTTATTTATTATTGATATGGTACTTGGGAATTATATGAAACATGTGAGCTTGATACAACTTATACGAAGGGTTGAACCCTATTATACCTCACATGTGAGCCCGATATACATTATACAAAGGGATGGGATCCATTATAGGACATGAGGATTGGGTGAGCCCATTATATCTTAAATAATTATTGATGCCCATTATAGCTCATGAGAGAGACAAATGTTATTTATATAAAGGGTAATCCCCCTTAAAGATCTCTCATTCAACTAGTAATGAAAATATTGGAAGTCATTTATATGCTTAATCCAATAAAAATTGGATTTAAAGGGTATTATGAATGCGATGATCCATGTTACTAAAAAGGGTTTAATTTTCCATTTATTGGTCTATTGTGTTTCATTAGATAAAGATTTATATCACATGGAAAAGGTTATTGTTTCTTATGAAATTATCCTTTCAAAATTTATATTTCCATTTTATTTTTTTTGATCCATGTATTTATGGTTGTGAATATTCTTATGTTATACTCATGAAAAATGATTACGTCAATATACCCTTATTAACCCGTATTCCCACTAATGACTTTAAATTGATAATTCTTACGTTTAACTTTAATGAAAATTTAAGATCACAGCTATTATGTTTCATTTTTCCAGGTTTTAAGAATTTATTTTGAATGATTATAGTATTTAAAGTAAATCATATAGATGATTTTTGTGACATAATGTGAAATAATAAAATATGGGTCTAATGGAAAATAGTTTTCAACTTTATGACCCAGTTTACTGTTAGTCCATTTGTATATGATTTGGTCCAAATCTAGTAAAACTATAAACCTTAATGGTCCTTGATTTATTATGTAATCACATATTTTCATGTATATTTCAGTTTTTTTGAAGAAAAATGTGTTTCACATTTATTTTCATCATAGATAGAACTGTAAGGCTATATATTTCATCATATGATCTAGGAGTGTGGTTCAAATACAAGAGGCTTTGTCTATGGGGAGAATTTTTGTGTTGATGGTTCCTTTTCTAATGGAGAAGATTTGATTATTTATATAAACATGAAATTTGAAGACATATTTCAATTTTATAGATGATATAATAATGAAAAATAATGTAGCATTGGAAGATTGATGGTCTAGGAAACCTGCAAAAAAGGATTCATTTAGTCTGAAATTTTACAATTTTATGTTTTTTATGTTGTAACAAATTAATAACTAAGTTATCTTATTCAAATACACAAATAAAAAATTAGATTTATTAAATAATTTTTAAATATTTATTGAGAAATTAAATACATTTTCTCAAATAAATTTTTAATTATAAATAAAATTAAAGCATATCATTATCACATGATATGCATAAAATTATGTTTAATAAACTAATTGTATTTTTAATCAGAAATATCATATTTATTATAAAATTGTCTATGTTATTATAATTTAAAAAATTTCATTATTTATTTGTAGCCACCCCACCCCAGAAATCCCACATCATATGCCATAATACCATCACATTCACATAATATACAAGTAAATCACATCTGAAATGATATAGAAATTACGCAGTCATGGTAAAATAGTTAAATAAATGAGTATAATTTCAAAATTAAAACACATATTAAAAAATGGTTTTTTCCTTATTGGATAATATTAGTCCATCAAAAATATCATTTCATATATCTATTAGTATACTTCATGAATTCTAGAGGAAATGAACAAAATTAGGGTGAGCTCACATTCTCCAAAAGGAAGATGTATAACTGAAGAAGTAATTAATCGATGATAATAGTCAATATGGAAAGTTTATAACTAAAAACATATTTTGAATAAATAGATAGATAATTTATAACCAATACGGTAATGAAAATAAGCTAAACCCATTCCATTTAATCAATGAAATTATAATGAGATGCATCTACATATAATGTCAATGAAACAATTTCATGTAAAATTATAACAGATTACCGAAAAAAGTAAATGATTAATTATCAAACATCATTTTTCCTAAGAAAATGATATAATTACAATTAAAATGTTATAGCAGACCACTATCATGACCTTTCAATAGGTATTTTAAATCTGTGGGTAAAAACCTGTATGTTCTACTTGGAGACAAACGGTAAGGGTTCTTCACCTGCATATTATGTCTCATGAGACTACTAATGCATCATGGGGATTGAATTAACTAGTACCTAACACATTTGGACTATCTTCAAGAGTTTTGGAAAATATTACTTCATTTCCAATACATTCCTCATATATTTAATAATCCATTTAAATCCCTTAACAAAAGACCTTATCAAATATTCATATTGAAAAAAGGACATAGATTTATCAATTTTTCTATAGAAAATCATGCAAAATTAAATGTAAAAAATATATGTAAATATTTTTATAATGTTTTGGAAATAAATATATTCATGATAAATGATACGGGTAATTGTGGTAAATCCAGTGTTAAATGATCATTGTAAATTGAATATTTCAGGAGGAATAAAATTTATTAAAGAACATAATATCAATATTTTTATTTTTCAAAGAAATTATAAACCATCCAAAATAAGAATAATGATGGTATAAACTCAAAAAATAGAAAGTTTTCTAAAAAGTTAAGGGATAATTTCATTGATGAATGAAAAAATTATAAAAATATATTAAAAAATAATCATAAATAAAATATCCATTTCATTATCAATAAAATTAAATCATTTTCTTTGAAAATAAAAATTAAAAAATAGTCATAAAAATTAAAATTTGAGACATTCAATGTATTATTGAAAGAAACCGTAGTGGGCAACTACATACATTCCATACATGGTAAAAAGAAAATTCCTTTTTCAAGTTATATTTTTTATAAAAGTTCCATATTTGGAATGAGACAAAAATATTTCATTGATTTTTTTTGAAAGGAAATAACAATAAAAAAATTGAAATTAATAAATCATTTTTAAAAAGCTAAACATTTTTTAAAAAATATTTCCTAAAAAATGTTTTTTCCAGAGGAAAATTGTTATTTGACTAAAGAGGGAAATGATGTCGGGTTTTCTTAAAAACAATTTCTAAAATATTTTGAGTACCAAAGAGTGTAAAAATGGTACTCGTACTAGAAGAATGTAATCAATAACTATAAGAGAATAAAATAAAATTATTTATTTAAAAATTTTCTAATAATTTCCCCTATTCAAGTGAAAACATTCCTAAACAAAATGAGATTGTGATGTAAACCCTTTAAAAGACCATAACATTGATGTGAGACCCAATAAATTAATAATTTATGTGTATAAAATGTAAATCCACATAATATAAGTTTAAATATTAAAATAAATGTGAAATTGTTTTACAGAAATAAACATTGAATATTAACAACCTGAAGGATGTAATATAAACGAATGACAATAAATTGGATTATAAAATTAATTAACATATGAAAACATTTAATTTAAATCCACTTATAAAAAATAAATAATATTTAAACTCACAATACCCTGGAAAAAAATAATTCATGACTTAATAAATCAAAATGGGTAGTAGGTACTCCAAATAATATATTTAAGTGGGGTATATGAAATTTATCTCATTGATTTAAAGAGTTGGATGAAAATAAATTAACATATATTTCCTTTTGGGTTAAAATCTATTAACCTCCTGTATAAGGGTTTAAAACTAGTTTCTAAATTTTAAAAGAACCAAAATAATATTTAAAATATCAAATATTTTATTATTATAATATCTTATTACCCTTATGTAATGTACTGTTCAATATTTTTAGTTTTCTATGTGTCAGTTGCCTAGTTTTTCATACATATTTTGACATTTTATTTTTGTAATTCACACATAGAACATGATTTTGACATATCCAAAATTAAAATCAATTCCTATTTATCATATATATTTTGTATAAATGTATTTATAATTATATCTCGTATTTATAGATAAAAAATTAAGTGCATCGTTCATGGAGATGATAGGTTGTATGTATGCAAGGAATCTAAATTAAATTATTTCGATTTTTAAAAAAAATAAAAAGATAATGATATATATGTATATTATAGTAATAGAATCATTTTTACATCATATAAGTCAGATTTTTTTTATTAAAACCATCACTCATATGTCCCATGTAAAATGTGAACGAAACAAATCGCTTTGAAGAGGTCGTATGCCACACTTCCAGAAATGATGGTAATGAATTCCCAAAAAATAGAGTGCATTAAATTATTTATTATAAAAGAATTCCTAAAGATTTAATTCTTTTTAAATACTATATATATCATATAAAAACTATAAATCCACCATTATTCCAAATAGTTATTGTGTTAAATGGATGAATGAATGAAATAGGTTTATGAGGATGTAGTCTGATGTACACACGAATGATGATTGTGCATCCCATTTTTATGGATGTGTGTGACAGTGTAGGTCGAACATCTACATAAAAAATCTCATTATATTAATTATACTGAGATCATCATATAATTTTCCATCTAATATCCAAATACTTCTAGGGGAAATAATACATAAAGAGTTTTTGTTCATCCTCTTTCATATATAGACCACATTATAAAAAATTTAGATGACATCTCACTAGATTGAATTTCATAGATATATAATGGAGATGTGGTAATTTTTAGTGGAGTACCACAAGAAATTGAATCTGATCAAGATTCAATATTTACCACCCAGTTCGTGAAAAGTATCCCACATGCTCAAAAAGTTGATTTGAACATTAGTACAAGATATTATCATCAATCAGATGTCCAGTCAGAGAAGACAATTCATTAATTAGAAGACTTATTGTTCAAATGCTTTATGGTGTCACGACCCGTCCTCAGGGCCCGTGTCGTGACTACCCCAAGCCCACCTTCCATTGGCCAGGGGCTGGTGACTAGTACCAAGGCATAAATCCAGATAAACAGGGAAGACAATGCCTTTGTAAAGTAAACAAACACCTCAGAGTGAGCAAGCGGAAAAAGTAAACACTAAGTAAAAACAGAGTACAACTGCAAGTGCGGAAAGGTAAAGGGGCCGTAAATACAAGACCAAATGTAAAGTACAACTGAAAGGGGAAAAACAGCAACTGAAAAGTAAAGTCTCAACGTCGAGCCGTCCTCTGGAAGTCCCACCTGAAGGGTGGGTACAGAAAGCCTCTACAGCTCCTCGGGTCCAGCCGACCGCTCCGAGTGTGTCCCGCCCAATGGTCCACCTCCAGGTACCGTCCTGCTCACAAGCCTCCACCACGATTAGCGTTGTCCGTCGTCTGCATCCAACACAATGAAGTGTGGGCATAGCCCGTGCAGGGGTGAGTATAAGCTACTCATTAGGGACCCCGAGACCCCCGAGAGTCTCCCAAAATCCTCAAAGGATAAACCACAAAGGAAAGATACAATCACGAAGTAACATCCAACACTACTTAGGTATATTCCCATACATATACCTAAGTCATCAATACTCGCTCGTATCCAACATCCGAGTTCAAGTACAACCCAGTCCACACAGGAAATCAAAATGTAAAATCCACACAGGATAGCTCAACACAATCCACAAAGGAATGTAAAACGTAAATCCACACAGGATAGCTCAACACAATCCACAAAGGAAGGTAAAACAGAGTTTCAGCTCACACAGGTTATACTTCTTCGTAAGACGATAGAGATGATCAGATATAGCCACTGATTCATCTAAGCCATCAGACCCACAAAGGATCGGTAGGTACTAACCCCCGCAATGACCCAGACTGGATCGGGCCCACACATGACCTATAGGCGCTGGCTCACACAGAACCGCTGAGCGCTGACCCACACAGGATCGGACCCACACATGACCTGTAGCACTAATCCAGGTAGGATCGCTGAGTGTAGTAGTCGTCGTAGTCCACTGAGGATCTCTGCACAGTCGTTGCCGCAGTCCACTGAGGATCTCTGCACAGTCGTCACAGTAGTCCACTGAGGATCTCTGCACGGTCGTCATCGCAGTAGCAGTCGCAACCAGCTCTAGGGTTCCCGCACACAGCAAGCTCGTTCAGGAGGGTCCGCTCCACGATCCAAGAGGCTGATACATCAACTGAAACAAAAGTCTTAGTTTGATGTATCCAAAAGTTTTGTATTTTCAGCAGGAACTCAACGTCGCAGATGGCGCGTTAATTGGACGCCCGGTCTGAGAGTTATTGGCTTTTTCGTCCTAGGGGCCCAGTTGGTTTTTAAGGCAAAACCAACCCGACCATACTCCACCTACGTCCAAACCTCGGGCGGAGTGAGCCAAAAGATCCGTCTCACTTAGAGGAAATCAACGAAGTCGACGACACGTCAATCGGACGTCCTTAGCTCAAGATATGAGTGTTTCCTCTCCGAGGGCCCGGTTGGTTTCGTGTACAAACCAACCCGGCCGAACCCAAAGTATTCCGAAACCTTGAGTGCGATATACCTAAATTACCGCCTCGATCCAAGGATCGCATCGCCGCTGACGGTGCGTCGTTCGGAGGCCCGTAGCTCATGTTACGGGCAAATGACCGAAAACGGTTCGAAGACGGGGGGGTCTGGGCCCGGGCCGACCCGGCCCGACCCCCCTGGGTCGGCCGAACCGGGTCCCCCTGACCCGGGTCCGGGTCAGACCCTGTTCGGCGCGGCCCGGTCCGGCCAGGGCGCGACCCTGCCGGACGGGCCGGCCCGGCTCGGCTCGGCCGAGCGGCCGAGCGAGGAAGCTGCGGGGCGCTGCCCCTGTGGAATGGTGGTGCCGCGGCCCCATGTGGGGCCGCGCTGGAGACAGCAGACCCGGCCTCCGCCGCGTCCCATGCGTGTGAGCCGGACCCGCGTGGCTGCGGGTTTGCTGGTCGCCACTGCCGGCGGCTTCCGCGGGCCACCAGAGTTTCCCCAGTGGTCCGTTTTCCTTCCTGTCTGCGCCAAAGCTCCTCCCAGGTCCCGTTCTTCACTGCGGAAACAATGGATCGTCCCTGCGGCACGTTTTGTCATCCCCCTCCAAATCCACACAACAACGAAGAACTGTGGAGGGTTGTCGGGATGTGTTTGTTTGGCCCGCACCCTCCGTGTTAGGAGATAACCATCGGGAAGAAAATTCAACATATCAAATAACAATTTTAATAAATTAAAATTGTTCTTTATGAATCCGGGTTCTTTATTTAAATGAAACGATCACGGGAATATAAAATAAATTATATCACAACAAAACCCCTACCTCGCCAAGTCGTTGCACGCGCGTTCTTCGCGGAATTGACCGTCGCGGAACAAGTGGAGCGTCGCGTCGCGGAAGGGCGTCACGTCGTCGTGGAAGGTCTTCGCGTCCACGATCTCCGAGGATCAAGAAACAACAGATTTAATTTTAATAATTAAATCCTTATTGAGTCATAATCCACAAGGAAAATTAAAGTACCATAATCCCCTACATTGTCGTTGTCGATCGAAGGTTGTCGTGGGGTTGGATCGTCGCGGAAGAAGCGTCGTGGAGGGAGAATCATCGGCGTCGCGGTACACGGTGTCACGTCGCTGATCTCCGCGGGTTCGGCATTCTTCGTCGGAGGCCGGCGTTCTTCGCGTTCTTCACGAAGAAGGAGGAAGATCCTTAGAGATTTTTCAAAGTTTTAACACAACATTTCAAAAGGAAGGTGTGTTGGCCTTATTTTATTAACATGACAACAAAACGAAAAAATGTTAAGAAATGAATGAAATTAATTCATAGATTTAATTTCAACGAATAAACCGCCCATTTGATTGTTTAAGAAAACTCCCCAGTTGACTTTTATTTAATAGGGTTTTTCACGGGTGCGTTACTTAGCGGAAACAAACGGTGGGGCTCGTGTGGTCCCCACCCCACAAATATCCTATCAAGTGGATAGGATATTTTGGATTGCACCCTATCCGTTTCAACTGAGCTTAAGCAACTTAAAGTGGTCTTCATGCGGCTTTAAGTGAAATAAAAATAAAATTGTTGCACAACTTTACATTATTTCTTAACTTAAAACCCAAAAATTAAAAACCACAACCGAGCAAACACAACTCCGGAAGAGGCGTTTCTAAGAAAATACCGGCGTTGCGATTCAATCGGTGCCCTCGGAATTCGATTCCGAGCACCGGTTCAAAAGTTAGAAAACCCCGCTCGTTCATTCACTGAACGTACCCAAGCCAAACATTGGAAATTAATTCTGGGCACACCGGGCCTCAGAATCAGGCGTCGTCAGAAACTGTGTTCTTGTAAAATTCTAAGAAAATTAAGAAAAAATTTTCCTTGAAATTTCGGGGTCTTTAAATTACTCCCACCATAGGGATTTACGTCCCTGTAAAGCATCACCACAAACTTAGGGATACAAAGGCGGTACTGAGCACGCATCTGATCCTCCCGCTCCAAAGTGCTCTCCTGGAGGTTCTCGTGCTGCTATCTGATGCGCACAAGAGGAATCGATCATCCACGTAGGACCCGCTCTTATTGATCCTCGATCTCCACTGGAACCTCCGCAAGGGTCGCCCCATCATCAACATCCATCTCCCCAAGGTCAATGAAGTTGAAACCATAGCTGTTGGGAAACTTCTTCTCCATCAAGCACAATGGTTATGCCGCTACAACCAAGCGCTTCCCTCCAACCTTGGACTACTGTAGTACTCCACCTATCGAGTACTGCGGGCCTGCTACTATAACCAAGCGCTCTCCCGTGACGCTACAACCAAGCGCTCCTCCGTCGTGGGTCTAACGCTACAACCATGCGCTCCCCTATGACGCTACAACCAAGAACACCTCTATCGTGGGTCTGCCGCTACAACCATGCACTCCCCTGTGCTGCTACAACCAAGCGCACCTCTTTCGTGGGTTTGCCGCTGCAACCAAGCGCTCCTCCGCCGTGGGTCTGCCGCTGCAACCAAGCGCTCCCCACTAGGATATCCGTAACACACCGAGTCGTTCAATCAGTAGTCGTAAAGTCTCAACCGGCTTATTGGCCTCTGCCTCCTGTCAGCGAAAGACTTCTGTCGGCTCTGAGATGTCTTCATCCATGGTACATCCTCTGATACCAATTTGTCACGACCGGTCCTCGAGGCCCCTATCGTGACTACCCCAAGCCCGCCTTCCATAGGCCAGGGGCTGGCGACTAGCACCAAGGCGTAAATCCCGATAAATAGGGAAGGCATTGCCTTTGTAAAGTAAACAAGCACCTCAGATTAAGCAAGCCGAAAAAGTAAATACTAAGTAAAAACATAGTACAATTTCAAGTGCGGAAAGGTAAAGGGGGCCGGAAATACAAGCCCAACTATAAAGTACAACTGAAAGGGGAAAAACAGCAAATGAAAAGTAAAGCCGCAACGTCGAGCCGTCCTCTGGAAGTCCCACATGAAGGGTGGGTGCAGAAAGCCACCACTACTCCTCGGGTCCAGCCGACCGCTCCGAGTGTGTCCCGCCCAGTGGTCCACCTCCAGGTACCGTCCTACTCCGCAAGCCTCCACCACGATCAGCGTTGTCCGTCGTCTGCATCCAACACAACGAAGTGCGGTCATAACCCATGAAAGGGTGAGTATAAGCTACTCAGTTGGGACCCCGAGACCCCCGAGGGTATCCCAAAATCTGCAAAGGATAAAATACAAAGGAAAGATACAATCACGAAGTAACATCCGACACGGCTTAGGTATATGCCCATACATATACCTAAGTCATCAATACTCGCTCGGCTCCAACATCCGAGCTCAAGTACAACCCAGTCCACACAGGAAAGACAAACGTAAAATCCACACAGGATAGCTCAACACAATCCACAAAGGAAAGTAAAATGTAAATCCACACAGGATAGCTCAACACAATCCAAAAAGGAAGGTAAAACAGAGTTTCATCTCACACAGGTTATACTTCTTCGTAAGACGATAGAGATGATCAGATATAGCCACTGATTCATCTAAGCCAACGGACCCACAAAGGATCGGTAGGTACTAACTCCCGCAATGACCCACAGAGGATCGGGCCCACACAGGACCTGTAGGCACTGGCTCACACAGAACCACTGAGCGCTGACCCACACAGGATCGGACCCACACAGGATTGGGCCCACACAGGACCTGTAGCACTGATCCATGTAGGATCGCTGGGTGCAGTAGTCGTCGCAGTCCACTGAGGATCTCTGCAGAGTCGTCACCGCAGTCCACTGAGGATCTCTGCACAGTCGTCGCCGCAATCCACTGAGGATCTCTGCACGGTCGTCATCGCAGTAGCAGTCGCAGCCAGCTCTAGGGTTCCCGCACATAGCAAGCCCGTTCGAGAGGGTCCGCTCCCCGAGCCGAGAGGCTGATACATCAACTGACACAAAAGTCCGAGTTTGATGTATCCAAAAGTTTCGTATCGTCAACAGGAACTCAACGTCGCAGACGGCGCGTCAATCGAACGCCCGGTCTGAGAGTTATTGACTTTTTCATCCCAGGGGCCCGGTTGGTTTTTAAGGCAAAAAAAACCCGACCGTACTCCACCAGCATCCAAACCTCGGGCGGAGTGAGCCAAAATATCCGTCTCACTTAGAGAAAATCAACGAAGTCGACGACACGTCAATCGGACATCCGTAGCTCAAGATATGAGCATTTCCGCTTCGAGGGCCTGGTTGGTTTCGTGTACGAACCATCCCGGCTGAACCCAAAGTATTCCAAAACCTTGAGTCCGATATACTGAAACGACCGTCTCGATCCAAGTATGGCATCGCCGATGACGGCGCATCGTTCAGAGGCCCGTAGCTCATGTTACGGTCAAAAGACCGAAAACGGTCCGAAGACGGGGGGTTTGGGCCCGGGTCCGGGTCGGACCCGGTTCGGCGCGGCCCGGTCCGGCCAGGGCGCGACCTTACCGGTCGGGCCGGCCTGTCTCGGCTCGGCCGAGCGGCCGAGCGAGGCAGCGGCGGGGCGCTGCCCCCGTGGAATGGAGGTGTCGCGGCCCCACGTGGGGCCGCACTGGAGACAGCGGACGCGGCCTCCGCCATGTCCCATGCATGTGAGCCGGACCTACGCGACTGCGGGTCCGCGGCAGCCCTGTCCGGCGGCGTGTCGGGGCGCCACCACCTCTGGTCGCCGCCGCCGGAGGCGGCTTCCGCGGGCCGTCGGAGTTGCCCCGGTGGTCCGTTCTCCTTCCCGTCTACGCCGAAGCTCCTCCCAGGTCCCGTTCTTCACTGCGGGAACAATGGATCGTCCCTGCGGCACGTTTTGTCGTCGCCCGCCAAATCCGCACAACATCGAAAAACTGTGGAGGGTTGTCGGGCCGTGTTCGTTTGGCCCGCACCCTCCGTGTTAGGCGATAACCATCGAGAAGAAAATTCAACATATCAAATAAGAATTTTAATAAATTAAAAATGTTCTTTATGAAACCGGGTTCTTTATTTTAAAAGAAACGATCACGGGAATATAAAATAAATTATATCACAACAAAACCCCTACCTTGCCAAGTCGTCGCACGCATGTTCTTCGCGGAATTGACCGTCGTGGAACAAGTGGAGCGTCGCGTCGCGGAAGGGCATCGCGTCGTCGTGGAAGGGTGTCGTGTCGACGATCTCTGAGGATCAAGAAACAACAGATTTAATTTTAATAACTAAATCCTTATTGTGTTATAATCCACAAGGAAAATTAAAAGAACGCAATCCCCTACCTTGTCGTTGTCGATCGAAGGTTGTCGTGGGGTTGGATCGTCGTGGAAGAATCGTCGCGGAGGGAGAATCGTCGGTGTCGTGGTACACGGCGTCGCGTCGCTGATCTCCGCGAGTTCGGAGTTCTTCGTCGGAGGTCGGCGTTCTTCGCGTTCTTCGCGTTCTTCGCGAAGGAGGAAGATCCTTAGAGATTCTTCAAAGGTTTAACACAACATTTCAAAAGGAAGGTGTGTTGGCCTTATTTTATAAACATTCCAACAAAACGAAAAAATGTTAAGAAACGAATGAAATTAATTCATAGAATTAATTTCAACGAATAAAACGCTCATTTAATTGTTTAAGAAAACTCCCTAGTTGACGTTTATTTAATAGGGCTTTTCGCGGGTGCGTTACTTAGCGGAAAGAAACGGTGGGGCTCGTGTGGGCCCCACCCCACAAATATCCTATCATGTGGATAGGATATTTTGGATTTCACCCTATCTGTTTGAACTGAGCATAAGCGGCTTAAAGTGGTCTTCAAGCGGCTTTATGTGGAATAAAAATAAAATTATCGCACAACATTACTTTATTTCTTAACTTAAAACCCAAAAATTAAAAACCACAACCGAGCAAATGCAACTCCGGAAGAGGCGTTTCTAAGAAAATATCGGTGCTGTGATTCCATCGGTGCCCTCAGAATTCGATTCCGAGCACCGGTTCGAAAGTTAGAAAAACCCGCTCGTTCGTTCACTGAACGTACCCGAGCCAAACTTCGGAAATTAATTCCGGGCACACCGGGCCTCAGAATCAGGCGCCGTCAGAAACTGCGTTCTTGTAAAATTCCATGAAAATTAAGAAAAAAAATTTCCTTGAAATTTCCGGGTCTTTAAATTTGGACTTCAATGTAGTATTAGATTTACAAAAACCTCTATTTGAGTTTTCTTATGATAATAGTTTCCACTCGAGCATCCAAATGTCTCAAATGAATCACTTTATGGGAAATGATGTAGAACGCTAGCATATTTGGATGAAGTAGGTGAACGTAAGATAATATGGCCTAAAATGTCCAATGAAATGGTAGAAAATGTAAAATCCATTCATAAGAAAATTAAGACATCCTAAATTAGACCGAATAATTATACAGATAATTGCTGATTGGATCTGAAGGTTTAGGTCATAGACATGGTATTTCTCTACATATATCTATGGAAGAGGATCATTATATTTTATAACAAAGGAGTACTAAGTCCCATGTAAATCGACCCCTTTGAGATCCTTGATCATTACGGAGTTGTGGAATATCAACAAAACTAACACCTTCCACGTCATCAGTTCATGATGTATTCCATATATCTCTCTTGATTATGTACATAATGGATTACTCATAGGTAATTAATTCAGAGGTGTTAAAGTGGGAAAATGATCTATCTTACATGGAGTATCCAGTAAAGATCATAGACTACAGAGAAAAATTTATTCTCAATAATACTACTCATCTAGTCAATGTGCTATGATATAATCCTATGTACAGAGAGGAGAAATTGAAAGCATAAGAAGTAATGAAGGAGAAGTATCCTCAATTTCTTTCCCCTTATTTTGTTAAATGTAATTTTGAGGGAGAGATTTTCAATTTGGGGAAAAATTAAATGAACGAGAATTTTTTCATTGAAATATAACTTCTCATTATTCTGCTATATTGTATAAATCACATAAAATTATATAGATAACAAAACAAAAAAAATTAAATGATTAATTAATGAAATAAGAGGCATTTTTGAAAATAATGAACCTATTGTGATGAAATAGTAACATGACATTGGAATAGTAATTTGACTATTATGAATAGAAACCTTGTCAAAAGAATAGTTAACTCACCAATGTACTTATAAATAATATTTGTGTATCATATAAATTGTAATTTGATATTTTTTTATCTTGGAATTTTTAAATAAATGTTTTATAAATGATAAACAATATATTGGTATTTCTATGAAATATTAATGTTTTTTCAATTTTATTCTTAATATAATTATTTTATAGAAAATTTAATTTCAATAAATATATTAATAAATTAATATATTATTACCATGTGATTATAAGATAATTTTATGAGACCATAATTATTTTTTAATGTGTTATAAAAATAGTTTTTATTTTTAGAATTGATTTTTAGAAATAAATTATGATTTAATTTAAAATTTATATTTATCATATATAGTAATTTAATTACATAATATGGAGACCATTTTTTAATATTATTCATTGAAAAATGGTCAGGTTTAAATTTCAAGAATTTTCTAGAAGTGTTGAAACTTTGCTAAATTGGGAAATAAGATAAATTACTATATAAGATAAATAAATGAATTTGCAAGTCATGGTTGAGTAATGGATGATTTAAGTGGAAGTTATATCAATTTTAAATGCATTATATAATTTATTTATTCATAATTATCCACAATATTAATAGTATTTATCCACAATAATAATAAATTGATAAAATAATAAAAAACACCCCTCTCCATAAGAATAAATACAACCCCACAACACCTCTTCTCTTCACTTCTCACAGGCCTCAAATATTGAACACATTCTTCAAGATTCCTTTCTATATTATCTTGCACACATCTATGAGAATTTTCCCTCAATAATGTGAAAAAATAAAGTCCCTAAAGGAGGGTCTCAAAGAGAAACATTCGAGAGGTAACATCCCATTAATTTTCATTTATTTACTTTTCAATTTATTTTCACATAATTTCCTATCCCAACCTCATATAATCCAAGAGACATGAAAAATGTTGTTTCATTTATGAACTATAATTTTATATTTTTAATGTAAAAACCCATTTTCATTTATTTTCCCCTCCACTTTTGTTCCAAAAATGAATGCATTGTCTCTAATGTGTTAATTTATCACTTTCATGGATGACGAGTTTTCAATCTCCATTTCCACTTTCAAGTATGATCATAAAATTATTTTAATGGTTAAACTCGATTATAATTTTTTTATTAAAACATATAATTTTTTAACAAATATATATACAAAATAATAATTACAAAAATCAAAACCTGTTCATGATGAATGGAAAAACACCAAAATAATGAAAACAACAATCATTAATGTTTCATCTAATGAATCATCCATGAATTTGGAAACAAATAGAAATACAATAAAATTTAATATTTATTATTTTCATTTAAAACATATTATTAAAATTTTTTATAACAATATTCATTTTACATGATTTTCCATACATGTATACAAGTGAACCAATGATGAAAACCAATGAAACAAACTCTCAAGGATGATGAAATATTATATTATAGCTTATCCAAAAACCATCATTGAACTTAAAAAAATTATAATAAATAAAATAAATTCTTTAATGTTTCTAAATAAAATTTTTAATGATTAAAATTTGATTTTATATAAGATTAATATCATGTACATAATCCTTTTTGACATATGGTAATGGATACATTCAAAACATCCATTTTCAATCGAGTTTGTCTTTCTATCTCTTTAAAAAAATTAATTACTATTTCCATTCATATGATTCATATAATATTGTTTTTTTTGTTCAAAAATAATTTATTAAGATCATTTCACCCTTTTTTATGGGGAAGAACATGGGTTAAAAGGGGCTCCTTCTCAATTATTCCTAAGAAGAAAGCCCAATTAAAGGGATCTTTCCTATATCCAACCTATTTTCATCAACCATACCAATTCAATTATAATTGACAATTTTTCCTTATAAATCAATAATTTTTATTGAAAATATATATATATATTTGTTTTATATAAAAATTATTCTTCCATTTCCACATTAAATACTATTTAAAATATTTCTATAACCACACAAATTTTTTTGTTTATAAAGTTTCTTAAACAATATATTTTCATATTAAACTTATGTTTGACATATAATATCATGATGTATGGTTAAATTCCTTTATAATTTTCCATATATGATTTTAATCCATTTTTTCATTTACACTATTATGATACACCCATTTGTTACACTTTATGACATGATTTCGATACCCATTTAGTTTCATGGGTAACAAGTTTGTTTATTCGTTATGTAGGGTTTTTCAATTTTCACACATATTCATGAATATGTTATGATGGGTTATAAAATATTAAACTCATACTCATAAGTTAATTTTTAGTCAGATTATGTGTTATGTGAAATAGTCTTGGTGGTTAGACATGACTCATTCTCCTTTATTTTCAATGGTCTTGGTGGTAATTCATAACCCATACTTCTCCTGGTGCACTGGTCCTAGTGGATATCCTTTAATTAAGCTGATTTTATTTTTTGTTTTGTTTACACTATTAAATTATTCCATTATTACATAAACGTGTTTTCATTAAGTTATTCTAAAATATTATTATTTATTATCTATGACTTTTTAAGTCATACTATTAAGCATTTTAACCCATTTTCTATGATTTATTCAGAAGCATATTCCCTTATTGAGATTTTTAACTCATCCCTTTGATCATGTTTTCCAGAGATTATCATATTAATATGTAAGTGATATAAGGATTATAAGATATTTTTGGAGAATTTTTTCTTCTATTAGGATCACTTTCGTCATCGCAATGGCCTGGCCTATTTGAAACTGCTTCCACCGAGATAATATAAGAGAATTCTCCCACACACAATTCATTTCATCTTGTATTCATGTCCATTAGATTAAAATTCCTTGTATGAGTTATTATTTATTTAATTATTCTTAATGGATAAAATACATATGTTGGAAAATATATTTCATTCTTAAAAATAAAAAAGATAAATTGTGGAAAATAACATGTTAGGAACCAAATTTTTTAAATGAAAATATATTTATGTGGGGGAGGTTATTATATAAAATTATTAACATTTAAAAAAATAGTATTACATTTTGGAGGAACATTTGTTAAAGTATACCTTCCATTAATTCATACATTTTGGCATTTATAAGAGTACCACTCCTCCTTCAATATAAAAATACCTCATCTCCTACCACTTCCTCACACCATTAACGACACATTAGATCATCCATGATTTGAAAAAATATATCTTACAAATACCAACCATCATCATAGAAGCCTCTCATTGGTTAGAATGTTATCTAAGTAATATTTTTGGTGAACACCAAAAGGAGTTGCCCAAAGTGGATGTAATATCATTCATTATGCTCTTCAGTTTTATTTCCATTCTCCACACACTCAACTATTATTATTCCATCCTACTTGTAACAACACTAGTATAATAAATATACTGCTAAGATTTTATGAAATGATTTCTACCTAAAATTACATATACTTCAATAAAAAAATTTACATACATATTATTTATGTGTACAATGAACTACCACATCACGAAATGACGATCAATAATTTTTTTCTTTACCACCATTCATGGCATGAAACTATAATATAAACTATATTTATAAATGATATATTTTTTTATTTATTATTTTAATCTTATTTGTTTATCTTATAACACATGTTCTTATAAATTTCATTTTGTGTAAATATGATAATATTATTTATGGAATTGTGGACTACCATCTCCTCAAAGAGATGTGATTCATTCTCACTATACATGGAACAAATAATTGATGATTTTAATTAAATATATGTGACATAAATTAAATAAAAATTATATTCAAGAACTAATTAATTATTTGATACATAATATATATCAATTTCAATATTACAGATTCATACACTTAAAAAGTGGTAACCTCGTTCATGGACATGTTGACTATCTCTTTCCTTGAAAGTATGTGATTCCTTTTACCAAAAAACAATTATTCACATAAGCATATATTAATAAATAATATTTTAGTTAATATATAATAAGTATTCAGATATTATTATGCAAAATTACCTTCATTCTATAATGATCATATAAAAATGGGAACATTACTCCTACGTACATACGACCTGCCGTCTCTATGATTGTAACGTCAGTTAATTTTTCATAACCATATTTAATTATTGGTTTTAAAAGTAGAATTTATGTATAAAAAGATAATTATTTATTATTATTATTTTTGATACGTTTATATGATGACCCCATTGACTACAACTGATCTACCAATGTCATTTTTGACACATAATCTAAAAATATTCAAAACATCCTATTTTAAAATAGTTGTTTAATAAAATATAATATGTGAATTAAAAGTAACAATAAACTAGTAGAAGGTTCTTAATATTATAAATAATTAGAATATGTTTATTATTCTGGAATATAGAGAGACACATGAAAATTCAGAATCATGGTAAGGGATTTCTCAATTTACATTCCATAGAGACTTATTTTTCATTTCATAAATATGGTTTATATACAACAATTGACATTTTATATACTAAATATCCTTATTCTAACAATATTATATGTTTTATTTAATGATATTCTTTCTTGGGGATAATGAATCAATTTTTTTAAAGTTGTATGGTATATTTGTAAATTTTAATGAGTATTTTGATGAAGAATGTTTTGATATCTTTAAATTGAATTTCAATTCATCAAGAAAAAACCTTGTGTTGTTACCTATCCTAAAATGGGGAATTATAAAATAGTATTCTTTATTCAATATAGATATTTTATTATAATTTACATTGTTTATTAATTAAATCGATTATTTGATGGATGAGTAATTCTTTGGACTCGATGAAACTGGTGGGGAATGTTTGTAGATATCCAATCGATACATCAATAGTCTCATGAGATTAAATATTTTGAACTATCGTGGGAATTGATATTTATGGTATAATAGTTCATGTTCTAGATACATGACTCTAAGTATTAAATCAGCCCTTTCATTTTTGTAATCAATTTATCAATGTGAATTTTGGTTTATGTATCTATGGATTTATTTTAATAGTAATTCATTGAATAAATGGAATTGGTTTAAATTTATTATATTTACATCTTTATTTTTCATTGTTTGGTTATTTTAATTTCATGTCTTATTTTTTATTTTTCATTCCATTTTTATTTTTCTCATAACTTTAATTTCTCTTTTGTATTACTTACCCTTCATTGGAATTTAAGATCACCCTTATTTTGTTTATTTTCCCCCTGTTATAAAGAAGAAATAATTGAATAGTATTTCAAGGATACAATTACTTTTATTTTCATTTGAATAATGTTTTATTTTCTATTTAACAATGTAATATGGGAATGGTGTATGTAATCTGGTTTTCCAAAACTCTCAAACTATTTTTTCCCTACAGATTTGAAACATGTATCTAGGACAATGCAATAATGTAATGCCCCGACTCCAGGATTTTAAGGGCCAGAGAATCATAGTTGGTATCAAAGGATCTTTATCCGAACACATTAAAAATAGAATAATGAAAACATAAATTGAGTAATATAACCTTATGGTAGACATTGATAATAATTATTAAAGTACATACTAACTTTTTGTTAAGGAAAGAGATTATGTGTGTATCCCTAGAAATACATCCATGTTTGGATACTACAAGAGGATTTTATTCTGGAACAAATGTACCTAGGAGTAGATACTATAACAAGTTGGGTTGGGCCTTGCACAATGCAATGTGGTACATGAAAATGGGCCTTACTGTGCACTTTGTTTGACACTCCCATAGGATACACATAGGATATTTAAAAATTTAATTACAAACCATTATTATGGATTTTATATTGATGATATCCTAGAAGAAATAATTTTTATTATTGTGATATTAGTTATGGAAACGATTTATAGTTTATGATTAGTGTTTCACTAGTTCTGGGATTACACATTTTGTTACATAATATTATGTTCTATTCAAGTATATGAAATTATTTAGAAATGTATCTTGCAGGAAAGAATTGTATCAGTTACATTGGAAAATGTAGATATTTCCCTTCTAAGGAATGAAATAAATATGGTAATGGATCTACGATAATTATAGAATTATTATGGTAACATAATCATGTTATTATTAAAAACCTTTACTGAATTTAGAAACTTATTTCACATAATGAATACCACAGGTTGTAATGCTTTATATGACAGAGGACCCCATCATTTAGTAGGATTACTTATCTAATAGTGCTTGATAAATGGATTATTTCATTTGGGATGATATTAAAGGAATTCTGATCTAGTGAAAAGGAATATGATACACTCGCGAGGTATTGTATCTAAGGTTTCATTGATCAATGGTGGTCAGTGATCTAGAATACTAAGGAGGAACATGAAATATTATTCTTGTAAAGTACTAATTTTAAGGAGACAAACATTGAAAAATAAATATCTCTTTATCCACAAACTGAGACGAAGATAACATTACAGAGTTTTAATAAAAATGTGGAAGAATGTGTTGTGGAGAAAGAAGAAAACATTACATGGTTAACAAGGTATAATAAATATTTTGTAGAGAAAATATAATATTGGATTAATAATTTTTTTGATGGTATTAAGCCAATTATCCAAATGCCACTAGTCTCCCAAATTTACTCATCATATGATGAATAAGTGTTATGTTCCATAATAATGTAGAATGAAGTTTTAAGAATTCATATATTCAAGGAAAAAAATTCATGAAGAGTCCATGAGAGCACCATTAAAATTGAACAAGTTAATGAAGAATGGATTGATGTATTTTCCCACATGGGATATATATGGAAGGAATCACACTGGTAAACAATTCCAAGGAATGTGTGTTTTTTATAAGTTTGGAGATAAGGGTCACCATTCAAAATCATGAAAAATGAAAAATGATATCATTAACTATTAAAAATAGAAGGATATGTGGCACTATGTAATGTAATGACATTAGAATTAAGGGAACATAACAAAAAAGAAGTTATGGGATCGAGGTCTGGAATATGTTACTGACATAGCTAAAGTGGAATTATTAATGTGATTCTATATATGGTTCTATGAAATATATTGTAAAAATATTTTATTGATTATTTTCTTGTCATATGATTTATAAAATATGTAAGGATTATACTATAGTACTGTTTCATTAAATATTTGAGATCATATGTTGAAAGGTAAAAAGAAATTTTTTTCAGTAGAGAGTAAAAATTTGTGTAATCCTATGGTTGAGTGACAGATAACACTTAATATATTCCAAATTTTAAGAAAATAATTTTTTTTATAAAGTATTGATTGGTTTGGATATTGTTAATGAAATAATTGATGGATTCCATGGAATTGAGTTTGATTTATTTACAATGTGGTTTATACAAATCATTCATGAAGTTAAATATTTTTTTTTATTTAAGGAAAATATACGATATTATATATTCAATTTAATTAATATGAAGAACATAGTTTTTCATTAAGGTTTTATGTTGCTTCATGTTACTACCATATTAAATTATTTATTATGTGACAACTAAAATCCACTTCCTATTATTTGATATTTTAATTTGGTTAATTTAGTGGTATTTCTTCTAAATTATTGGATAATAATTTTTTGGAAATTTTAGGAATTATTGAAATGGTTTATTATGATCATTGGATTAGGTATTAGTGTTTATGTTATTACATTACCATCTAATGAAACATGTGTTGTGGAATTAAGTGAAAATAGTAAATGGAAAAAATAAGGAAAAAACTTTATCTTATAAAAAAGTACCATGTAAGTATGTTTACCTATAATATTATTGAGTGATGTAATTTCTCAACTAAAGGAAAAATTATCTTGAATCCAAAATAAATTCATAGTGCATTCATCTCTGAAGAATCAAATGGCCTGTTAGATCATTAAATATTTATAGCATTTTTATTATTAATATTATCATACCAATGATCTCAATCACTATTAATTACAACATTATAGTTAGATTTATCACCCATATTACTGTTTTCAATAATGGACTATTTTTAGAATGTGTTGTTTTGTGGTGACCTTCATAGTTCATTATCCATATTATTAAGAACATGTTTCATTAATTATATTTAAAATGAGGTTTATTCAAGAAAAACTTATTTTCAAATATCAAAAAATATACGTAACACCCCAAGATTTCATAGTACGTTATTTGTTCAATGTAATGCAATAACTTGCACTACATATAACACTGAGTTCAAGCGTACCACGACTTACCAAAATAACCGTTCAAAAGATTTTATGAATAGTATTAAATGAATTTTGAACTTTATACAATCCTTATTATTTTAGAATCCATATTATGAGTTTCATAGACATAATGTAAGAAAAAATTCATTTTTTTTGAGATAAAAGAATTATTTTTCAGAAAATGAAATTTTACCGCCTTTTAATGGTGAACCCATTTTAAATATAATATTTGAAACTTTTATATATTTAATTTGAAAAAATAGGCTTCTTCTTTAGAATCTGGACATAAGAATTTAGTTCAATAAATTTTTAGTGTTTTTCTGATAACTTTCATTTTTTGATGAATAGTGAAAAACACTAAGTTATAGTTTAAAAATAAAATTTTATTTAAATAATTATTTATTTAATTTAAATTTATTTTTGGTAAAAATTGATGCATAATACCTATATAATTTCAATGTAATTCATTGGAGTCAGTTTATAATAACATTATATATAAAAAATGTTTATTGAATTTTTTACCGTCTTTACCCAGCTCCGAGGAGCATTTGCAAATTTACATAAAACATAATTTTACCACTTCTATGGGTTGAATTTCAAAAATACAAGAGACATGGCTGATATCAGTAAGTAAAATTTGGTTCAATAATATGAAAATAATTTTTGTGAATAGTAACTTTTTTACTTTTATTTACCACGGTAAAAAGTAAATAGGGTAATTTAGGGTAAAAATGATATTATAATTACCCTAACATATATCATAATTCTATTTGATAAGTGTAATTAGACTAAAAACCACTTTATTAATAAAATATGATCTTTTAGGTCCACTTGGATTATATTAGGACATTTATTATTGTTTAATTCAAAGAAGAGTTAAAAGAGTTAAAATCAATGTTTAACAACTAAAAAAAATTTAATATAGGGTTAACCATAAGATAAATTCGACTATAAATATTAATTAGAAAGATAAAATAATTTTCCACATAATTTTATTTTATTTATATTTTTTAGACATTAAATAATGTAATTTATTTCTGGCACAATGAAAATGCAATAATTACCTAATTAATGAAAGATTAAAATAACCGACATTATAAATATCCAAATAAATGTAATTTGAGACTTTTTCTGAATTTCACTAATTTTCATGGTTAATATGACACATTAGGGTTGTTATATTAATTTTTTTCTACGTAATAATTCTGTTATGAATTTAGCAATAAAAAAAATACCAAATAGTGTAAAAATTGACATAAAAGAGTTTAAAAGACAAATATTATATTATTAATTAATATTCTATTCCTAAAAATCTATGGTTCAGACAAAATACTTATATAATGATAGTTGTATAATTATTTAACCACTTGGGGTTCGCTTGGAAGTATAAAGTAAGTTTATTAACCATAAAATATAAAAATACAAAGAGACATGGTAAATGTTAAACTATTTAACTAAGAGTTAAATCTAAAAGATAAAGTTAATATTATGACCCAAACCTGTCTAATAACTATTAGTTGAGTGGTTTTCGACCCATATCTACCTTATACATTAAATAATTCATTTTGTAACCATTAGAAACCGAAAATTATTTTATTATAAAATAATATTTCTAGGTTTTCCTAAGGTTCCCCTCACACCTCTTATAAAAGGGAACTCCCACTTCTCTCTAATTCACACTATCAAAGCCATTTGGCTCTGCTACCCCAAAAAAAATACTCTATCTACTATCCTTCATTCATCCTAGAGGCCTTACATTAGTCATAAAGCAATCCTATGATTCCCTTTTGATCAAATCAAATAGAAGAACCCGAAGAAGTGGTAAATATTTCATCACCTCTTTCAAGATCCTTTCTTATTCCACATCCACTTTATACGTTGTTTCCATTCTGAAATAATTACTCCACTATATTATATATAATGTCATGTTATTATAAATATGGTACAACCATATTCATTATTCTATCCATCCTTTAAATGACATGTCACCATACGTGTGTATGTACGGCTTATAGTCTCCATGTCGTGAAGTAATTGTTATTCAATACATTATTATTTGGATTTCTATAATAATGATGTTTAATTGATGTAAATAATAAATATAATATCATAATTATTCTCTAAATATGATATACCATCCAATTATATATTATTTTAATATCAAAATAATTATATTTTCTCTCATGCGTACGTACGGATTACCATCTCTACGAACACGATGGGATTCATTTCCACGTTGACCATTCAACACTGCTTATAAAATATATCTCATTAATAAGTATGTAAATATGACATAAAAATTCTATTATATATATATATATATGTACTTACATATATCTTATTCACTTAGTTCCGTTCAATATGATATGAAAACGGAAACAACGTTTATGCGTACATACGGACTACCATCTCCATAAACAGTGTTTTCCATTTCATATATATGTCTATTATACATATATATATCCTAAATATATATGATATATTAATCATGTTTTATATTGTGGATGTATTTAAATCTTGATCTATGTGATACAATCCAGGGTAACACGTTAAAACATGTACGATAATGAAAGCAATTATTACCCGAAATGTTAATTTAACATGGAAATTATTATTAAATGTATTGTATAAAGTCATAAATGAATCATGTATGATATCATAATTATTAATATGGTTCTGGTATAATTTAATAACATACAACGGTCTTCATAAAAGAGGTTAAACGTACCCTCGACTAAAGGAAAGTAGAAGGTAAGGTTTAATTTCAAAATCTCTTTATTATCTGAGGTTGTTTGACGTGAGTATCGACTAAGACCACTTTATCATCCACATCCATGTTTCATAAAAATATTTTCAATGGAATATTTTAAGGGACTCTTTAACTCAATTATAATTTTATATTGTTTAAATATTTATTCTTCTAAATCATTCTCATTAATGTTCATGTTTTCAAAATGGGTTTTAAGGATTTATTTATATGGACATGAATGTTTTTAAAATGTTAATTCCTTTAAAAAGATTAAAAGTGGTATGGGAAAATTTGATTCAAAATTTTTTTTAAATGTATTTCTTTTTATGTTGTGGGACTTTTAAATGTTTTCATGAAAAAGTGATATTTATCTCAAAGAGTTTTACAAATCATTTTCATCTATGTTAACATCCATTGATGGATTTTAAACTTGTTTGAAGTTTATTTATTATGATAAAAATCTCCCATATTGTATTGATGGTTTTGTGATATATTTAAGTGTGGATATGTTATTTTTATACCATTCATGGTTTATAGATAAAGTATTGACATTTCGTATCAAAGTTTTAATATGAATGTTTAGGTTATGTTTAAACCTTTTCATACGAGGAATGCATTGGACTTTGTAAGTGATGGGTGGATCCCACTATAGCTCCTCGATGCATCGATAAGTCTCATGAGACAAACTAGTGTCTTGGCACAAGGACTTGAAAAAATAATATTTGTAGTCTTGGCACAAGGCCTTGACTATGTGGTTATAAAAGTCTAGCATTATGTATTCCATCACTATGAAAGTGGCTACTGATATTTCATGTGATTATTCGACTAGTAGAATATCCATGTGAATAAGTAAAAGAAATTATTTTATTGTATCTTTGCCATATTATGCTAAATTTTAAATTTAAGACGCTTTTGTTTTAGTCTTATACATTGCCTTAAATGTTTATGCTTATTTATGAAAGTTTATGCTGAATTATTTACCTTTACTGGCCATCTGAGCTCACTCGTTTCTTATGTTTTTATAAGGCCCCAGCCTTAAACCTTACATAATCTAGAGATATTACAAGATTACACATTGAGGATCTTTTAAGGTTTAGATTTTTAGAGAATTAGATCATAAAACATGCAATACATTCCACTTTTCAACAAAGTGGTTACATAAAAGATAGTATTCCTTTTTCCCATCAACAGAAACTTATTTAAGATAAAACATGGATTCTCTCTTGACACTTCTTTGACACTATCATCATATCATTTACCTTTCCCTTGACCTGTGAAAAACATTTCAAAAACATGGGATGAGCATAAAAATCTCAGTAAGGGATATAAAAGTATGAAATGAAATCATTAGTCCATTTATGAAATCATACGTTACTCATAAAACAAAAGCATTTTAACATAACTCATCAAATAATTAATAAATCATAGAAATCATAAGACATAAAGGTTACTTGAGTCATTCATAACATTCTTACGTAGGGAGTAACCCTCTTGGTTACGTTTGGAATACCCATCATAGTATATTCCGTAAATCTCTTCGAAGAAACCTTAATTTTTAACTCCTTCGCATTACCCAATGCGTTGCAGAGCTATATCAGGCTCACCCACCCTTTTTTTATCACGGAACCACCCATCTTCATAGCAATGCCCAAGAACCATTACATAATCGTATCACATAAAACATGCATAAAGGAAACATAACATTTGCAAATTTCAATCACAGGATCTCAATACAACACATTGATATAATAAAAAATCATGAATACCATTTTCAATACAAAAATAAAAGAAAAGTAATGTATGGTATTTATTTTTTCAAAAACATGTATGGCTTGTAGAGGAAGCCGAAACTCAAATAATGGTCATGACGGTGGATAAGTCGTTGTCACCGCATACGTACGACAAAAAAACATTCCTTTTGTCGTTTAGTAAAACGCTTCGTATAAAAAAGATTCCTTTTGAATAGACGTAAAAGTAAACGGGTTTTATACACCGTATAAAAGAAAGTTGTGTATAAAACAAAATATGCCTCAATGAAAGGAGATTGAGACGAAGTCCCATACCTCGGGTCCGACTTGACTCGATCGTTATTTAACCTCATGAAAGATAAACTTGAGTAAATTTCTACTTTCATAAGAACCTTTTAAAAAGTTCATTATTCCTTTTATATCACTTATTACCATGTTATGAATACTATGTAATTATTTAAGTTAATAATGGTTGTTTTGTCGATCATTGGTACTTGAGTAAAAAATAAGCTCTTTATAATTACAATTTGTTCATGTGGTAAAACATCCATTATATCCAGAATTATATTCATGATGTAGATATCATATATATCGTATATATCCAGTATATACATGCATTTATAATATTACATAACATTTAGAGGTAAGAAATGAAATGCACCGTTCCTGGAGACGGTAAGCCGTACGTACGCATGAACGCTGCTTCCATTTCTATTTCATATTTAATGGAATTAAAACATAATTATACAAAATAGTATTATAATTCCAGTATGGTATCATGTATAATATCATTTAATCTATCCTTTATACGTACCACATAAGGTATTAACGAATCAAATCACTTTGAGGGGGCGGTAGTCTGCACTTCCTAAAATGAATATATCGTGTTTACACATAATGGAAACCATAAAGGTATGCCATAAATGAAAAATGAAAAAGCATAAGTAAAACATAAAAATATTATATGTCATATATAAATATAGTGACATCTTAATGTCAACCTTTTTAGGTGTTAAAAGAATATTGAACAGTCATCATTTCATGAGGTAGAAATTCACCATCCACGGAAACAGTATGTTCTTTAACCATTAGATGTAGGTGTGTGTAAGTGTACCTAGAATACATATTATAACAACATAATAATATATTGAAGATACTAGTGTTGTTATAAAAGAAATGAATAAAAATAGTTATGGTGTTGGAGAAGCAAAAAAAAAGAACACAAGTGAAGACATTACCTTAAAATCGGGTAACTCCCTTTGGTTTGAACCAAAAGGGTTTCTTGAAGAGCTTCCTTCCTAAGTTAAGGATTCTAGGATGAGGAGAGGGATGTGGAGAGACAAAATTATCAGATCTTGGCCTATATAAAGGCTATAGAAGTGTGGGTAAGGAGGTAGAGGTGGGGGCCTTTTATAAGAGGAGAGGAGGGGCACTCTTGGAAAGGTATAAAATGTTACTTTATTTTCAAATGAGTTTCGGATTTTAAAGGACCCACATTGATTTATTTCTTGGATAGGTGATAAGAGTTCTAAATCCACCCATAAAATAGGTTTTCTACAAGTGTAGTTATTATATTTTACATTATCTTTTCATTTTATTTGAATCGTTAAATAATGAGGTAATCGCTGCATCATCATGGTGTCATATATAATTTAATTTATTTAATGTCTAAAATTTATAAACAAAATACTATGATGTAGGAAATATTTTTATCTTTCCAATTACTATTTATAGTCCAAGAGATAATTTATTTAGACAAAATTAAACATTTTTTACTCAGGTGATACATTCATTGTTATATTTACTTTCTCAATAGCGGGTTTTTTTGAACAATATCTATGAAAAGTTTGGCACTTTTTTATGCCAAATTACAAAGTGAAATTAATCCCAATGACCACCATTGGATTAAATGGTAAAAATATATTCTATTTACATTTTAAAACCAATTAAAAATATAATCTAACCATATAATTAAATTAGATTAAAACGCATTTTTGATGTAAAATGAAGTATTTTTCACTATTCATTAAAAAATGAAAATTGTCAGAAAAATACCAAAAATTTATCTAATGTAAATTTCAATGTCCCAATAATAAAGAATAAGTTTAATTTGACAAATATAGATTATAAAATTGTCCAAATATAGATTTAAAAATGGTTCTCCATCAAAAGGCGGTAAAACAATCTTTTAAAAATATTAGAGAATTCTATTCTTAAGATTTGATTTATTCTCATTTTAAGCCACTAGAACACTATCTATTTCATAAATATACATAGATAAGAATATCTATGATTCATTACTTACTCGGTATTCTACATCCTTCCCCCATTTTGAAAATTGCATCCCCGCAATTTATTTACTTATCGAATAAGTGGTGGTATTTATCCCTCATTGCATTTTCAGATTCCCATGTTGCATATTCACTCATGTGGTTCTTACACAATACCTTTACATGATGAATCACCTTATTCCGCAACACTTTCTCCCTATGGTCAAGAATCTGGACAGTTTGTTCCTTATAAGATAGATTCTCTTCTAGCTGAACTACCTCTGGACTCAAAAGATGAGATGGATCTATCATGTACTCCCATAACATTGAAACATGAAAAACATTGTGTACCTGAGATAAACTCGGAGGTAAATCCACTCGGTATGAAACTGATCCAACTCTCTCTAGAATTTTATATGGTCCAATGAACCTTGGACTCAACTTTCCTTTCTTACCAAATCGCATCACACTTTTCCATGGTGATACTATGAGAAAATCATGACCACCTACCTCATAAAAGAGATCCTTCCCCATGTTGTCCGTATAACTCTTCTTCCTGTGCTGATCTATTCTCATGTGTCTCTGTATCATTTGAACTTTTTCTGCCAACTCTTATACCAAATATAGTCCCATCAACTTCCTTTCACCCACTTCATTCTAGAAAGCTAGAGTTCTTCACCGCTTCCCATATAATGCCTCGAATGGTGCGATCTGTATACTATAATGAAAACTGTTATTATAAGAAAACTCAACCAAAGATAGATGTTGGTCCCAAATTCCATGATAATTCATCAAACAAACACGTAGCATAGTCTCCAAAGTATGAATTGTTCATTCTGACTGCCCATCTGATTGAGGATGAAAAGTTGTACTAAAATTTAATTTAGTACCCAATGACTTCTAAAGGCCTTTCCAAAAGTTAGAAGGGAACCTGGGATCACGATCAGATACAGTGGAGAGGGGAACTCCATGTAACCTGGCTATCTCTTTAAGATACAAATGAGAACGTTGATCTAGGGAAAAAGTGTCTCGTATAGTAAGGAAATGAGCAGATTTAGTCAAGTGATCAACAATAACCCAAATTGCATTATTACCTTGAGGTGTCTTCGGCAACCCCACAATGAAGTCCATGGATATATTTTTCCATTTCCACTCTAGCACTGGTAAAAGCTGAAGCATTCCTTTCAGTAACTGTCGCTCTGCTTTAACCTGTTGACAAGTCGAACACTTCAAAGTAAAATCAGTAATATATCTTTTCATTCTGTCACACTAGTAATACTCACGAAGATATCTATACATCTTAGTACTGCCTGGATGAACTGAAAACGGAGAACTATGAGCTTCACATAACAACTCTCTCTTCAACTGTGAATCACAAGGCACACACAATCTCTTCCCAATTCTGAAAACACAATCATTATCAATGTTTAATTCAGGCAACTTACCCTTCTAAACCAGCTCTACCTTTTTCTGCAACTCACTGTCTTGCTTATATGCTTTCTTAATTCTTCCTGATAGAGAAGATTTCACTGATACCTGAAACAAAACAGAAGTACATCCTACACCAACAAATTCTATGCCAAAGTTCATCAAATCCCTAACCAAAGGATCACGTTCCGAACGCAACATTGTTAAGGAAGCATTACTTTTTCGACTCAAAGCATCAGCCACTTTATTTTCTTTTCCCGGATGGTAATGAATTGTACAATCATAATCCTTGATTAATTCTAGACATCTCCTCTTTCTCAGGTTCAATTCTTATTGTGTTAATATATACTTTAAACTTTTGTGATCAGTTTATATTTCACACTTTACTCCATTCAAATGATGCCTCCAAATTTTTAAAGCGAAAATAACAACAGCTAATTCCAAATCATGTGTAGGGTGATTTACCTCATGAGTTTTCAACTAATGTGAAGCGTAAGCAATTACCTGATCATTCTACATTAGGATGAAACCAAGTCCTTTCAATAAAGCATCACTGTAGATAACAAACTCCCCATTCCTGGATGGTAGTGCCAAAATTGGACCATTCACCAATATTTTTTTCAGTTCCTGAAAAAAATCATCACATTCTTTTGCCCAGATAAACTTAACACCCTTCTGGGTTAGCTTAGTAATTGGACTAGTTATCCGGGGAAAGTTTCTAAAAAACCTTCGCTAATAGCCTGCCAAACCAAGGAAGCTACAAGTATCAGTTACATTTGTTGGTCTTGGCCATTATTCAACAACCTTTGTTTTTGCAGGATCAATAGTTATCCCATCTTTAGAAACAATGTGACCAAGGATAGAAATTTGATGCAACCAAAACTCACACTTTCTGAATTTCCCATACAATTTTTTTCTTTTAAGGTTTGAAAAATAACCCTTAAATGTCTTTCATGCTTCTCTTTACTTTTAGAAAACACCAAAATATCATCAAAGGCCACCACCACAAACTTATCCAATAACTCATGGAAACTTCTATCCATAAGGTCCATGAATACAGCAGGTGAATTGGTTAGCCCAAAAGGCATGAGTACAAATTCATAATGGCCATATCTTGTACGAAAAGCGGTCTTCGGAATATCTACTTCCTTTACCTTCAACTGATGGTACCCTGATCTCAGGGAAATCTGTGAAAAATACTGAGCTCCCTAGAGCTGATCAACCAAATCATTGATATGAGGCAAAGGATATTTGTTCTTAACAGTGATGTTATTCATGGCTCTATAATCAATGAAAAGTCTTATAGAACCATCTATCTTTTTAACAAATGAAGCAGGAGAACCCCATGGTGATGTGCTAGGTCGAATGAAACCATTCTCTAATGAATCTTGCAATTGCTCCTTCAACTCTAAAAGTTCAATTTGAGCCATTCGATAAGGGGGTTTTGAAATTGGCTTAGCATCGAGAACTATGTCAACAGTAAATTCAACTTCCAGATCTGGTATTATTCCAGGAAACTCATCAGGAAAAACATCAGGATACTCATTTACCACTGGCACATCATTAATCTGAATAGTTCCTTTGTTTTCAACAATATGTGCAAGGTAACATTCTTTTCCATGTTTTGAAAGATTCTCAGCCTCTTGATATGTTATCAATAGTAAGGGTTCATTCTTGTACACAAACTAAAATTCATTCTAAAAAGAAATTTCATTAGCTCTATAGTCAATCTTAGCAAGGTAAATAGAGAGCCAATCCATACCCAGGATAACATCAAACTCTACTATAGGTAAAAAAATGAGGTTTGCAGGTAGGTTCTTTTCATGTATAAGGATAGGAAGACTCTTATAAAATCTTTTTGCCTCAACATTTCCCCTAGGTGTTTTTACCACCAGTTAAGGAGTTATTTCTTGAGATGGTATTCCCATTTTACTATAAATGTTTTTAGAAATGAATGAATGTGTAGACCCTGAATCAAACAACACACTGGCATAATCTAAAAAAACAAAAAAAAGTTCCTGATACCACTTCATTTGATGGCCCATCATTTATTGAAGTAGTTGCAAAGTATTTCACCACCCCTTTCTTCTTTAATCTAACTTCTTCCCATCACTTGAGCTCTTTTTCGGACACTCATTTCCATAATGACCCATCTCATTGCACTTGAAACATTTCACTAACTGTAAATCAAATTTGGTCTTACCATCCCCATAATATTTTTCCGTGCAATCACAAGCCTTATGTCACATATTACCACATCGGTAGCACTTTCTAGAATTCAAAAGACATTCCCCAGCATGCCTTTTACCACATTTATCACAAACTGGAAACTTAGTTTTCTTACCATCATACCTTTTTGAAGAGTTCTTCCCTTTCTCTTGCCACCATGGTCTCTTCTTCTGTTGGTTGTTATAGGACACTTGATCATCGGCAAACTCCATTTCCACCTTCTCAGAACATCGAACAGGCTTTTCGTAACTCTTGAACTTGCGAGAAGCTAAAGACCTTAGATATTTTTTATTTAATCCTGATTAAAAAATATTGATTTTACTATCAAGGTCTCGGATAAAATTTGGAGCATACCTTGCCTATCGAGTGAACCATTCTTCATAAGAAGCCACTAAGTCGTCCTCTTTCCTCGATTCCAAGAATTGTTTTTCCATCCTAAGTCAAACAGCCTTAGGAAAATATTTCTCAAGAAACATACCTTTGAATTCATCCCAGTGGAGAGAATCAATATCATCAGCATCCTTGATATTTTTAACCATTTACCACCATTGATCTGCTTCACCCTCTAAACGGTAATTAACAAGACTAAACTTTTGATTGTCTGAACACCCCATGACATCGAAAATCTTCTCCAATGATTTAATCCACCCTTCAGCTAGCACAGGGTCAGATGATCCTCTGAATGATGGGGTATGTTGCCTCATGAAATGTTCCCCCACTAACATGTTCCTATGCGGTTGATCTGGCTGATCATGTGCATGGATATCTCCACCATTTATCGCTTGAGTCAACTGCACCATTACTGCAGCAAACTGTTCAGTTCCAATTCCGACCATCTCAGGATGTTTATTTGGATTTTCATTTCCTTATGTACGCCTTCCAAGCATTGATTCCCTATTTCCTATGCGGAAAACCATTCTGAACAAACATGTCTTTGATTAAGCAATATGGTAATCTTCAAATGCTATATCATTTTCAATTAAACCATAATTTTTTTTGGATAATCATTTAATAGAATTATAACTCCTAAAGTTATCTGAACCATCCTCTGATACCAACTATAAGGCCCCGACCTTAAACCTTACTTAATCATGAGATATTACAAGATTACACATTGAGGATCTTTTCAGGTTTAGAGTTTTAGAAAATTAGATCATAAAACATGCATTACATTCCACATTTAAACAAATTTGTTACATAAAAGATAGTATTCATTTTTCCCATCAATAGAAACATATTTAAGATAAAACATGGATTCTCTCTTGAAACATCCTTGACACTATCATCATATCATGTACCTTTCCCTTTACCTGTGAAAAACATTTCAAAAACATGGGATGAGCATAAAAAGATCATTAAGGGATATAAAAGTATGAAATGAAAAAATTAGTCCACATATGAAATCATACATTACTCATAAAAAATAAGCATTTTAACATACCTCATAAAATCATGAATAAATCATAGAAATCATAAGACATAAAGGTAACTTGAGGCATTCATAACATTCTTACGTAGGGAGTAACCCTCTTTGTTACGTTTCGAATACCCATCACAGTATATTCCATAAATCTCTTCGAAGAAACCTTAATGTTTAACTCCTTCGCATTACCCAATGCATTAGGGAGCTATATCGGGCTCACCCACCCTTAGTTTATCATGGAACCACCCATATTCATAACAATTCCCAAGAACCATAACATAATCGTATCACATAAATCATGCATAAAGGAAACATAACATTTCCACATTTCAATCACAAGATATCAATACAACACATTGATATAATAAAAGCAACATGAAAACCATTTTATATACCAAAATAAAATAAAAGTAAAGCATGGTATTTATTTTTCAAAAAATGTTATGTCTTGTAGAGGAAGCCGAAACTCAAATAATGGTCATGGCGGTGGAGAAGTCATTGTCGCCGCATATGTACGACAAAAAAACATTCCTTTTGTCATTTAGAAAAACGCTTCATATAAAAAAGGGTCCTTTTGAATAGACGTAAAAGTAAACAGGGTTTATACACCATGTAAAAGAAAGTTGTGTATAAAACAAAATACGCCTCAATGAAAGGAGATTGAGACGATGTCCCATACCTCGGGTCCGACTTGACTCGATCGTTCTTTAACCTCCTGAATAATAAACATGAGTTAATTTCTACTTGCTTAAGAACCTTTTACAAGTTCATTATTCCTTTTATATCACTTATTATCATGTTATGAACACTATGTAATTATTTAAGTAAATAATGGTCGTTTTGTCGATCATTGGTACTTGAGTCAAAAATAAGCTCTTTATAATTACAAGTTGTTCATGTGGTAAAATATCTATTATATACAGAATTATATTCATGATGTAGATATCATATATATCGTATATATCCACTATTTACATGAATTTATAATATTACATAACATTTAGAGGTATGAAATGAAATCCATTGTTCATGGAGACGGTAAGCCATACGTACGCATAAACGCTACTTCCATTTCTATTTCATATTTAATGGAATTAAAACATAATGATACATAATAGTATTATAATTCCAGTATGGTATCACATATAATTTCATTAAATCTATCTTTTATACGTACCACATATGGTATTAACAAATCAAATAACATTGAGGGGCGGTAGTCCGCACTTCCTAAAATGAAGATATCGCGTTTACCCATAATGGAAACCATAAAGGTATGAAATAAATGAAAAATACAGAAGCTTAAGTAAAAAAATAAACATATTATAAATCATATATAAATATAGTGACATCTTAATGTCCACCTTTGAAGGTGTTAAAACAATATTGAACAATCATCGTTTCGTGAGGCAGAAATTCACCATCCACAGAAATAGTATGTTATTTAACCATTAGATGTAGGTGTGTGTAAGTGTAGCTCGAATCCTTCTTATCAAAACATCTTAGTATATTGAAGATACTGGTTTTGTTACAAATGAAATTAATAAAAATATTTTAGGGGGTTGGAGAAGCAAAATAAAACAAAATAACAATAGTGAATACATTACCTTAAAATCGGGTAACTCCCTTTGGTATAAACCAAAAGGGTTTCTTAAAGATATTCCTGCCTAAGGTAAGGCTTCTTGGATGAGGATAGGGATGTGGAGAGACAAAATGAGTAGAGCTTGGCCGATCCAAAGGCTTGAGAAGTGTGGGTAAGGAGGTAGAGGTGGGGGCCTTTTATAAGAGGAGAGGAGTTGAACTCTTGGAAAGGTATAAAATGTTACTTCATTTTCAAATGAGTTTTGGATTTTAAAGGTCCCACATTGATGTATTTCAAGTATAAGGTGATAAGACTTCGAAATACACCCATAAAATAGGTTTTTGACCAGTTTAGTTCTTAGATTTTACATTATATTTTCAATTTATTTAAATTGTTAAATAATGAGGTAATCGCTGCATCATCATGGTGTCATATATAATTTAATTTATATAATGTTTAAAAATTATAAAAAAATTACTATGATGTAGGAAATCGTTTTATATTTTCAATGACTATTTATAGTATAAGATATCATTTATGTGGACAAAATTAAAAATGTTTTACTCAGGTGATACATTGTTTGTTATATTTACTTTCTTTAAAAAAATAAAAAGATAAAAAGTCATTATCACACAAAAGTGATTCCATGGGGTCCCCAAGTATGGAAACAGTGCATCCCATGGTCTACCATGACACAAAAATTCGTATTAGGACACATTTTTTTGTCATTTTTTATTATTATTATATTATTATATTATCCTTAACTACCCGATTACTAATTAATCAAGATAATTAACGATAATTACCGTCGTTACTATTCACAAAGTCCAAAAACAAAAGAGTCTTAATTACATAATTTGGACCTTAGGATTCCAAATATGGAATCAATTTTACTAAATTCTAAATATATAAATTTAAATAGTTTATTTAAAAATGATTCCCGTTGTCAAAACAAATAGCGGGTTTTTTTGAAACAATATCTATGAAAACTTTGGCACTTGTTTATTCCCAATTCCAAAGTAAAATTAATCCCAATTACCACCATTGGATTAAATGGTAAACATATATTCTATTTAAACTTTAAATCAAATTAAAATGATAGTATAACCATATAATTAAATTAGATGAAATAGGAGTTTTGATGTAAAATGCAGTATTTTTCACTATTCATTAAAAATGAACATTGTCAGAAAAATACAAAAAATTTATCAAAAGTAAATTTCAATGTCCCAATCATAAAGAATAAGTATATATTTTGACAAATAGAGCTTACAAAATTGTCAAAAGATAGATTTAAAAATGGTTCTCCATTAAAAGGCGGTAAAACAATCTTTTAAAAATATTAGAGAATTCTATGCTTAAGATTTGATTTATTCTCATTTTAAGCCTCTAAGACACTATATCATTCATAAATAGACATAGATAAGAATATATATTATTAATTAATTACTTGGGATGTTACATTTTTATTTTCCCAGGATTCCATGAAGTGTATTATGATTGATATGCAGGGTTAAGCTAAAGGGAATAATGGGGTTCTCAAATAACTATTTATAATGTGTTTTATGTTTTAAATTGTAATGTAAAGTTAATGTATGTAGTATATTTTCCAAGAATTCTAAACTGATCAGTGATTAGGGACTTGATACCTTGTAATCATGCCAATGTACTAAAATAATGCACCAGCTCTGAGTAAATGGGGTTGGGGCATTAGAGTTGGTATTAGAGGAATTTTAGCAATAACCTTAGAAAATATATTTAGATAAACTCTCATTAGAGCACATTACCCTAAGATAGACTTTGAAAATTAGTATAGAAGGATTTCCTTGATTTTTGGAAATGTAGAGATTCTATGAGTTTTCCATGAAAATAAATCCCTGTCTGGATACGAGAAGGTAGAGGCAGATCTAGCACAGATGTACCTAGGGGTAAAACCTGAAAACGTCGCATTGAGCTAGACTCGAATGGGAACTGGTGCATGACAATGGGCCTTGCTGCACTATAGGTTATGAAACTCCCAGAAGATGTTCTGCCGATAATTCTCATTTTATTTACAATTCATTATGAAGGATTTACAATTATATACCTCCTCAAAGAAAATATTTTTATTGATTATATCCATAAATTGTTCAATTTATGTTTGGTATTTTTCAAGTTTTGAATTATTCATTGGAATTCACAAACTGACCTAGTGTAGGAAATTTTATAGAAATGGCGCCCAGTAGAAGGAATGTGAACTCCAGCAATACGTATGATCCAAAGAGTGAGAAGGATCATATCTTTCACTGTATTAAGCCAATATTTACAAGGGAAATAGTCTCCCATGTATTCTCAACATATTAATAAATAATATCGTGTGTCAATAAGATAAGTAAATAATTTTTTGAATCCTATGGCTTTGATGGGAAGTAAGAGAATAAAAGGATGGAATATAGAAAGATGGATAAAGGGAAGATGGAAAAGAAGGATTTTTCTATATGTGATAACTGTGGAAAGAATCACCTTGGTAAATGCTTGAATGGAATGAGAGTTTGTTATAATTGTGGAGAAAAAGGACACCAAGTACGTGATTGCAAGGGTAAGAAAAATGTTTCAAATGTAAAATGATTCATCTTCAAGGAGATGAGACAGTATGCGAATCAATGTCCAAGTAATCAGAGTATACCGCAAATGATGCTATTGGATAATAATCAAGTTATGATACTACCTCAGATGAAGAGGAATTACTACTATTCTTATGTTGTTATTATATAATTATTTCTTTTGAGTGTTTTATCATTAATATATTGGTTATATGAATTATAAAGATAAATAAGGATTGTACTACAGTACTATTTTATTGAGGATTTGAGATTATATGGTTCTAAGAAAAGTGACTTAAGAATAAGCTACACATTTTGGAAAATACAGGGTAGAAGGAAAGGTAATCCGTAATATGGTCCCGATAATGAGGTAGTGATTTTGGATTAAGAGATAGTTGATTTGTAAAAATTATATAAGATATTCTTGACTAACTTGAAACTGATTAATGAATTTTATATTACATAATTGTTGGATTTTCCAACATTTTTGGATAGAAGGAGTATATCAAGTATTCTATAAGGAATAAGGGAGCATGAATGTAATCAAAAAGGTTTTACATTAATTAAGGATGTTGCAGTGTTTTAATAGAATACATGATGAAGGTGTTCACATGTTATTATGTGGCCAAAAGTATCTTCACTGTGTTTAACTTCCTCATAAATTTTGGACTCTGAGTTTGGACAGAATTATTTTTGATAATTCAAGTTTGAGATTATTTTTGGAATTCTATAAAAGGACAACCTAGAGGTTAGGCGGCAACCCGTCGCGTCCGGAAAGGCCGTGAGACTTGAACCCGCAAACGAAGGGCGACAAGGGTGTATCACCTACCACTGGCCCACGTGATGTCCTAGATTGAATAATGTAGTTTTTTAAAAGGTCTGGTAGATGAATTATAAATTCAATTTTTTGGAACCCTATACGAATAGGATAAATAGAATATTTTTTTATGTTCGATTATATTTTAGAGTGAATGATGAGTTTGTGGTAGAAATTAGTTAAATGCTGGAAGTCTACTTGCCAAGTATATATAGTTTTTTCTTATCTTATTCTATGAAGAAATTAATTCTTAAGCTTTAGGTATGAGATCTTAAAACTAAAAATGTGTTTTCCTAAAACCTTATGTTTTGTTGAAAAGATGATATTTTAAATCACCATAGATTGATGTCTTTGAGGTCCTTAATTCTATAATTTTTTCTTATTGATGACCACAATCACTCCCAAATATATATTTATGTTTTTCCTCCAATTATGTGTCTCTAATTTCCACCAATGTTCTCCTAATCGAGATCATAATTTGGTGGTGACTTTTTCATTCCCCTTTTCCTCTAATTAAAACTAAATTTTATTAACCCAATTTCAGACGTGGTTTTTCCCAAAAAGGTATTTTCTATGGTTAACCTTTTATTTTTTGATGAAAAATTTCAAATTGAGAGGATGCAATTTATTGAAGGAGGGAATAATGTAACACCCTATGATTTCATAGTACATTATTTTTTCAAAGTAATGCAATAACTTTCACAACATGCAACAAAGAATTCAAGCACACCATGACATACCAAAATAGCCGTTCAATAGTGGTTATGAATAGTTTTAACTGAATTTTGAACTTTATATAATCATTATAATTTTAAAATCCATATTATGAGTTTCTTAGACATAATGTAAGAACAAATTCATTTTTTTCTTTCAGATAAAATAATTATTTTTCAAAAAATGCAATTTTTCCGCCATTTAATGGTGAACCCTTTTTAAATCCAATATTTGAAACAATTATATATTCAATTTGACAAAATAAACGTCTTTAGAATCAGGAAATAAGAATTTAGTTTCAATAATTTTTTGGTGTTTTTCTGATAACATTCAATTTTTGATTAATAGTAAAAAACACTGAGTTATAGTTTAAAAATGAATTTTTATTCAAATAATTATTTATTTATTTTTTAATTTATTTTAGGTCAAAATAGATACATAAAACATAAATATGTTCAATGTAATTCATTGGAGTCAGTTTGTAATAACTTTAGATATATAAAAATTTTATTGAACATTTTACTGTCTTTACCCACCTCCTAAGAGCATTTAAAAATTTACATAAAACTTAATTTTACCACTTCTGTGAGTTGAATTTCAAAAATATGAGAAACACGGTTGATATCAGTAAGTAAAATGTGGTTCCATAATATTGAAATAATTTTTGGTGAATAGTTATTTTTTTCTTTTTTTTACCACTGTTAAAAGTAAATAGAGTAATTTAGGGTATAAATGATACTATTATTACCCTAACACATGTCCTAATTCTATTGGATAAGTTTAATTCGGCCAAAATAAACATTAGGAATAAAATATGATCCTTTAGTAACACATGGATTATATTAGGACATTTATTGTTATTTAATTCCAAGAAAAGTTAAAAGAGTTAAAATCAATGTTTAATAAATTAAACATTTTTAATATAGGGATACACATAAAATAAATTTGGCTATAAATATTCATTTGAAATATATAAAGATTTATAAAATAATGGTATTTTATTTATATTTTTTAGACATTAAATAATTTAATTTATTTATGACACAATGAGGATGTAGTAATTACCAAATTTTTGAAAGATTAAAATAATTGACATTATAAATATCAAAATAAATGTAATTTGAGACTTTATATGAATTAAACTAATTTTATAGTTTAATATGACACATTAGGATTGGTTAGATGAATTTTTTCGATTTAATAATGCTTTTATGGTTTTAGAAAAAACAAAATACCTAATAGTGTCAAAATTGACATAAAATATTTTTTAAAAAATATCTTATATTATTAATTAATATTCTATTTCAAAAAATTTATGGTTCTGCCAAAAGGATTATATAATGATAGGAGTATCATTAATTAACCACAATAGGTTCTCTTGGAAGTATATAGTAAGTTTATTAACTATATAATATAAAAATACAATGAGACATTGAAAATGTCAAACTATTTAACTAAGAGTCAAATCTAAAAGATAAATTTAATATAGTGACCCAAACCTATTTAAAAACTACTTGTTGAGTTTTTTTTGACCCATACCAAACTTATAATTTAAGTAATTCATTTTGGAGCCATTAGAACCCAAAAATGAATTTATTATGAAATAATATTTCTAGATTTTCCTAAGTTGTCCATCACCCCTTTTATAAAAGGGCAGTCCCCCTTCTCTCTAATTCACACCTTCAAAGCCATTTGGATTGGCCAAAACCTACCAAAATACCCTCTAAACTGTCCTAAAATCATCCTAGAGTCCATACTTTAGTCATAAATCCATCCTATGGAGCCCTTTTGATTAAATCAAAAGTATGAACCTGAAGAAGAGGTAAATATTTCATCACCTCTTTCAAGTTCCTTTCTTCTTCCACTTCCTCTTTCTTTGTTGTCTCCATTCAAAAATAAAAACTCCATTATCATCTATATACAGTGATGTTATTATAAATATGGTACAACCATATTCATTATTCTATCCATCATTTTAATGACATGTCCCCAAACGTGTGTACATACGACTTACTGTCTCAACATCGTGGTGTAATTGTTATTCAAAACATTATTATTTGGATGTGTATAATAATGTCATGTGATTGATGTAAATAATAAATATAACATGATAATTATTCTTTATATATGATATAACATTCAATTATATATTATTTTAATATCAAAAGAATGATATTTTCACTCGTGTGTACGTATAGATTACCGTCTCCATGAACGTGATGTGATTAATTTCCACATTCACCATTCAACGATGATTATAAAATATATATCATTAATAAGTATGTAATATATGAAATAATAATGCTAATGGATATTTATATATATGTATGTATGTATGTATTTATATACTTACATATATCTTATTCACTTAGTTCTGTTCAATACGATATGAAAACAGAAACATCATTTATGCGTACGTACGGATTACCGTCTCCATAAACAGTGTTTTCCATTTCATATATATGTCTATTATACATATTTATATTATATATATATATGATATATAAATCATTTTCTATATTCTGTTTGTATTTAAATCTTGATCAATGTGATACAATCAAGAGTAACATGTTAAAACACGTACGAAAAAGAAAGCGATTATTACCCGAAATGTTTATTAAACATGGAAATTATTATTAAATAGATAGTATAAAGTCATAAATAAATCATGTATGATATAATAAATATTAATATGGTTCTTTTATATTTTAATAACATAATACGGTCTTCATACATGAGGTTAAACGTACCATCAACTAAAGGAAAGTGCAAGGTAAGGGTTAATTTCACAATCTCTTTATTATCTGAGGTTGTTTTATGTGAGTATCTACTGGGACGTCTTTATTATCCACATCCATGTTTCATAAAAAAATAAAATGGTATATTTTAACAGGCTCTTTAACTAGATTATAATTTTATATGGTTTAAATATTTATTCTTCTAAATCATTCTCCTTAATGTTCATGAATTCAAAATGGTTATTAAGGATTTATTTATATGGACATGAATGTTTTTAAAATGTTAATTCCTTTCAAAAGTTTCAAAGTGTTATGAGACACATTAATTCAAAAATGTCTTTAAATGTCTTCCTTTTTAAATTGTGTGAATTCTAAATATTTTCATGAAAAATATAAATTTCTCTCAAAGAGTTTTACAAATCATTTTCATCTATGTTAACATCCATTGATGAATTTTAAACCTATTTGAAATTGATTTATTATGATACAAATATTCCATATTATATTGAAGGTTTTGTGATATGTTTGACTATGGATGTGTTATTTTTATACCATTCATGTTTATGGATAACGTATTGACATTTTATATGCAAGTTTTAATATAAATGTTTATGTTATGTTTAAAACATTTTCTATGAGGAATGAATTGGACTTAGTAAGTGACGTGTAGAGCCCGCTATAGCTCCTCAATGCATCGATAGGTCCAATGAGACAGACTGGTGTTTTGGCACAAGGCCTTCAGAAAACCTTATTTGTAGTCTTGGAAAAGGCCTTAACTTTGTGGTTATGAATGTCTGGCATTGTGCATTCCATCATTATGAAAGTGGCTATTGATATTTCATGTGATTATTCGACTAGCAGAATATCCATGTGAATAAGTAAATGGAATTATTTTATTTTATATTTTCTATATTATTCTGATGATTAAGTTTAAAAGGCTTTTGTTTTAGTCTTTTATATTTCCTTAAATGTTTATGCTTATTTACGAAAGATTCTGCTAAATTATTTACCCTTAATGGGTATCTGAGCTCACCCCTGTTTTATGTTTTATTTTCCCAGGACTCCAAAAGTTCATTATGATTGATATGAAGGGTTAAGCTAAAGGGAATAATGGAGTTCTCAAAGAACTAACTATGATGTGTTTTATGTTTGAAATTGTAATGTAATGTTAATTTATGTAATCTATTTTCCAAGACTACTAAACAGATCGGTCCTTCAAGACTTGATTCCTTGTAATCATGCCAATGTATTGAAATAATGAATTGGCTCTGGGTAACTTGGGTTGGGGTGTTACAATATATTTCTGAGATCAACATTAAATTGTGAGGACACAACTTAATTAAGGTGGGGAGAATTTAAAATCCCAAGAGTGTACATTATTTTCATTTTGGAAGAAAATTAATTTTTTTGTCAAGATTTCTTTAAATGCAACATTATGTAATGTTACACTACAACAAAACCGAGTTAGATTGCATAAAATTTAGGATTGATTTTTACAGAATTTTAAGGGAGAAAGTATTTAAAATAAAATATTTTCATATTTATAATTTTAAATTGTAAAAAATACAAAATTTTTTAATTTTTATTTTTAAAATTATCATGGGGTAATATTTTATTCCAAGAAGTTTCATTTTTTATTATTATTGAAAAATAATACATTTTAGTTAAAAATTTTATTATTATTTAAAAAATTATTATTTTTAAATTATTTAATAAATTTACATTTAAAGTCAAAATATATCAGTTATACATATATTATCCTAATTTAAGTAATTTGAATCATTTTTATATTGTAATTTGATAAGAAAACTTATAGAACTTTTGAACGTTTTTACTTTAAAATCCTTCTTTCTTGACACATACATGGGATTAGTGTTAAACTTATTTTTTCCACTAATTTGGTTTTCATTTTGAAAAATGTAATTAAAAAATTTTAATCATTATAGTATTTGTGGTCTCATAAGATTAATTTTATTTTGGACCCAAAATATTACAAAAAGTGATTAAAATCAACTAGTGTGATAAAGGTTAAATTAAATTTTACAATGGGCTAAACCACAACCTTAAGGGCCAAAATGACCACGATAATTGTTAAATATAAATTTTATTCTGATAGTTTGACCATATCCCCAATGGATTCTAATTATTGGGTTTATTGGTATAACATTTCATGAATGATCCCTATATGATATGTTAGGAAAGTAAAAAGACCAAAATGGAACATTACCTAACCTTAATCACTACAAAACATTTATATATGTATAAAACATCATATTTGAGGTAATATATATCTTTTAGAAGATAAATGATTAATTGTTATCATAATAACTTATCATTAATTATAAGAGATTAATAAGTACCATAAATTTCTAATGATACAACAATGTAGTGATTATTTAGTTAATAGTGAACTAAAATATATGATACTATAAATACTAAATGTGATGAAAATTTATTGAATTATCATATTTATCTATTTAAGTTGATTAATATACAATGAAACATATATTTTAACTTTTTATAATTTAATTCCAATTTTTATGATATTATTGAACAAAAATCAAATAAATAATGTCAAGATTGATATTAATGTTTTTTTATAATAAATTATATTATTTAATGATTTAAAATTAATAAAAATAATATATCTTCCAATTAATTTTTTGTGTTAATAAATATTAAATATTTTATATTTATCGACTAATTTCTCTTTTATAATTAATATATTGACCCATTGTTTTTAAAAACCATGTAAACTCGATACAAGTTAATGTAGTCTTTTTTTCATGTTGTAGGTGCTTCTTTTATAATTAATTTCCATCACATGTAGGTATTTTATTTTTCAAATTAGTTATCATATTTTTAATTAAGTGGATATAAGTTTTATAATAAATATCACATAAAATTATTCATATTTGTTAAATTAAATAGGTTATAAAAGAAGTTTCTATAATGTAAATGAAAATAATTAAATTTTTGAAACATTGAAGTTTAGGGGAAAAAATATAAAAATGTACTTTTTTTATTTAAGGTATTTATAGATCTTTATTACAGTTTAACAGTATTTTTTTCCATTCTAGGGTCACATTTGGTAATGGAGACCTCCTATTAATGTATACTTTTTGTATTTAAATAGTTTCACTCCTCCCCCCGTCAAAAAGGCCTCTTTTCCTCCAAAATCCTCACACCTCTCAAGACAATATTTATTAACCATGATCATCCCAAATATTTTCTTAAAATACCACCCCTAATCTTATAAGACTCCACTAGTGTAGAAATCCATCCACTAAAGCCTATTCGTGAAAACCAAAATGAGTTATCCATAGAATAAGTAACATCTCTAATTAAGCTCTTTACTTTTATTTCCATTATCAACCAACTAAAATCTTCTTATTCTATGAATTTATAATAATAATATGTTCTAAAATATACTCAGATGATATAATGGTATGGTTTTGGCCTACACTAACACAAACATCCTTCGAATTGGTAAAATAAATTCTGTTTATCTATATGATTAACTAACACCACACAAAAAAATGAATATTCATTTATCATTTAACACCATTCATGGTTGGAAAATAAGATTTAAACAGTATTTATATATATTATATATGATAGTTATTATTTAATTATGAATATTTAGTTTTTTAAAGCACATAAGATTATATTTTATATTTTTGTATGTATGATAACATAGTTTGTGGAAGTGTAGACTACCACCTCATTAAAATGATGTGACTCATTCACACATTAGCTGGAAAATATAAAAGACAGATTTAATTAAAAATGTGTAATTTAAATTAAATAAATATTATATTAATGACATAATTATATTTATATAATTATAATATATGTCATTTTATTTATTACACTTTGACACAAATTGAATTTGATAATGTCATTCATAGATGTGTGGACTACCGCCTCCTCGACACTACGTGATTATTTTATATCAAAAGAATTATATATATAACTATATATGAATAAATAATGTAACACCCCATGTTTCCATGGTATGCTTCTCTTTGAATAATATAGTAGCGTGTGTTGTACGCAACTTTGAGTTCTAACACACCACAACCAATCAAACTAGCCGTTATGAATAGTAATACTTACTTTTTTAAATTTTATAAATTTTATCATTCAAAATGGAATTCATTTTTGGATTCGGAATATCAAAATTATCTTAGGGTGAAGAGTAATACCCACAATAATGATGTAGTATTTTCCTTATTAATGAAAGAATAAAATAATTGTTATTATAAATGATCAAATAAATATAATTTGAATGTTTTGATGACATCCATGAATTTTATTGGTTAATATGACATGTTAGGATTTTTTTTTTAATTAATAAATTTGTTAAGACTTTAAAAAATCAATTATTAAATAGTGTCAAAATTGACATAAAGGAGTTTTTAAAACAAATATTATATTATATATTGATATAATATTCATAAAATATAAGGATAGACAAAAGGACTTTTATAATGATAGGTGTATCATTAATGAACCACGTGGGGGTCTGTTGGATGTTTATAGTAAGATTATTAAACATATAATATAAAAATAAAAAGAGACATGGTAAATAACAATCTAATTAACTAAGAGTTAAAAATAAAAAATAAGGTTAATAAAGTGACCCAAACCTGTCTAAAACCTATTGGGTGAGCTTTTATCGACCCCTCCCCACCTTATCCTCGAAATAAATCAGTTTTGAGTCATTAGAAACAGAAAATGATTTTATTATAAAATAATATTTACAGCTTTTCATAAGGTTCCCCACACCACTATTATAAAAGGGCACTCCCCCTTGTCTCTAATTCACACCATCAATTCCATTTGGCTTGGCCAAACCCTACCCAAATATCCTACCAACATCCCTAAATTCAACCTTGATGCCTTAGTTTGATCATAAATCTGACCTATGGATCCCTTTTGATCAAATCAAAAGGAAGAACCTGAATAAGAGGTAATAATTTCACCACCCTATTTCAAGTTCTTTTCTTCTCCCACTTCTCCTTTATTTGTTATTTCCATTCTAAAATAATAACTCTAGTATCTTCTATAAACTATGATGTTATTATAAATATGTTAGATCCATCTTCATTATTCTATCCATTCTTCAAATGACATGTCACCATACGTCCGTACGTACGGATTACCGTCTCCACGTCGTGGTGTAATTGTTATTCAATACATTATTATTTGGAAGGTTATAATAATGATGTGTAATTAATTTAAATAATAAATGTAAAATGAAAATCATTCTTTATATATGATATACCAACCAATTATACGTTATTTTAATATCAAAATAATGATATTGTCGCTCGTGCGTACGTACGGACTACCGTCTCCACGAATGCGATGAGATTCATTCCCCATCATATCCATTCATGAAAAATTTTCATTTGATGGTAAAATATAATTTTTAAATACTTAATATCATTATTTAAATGAATAAGATACATCCCATTGATAACAAATATGGCTCACATAACAAATAATATAAAGGAAAACGAATCTGTTAACACCCGAAACAACGATAATACTAAGATATTATTAACAAATCAATGTTAAAAGATCATATATGATTTCATATTAATGTATATGATTTTTGTATAATTAAATAACAATTATTTAAACATTATATAGGAGGTTAACCTACCCTTGACGAAGTAAAAAGTACAAAGTAAGCAATTTCTTATCTGACTTTTAATTCCGTGAGATTTCCATTGTTCACCACTTATTTATTGCATGTGGTGTTTGTACTGCCCATGATTGTATTCATTGTGTAATATAAATTAATTTATTTATATTTACATCATCATTGTATGAACCTTCTTTCATGGGTGTATGTTTCATATGTTACCAAATCGATAAGGGAATTTGAAATTTCAATTTCCACTCATCCAGCTTTACGCATACTTCATTGATTATTTTACTCCAAGATTATGTGTGGAATCACTATTCATCTGCTTATGTCATAATTTCCACTTCCCTTTCTATGGGTATACTTTTGAAACACATAATAACTCAATTGATAAATTCTCATGTCATTGATATTAACTTTATAAGAGTAATTTTAACTCAATCTCCATCTGTTGAGTTGAATATCCAATTCATTGTTGTTGTTTTTACAAGAATTTGTGTGAATGTCCTCCAATTAATTGACACTAAATATCCATTCATATTGAGTGCATTTTATTTTTCACACATAATTATGTGTATTATTTATCCTTAACCTAAGGATATGGTCTTTCAAATATATTTCATCTCAATTTACATTCCATTGAGACTTCTTTGTTGTTATACACAAAATCACATTTATATGGTGTATATGATGTACTTTGACATAGTATATCACGAATCCCTTTATTCTCAAGATATTAAAAGTTTTTTATTACCTAAATTATTTGTATTCAAGTGTCTCTATTTTGGTTATGAACTCTAACTAAAATATCATTTTAAATGTTTTAAATATTTATTATTCTAAATCTATCTCATTAATGTTCGTGTTTTAAAAATGGTTTAAAGGATTTATTTATATGGATATTAAAGTTTTAAAATTAAAATTCATTTTAAATGTTTCAAAGTGGTATGAGACACTTTGATTCAAAAATCTATTGTTAGATAGCTTCTTGAAAATTGTGTTACTTTTAAATGATTTCAAGAAAAAGGGGGATATTTATCTCTAATAGTTTTGATGATTATTTTCATCTATGTCAATATACTTCATTATTCTCGATTGAGGTTAATCTGATACAATACAATCTTCCATATTGTATCGAATGAGTTATGTTTGACTGTGTATGTGCTATTTTTATACCATTCAGGGTTTGTGGATAAAGTATTGACATTTCGGATGCTAGTTTTAATACGAAGGATTATTTTATGTTTAAACCTGCTCATATGAAGAATGCATTAAAATAAGTAAGTGATGGGTGGAGCCTGATATAGCTCCTCGATGCCTCGATAGGTCTCGTGAGACAAACTAGTGTTTGGCACAAGGCCTTGACAAAATATTATTTGTAGTCTTGGCACAAGGCCTTGACTATGTGGTTATGATAGTCTGGAATTATGCATTCCATCATTATGAAAGTGGTTATTGATATTTCATGTGATTATTAGACTAGTATAATATCAATGTGAATAGTTAAATGGAATTATTTCATTTTATTTTCCCATATAATTCTGAATTTCTAGTTTAAAAGGATTTTGTTTTAGTTATACATTACCTTTAATGTTTATGCTTATTTATGAAAATTTCCACAATATAGTTATCCTTATTGATCATCTGAGCTCACCCCTTTCTATGTTTTATTTTTTCCAGGATGCAAAGAGGTATATTATAACTAACCTCCAGGGATAGTCTATGATATCTTAGTGTTGGCTATGGTAACAATGTTGTTGTAGTTTTCCATTTTTGATGTAATTTAAACCTTATGAATGTATCTAGTACTTTCAAGGCTACTAAACTAACTGGTATTTCGAGACTTGATCTTTTATGATCATGACAATGATACGTAACAATGCACCGACTCTGGGATTCTGGGGTCAGGGTGTTACAGTTGGAATCATAGGAAGTTTAGTACAAAACTTGGAAACTAGATTTAGATAAACTCTTATTAGAGAACATATCCCTAAGATAATCTTTGAGGACTAGTACAGAATAACTTCCTAAAATATTGGTATTTTATGGATTTTGTGAGTTTTCTATGAAATAAATCCCTGTATGGATACGAGCAGGTAGAGGTGGCTCTGGAACAGATGTACCTAGGGGTAAAACCCGAAAACACTGCTTTGATCTAGACTCGAACAGGAACTGGTGCACGACAATGGGCCTTGCTACACTCTTTGTTACGATACTCCCAAGGGATATGATTAGGATAATTTACAAATTCATTACAAACCAATTTGAAGGTTTTTAATATTAGATGAGAATAAATGACCTTAGTTAATCCTAAGGTGTTTCAAATTAATAATATGGTTTCATGATATTATCTAAATGATTTCATGACTACTATTACACACACAATGCTTTCTGGTTTTATTCAATGGATGGATTCCATGGAAGTCATAATAACTTTGAGATGATGTACAAGGTGGGAATGGGGTTAGAAATGAGCATAAAAATAGAATGCTGATATGTGTAAAAGGTATCGTGTTCATGCCGAATCAGTTTTACAAAAATATGATCAACAACATATATATTTACCAACTCCCAGACTCAACAAATAAGAGAAAGGGGATGAATGATAATAGCTCCAGTAGTGGAGACCATGGAGAAAAGAATCCTCAATTTCCATCCTACAGGAAATGTGGAATGAGACACCCAGGAAAGTGACTCAATAGAACAAAGAAATGCTTTACATGCGGGAAAGAAAGACATAAAGTGAATAGTTGCTGAGGAAAAATTAATATTGCTATGGAAGAAAATAAAAAATGGTCTCAAGAATCCATTTACAGTCATTTGCCATAAATTTAGGGGACCTGGCCATTACCCAAGTGAATGCCCTATTCTATAGAATATTTTCTTGGTCAATGAAGAAGCTATGTGGAAATAAATTGATAGAGATATATTTAAAAGTGTTAGTTCTTTTTGTTGATGGGATTACTTTGGAATAATTTTCTCTTTTATTTATAACCCTACAATTTTCAATTTGAGAATGATATTTGAGTAAGACTAATCTTTTCTCTTGTGGATGTAGTTTTAAATAACCATTTGGTTTTATATGATCATTGGGTTTGAGGAATTTACAACTTTTTATATTTTGGGATGAAAATGAAAGGTTTGAGATAAAATTTGTGGTTAAATTATGTTATGGTTATTTTGAGGATTTTATCTCATTTTCATAATGTTATAAAATATAGTTTTTGAAAAAGGACAACCAAAAAACAGTGTGACAACCCGTCACGTCAGACAAAGATGTTGGAATCGAACCCACAACCAAAGTGCGATTGAGATTGATCGCCTACCACTGGACTACGTGAATTCCCTGGTTAGTGTAACTAATTATTTTTAGTTAAATGATTTTATTGATCAATAATAAGTTAATTTGGGATCTTATGAATTATTAAATGAATACCCTTAGTATAGAAAAATGATTTGGTGATTAAGTGCTAAATGTTATATTAGAAGACGTTCACTCTGTTGGGAACACTATATGCCTAAGGAAAATAGAATACTATGAGATTTAATTTTAGGTGTAATGGTGGATTTTTAACTATGTTTTTATTGTGGATTTATAGTGATTTGGGTTATTTATGGAAATTATTAACCTATAATAGATAATATTTGATTAGGTTAATTACTTTTAAGTATGTGACTTTAAGAGTAATCGATGTCATTTAAGGATACAATTTAACGTGGAAGACTACATAACCAAATTCTTCCAGGTTTTGTGTTTCAATATTAGTTTGGATTATATTGAAGGATTTTAAGGACAATTGTTTATTGAATGGTATTTATTTAACTTTGTGGTATTGTTGATTTAATTTTAGAAATTAAGATTAGTGTTTCTTTCTCAAAAGGAATATCCTTTTGGGGGATCATCTGATATTGTACTAACCATTTTGGTTTGGATTAATCACTAATGAAAAGGTAAATAAAACATTTATCCTTTGTGAATCTTATGATTATCTAGAAGTTGATTATAGCTCTTCCGGTGTGACCAAGTCATCTTGAAAACTCATTGTTTAAAAAAACATGAGTTAGTTGTAGAAATTAAATAAATAATGAAACTCTTCTAAAAAAGTAAGTATATTTATTTATGTTCTTTTTCAATCTCATAAATAAATTCCTCATATTTATTAATTGTAACTTAAAAAACATTGTCTGTTTACTTTTCCCACTGGGAAACTAATGACCATTTGTCCCATCACAAGTTTGTGGTTTTCTTATTGTTAAATTTCTCTGGATCATGTTTTCTATCCCTCTCTATCAGAACTTGACAGTTATTTTATCATCCATATTCATGTTTTTCTACATGGAATCCTAGTATAGATTATCTCGGGTGACCTTTGTACTTCTCTTTCATTCTTTTAAAATGATAGTTTTATTGACACTTTTTCTGATGTGGGATAATCCATTATATTCCCAAGCCCAATTTTAGAAATTACAAGGACACAATTTATTGAAGGAGGGGAGAATTTAACACCCTAAGCTTCCACGGTACGCTTCTATTTGAATAATATAGTAGCGTGCATTGTACGCAACTTCAAGTTCTGACACACCACAACCAATGAAACTAGCCGTTATGAATAGTAATACCCACTTTTTAAAATTTTATAAATTTTATCATTAAAAATGGACTTCATTTTTAGATTATGAATTATGAAATTATTTTAGGGTGAATTTTTGGTACTTTTCTGATAACATTCATATTTTGATGAATAGTGAAAATTACTAAATTTTAATTAAAAATTACTTTTTAATTGAAATACATAATAGTGATAAATTATGAATTTTAGTGATTTTAATGTATTATTAGATTAAATTTTTACCATTTAATTCAATTTTAGTCATTGGACATAATTTCACATTTAAACTGGACATAATCAAGTGTCAATCTTCTGATAGTTATTATTTCTTAAAAACACAGTTTTGTTTTGAAAACAGTAATTAATTTTAAATTAATTTCTTCCACTTCTGTGTTTTGAATTTAGAAAAATGGATTTCATATTTATAATCAAGAGGTCCAAATTGTGTAAATAAGTAACTTTTATTTTTATACTTTTTGAATAATTACTTCGGTAAATATTTTATTTACCATGGTAAAAGGGGAAATCTGGTAAATAAAGGTAAAAAATAATATTATAATAATATTGAATTACCATAAAACGTTTCCTAACCTTATTGGTTGATACATTTCTGACCATGGGAATCTTTGGGTCGATTATGGGACCCCATGGAGCCATTTGTAAGTGATAATGACACTTTATATTAATTAAGTTAAAGTAAATACAAAAATGACATAAGCATAGATATTTTAGCAAAAAAAATTTACATAGGGTTATATATGCTATATTTTAGACTATAAATATCAATTAGAAAGATAAAAATATTTCCTACATAATGTTATTTTATTTATAATTTTTATATTTTTAATAATTAAATTTATTTATGACACAATAATGATGCAGTATATTACTTATTAATAAAAAAATAAAATAATTGGTATTATAAATGTTAAAATAAATATAATTTGAATGTTTTGATGACATACACGAACTTTATTGGTTAATATTTCATGTTATGATTTCTTAATTTTTTTTTTGAATTAATACAGTTCTAAAGACTTTAACAAAAATCAATTATTAAATAGTGTCAAAATTGGCATAAAAGAGTTTTAAAAAAAATATTATATTATAAATTGATATAATATTCCTAAAAATATAAGGATCAGAAAATGGACTTAAGTAATTATAGGTGTATTATTAATGAATCACTTGGGGGTCTCGTGGAAGTTTATAATATGTTTATTAACCATATAATATAAAAATACAAAGAGACATGTTACATGTCAAACTAATTATCTAAGAGTTGAAACAAAAAACTAAGGTTAATAAAGTGACCCCAACCTAGCTAAAACCTTTTTGTTGAGTTTTTTTCGACCCATCCCCACCTTATCCTCGAAATAAATCAGTTTTTATCCATTATAAATAGAAAATTATTTTATTATAAAATAATATATCTAGATTTTCCAAAGGTGCCCCTCGCCCCACTTATAAAAGGGCACTCTCCCTTATCTCTAATTCACACCTTCAAAGCCATTTGGATCCACCAAACCCTGCCCAAATATCCTCCCAACTTCTCTCACTTCAACCTAGAGGAATTATTTTGATCAGAAATCCAACCTAAAGATCCCTTTTGATCAAATGAAAAGGAAGAACCCGAAGAAGAGGTAATAATTTCACCACCCTCTTTCAAGATCTTTTCTTCTTCCACTTCTTCTATATTTTTTTCTATTATAAAATAATAACTCCAGTATCTTCTATACACTAGGATGTTATTTTAAATATATTACAGCCATCTTCATTATTCTATCCATCCTTTTAATGTCATGTCACCATACGTGCGTACGTATGGATTATCGTCTCCACGTCATGGTGTAATTGTTATTCAATGCATTATTATTTGGATGGATATAATAATGTTGTGTAATTCATGTAAATAATAAATATAACATGATAATTATTCTGTATATATGATATAACATCCAATTATATATTATTTTAATATCAAAATAATGATATTGTCACTCGTGCGTACGTACGGACTACCGTCTCCACGAACGTGATGAGGTTCATTCCCCATCATATCCATTCAAGAATAATTTACACTTGATGGTTAAAAATAATGTTTAAAGACATAATATAATTCGGTATATGAATAAGATGCATCCCATACATAACAAATATGGCTCACATAACAAATTATATATAGGTAAATGAATCTGTTAACACCCGAAACGATGATAATACTAAGATATTATTAACAAATCAATGTTAAAAGATAATATATGATATCATATCAATGTATATTATTCTTGTATAATTCAATAAAAATTATTTCACCATTATACATGAGGTTAACCTAGCCTCAACTAAGGAAACAGTACAAAGTAAGGGGATTCTTATCTCACTTTTTATTCCGTGAGATTTCCATTGTTCACCACTTATTTATTGCATGTGGTGTGTTTACTGCCCATGATTGTATTCATTGTGTAATATAATTTAATTTATGGATATTTAAATCATCATTGTATGATCTTTATTTCATGGGTGTATGTTTCGTAAGTTACCAAATCAATAAGGTAATTTGAAATTTCAGTTTCCACTCATTCGGATTTGCACATACTTCATTGATTATTTTACTCCAAGATTAAGTGTGGAATCACTATTCATTTTCTTATGTCATAATTTCCACTCCCTTTTATGTGGATTTAATTTTGATACACATAATCACTCCATTGGTAAATTCTCTAGTCATCGATATGAACTTGATACGATTAATTTAAACTCAATCTCTATTTGTTGAGTTGGATATCCAATTCATTGGTGTAGTTTTTACAAGAATATGTGTGAATTTCCAATGATTTATTTACACTAAATATCGAATAATATTTAGTGTATTTATATTTTTCACACATAATTATGTCTTAGAATAATACTTAACCTAACGATACGGTCTTTATAAGAGATTTCATCTCAATTTACATTCTATCGAGACTTCTTTGTTCTTATACACCAAATCACTTTTATATGGTGTATATGATGTACTTTGAAATTGTATATCATGAATCCCTTTATTCTCATGATATTAAAATGTCTTTATTACCTAAATTAATTGTATTCAAGTGTCTCTATTTTGGTTACCAACTCTAACTGAAATATCATTTTAAATGTTTTAAAGACATATTATTCTAAATCTATCTCATTAATGTGCATGTTTTAAAAATGGTTTTAAAGATTTATTTATATGGAAATTAATGTTTTAAAATTAAAATTACTTTTAAAATTTTCAAAGTGGTATGGGACACTTTGATTCAAAAATATACTTTTTAAATGGATTTTTGAGAAATAGTGTGACATTTAAATGATTTCAAGAAAAAGGGGGATATTTCTCTCTAATAGTTTTGATGATTATTTTCATCTATGTCAATATCCTTCATTGTTATCGATTAAGGTTAATATGATACAATAAAATCTTCCATATTATATTGAATGAGTTATGTTTTACTATGGATGTGCTATTTTTATACCATTCATGGTTTCTCAATAAAGTATTGAAATTTCATATGCTAGTTTTAATACGAATGTTTATGTTATGTTTAAACCTGTTCATATGAGGAATGCATTGGACATAGTAAGTGACGGGTGGAGCCCGCTATAGCTCCTTGATACATCAATAGGTCTCATGAGACAAACTATTGTCTTAGAACAAGGCCTTGACAAAATCTTATTTGTAGTCTTGGCACAAGGCCTTAACTATGTGGTTATGATAGTCTGGAATTATACATTCCATAATTATGAAAGTGGTAATTGATATTTCATGTGATTATTCGACTAGTAGAATATCCATGTGAATAAGTAAATAGAATTATTTCATTTTATTTTTTCCATATTATGCTGAAGTTCAAGTTTAAAAGTCTTTTGTTTCAGTTATTTGTTTCCTTAAACGTTTATTCTTATTTATGAAAGTTTCCACTATATTGTTATCCTTACTGAGCATCTGAGCTCACCCCTTTCTATGTTTTATTTTTCCCAGGATGAAAATAAGTATTTTATGACTGAACTCCAGGGATAGTCTATGGGATCTCAGTGTTGTCTATGGAAACAATGTTGTTGTAGTTTTCCATTTTATAATGTAATGTTAACCTTATGAATGTATCTAGTACTTTCAAGGATACTAAACTAACCGGTCCTGGATACTTGATCATTTCTGATCATGCCAATGATACGTAATAATGCACCGACTCTGGGCTTCTGGGGTCTGGGCATTAAAAATAATATGGTATGTAAGATATTATTATCATCATATAAATATTTTTGTTACATACCTTCATTTTATAATGATCATTGAAAAATGGGAATGTTATTCATGCGTAAGTACGAGCTACTGTCTCCCTGATTATAATGTTATATCATTTTTCATAACCCTAATTATTGATTGGTTTTAAAAGTTTAATTAATGTATATATATAATAATTTTTTCATGATTATTTTCTTTTTATATATTTATATAATGACCTCTTTGACCATAGTTAATGTTCCAAATTCATTTTTGACACATAAACGGAATATAGTCAAAACAACCGATGCAGACTATGTTTTTTATGTAGTTTTTTAAAAATTGTAATAAGTGAAGTAAAATTAATAATATAAATTAAAATTTTTATCCTTAAAGTAAATAATTCAAATATATTTATTATTCATGAATATAATTAATCACATAAAAATTCAGATTCAATGTAATTGATTTAATCTCAATTTACAATACATTAAGACCTATTTTTTCTTATGCACCAATAATTTTGATTATGTTGTATATACTGGACATTAATATATTATATCATTAATAACCTTATTATAATTATACTATATTTTTTACATAGTGTTATTCTTTCATGTGGTTTATTATTCAAATGGTTTAAAGTGGTACGGGACACTTTGAAATGAATAATGATTATTTCCCTCAAGAATTATGTAATGATATTTTAATGTTATTTAAATTAATCAATAAATAAAATTATCAACAATATAATAGATAATTTTTTATAAATTGGTATAGTTTATTCAATATAGATATTTTATGATAATTCAAACTTTTTATCAATTATTCAATAGATGGGGAATGCTTTAGATTGGTAGAGGCGGACATAGAGTAGTTATAGATGGCCCCTTAATGAATCAAGAATATCATTAGATGAAAAATTCAGACAAATTAGAATAATTAAAATTGTCTTGAGATTTTATATTGATAGTATAGTGGTTCAGATACCAGATACATGACATCTAATATTAAATAATAACATTTATTTCAGTTAAAATTTTTATACATGCAATTTTTTGTCGGTATATCTATAGATGCATTTCATTCATAGTAAATTAATTAAATGGTATATTTTTAATTTTGTTGCCTTTAAATATGTATTTTTCCTTAGCTAGTTATTTTAATGGAATGTGTTTTGCATTTATTACATTTACATATCGATAATTATAATTATTTAATTATTCATTCCGCTTTACATAACCATAATATGAAATTAAATAACCCTAATTATGTTTATTTTATCATGGATATTATTATGAAATAATTAAATATTACTTCAATGATTATATTTATTTTATTTTATTATTTATCATGTTTTATAATCTATTTCCCAATGTAATATGGTTATGGTGTATTTAATCAGGTTTTACAAAACGTCTAAGCTATTTAGTCCATTTGGATTTGAATATTATATCTGTGACAATGTAATAAATTAATGCAACAACTCCAAGATTTATGAGGTCATGGAAGTACTTTTATTATATAATCATGATATATAACAAATTTTATGGGTGGATAATTAAATGAAACAATGGATATTATTGACAAAATATACTTTTTATTCGGTAAACTAAATTTGGGTAATACCCAAATACATTAGTTTTACTTCATCAAAAAAATGATACTTTTCAGTTATGGGGACGAATGATCTGTGATTATTTGAACAAAGGATCAGTGAACCAAATATCTTGGTATTTGTAAATAAATAGTTTTGGTAACAACAACTTTTTAATGGAGGAGGTGTAGAATTATTTTACATTTTTGAAAAGGGAATTCCACCCACATTTTTCCCATTTCACGTGGCACCAATAATTTTTGAAATTAGAGAAAATGGAGGATTAGGTCAAAATATGAACACAAATTGGATTTTGGACTATTTTCATTTTTATTTTCATCTTTCTGGTTAAATTTTATTCTTTGGTTAATCTTACTTTCTCTATTAATTAGTATAATTAAATTTAATCTCGTTCACTAATCATTTTGTTCAAAAACAATGTTTATGTTATTATAAATTATAAATTATTAAGATTACAAATTTGTAATTAATATTACCCAATTGAATAAGGTATGTGGCATAATTTTATTTAAAATAAATCCTATAGACGGGATGACAATGCGAGTTTTAAAGTAAAATATTTGAATGTTTGATGTTTTTTATATTCAGTTCAAATTGAAATTTAATAAAATGAAATAAATTAAATTAATTGATTTATAAATGATATAATAATTTTTTTAACAAATATAATTCTCTAATATAATTTTTTTACATGAAATTGTAGTTTTGAATTTAAATTCAAAATTTTTCAAAATTTTTCAAAAAATGAAATTATAGACAAACCAAAACGTTCCCCATTATATACCGTTTTCATTATGTTTCAAAAAATGAACATTTTTTACATATAATACATATATAATTACCCATAACTATATTTAACATAGGGATTCTATTATAAGGTGGAAACTTTTCATTAAAAAAATATAGATTTTTCCTTTCTAATATTAGATTTTTTTCCTATCTCATGACTTTTAAATATATTGGGTGAATGTTAAAAATATTTAATTCAATATATAATAAATATGTATTTCGTTAATAAAATTCATTAATTATACATTATTTAATTTATTTAGGTAAAATGCCTTTGCAAGCATAATATTTTTTCTTTGGAAAAACATTTCCATTAGTTTCAATTGGCATCGACATTCATTTATGTTTAATTTTAAAACAAAGAATTCAAAATTATATATCAATCAGTTAGCTAATAATAATAATTAAAACCAACACAACTACAAAATTATATATTATTATATTAAATAATAATTTTTTAATATAAATTTTTTCTCGATAAAACACTATCTTACATGGAATGAATGTTATTGAAGAAAGTATTTGTATTGTTTGGTGCATGATAACTTAGTATTACATGCATTGAAAGATATTTAATATAATAAATATTAAATATAATATAATGAATTAAGAGTTAATATTCCTTTCTACTATTCGTACTGGGTTTCATACATGCTATCCAATTAAAATGTACACTTTTTGAATATTCGGGGTGTTACATTATCCCCGCCATAAATAAATTGAATGATCAAAATTTAAACATGATCATAGTAATAAATTGTTTTATATTTCATATTTATAAATCACAAATAGTGGCGAGGGTTCATAAAACAAACTCTAGAAAAGGGAGAATGGGATGTACATTGTCACATAGACTATAAAATAACCAGTTTCTAAATTGGAGAACATTTAATGTAGAGATACATACATGGAGGAATAATATAAATATTTATAGGGAGTGATAGAGGTAATCAGTCAAAAACATATGACTGATCATTTGAATATTGAATGCATAAAATCCATAAATATATAATGGTAAAGAATACATCGGTTTCACAAAAAATAAGGTATTATTGTAACATTTTTTTTACAATACTTATAAAAAAATGTGGATGAATTGTTATTTTAAGTAAAAATATTACAAAATATATTTAATATATATGTGTTTATTTCCTAGGAATAGTTTTATCAATTTTTTCTTAAATAATATTTTAATTCATCCCTTACTCCATGAAATGTATAATATTGAAATTTAATAATCAAATAGACCTTTTATCTTATGGTATAAATAAAACCCCAATACAAAATTACATCATCAATTTATTTGAACATAATTCCTTACGTGGTCTATATTTTATCCTATATATGAGGGAAATGGAAAGAGGAATATGTGGTTATCCACATTTATGGAAAATAACTATAATGTAATCCTTATGTACGGTGTAATTATTTCCATCGTACTCTTTATTTTTTCATCAAAAATACATTGATCTATTCTTTTATTTCGCTCACATAAATAATTCCCCCATTCCATTAATAAAATTTCCTCTGATTCACTATCTATACTTCTTATGTGATGAATATCGATCTATCATTACTCTATTCTCTCCACCACTTGAGATGTTAACAACCTCTATCATTCTCTACTTTGGTCAGTTTGGGAGGTGGTTATGGTATACATTGTTAATCATATTATGGGAAAATTTATTAAGAATAAATATGATATATAGCACACATATCAACACCACATTTTTTTCTCATTTTCACCACCTTTTCATATAGGTTTAATGTAAAAATTCACTTTTTGGTTCAAGACATTTACTAATACACGAAAGCAGAGTGTGTGTAAAAACAGTCATTATGTGAGAAAAGTATAACCACAAACAGGATACCAAAATCATGAAGCACATTTTTTAATTTAAAAAATTTAGGATTATCATATGTCACTCGTCTTCATTATCTATTACACATTTTTATAATGTAATTAAGGAAATTATAAATTATCTAAATCATATATCGGAGGAGTGTCAAACTAAGTGCATAGTATTCTCCATTATCGTATGCCAGGATATGCTTGTGTTAGGCTTGAAACACATGTTCACATCTTTTACCCATAGGTAAATATGTTCCACAATAATCTCCACATGAAGTATCTATTCAAGGATGTATTGATAGGAATACCCATATAATTATTACATTACCAACATTCAAGGAAGTTATTCTATAATTATCCTAAGATTCTAATTTAGGGTTATGGTACATATTCTAAATTTTCTAAGTCTTATTTCCATGGTTTTTACATAACTTTATATGATACCAACTACAACGATGTGACCCTAGAAATATCTATGTTGGTGCCATGCTCTGATTACATTGGTATAAGATAAAATTAAATATCCTCTCAAAGGAATGAACAATTTAGTAAAGTAGAAAAACCCAATACATACATGAGTTTTGTAATAAAAATGAAAAGAAAGATTAAAATATAATTTTTTTCTTTTCAGGATATCTCTATTCAACTCATGATATCCTTGTATATATTTATTAGTAATATTGATTGTTTTCCAAAGAATGAAATAAACTAATGGTGAGATTAAATTCTCAGTAAGTGTCATATATAGGAGAATAAATAATGAATCAATGAGAATAGTCAATATAGAATGGAAATTTCTAAAGAAACATGCCTTGTAAATAATTAGATAAGTAAATACCAATATGTGAAGAAAAATAATGGAAACATGTGAATTTTAAACAATTAAATGAGAAAGAAATACATATATATATATTATCAAATCAAAATATTTTGTATAATAATAACTTAACACTAAATAAAATAAATTATTAATTATTAGAAGTCATTTTTTCAAAGAACATGATACCATTAAAATTAATATGGTTTTATATAAAATTGTTAGGACCCATCACATGAAAATTTAAATATGTTGGTAGAAACCTGTCTATTTTTCTTGGAAACAACATTTTTGAGTTATTTCCAACTGATTGAATCTTATGAGACAACCGTTTAATCATTGGGAATCCATTAACTAGTCCCCAACCAATATAAAAAATATAAAAGTTTTCCAACTCATGTCTTTAATTTCAAAACATTTCCACATATATCGAATAATAAATTTAAATTCATAATTAATGTGTCGTATCAAATATCTATATTTTGTAAAGTATGTATATGTATCAATATTTGACAATTAAACCAAGAAATTTAATGCAGTAACCATATATATAAAATTTATTCAGTTAGGGAAATGAATATACCCTTGATAAATGAAATAAGTAATTATTGTAAAATCAAGGTTTAATGATGATTAGAGAAATAATTTTTAAGGGGGATAAAAGGAATAAGTGATATGGATTACAATAGTAACCTTTGTCAGATAAATTTTAAACTATACAAAGGAATAATTATGATGGTATAATCACAAAATATATGTAGTTGTGTAAAAATAATGTTTTCTTGTCATTAATTGTAGGAAATACTCTAAAAATATCTTATAAGATCATTCTTAAAGAAATTATAATTTTATTTTTTAAATACATTTATTTTAAAATTACTTTTGAAAATATTTTCTATAGAAATTAATCTCTTAATCAAGAAACATAATCTTCAACGTAACGTTAACGTGTAATTCTATACATGTCATACAAGGTAAAATGACCATTCTTTTTCCAATGTATAAAAGTTATATAAATTACATATTATGAAAGAGAAAAAAAATTCCAATGAAAAAAAAATTAAAACATAAAAATGATAATTTTTTTATAAATCAATTTTAAAATTATAGAAAAAGATTTTTTAATTGTTTTAGAGAATTGGGTTTTTAAAAAATCGTTTCTCCAACTAAAGAGAGAAATATTGTTAAAATTTCTAAAAATCATATGACAATAAATTTTTGGTAAGATAGTGTTGGAAAATTATACTATTACATTAATTTTTTTTAATAAACATAATTATTTATTAAGTAATGATTCATTAATTTCCACTAATGTAAATTCACGGGAAAACAATCACAAAAAAAAATTGCAGTTTTGAGTTTACCATTGAAAATTCTCTAACATTAATGTTAGAGTTAATCAATGAATAGATTAAGTGTGTGAAATAAAAATCAACTTCAAAAAATTGTAAATACGAAAATATATAGTAATAATCAATTACACACATAATCTTATAATATTAATGGAACTAAGGATGTAATATAATCCAGTGAAAAAATCAAGTTATATAATTCATTACCAGTTGGTAGCTATTAATTCAATTCACATTAGAAATAATAATTCAAATTGAAACTTAAAATAAATGAATAAAAAAATTGATGATATAAAATATCAAAATGGTCATTATTAACAATATATAGAAATGTAAGTGGTGAATATGAAATTAATTTTATAGATGTATAAGGTGAAATCCCCTTAACTTGTTTTTTCCTTTTGGGAGAACATACATTAACACCATATATAATTTTTTTAAACATGTTAATAAAATATAATAAAATATTTAACATTTTTATAATTTCATATATTATCTTATTATAATATCTTATTACCTATATTATAATAATTTTTCATTCTTTTCAATATTAAATTTGTTAATTGCCTTATTTTTTTGAATGTTTTGATATGTTTTTTTATTCATAAAAAAATATGGATTTAAAAATATACATAATTTAATAAAATATATAATTATAATATATATTAGGTTCATATTTATTTATAAAAATCCATAATGTATTTAGATATAAAATTAAATGCACAATTAATTGAGATAACAAGTTTTATATTAAAATAAACACTACATCCATGTCATTAAGATATTAAAATAATGATAAATAAATATTATATATATTATAATTATAGTATATTTTTATGTAATATTTGTTAAATAGGTTTATTAAAACCATTCTTTATACATTCAATGTATAGTATGAATGAGTTAGATCACTTTGGTGAGGTAATAGTTCACAATCCACACATGATGTTTTCTTATTCACACAAAATGGATTCTATCAAGTAATATGCTATTAAAGTATTAAATAAAAATATATACATTATAAATACTTTATATATCTTATATGAACTATATATAAATTATTATTCAAAGATTAAAATGTGGTAAATATAATAAAAAATGGCGTTGGTTCGCGAGGTAATAATCTTCCATACCCATGAATGATGATTGTGTATCCCATTTTGATAGATGTGTTTAAATGTGTTGGTAAATATAATATCATAAAAACATATAAGTATAATTAATTTTCTAAGGTAATTATATAATCATTATATATAAATAATTTAATTGGTGTAAAAGTAAATGAAACAAAGGTGATCATTGTCAAATGTTACGTCTTATTTTGGTAAATCCTTTTGATTTATACCAAAATACATCCTTAGATTAATTTCCTCCAAAATTTAGGAATATTTTTTTAGGAGAGGTATTTTTGAATATTTTTTAGCATATTTTGGGGTAACCAATGTTATTTATATGAATTAATAAGTTGGTGTGTGAGTGTCGTTTTATAGTGTAGGAGGAGTGGCATTATTATAAATTTTGTGAAAGAGAATTCCACCAAAAATTTTCTATGTCATGTGTCTCCAAAATAGCCCAAAATTAGATAATATTGAGGATATAGTCTAATTATGAACATACAATGTATTTTGGTCTAATATCTAGGGGATTATGTTAAAGGATTAGTCATTTTTAGCTATTTTTTCTCTTAATCATTGTAATTAATTTTAATTAGTTTCACTAATCCATTTTTTATAAACCATATTAAAAATCCTAGAAATTTTATATAATTATTATTAAAAATATGTAATCCATTTAAAAAAATTTCAATCATATATGTCGTGTATGTTAATTTAAAATTAATCACTTATATGAGATGAAAAATTAGGTTCTTAATGATAAATGATCAAAAGATTGTTGTGTTTTTATATTCAATTTTGAAATGAAATTGATTTCAAAAACATTCCTTATATTAATTGAGTTATAAATGATATAAATAAAATTTAAATCCAATGTAATATATTATTTTATAATATAAATTATTTACACAAAAGGGTTGTTTTACATTTTAATTCATTATTTTCTCACTATTCATCAATAAATAAAGCATCATAGAAAAAATAATAGAAGATTCATCCTAATATAATTTTTATAATTAATATTAAATAAATTATGTATATTTTTACATATAAAATTAATAAATTTATAAATATTTTTGAATTAAAATAACATCTATATTAAACGGAGGAAAACTGTATTTATAAAAATATATCATTTTACATGTATTATTTTGATTATTCATATATTATTCTTATTAAATTTATAGGTTTGAGGTAAAAAATATTTTATTTCTTATATAATATATATGTCATTAATATAAATAACTAATACTAATTAATTAAATTTATTATGACAAAACACCATTAGAATAATTTAAAAAGTCTACCGAAAAATTTCTTATATTATCAAATGATTTTGATAATAATATGTATTTAAATATAAAAAAATTAATTCAAAAATATATTTCCTTAAATTTATAAACAATATTAATAATAACAAATTTAACCACTTATATAAACTATATTAAATAATAATATTATAATAATATATTGTTTCTCGGTAAAACTCAGTCTTACATGCAATAGAAGCCATCGGAGAAATTTTTGATTCATTCGATGAAATATAACATAGTATTGTGTGTATTAAAAGATAAAATGTATACTATATTTATTTAAAATACTAAATATACAATATATTTTCTAGATGTCATATTCATTTACATGTTTGGGTTTGTTTATCACACACAATATCAAATAAAAAGTTACACTTTTACAATTTTTGTGGTGTAACATTATTATTAAATGAACAAGATTTATTATAATTTTTAAAAATCAAAACTTTATTTTCACCCTGATATGATATCCTTAAGTGGGAATGAATGAAATAAGTTTTTATTTTAAAAATACTACTTATTTTTCAAAATATAACTCTTTATATTTCAAAATTTAACATAGTATTTTAAAAAATAATATTATTAATTATTAAATAAATATTTTAACAATGGTAAATAATTATAAACATAAACGTAATTATATGTAATAATAATTTCATCTAATTTATATTTAATTTTTTTTCAATATACCACTAAATATAAGTGATTAATGAAAAACCTTGAAATTCATCCTTTGAAAATAATGTCATTCTAAATTGAATGATGAGGAGAATTTTTTCAATTTAATGTTCTATAATATATAAATGTAACATTTACATAAAAAATAAAATATATAACTAGTAACTAGTTTTATTTATAAAATTAATTTTTCAATATTAAGCTTTATAAATATTATTTCTTAGAAATTTATAATTTAAATAATTTTATTAAAATTGTTAATATAAATATATTTTTAATTTGATACTTTTAATGTTATAATATGAAATACATAACAGATTAAAATATGGTGTTTGAAAATTTACATTAATTTTTTTTTTGGAATTAATTATTTACCATCTAATTAAAAGCATTTTTTTGGGGTCTTATTATATATTATTTTTTTAGTATCAGTAAAATTTAATATAAATATTCCCCTAAACATTTATAAATTATTTTTTCTATGTATAGTGTAAAACAATATAATAATCATATAATTTAATTTAAATGACTAAAAAATTAATAGAATATAATAAATTATATTATCCCATCATAAATACATTTAATACGTTCAATTTATTTTTCAGTAATGAATATCAATAGATAGGGTAATAAATATTGTATACATGAATCTATATATAATTACTATAGATATATAACATACAATCAAAAGAAACAAATCATTTTCCAAAAATAAAATTTATCCCATGAAGTCAAACAATGTATAAAATAGTGTGTAATCACTCCCAGTAAGAAACCAAATCATATAATTTGACTCTAAATGGTGTTCATAATCATCGTTTCATTCATTTAACATCACATGTTAATATATAATGTGATCTATATATCCCAATTAATCATTCCACAAAGTTGTAGGATTGACCATTTTTTAAAATAATATTAATATTTCCTAATGGGGTATTAATATTTTTTCACAACAAAAATTCATATATACATGAAACTAGGAATCAAAAATTCCATTACTATATTATTTATTTATAATTTAGTATCTATTTTTATAGGGGAGGATTTGACGTTATTAGAAAGAATTTGGTATAGAGATATTGGTTAAAAAATATATAATTACAAAAGTCAATGTTGTTGACTGCACAATCATTATTCCTCACATAAAACACATTTATAAAACAAAAATAGTTGGGATTAAATTAGAATACAATTTTTCCCTTTTTCTCTGAAAATTATGATTCATGACATCAATTTTAGCTCAATTATTAAGTGATTGTCTTGGATAATTCTATTTTTCCTTATTTTATATATTTAAATATCAATGATATATTATGATGGTTGTTAATTCATTCTATTTTTTAACATAACTCTATCTTTTTTCTAAAGAATTAGTTTCTAAATTCACTTCATTCTAATAAATTAATTAACTTCTACATCCTTTTATGATTTCCCCTTTAAGCTTGTTCCCACACTACATTAATGAAGGATAATTTTTCACTATCTGTCACCATTAACATCTCTTGAAAATCAATGAGTGTCTATCCCACTATTAATTTTTCTGTTAGGAAAAAGAAGTATTCTGATTTTATTAATCATAATTCATGATAAATTATTATGAAATACTATATCATTTATAATTTTTTTTACTATTATATTATGTTTCTCATTAGTAAAACATTACATTTCCCGTGGAATCATTTTTTAACTTGGTTCCTTTAGTTAGTAGCCACTACTAAATCCAAAATGGTAAAATGAGAGGGTTGAAAAATTAATATCATTTTGTATTTTCATAAATTATCTAATGAAAAAATAAAGCATGAAAATATATCCTCTAACCAACCGTTATATTTTATTTCATTTCAAATTAAACCAATTTCTGTTTATTCTTGGTTTTTTGGTAAGGTTATCCCATAATCTGTAACACAAGTCATTAATAAAATAGATTAACTATAATGGTTAATAATGAATATGAGATCAACCAAATAATAACTATGTGGACATTCTAGCCAGTATTTTCCTCTTAGACCCAGTCATTATACACTAAGAAAAGATCTTCATGATATTATCGAATACTTTTTCATGGTTATTATGAATTTATAAATTTTTTCCACAATAACATCCACTTGTAGTAATCATATATTTTGGTAATTTCCCTAAAAACAAATCATTATGAACATTAACAAGATTCCTAACTAATACCCTATTCTTACAATCATCCAAAGGTTTTCACTAAGGTTAACTCTTCTTATATCCAAATAGTAACAACACTGAGCATCAAAAATAACTAAAACCATATATGAATCCAATTGAGGTGACCCAAACAGAAAATCCCATATTTGGTTATAAATTATATTTTTTTAAAAAAATTATTTCAAATAATGTGATATGAAATAGGGTAAATAATTATTATTATTCCTCAAATTAATAATTTGTATAATGAAATCCAACGAATGAATGGTTTAGTATCATGGAGGAATATCTACAAAAGTCCATCATTTTATAATACTTGTGATCACTTCTATATAATTGATCACACTCTAAATCATTCACTAAATATCACATGTTATACTTGTCATCGTAGAGTTGGGAAATGAAATATAACAATGGGATGAGTTAAAAATATTAGAAATGGGGATTTCATCTATATTCTCTCAAAACTATGATATATAGAATATTATAAAAAATGATCAGTGAAGAAATATCTTACATAAAAAATATGTAAACCTATAATTTATAAATCATGATTAAATGATATACAACATCAAATGAGCAATCCAATACCAAGGAAAAATAGTGAAGAATAACGATATATTGATTGTGTTCCATAATGAATTATCAAAGGAATATAGAATGAAATGTCTAAATAAATTTCATAAAATCATATAGATAATTTTTTCAAAATTATATGAATATTGTATCATCATATTGTAAAAATTTTCAAGAAGTACCACCCATTATATTGTGGGTGTATCCAAGAATCCTCAAAAAATAATTTATGAGAATATCAAATAATAACCATACTATATTACATCATATGATATAAAACCATTACTAATTAATTGATGTGTGATATATGGCAACACTTGTTAAAATCCATAAATATATGTGGATGTATAAATTCTATCAGTAAATGTTTAAAAAATTACACATTGATAAAATGGGTATATTAATATTTTAGAAATGAATTATTATAAAATGTCTTGATGAAATAAAGTGGTTGAATATAAAAATAAATATCCAATAACTTTATTTCATAAGTAATTTAATGGTAGAATCATGTAAAATAATATTATAATGAAAAATTTTATTCTTTTTAAAGAAGAAAATGGAATAGAAATCATAAAAGTGTTATGTTGAAAATTTATATAACATTGTCATATTTGGTGATTATAAAAGTAAAATGTGCAAATAATTTTTAAATTAATGAAATGAATGAATTTCAAAATAAAAACATTTAAAAATAACCTTATACAATAGAGTATAAAAATGAAATAATATTTATTTATTGATAATATATCGTGTAATATTAGAAAAAAAATCTTGAATGAAAGAATTTTTTACAAATTAAAAATTCTGATATTGAAACCCAAATCATATAGTGTGTGATAAATCATTACTTTTAAGAGTTTAAATAAAAAATATTAATATATCTCCAAATTGAATATGGTTATATTTCAAAATATTAATGGATTACATTGAAGGAAGGAGTGAATATTGATATTCATGGAGATGTTTTCTAAATAATGTGAACTATTTCAAACATCTTCAAATTTTATAACAGAATAGATACATTAATGGAAGTCATGAGAAAATAACGAGGTAAATAATAACAATATAACCTCCTAATAGATGAAAAAAAATATTCTAAACTGTTCCAAAATGGAATAATTTCAACTCAATAAACTAATTTGTGTGTAGAATACACAAAAATGTTTATCTTTCATAGAAAATCAAACTATATCATCCTATATAAAAAATAACTATATTAAAAAACTATTTCAAAACATTATTCATATATATCCTCCCATAAAAAATATTATTAATAACCAATAATAAATATATTAGTTATTCATGTTTAATTTTCTTCAAATTATGTTTTTATTTTCAATTTTTTAATTACAAGTATCATAATTGATATTTCATATCATTTTTATTAATTAAATGATCATCAATATAATAACACTTATTTCTATGTTTCTATGGTCGTCTATTATATATATTTAAATAATTATTAAAAAATATTATTAAACCGACCCAAAAAATAACATGCTTTAATATATGGGAGAGTGTGTTGAAGAATATGAATCATTTTGAATAATTTCATTATTATACATTTATAGTGATATTATTTCTTTCTTTTAGGTAGGAAATTAGATATAAATATATTTTTATAAAAACATTGTGTAGATATAAAACTAAATTTGTCAATTTTGGGAAGGTGGAACTCTGTACATGTGAATGTCATATGCCTTCATTTATATTGAACTTAATTTTTTTGGTATTATATTATGTTATCAAAATAATATTCATAATTTAAATATAATATATATTCAATAAATACATTTTTTAACCAATATTGTATGGTGGGTATTAAAAAAAACAAATTTCTTTTGGATGTTGTTGTCCTCAAATATAAAAATTCATTTTAGTTATTCAAATTTATGAGGTAGTATAAATAAAACTTTTCCAATAAGAATAATAATATTTCACTATAAATATTATAATTATTTAATTATATGAAATATTTGGCACCATATTTATCTTAGGTATAAGACATATAAAATGAAAATCAATGAAAACAGAGTAACAATGAATTTTATTTTACTCTTTCAAAGATATAATTTGATATATTGATTATTGTTTTGAGATGTTAAATAATGTGAATATAATGATGTCTATAAAATTTCTTGTATTTTTTGTGTATAAATTTAGAATTATATTGGTAAGTCCAAAAGGATTTAAAATGATGTTATGTAGGGTGATAATGTCTCCATTAAACAAAAATATTCCTCAATAAATATTTTTCTTGAATCTCCTCTCTCATGATGGAAAGGGAGTTCCTCAAACTAATTTAGAAGGAATATGAGCCTATCATAGAATATGATGAAAAAATCACATGAAATTCATGATATTATTACAACTTTGTTATTATAACATAAATCCAGTTGGATTTCATTTTTAGGGGATTAAATATGATTCTATTAAAAGCAAAGGATATTTGTGTCTTTGATTTCTAAGAAGTGATTGTTCATTGTTCCTTTAATGATGAAATAGTGATTGAAGAGATTCAGTGGTATCATGGGCTCATAGATAAAAATTAGAAAATTGAGTTTATGGTAGGAGGATAAACAAATAAATTACATAATAGAATGAATATCCAACATATCATGTGTCAAAATTGTGGGAAGAGGCATCCTAGGAACATTCCACAGGGGACATAGAAATGCTTCAAATGTGGATGAATGGGGAATCCATAAAATAACATTATATGGGATATGATGAATCCAACTAAAATTGAAGACGAAATTATGGTTTAGATCGACACTCAGATTGATTTTTAGGGTTTCACTTATAAGGAACATGAGAATTATACGAGCCATTGACCTCATCCAAGGGTTATTGTAGGAAATCAAAATTAATAACCTCTATGAAATCAAGGGAATATGCTATCAATAATGATAAGGTGGAGCCCAAAAATAATGTGGTGACATGTACGTAGGTTATTAATTCAGGAATGGAAAATGTACTATATGATTCTAGTTTTAATAATTATTTAATATCTTGAAATTTTATTATATCTAGTCAAGTACCACCATAAAATATGGAGGATGAGTAAATTTTGAAAACAAAAAATGGTAAAATCATAATATTCAAAGTATATAATAACTTGCTACATAATTTTCGTTGTCTGGAACTCCTAGAAAACTATTTATTACTTCCTTTGGGGGAGTTCAATGCATTATTGAGCATGGATTGATATCGTTACAGAAATACAACATCAAATTTTTTTAAAGGAAGATTACTCTTCATATACAAAGGTATCCTCCACTTCTATACTAGTGAAAGGAGGAGTATGAATCTCTATCAGAATAATTATCTCAATTTACGATATTATTACCTTATAAGAGACCGTATCAATACTAAATTATTGAATAAAATGTGGTCATACATCTTAAATACATTCCCATTGTGATGGACTACACTAATGTTTTACTTGATGAATTGACTTGTCTTCACCTCAAAAGATATGTTGAGTTCTGTATTGAACACTTTCTGAAATCTCATCCAATATCTATGAATCCTTATACATCCTACACCATTGAGTTGGAAGTGTTGATCTAGTTGTTATAGGATAATATATGCAAGTTTTTTGAATGCCCGAGTGCTTCACCGTTGGGTGCACCAGTCTACTATTTCAATAAGAAGGATGGAACAATGCACCTATGAATTGATTATCACGAGAATAATAAAATCATGAAAATGAAAAATCATCCCCTTCCATGGATATATGTATTTTAATATTAATTACATAGAGATAAGTATTTCTCTAAGGTGTACCTTTAATTGATATACCACTAATTAAAGGTGAATGTGAAAAATATTCCCATGAATTCCTTCAAATGAGTTATGGACTGTATGAGTTCATAGTGATTCCCTCTTAACTCACTAGTTCTCCATAAATTTTCATGGTCATAATGAATAATTTCATTATACATCACCTCTACAAATATATGGCATACTTTATTGGTGATATTATGATATACTCCAAGATAAAGGAGGAATAGACCAAGCTTTTCAATACTATTCTAAAAGCATTATGAATGTAGAAATTATATGAAAATCATATTAAATTTGAGATCTAGATAGAGAATGTTTCATTCTGGGAGCATGTATCACCAAACAATAATATTTGTGGAAACATCCTTGAAAACGAAATTGTGGAGTATCCATGTAAAACATCTGTAAAGAATATCCATTGATTCCTTTTTCTAGCTGGGGGTTACCATAGATTTGTGAAAAACATCTCAAAATTTCCAAACCCACTAACCAACCTAACTCAGAATGGAGTGCATTTTATCTAGACATTTGAGTGTGAAGAGTACTTCAAAGAGTTGAAATGGCCTCTCATCACTACCCCAATACTAAGACTTCTGAAATGTGGTGAACACTTTTAGGTTTATATCAATTATTCAAATAATGTCATAGGATTTTTAATGATGAAAATAATAAAGTGATATCCTACACCTCACGTCACTTAAATATTCATGAGAAATATTATCCCATCCATGATATGTAGTATAATTATGTGATATTCTTATTGATAATCTGGGGTAATAATTTCTATAGGGAGAAGTGTGAGATATATATACATATCATAAAATACTCAAATTTATATTCACCTATAATGTAATGAACCAATAATTTGTCAATGGAAATTCCATTCTTATAATAACGTTATATAGTATAAATTACATATACACAAATTAAGTAAACATTAAAAATATTATCAAAGAATAATTAATGAAATAAGAGGTATTTTTAGAAGTTAAAGAACTTTTACCTATGAAATATTAACTTGACTTTTGTAATAGTAATGTGACCTTTATGAATATTATTCCATGCAATAGACCTGTAACCTCACCTATGATGGTATAAATTAAATATATCCATATTTTAAATTCAAATATGATATAGTTATATCATTTCATATCTAAATAACTATTTTAGAAATTATTAATTAACTATTGTTATTTTTTTATAATATATAAGTGTGTATTTGCAATTTTATAATTAATATAACGTTTTAAAAATATTTATTTCAATAAATTGTTTTTATGAATTAATATTTTATTATATTATGACTATAAAATAATTTTATTGTACTAAAAATAAATTTCTACATGAGTTACAAAGTTTTTTATAATTTTAAAACAAGTATTTTCCATGTAAATATTGGTTTTAAATAAAAATAAAATTTCTCATTTTTAGATAATTAGTTTCCACAAATTGAGTTCATTTTTGAATTCTATTAAAAAAAATTACACTTAATTTTTAGAATTTTTTTAAAATACATGATTTTTTATGAATAGTAAGATATTATTTCTTACGATAAAAGAAAAATACATGAAATATGGAGTAATAGATGATGTATGGAAGATTTAAAAAAAAATTAGAATAATATATCATTATTTTAATATTTTTTGTTATACCTATCGAACTATTAATAGTATTAAGATAGAATAATAAAATAATGAATGAACTAATGAGAAATCCCCCTCTACTTCCCTATAAATATCACCCTCAACACCACTTATCCTCACTCCAATAAATCTTTGAGACTTTTCAAAAAAAATCTAAAATTCCATTCTAATACACTCCCCCTTATCCAAGAGCCATTAGTCTCAAAAAAATTCCATAACCAATCCCCTCCAAAAATTGGAATTTTAACTCATTTATGTTACATATACTTTAATAGTAATATTCTAATGGAATAATCCATAATCATTTCATCCCCCTATATTTTTGTACTAAAAATTAAAGCATCAATTGTGATATGTTAATTTCTGACATTCAAAGATGAAAAAGTTTTCAAATTACATTCCATCCCAAAATACTACTCAAAAAACCATTTTATGGTTAATATTTTCTATATATTTATTAAAAACAATTTAATTTTATAAGACTATTATATATACATGATATTAATTAACAAAAAATTTTGTAATGATCAAAATCATTAAAATAATCTAAACGATTATATTTATCTTCATATCTAATGATTCAACCCCACCTAATATTAAAAAAATTATTATATGTAAATTTAGTGTTCTATATTTTCATTAATAACATATTAGTTAAATTCTAGACCATTGTTCCCATTTTACATGGTTTTTCATACATTTCAGCACGAAAACCAAAGAAACCAACACTCCCTAATGATGAAATTAAACATCACAACCCATATAAAAAGACATAAATGACCTTAATATATTTTTAATAAATTAAATAATTGTAGAAAATATTATTATTTAATTAATTAATAGATTTTATTTTATTATCTACAACATTATTATCATGTACTGAACTTTTTTGGACATAATCTAAGGGATTCTACCCTAACTTTTATTTTTAATTCAGGATACTCTTTATCTTAATTTTCCCTAATATAATGCTTATTTATTTTTCTTCACATGTTATAAATTTTATTTATATGGTCAAAAATTATGTATCTAGATTATATCATCCTTGTTTAATGTAGATATATGTTTTGTATAAGGATTACCTTCTCAATTTTTCCTAAAATGCAAGATGAATTAAAGTGAACTACCTGATATCTCACACATTTTCAAGTGTTCTCAATAATCTATTTCTATTCACCATTATTTTACTAAAATTTATCATTTTATCATGGAATAAAATCATGGTACATTTTTGGGATTATACAAAAAATATTTAGTTATCATTTTTAAATAATCATTACTATTTACCTTAAAAAACAGTATAATATTTTATTTCGAAAGATTCATAAACATTATTTATACATGTTATCATATATTTTTGACATATCATTCATTGTCTATGCCTATTTTAACTTATTAATGTCAATTTATTATTTAAATATTTTATTTCATGAAAACTATTATGATATTATCTTTTTTTCATTTGACATGATTTTAATTCTAAAATAATTCCATGGGTAACCATTATATTTATATTTTATTCCTTATATATGATTCTTCATCTAGTAGACATATTATTTATCATTTAATAATTGGATCACCTATACAATGATTCAATTCATTGGGTAATGTTTAGTCTCATAAGACGTTATGTTAGGATAGGGAGTGAACATGATTCCATTATGGGACTTCGTCCACCATGACTTTGAATCTATCCATGAATCATGTTTATGCCATGTTATATATTGTTTTCTCTTTATTACAATATCCCTCTTATATGATCCCATGTTATACATGTTATTTTTATTCATGATCCATGTCGTTATGGTTTATTATTGTGCCTTCTGACCCATGTGATAAATTTTATTCCCATTCCTACTCACTTACTATGCTCCATAGATCCTCCCTTTTGTTCATGTATTCCCTAGGTTATCCTATGCAGATATAAGTATTCAAATGGAGATAGGATCACATTATGAAGATTAAGTAAATAATATTTTTATTTTGGTTTCAGGATGTTTGATTACATACCTAATCATCCAAGACACTATACACAGTGATACATGGATTTGAATATCATCTTTAATTATTATTAAAATCATTTAATAATATTTGTGAATAAATAGGTCTATTATAGTTGTTAATAGGTAAAGGATTAGAATGTTTTACAGATTATTACTATATCACAATAGTAAGAACATTCAGGGTACTTTTAGCACCATGGATAACATAGATTGAATCATAGTTTATCACAAGTTAGGATATAATGTTCATTTTCAATTTTATCCTTATATGTTCAACATTTTCATTTTTACATTCTTATTAGCTCTATAATCAAGCCCAGTAATTGTAAATTCATTTTCGTATTTAATGGATTGATATAAAATAAATAGTTACAATGATCAATGTGATTGGAAATTTGATTATTAACCTATTGATATTCCAAATATGATGGTAATATAAGTCAAAATTTCATACCAATACTTTATCAGTTATATAAAGTTATGAATAATAATAAGAATCCTATATAACTCTTTAATTCTCAAAATAAAGAGAAAGATTCAATCGAATCCCCCATGCAGAATTGGCCTCCAATGTTTATAGGATCTTCTAATCCCCTCCTTTAAAAAATGCACTAAATCTATTGGGATGATATTATATGTTTTTTAGTTCTCAAAATAAGAGAAATTTGTGTTGGATGTTTATCATTTTTCTAGGGAATCTGATCATTGGTGGAAGCTAATCAGGATCCTAAATTGTAATGATGAAATTGATTCCATGGATTGGTATTAATTCAAGAAAATATTTTTTAATAAATATATTTCTCAAACCATCATTGTTAATATGGAAATGGAATTCATTGGAATGAAACAGAAGGAATACAATTTTATCAGTGTGTATGTTCCCATCATAGCAAGGATTTCAAGATACACTATTATGTTTTTTAGGATAACCAAACAAATTTTTATTGCTTCATTAGAAGACTAATGATGAATCTTTGAAAATAATTAGTGATTATATTATTTGATAGTTATGAGTATATATTCATATTTTCCGCTAATGTAGAAATGGATATTAGAGACTCTCAGTGGTCTCGTGGTCCTAGTTAAAAAATAGGAAACTTGTGTTTAATATGGGTTGATCAATAGAAGAATACCATGATGGAAAGAAAACCCAACATATAATGTGTCAATAGTGTGGGAAGAATAATCCTAGAAACTGTATAAAGGGAACCAATATATTCTTCAAATGAGGAAGAGAATGGAATAAGTATAATAACTGATGAATGGATATGAAGAATCCCACTAAGTCAGATAAAGAGAGAAAAATTCCGATCAACACAAAGCCTGTAGTTCAGTGTTTCACCTAAATGGAATGTGGAAATTCTACTAGTCATTTCCCTATGTAGAGGGTTGTTGGAGGAGATAAACAAAAACAACCTCCAAGGAAGCAAGGAAGGGAATATCCTATCAATATTACAGAGTTGGATCCTCATAATGATGGTATGGTGGGTACAATGGTTATTCTCTCAAGAATAGAAAACAAACTATTCGATTTTGGATCTATGAATTCCTTAATATATTTAATGTTTAGTAGAACTATTCAATCACCACCTAAAATATTAAGGTTGAGTCACGTGATAGAATAACAAAATGGTGCAATTATTGCATCCAATGTTTATACCTTGTCCCAAATTAATGTTTTGGGAATAAAATTAATAGAAAATATTTTTTACACAATTTTGTAATGTATGACTATATTTTGGGCATGAATTTACTATCATTATACAATTCTAACATCAACTATTATGAAAGGGAGATCACTTTTACATCCTGAAGCATCGATCTACTCACTCAAAGTGTAATTAGGATGATGAATCTTCATCAGAATCATCATCTAAAATGTGGATATTATATCCTTATTTGAAATAATATTTATCTCAAATGACTAAGACAAAGGAGACCATCATGCTTGAAGAAATTCCAATTGTGAGGGATTACAGTGTTGAATTTATTAATTAAATTCTTGAATTTCCTCCAGGTTGATAGGTGAAATTATTTAATGGACTTATTCCTTGATCTCTTCCTATATCAATGAAACATTAATGAATACCTACCACTGAGTAGGAATAACTAAATAAGTTGTTACAAGGGAATCTGGGAAAGGGTTTTATATGCTCGAGTCCTCCACTAGGGGGTGTGTCAGTCCTATTTTCCATTAATAAGGATGTATCAATGTTCCTATTCATTTATTTTTTGTGTGCTCAAAAAAATCATTATAAATAACATGTATCCCCTACATTTTATATATAAATTTTGTGATCACCTTCAAGGAGGCAGTTATTTTTCTATTGCTGACCTTCAGTCAGGATATCCCCAATTATTGGTGAGGCAGTAAGATATTCCCAAGACTTCCTCTAAAAAGTTGTATCGAAACTATGAGTTCATAGTGAAACCCTCTAGACTCATTAATAATCCATAAATTTTCACATATTTAATTAATAAATTATTTATATATTACCATGAGAAATTTATAGAAGTACATATTGATGAGATTTTGATATACTATAAAAATATATAGTAACATTAGGAGAATTTGAATACTGTGATAAAAACCTTGTGAAGGGATAAAATATATGAAAAGTATAAAAAAAGTGAGTTCTGGAAGGAGGATGTATCATTCATGGGGCATGTAATCAATTGAAAAATGGTATTTGTATAACCTTCCAAGAAAAAAGGAAATAAAAGAGAGTCTCATTCCATAATATATAAATTGGACCCATAAATTCTTTATTCTATAAGGCTAATACTAGTTCTTTGTGAAGAACATCTCATAATTTTTGAAACCACTATCAATGATGAGGCAGAAGGGTGCAAATCATGTCTAGACAAGTTTATATGAATACTACATTGATGATTTGAAAAATTAGCTTCTCACTGCACCAGTTCTCACAATGCTGACATGTAGGGAACTCATTTTTGGGTACACAGATTCTTAAAAGAATGCATTATTTTGTGTACTGATGAAAAATGATTAATTCATATCATAAACCACAATGATGTTGAAAATAACGAGAAAAATAATCCCACACATGATCTAGAGTTGGCATATGTGATTATTGAATTTGAAATGTGGCATAATTATCTATATAGGGATAAGTGTTAAATATACACTTATAATATGACTCTAAAATGTATATTCACGTAGTAGGAGATTAATATGTGCCATTGAAGATGGTTAGAGATCATCAAGGATTATGACTACTTTATCTATATCCATATTGGTAATGAAAATAAAGTGGATTATGATCTATCAAGAAAGGATCCAATCTTATTATATTTATAAATGGTGTACATGATAATAATTACAGAATTAAAATCACTAAACCTTTCTCATGTGATTTGTCAACCAACCCCTATGAAAAAAATAAAAGACACTCATTGAAATGGTGTGAAAATTCAGAAGAAGGAGTATTCCAACAGAAAAAGGGAAATCCTCACAGTTCAAAATGGATGATGAAGGAGCCGTGAGATTTTTTTAATGACTATGTGTACCATCCAATATGGAGATATTGAAAGATATTTTTAATGACAAACACAGCTCAACCTTATCTATTCAATTAAGGAGTAGAAATACATATCAAGATCTTTATGAGAACAATTGGGGGAAATATGAAAATGGAAATTAGTGAAAATTAATAAAAGTTTATAGTATTTCAGTGAGTAATGACTGGTAGGAAAATGACTATTAGGATGATTTTACCATTACCCACACTAAAATGGATGTGGGAAAATATCCCCATTGGATTTGTCTCTAGACATATGGATACATCAATAGGAAACAATGATATATGTATTATTTTGTATCATCTAATAATGGAAACACACATTATTGTAATTCAATAGGTCTTATCACAAGATCATAAAGCACAAATATAAATTAGAGAAGTAGTAAGGCTTTATGGAGTACCAATATCGATTGTACTCGATCGAGATAGGATATTCATCTCCATGTTCTGAAAATGTCTCAAACTTTCTATATTCAATGGGATGAACTTCTTTGTGGCCTATCACACATGGACTAATTGGAAATTTGAGTGGACTATTCATAAATATTAAGACATGTTGAGAGCATGTTCTGTAGACTTCAGTTGAAGATGGGATGAAAATCTAAAACTCGTCTGAAAAATCCTACAAGAATATTTTCAATCGAGTTTCCAAATGGCCCCTTTTGAAGGCCTTTATGGAAAAACATTCACATCATCGGAATGATGGGATGAAATCCATGAATATAAGCTTCTTGGACATGAAATGGTCAATGATATTATTGAAAAAGATAAAACCATTCAATAGAACATAATAGAATTTCATAGTCAAATGAAGAGCTATGCAGAAAATCATTGACGAGACATGAAGTATAAGGTTGGAGACATGGTATTCCTCCAAATATCTCCAAGTAATATGATTCCGATATTTTAGAATTAATGAAATCTAATTCTTGGGTACATTGGCCACATTTAGATTCATATGGTGTTTGCGTTGTGGCCTATCAACTAAAACTTCCATTGTATTGACCCGAACATTTAAGAATAAAGTTACATTTATTTTGATTAGAATCCTTATGGATTTAGAAGACAAATGAACTTATTTTTTCTATTATATATAGTTATATTTAAATAACTATTAAGTATAATTACCATTCATAATATAGCTGTTTAATAGTGATCAGATGACTGTTATAAATATAGGGTTTTAACAAATCCTTTTGACCGAGACAAAGGACGTGATGGCCTCAACCAATTGGATTTTTCCGTATGATGCATATTTATTAGAGTTTACAAGGGATATAGAATTTATGGTATTTTCCATATACCAAACACCATCCAAGATCCCACATCTCAAGCATGATAGAAACCGTTTACGGGAGAAGTTAAAATTCATCGAGATCACGACCCAAACCATGTTCACCGAACATCTCCATAAAAGGCTAACCATTGAAAACCATAATCATAGTGTGAATGATTGTATAATAATGGGATATGTAACAATACCATATCATTATTAATATGAAATTTATTTTTTATTGAATAATGAATATACATTCATTCTATTATTGTTACATTGTAAATGTTTTTTAAATAAAAAATATTATTTTTGGTTAATATTCAAATTAAATTAATAAATTTATTTTGAAAAATAAATAGACTGAAAAAATAAAAAATAATATAATAAAATATTATACTGAAATTACTTTTATTAAATTTAAATGGTCATATAGATTTTATGAAGTCAAATGAAATATTTATTAAAGTTTAAAATAATTTTTCCATAACCCGTAAATTTTCAATAAATGTCAGTTTTTATTTTAAAAGTGAAAATTCACATATTTAGAAAATTATACACATAAAAATAATATTATTTTTGGATTAAGGAAATCAAAATTATCCAAATGTGAATTTTTCATTATTTTTAAATACAATCATTTTTTGGTAAAAAAGTAAGTACTATATAAATGTTAGATGTGTTTTATGACATCATAGTGGCCCAATAATGATGTAATAAATACAATAAAATATTTCTTGGGTCTAATATATATTTTTTTATTTTAAATTTATTTAATTTTGAGTTTTTTTATTTATTTTATAAATCTTTAAAGAATCCTCTAAAACATATAATATTATCTTATATTTTAAAAAAAATCTTGAGACTGTGACCCACCTCCATTTTAGAAAATTCAATATTTTAATATGTTTGGCCCTTGAAAATATAAAATAATTTAACCCACTAAACGTTTCTAGAAACCATGGGTAGAAACTATGGGATGGTTTGTGGTGCTGAATATGTTGATATGTAGTGCCGAAAACCCAAATAATAATGAAATCCCCCTTCTTTCCTTTATAAACACACACAAACTCACATTTGAATTCATTAAAACCCTTTTATTCTATACCACCCACTTCCCCTTCCCCATATAGTCCTACCAATGTGCCCCAAATATCCTAATAATCCTCTAACATGCCTTTGGAGTCACAGATCCATGGAAGAGATCTTCCAATCTCCTATTTTCTCAATCACTCTTTTTATGATATATCATTTAATTTCAATTTGAATATTTTTGGATATGTTCATATATAATCCCCTTACTGTAAATTTTATTTGTAAGCAATTATATCTTCCTTTCCACTCTCATTAATTCATCAAAGATCATTTATATACAACCATTACCATACTGAAATTACGTAAAGGATTCACAACATCCTCTCTTCCTTTCAATTCATTAACCTTGTTTGAAAATATTCTTGTATGTTTAAATTGGTTATATTGTAATAATTATATAATAAACTACCTACTATAGATTTGATGTTATTTGAGTGAGATATCATTTATCATCCCCTATTTGGACACATACCTAATATGTTATTATGAAAAAATTCTATAAGGGATTTCTTTCTCTCCTACTTTTATCAAGCCCCTTATTTATGATATTCCCTCTAATTTTCCAATTTATTAAGTTGGGATAATTTCTTAACTACCCCCCTTACAATCCATATAATGAATAAATGATGATATACCCATTTTTCTCTCATAAACCCATTTTACAAATTTTTATTTAATGTCGTTATACTGTCGGAATTGAACTGCAATTTCCATTAAAAAATAATCATGTAGTGAACACAATACCCATTTCTCTATAAAGGGAATTGTACTTATGATCATGTACTTATTTATTTAGGACTTACATGTATATATTCCATAATCCTTGTTTGTGGGATAGATAATTATGTTTAATGAATGATCTATGTGGCACACTGAATCATGAAAATGAAATGATTATGAAGGATGTACCCTGATAGCACTCCAATGTATTGGGTAATGTTTAGGATCATGATAAATCTTGTGAAATGAGTGTTTTCTCATTATTATTCATGTTCAATGAGTTTTTACTCAGGATAATTCTTGTGCAATAATGGTTTACTCATTCTTATTCATGTGAAATGATGGTCTACCAATGCTAATTCATGTGCAATGAGGGTTAACTCATGTTAATCCATGTGCATGTAGCATTGAATAAATATAATAAAATATTGTATGTTGTTTCCACATTTCCAATTATGATTACCATGATATATTAATACATTATGTTAATATTTTTTCCTCCATTGATATGCCTTTTGACTAACACATATTTTCTTCCTCAATTTATGCCATGTTTATTACCGTACATAGAATTATAGATCACACTTTTCTTTTGTTTTTCCTCAGGTTATCCCATGTGGTCTTATTTATGGAGGAATTTAGTGGTCATATAAAAAAGTTTTCAATAAAGAAATTTTACTTCATATTATATATTATTATATAATATTCTTAATTTACTAAGACATTATACCTCTCAATCTTTTGAGTTCTCGTAATTTAAATTTTACAAAATAAATCATGTCTAAATATGACATGATGGGAAGTGTTTTTAAATACGGTATAATAGGATATTCTAAGTTATTTTTGGGATTATTATTTGGAACTCCATGTGAAAACCCTTAGTGATAAGACTATGTGAATGAAAACTTCCCTTAATTTGGTTAAGTATAGAGTAAGTGGTTTATAAATAAAATACTTCCATGTATGAATTATATAAGTTGATGTGGTTATGGAACTGATGTACATACGAGTAACAACTCCAACCTAGTGTTCTGGGCTTGTCTTGGGTAAACTTGGTACATGAAACCGAACCTTATTCTAGATGTTGTTTGAAACAACCATGCGATATACAATGGTAAATTCATAAACTCATCACAAATAATTATTAAGGTAATAATGAAAAAAATAACATAATAATATATGTTGGGAATTAGATCATGGATAACATAGATTGAATCCTAGAAATGAATGGCTTAAGGAGATAGATGAATTTCACAAGTTGTCCATTTATCATAATTGTATTCCTATTTATCTGTTTAACTATTTAAAATACTCATACCTAAATCTATATTGGATAATGTAGAACTATAATAAAAAAGATAAAGTTATGATTATTTTCCATAGTTATACGCGTTGTTTTATATCCTGAATATTTAGCAGAAAATTCCAAAAACCACCACAAATAATGGAGGTAGAGATTTCGGTGAAAACATAAAATAGGGAAATTAATGAATCCCAACAATATAACTACTCCCATGTCACAATTTTTGGATTGATCATCTCGGATAACCTTTTCATACATTTCTTGGAGGTATTTGATGCAATTCTGGATAAGGATTGGCTCTCTCTATAGAGAGCCAACAAAAATTTATGCAAGATTAAAATTGCTCACCATTTGGACAATAGACCCTCGATTCTATAAAAGTTCAATGAGAAGGATGATTCTTTCTCAGCACCATCCTCCCAATAAGGGATATTACTATCCTAAGAGAACACATAGATTGCTCAGATGATTGAGTCTATGGAAGGAACCGTCTTCAAAGGCATGCCTATCTTGAGGGAATTCGCTAATGTGTTTCCCAAGGAATTTTCTGGTCCTCCTCCTAACATATATGTTGAATTTTATATTGATCTTATTCCCAAGGTATTTCCAATATCCAAGAATCCATATAGAACAGATATTGTGGAACCCTATAGAGATAAAGAAACAACTACCAGAAAATCTAGATAAAGTTTTTATACGACCAAGTTCTTCACAATGGGGTTCACCAATCCACTTCATCGTGATGAAGGATGGGTCAATGTGCCTTTTCATATATTATCATGTGCTCAAAAAAAATCATAAAAAAGAACAAGAATCCATTTCCATGAATTGAGGACTTGTTTGATCATCTATAAGGAGAACATTTCATATCCATGGTGGATCTGCCATCAAGATATTACCAAGTAAGGGTGAAGATAGAGGATATCCCCAAGACTGTTCTTGTACAACATAAGGGAAATATAAGTTAATTTTGATTCCATTAGAAATCACTAATCCTCAAAAGTCCTCATTGATGTGAAAAATAGGTTCTTTAGAGATTACCTTGTAAAATATGTGGTTTCCATTAAAGATGATATTCTAATATACTCCAAAACCAAGGAGGTTCATGAGGAGCATCTAACCCCTGTGCTAATGACCATTCGAAATGAGAAGCTCTTTTCAAAGTAAAAAAAGTGTTTTTTATGGTGGAAGAAAGTCTCATTCTTAGGGAATATCATCATAGTAAATGTGAGATATATAGATCCTTCCATGTAAAATGAGATTGGGGGATGGGGGAGGCCAACATCTTTGATGAATATCCATAGCTTCTGTGGGTTACTTGGATATTATCACGGATTTTATATAAATTTCTCATGATTTCCAAAACCTCTTACAAAGAAAACTCATAATTTAGTCAAGTATTCTAGGAATGATGAATGTTAATAAAGCTTCATGTAGTTGAAACAATTTCTTATCACTTCCAATATTCTCACACTACCCACGAGTGGGGATCTATTCATAATCTTTAGATATGCATAAAAGTAGGGATTGGGATGTGTGTTGTTGAAAAATGAAAAATTCATTTCTTATTCCTCAATAACGTTTAAAATTCATGATCAAAACTAGAACACACATGATCTTATGTTATTAAACTTTGATCTTTTCATTGAAAATATAGTTTCATTATCTATTTGGGGTGAAGTGATAAATATATATGGATAAAAAATTCTCTTATATCTATTCACATAGAATGATATTAATATGCTTCAATGAAAATGGTTACAGATCATTCAGGATTATAAATTCTCAATAACCTACTATCCTTGGAATGTGAATAAGGTTTAAAATGATATAAGTATAAAAGAACCATAAATTCTATATTTGATGATAATTTAAAAATAAAAGTTCTTATTATATTTTATGAAGATGGAAATGGGATCATAAAGAAGAGAAAATCATAAATCCTATCACAAATTATTTGTCAATCGTCGCTTTTTAAAAGGCTAAATTATTATTAAAAATGTGATAATTTAATTTAGAAGAATGTGGAAACTATCAGAAAATGTAAATTTACTTAGTTTAGTTTTTATAAATAAGGAATAATGAGATTTAGGTCAAGACTATTTGTTCCATAAAATCCTTAGTAAAAGAATGATGTTTTGGATGATTCACATAGTTCTACTTTAAATATTCACCTAGGAACACAAATAAGTGTAAATATATTTAGTGGAAATATTATTAGGATAACATAAATTAGGTGATCACAGATTATACATAAAAGTGACTGGTATGTCAACAATTGATGGTTGAGATGGAGAAATAAATGGGGATGATGCAACCATTACCCATACCTATATGGAAATGGGAAGAAATCAACATGGGATTTTTCAACAAAAATCCATAGACTTCAAAAAAGAAAAATGATATCTGGTTTGTTGTGAATCATCATATGAAGACTGCACACTTTATTGTGATTTAAGAGGATTTATACATAGATTTACTGGAACGGATATACACTAGGTATGTGTTAAGGATGCATGAAGTACCACTATTAATTATTTCAGATGGATATCTGAGATTTACCTCTATTTTTTGGAAAAGTCTCCAGCATTCTCAAAATATAGATTTTAAATTCAGTAAGACATATCAACCACAAAGTGATGAAAAATATGAGCAGAATATATAAACACACGAGGACATGTTAAGAGCTATCTAAATGTACTTTAATAGAAAATGGGTCCAAAATCTTACTTTGTGGATGTTATCTTACAAAAAATATTTTCCACTCAAGCATCTAAAGGGATATATATGATACCCTTTATGGAAAGATGAGTTGGAAACTAGAAAGTTGGGATGATGTTAGGGATAAAATAAAGCTAGGTCCAAAAATGTTCAAAGAAACGGTGGAGAAGGGTAAGACCATACAGTATCATTTCAATGATGTTTAGAGTCACCAAAAGATATACACTGACAGTAGTTGACATGACCTATAGTTCACTATTGGAGACATGGTATTCTTCCACATATCTCCATAGAAGAGATTAATGATATTAGGGATGATGGAAATACTTTGTCCAAGGTATATCATCCCTTTTGAGATCTATGATAGCATCAGAGAAGTGGATTATGAACTTGAACTCCCACGAAACCCATCTCTAGTGAATGATGCAGTCAGTGTTTACCTATTATGAAATTACATCCTAGACCCATCAAATGTACTTAATCTAGAGGTGGTATAGTTGGATAATGATTCTTTATATGAGGAGTAGTCGGTGGAGATCGTAGATCCTAAAGAAAATGTTCTATGAAATAAGAAAATTCCCCTGATCATGGTGCTGTGGAGAAAACACATGTTTGAAAAAGAAATGTGGGAACCAAAGGAGGTGATGAAGAAGAGTTAACACTGTCTGTTTTAGTTTGGGAAAATGAAAATTTTAGGCTGCTATTTCTTAAGGTAGGAAGGTTGTAATGATCCAGACAATTATGAATAAAATTTTATTTATTTTTGTTAAATTTCTTATTGATATAGAAGACATACAAAAATAACATGTTAATAATATCTAAAAGGATATAAATGACTGTTAGATATCATTACGATTGATTATATACCTGTTTAATAGTGATCACATGACTAGAATAATTATAGGGTTAAAAAAATACTTTTGACATAGACAAAGGAAGTGATAGCCTCAACCAGTTGGATAGTTCTATATGAACACCATTTATTAAAGAATCTATGGGGGATATAATTTATGGGGATTTCCCTAGACCAATCCTAGGCCAGGATCAAAGAGAATAAGAATGATAGAAACTTTATACTAAAGAAGTTTAATCTCCTCATGATAACGACCCAAAACATGTTCAACGAATGGCCCCATCAAAGCCCCGTCATCACTCACCTTAATCATAGGGTGAATGCTGGTGTAATAATGTTATATATAAAAAGTCCCTAGAATTACTATTAAGTACAATATTTTTTTTATTGAATAATGCATATACTTTTATTTTATTATAGTTACATTGTAAATAATTTTTAGAGAAAAAAATTGTTTTTTGGTTAATATTAAAATTCACTTAAGAAATATACATTGATGTAATAGATTAGTGAAATAAAAAATATTCTAATAAAATAATATTATGAAATTAATTTTATTAAATATTAATGAACATATAATTTATAAGTAGTCAAATGTAATTTTTATTGAGGTTTAAAAACTATTTTTGTCAAAACCCATCAATTGTTAATAAAAGTCAGTTTTTATATTAAAAGAGAAATTTCACGAATTTAGAAAATTATTTTGAAAAAATGAATATCATTTTTGGAATTAGGAAATCTAAATTATCGGAAGGATATTTTTTCAGAATTTTTGGAGATAGTTTAATTTTTGGTTAAAAATTAATTACCATATAAATATATTATGTGTTTTATGACATCATAATGGCCCAATAATGATGTAATAAAAACAATAAAGGGTTTCTCCAAAAATATATATGTTTTTACTTTAAAATAATTTAATTCTATGTTTATTTTATTTATTTTAAAATACCTTAGTGAATAATCCAAAACATATAATATAGAATTTTAAAAATAATTTATATGAGAGTGTGACTCATCTCCATATAAGAAAAGTAAATATTTTAATATTCTCATAACATTACCTTATAAAAAAATGTTTTCCACTACCAATTTATATAAACCATCAGAAAACCCATGGGGTGGTTTTGGGTTTTTAATATTTTATTTTGCAATGTCCAAAACAAAAGTAATTAAGACATCCCCCTCCATTATTTTATAATCCTACAAAAGATCCAATTTATTATCAGTCAAACTCTTTGACGCTTGACCACCCTCATTATCCAACTCTTAATAATCCTCCGAAGGTGTCTCAATGCTCTTAAGAAGCCTCTCCCAATCATTTTTTGTATAAATTACAAGTAAGGTATCTTCCACTCTACTCTTTTATCAAGTACTCCTTTTATGATATAACTTTCTATTTCAATGTTCATATGTTTATATATATTTATAAATAATCCCATTACTATAAATTTTATATGTAAATATTTATATCTTCCATTAAACTATCATTAATCCATCCATTATCCTTTATATATACCTGTTACCAAGTCGATATTTCAATACAGATTCTCACCTTTCTCTCTTCCTTTCAATTCATGAACCTTGTTTGAAATTTGTTTTTTTAGTTTTAATTGATAATATTGTCATAATTTTGTAATCAATTACCTACTATCCATTATATGTTATTTCAATGAGGTATCATATATATTCCTCCATTTGGACCTTTACATAAGTTGTTACTATACAGAAATTCCACAAGGGGATTCTCTCTCTCCTCTCTTTATCAAGATCCTCAATTATGATATTACATTTAAATTTCCAATTCAATAATTTGTGCTATGTTCTTAACTATCCACATTACTATCAAATTAATAAATAAATGATAGGAGACCCATTTATTTATCATCAACCCATTTTACAAATTTCTGTTTGATGTCGTTATGGTTCGGAAATTGAACTGCGATTTCCATGACAAAATCATTGTATAGTGAAAACCATACCGATTTCTCTACCAAGGGTATACATATTATAATTATGTACATTTTGATTTTGGAACTACATGTATTTATTCTAACTTCTTTTGTTTAGGAATATATTATTATATTTAATTAATGATCTATGTGGAACACTTAATCATTATATTGAAATGATTATGAAGTGTGGACCCTAATAGCGCTCCAATGCATTGGATAATGTTTAGTATCCTGATAGAACTTGTGAAATGTGGGTTTAATAAATCTAATTCATGTGAAATTTGGGCTTAGTCATGCTAATTCATGTGAAATGTGGATTTACTCTTGCCAATTCATTGTAATGAGTGTATACTAATGCTATTCCATGAACAATGACCCATGACTAAATATAAAGTCGTATAGTATGATTCTAACACATTTCCATGTTATGATAATCATTCTATGTCATGTCAATATGTTCAGGTTTAATGTTTTCTCCATTGATATTCCAATTGACTAATATGTATTATTTTCCTCATGTAATGCCATTTTTATTCTCTTATGGGTCTTTATAGCTCACCATTTTCATTACTTTGTACTTAGGTTATCCCATGTAATGCTAAGTATGATGGAAATTTGTGGTCATGTAAAATAAATTTTCAATAAATATGTTGTATTTTATAATTTATGTTATTGTGTAACATTCATGATTTACTAATACACTAGATCTATCGATCTTATGGGTTGTATTAAGTGAAATTTTATGAAATAAATAATGTTTAAATATGAAATAATGAGCAGTGTAGTTATATTCACTTACCATTTCTCAAGTACATGATGTATTCCATGTATCCCTCTCTGAGGAAGTCCATACCAAAATCTTCATATATACTAAACTAATAGGCGGTATATTTTGAAAATGATCTCTCATATAAGGAGAAACTAGTGAATAAATCGAATTATAGAGATAATTTTCGATGGAAAATACTACTCTCCTAGTTAATGAAAATTGGTGCACCCATAAGTGTCATGTCCCGTCCTCGGGGCCCGTGTCGTGACTACCCCAAGCCCGCCTTCCATAGGCCAGGGCTTGGCGACTAGCACCAAGGTGTAAATCCCGGTAAAAAGGGAAGGCATTGCCTTTTTAAATTAAACAAGCACCTCAGAGTAAGCAAGCAGAAAAATTAAACACTAAGTAAAAACTGGTACAACAGTTAGTGCGGAAAATTAAGTGGGCCAGTATACAAACCCAAAATGAAAGTAAAGTACAACTCGAAAAGGGAAAACATGAACTGAAAGTTAAAGCCGCAATGACGAGTTGTCCACTGGGAATCCCACCTGAAGGGTGGGTACAGAAAGCCTCCACTGCTCCTCGGGTCCAGCCGACCGCTCCGAGTACGTCTTGCCCAGTGGTCCACCTCCAGGTACCGTCCTTCTCCGCAAGCCTCCACCACGATCAACGCTGTCCGTCGTCTGCTACCAACACAACGTAGTGCGGGCATAGCCCGTGCAGGGGTGAGTATAAGCTACTCAGTAGGGACCCCGAGACCCCTGAAAGTCTCCCAAAATCCACAAAGGATAAACCACAAAAGAAAGACACAATCACAAATTAACAACCGACACTGCTTAGGTATATGCCCATACATATACCTAAGTCATCAATTCCAATACGCTCCAACCTCCGAGCCCAAGTACAACCTAGTCCACACAGGAAAGCATACGTATTCCACACAGGAATGAAAAATGTAATCCACACAGGATATCACTACACAATCCACACAGGAAAGTAAAACAGGATTCAGCTCACACAGGTATACTTCTTCGAATGATGATAGAGACGATAAATGATCCATCTAATTCATCGGACCCACAAAGGATCGATAGGTACTAACCTCGGAAAAGACCCACACAGGATCGGTATGAAACGAACCCCCGCAAAGACCCACACAGGATCGGACCCACACCGGATCTGTAGGTGATGGCTCACACAGAACCGCTGAGCGCTGACCCACACAGGATCAGACCCACACAGGATCGATGGCACTGATCCACACAGAATCGCTGAGTGATGTAGTCGTCATCGTCGAATCCACTGAGGATCTCTGCACAGTCGTCGTCGCAGTCACAGTAGCAGTCGCAGCCAGCACTAGGGTTCCCGCACACAGCAAGCTCATTCGGGAGGGTCCACTCCACGAGCCGAGAGGCTGATACATCAACTAACACATAGTCTAGAGTTGATGTATCCAAATGTTCTGTATCGTCAACAAGAACTCAACGTCGCAGACGGCGCGTCAATCGGACGCCCGGTCTGAGAGTTATTGGCTTTTTCGTCCCAGGGGCCCGGTTGGTTTTTAAGGTAAAACCAACCCAACCGTACTCCACCTGAGTCCAAACCTTGGGCGGAGTATGCAAAAAGATCTGTCTCACATAGAGGAATTCAACAAAGTCGACGGCATGTCGATCAGACGTCCAAAGCTCAAGATATTAGCGTTTCCACTCCAAAGGCCCGGTTGGTTTCGTGTACGAACCAACCCGGCCGAACTCAAAGTATTCTGAAACCTTGAGTGCGATATGCCAAAACGACCGTCTCATTCAAAGGATCGCGTCACCGCTGACAGCGCGTCGATCAGAGGTTCGCAGCCCGAGTTATGGGCAATTGAACCCAAACGGTCCGAAAATGAGGGTTTCGAGCCCGAGCCGACCCGGCCTGAGACCCCCCGGTTGGCCCGGACTGGGTCGACCCGCCCCAGGTCCGGGTCGGCATGGCTCGGTGCGGTCCTGCCCAGCTGGGTGCGGCCCTGCCTGGCAGACTGGCCAGGCGCCAGTCCGGCTGGGCACAGCGCGCTGTCGGGCTCGGCCTTTGGCCGAGCCGGTTCGGCAAGGGGGGGGCGCCTACCCCCCTGTGTAACCGCGGCCCCCCCTCAATTAAGGGGGCCGTTTGAAGCCGGCCGGGGGAATTTATTTCCCCCGGCTCCTCCCTGTCCGGCCGGCCCGACCTGGCCAGCCGGTTCCTGCTCAATGGGACCGGCAGTGGCCGGTCCCCTTCCAGTTCCGACACCGGTGGCCCGGTCCGGTCGTCGGTCACCTTGCTCTGCCGCGTCCCGGAACCGGCCGCGGCCCTTGTCGTCCGGAGTGGTGCGACGACACCGCACCCCTCCGCTGCGGCCCCGCTCCGGCCGCGGCGTCTTCGGTTTTCTTCGACGCGGTGCGACGACGTCGCGTTCTTAAACTTCATTCCACGGCGCGGCGCGACGGCGCCGCACATTTCCTTCCGCATGAATCCGCGTGGTGCGACGGCACCACGCTTTCCCGTACCAACCACAAAGAAATGAACACGAAAATAAGGAGGAGGGTCGGCCGTGTTTGTGCAGTCCGACCCCCTCGCGTTATTCAATAACAATTTGTTTTAATCCATGAAGATCATCAAGTTGGTATTCATGAACAATTAAATTAATAAAACCCCTACCTCGGTTCAGGAACGATGCACGACAATCGAGCTGCGGATGACGAGCATCGCGGAGGTCGGGCGTCGCGGAAAAAGAACGTCGATTCTGTTGTCGTCGAGGTGCGTTCGAAGAGGTAACGTCGTTGGAAGAAGACATCACATTCTTTAGCGGAGATGTTCCTCATTGAAGAACGGTGTTCTTCGTCGGAGTCCGAGATGTTCTTCACGTTCTTCGTCGAGGTTGAAGAAGAAGAAGACTTCACGCTTCCCAATCCTCTCAAGGTGGCAAAAACTCTAACAATAATAAAATAATACCAAGTCTTATTTTATTAACACAACCTAACCATTTGAATTTCAAGAGTTTGAAATTAAGTAACTCACCTTATTAATTATAACAAGTTGTCAAAAATTAATGAAAGTGAGTTAATGGGGAGTTAGGAAAGTGAAGGGTTAAGAGGAGTTAGGGAGTTACGGGATTTGAAAAGGTGGAGGGGCTCGTGTGGGTCCCACTCTTTCAATTATCCACACATGGGAGGTTGGGTGGATGTGGGCCCCACCACCAACTTCCCATGGGAGAAAAAAAACACCTTGATATGAAATAAAATTGATTCAACAATTTTATTTACATTTTTATTAAACCCTATTAATTAACTTCTTCACCCGCACAAACGCAACTACAGTAAAGTCTCCCTTAAGCGATTACCGGCGTTGCGAGTTCATCGGTGCCCTCGGAATTCGATTCTGAGCACCGGTTCAAAAGTTAGAAATTCCCGCTCGTTCGTTCACTGAACGTACCCGAGCCAAACTTTGGAAATTGATTCCGGGCACACTGGGCCTCGGAATCAGGTGCCGTCCGAAACCATGTTCTTGTAAAATTCCAAAGAAAATTAAGAAAAAATTTCCCTTGAATTTTACAGGTCTTTACATTACTCCCACCTCAGGGCTTTACGTCCCCGTAAAGATACATCATAACTAGGGAAACAAAAGAGGGTACTGAGCACGCATCTGAGCCTCCCGCTCCCAAGTGCTCTCCTGGAGGTTCCCGTGCTGCCACCTGATGCGCACCAGAGGAATCGACCGTCCACATAGGACCCGCTCTTGTTGATCCTCAATATCCATTGGGACCTCCGCAACAGTCTCCCCATCATCAACGTCAAGCTCCCCATGGTCAATGATATGCATCGGGTCGTGCACATATCTCATCATCTGAGACGCGTGGAAGACGTCATTCACCCGGTGCAACTGAGGTGGTAGAGCCAGGCGATAAGCCACCTCGCCAATCCTGCTGAGGACCAGGAAGGGTCTGATGAAGCGCGGAGATAACTTGCTTCCTCGGCCAAATCTCCGTAAACCACGTCGAGGTGAGACACGCAAGAAGACGTGGTCGCCATCCTCGAACTCTAGTGGCCTCCGCCTCCTGTCAGCATAAGACTTATGCCGGCTCTGATCTGTCCTCATCCGCTCCTGGATGACTTGGACCTTCTCTGTCGTGGCCTGGACCATCTCTGGTCCCACAAGTGCTGACTCCCCAGTGTTTGTCCAGCACAATGGAGATCTGCAAGGTTGTTCGTACAATGCCTTGTATGGTGCCATCCCGATGGTGGAGTGGTAGCTGTTTTTTTACGCGAACTCCAGCCAGGGTAGGTGGTCCTCCCAGCTGCGACCAAAGTCGAGGACACATGCGCGGAGCATGTCCTCGAGAGTCTGAATGGTCATCTCTGTCTAACCATCCGTCTGAGGGTGAAAGGCTGTGCTCAAACGTAGTTGCGTCCCGAACACCTCCTGCAATTCCTTCCATAGTCAGGAAGTAAAACGAGTATCTCGATCGAAGACGATAGATGATGGCACACCGTGAAGCCAAACAATCTCCTGAACGTAAAGACGACCCACGCTCTCCACTGATCCCTGCTCTCTGATGGGTAAGAGTGAGCCGACTTGGTGAGTCAGTCGACAATCACCCAGATGGAGTCGTGACCTCTGGAAGTGCGTGGAATACCAGTCACGAAGTCTATAGATATCTCGTCTCACTTCCACTCTGGGACCTCTAAGGGTTGTACCAAGCCTGCTGGTACCTGGTTCTCAGCCTTCACCTGCTGGTAGGTGAGGCATCGAGAAACGAACTCTGCCACAACCTTCTTCATGCCCAGCCACCAGTGCTCTCGTCTGAGATACTGGTACATCTTCGCCACTCCGGGATGTACCGCCAAGGTAGAAGTGTGAAACTCTCTCAGTACCTCCTCCCGTAAAGTAACTTGTACCAAGTAACATCATCTGAAAAGGATTTTGTGCTCTGCTCCAAAGGAGAAACCATCAGGTACCTGTCCTGAGGATATCTGTGCACGTCACGTCTCACAGTCAGCGTCCCCACACATTGCCTCTCTGACCTGCTGTAGTAGTGGAGAAGTGACTATGAGAGACTGGAGGAAGTCTGCTCCATCTCTATCCACGAAGGATATCTGCAAAGCTGTAATGATTTATCCTTTTCCGAAAAGGGAAATCCAGTCTCATCCCCTGGATGAACCACATTCCTTTCCTAATACAGTCTATCCCATCATGATTAGTTAATTCATGGCATGGATGACATCGTAAGGCCTCGATGCTGCTACCAAGAGATCCAACCGTTACTCTCACCTCCAAGGGTTGAGTCACACTGTCAGCATCCGTGTGTGGTCACTGGGTCTCCTCCAGTAATAATCTCGCAAGTGAGGGTCAAGTCAACAGTTTTTAACCAGCACCTTTTAGTATTAACAAACAAAAGACAAGAAAGAAAATGGCACTATTGCAAGCGTCTTTTATTACTTCAACTCAAATTACAAGGACACAAGGAAACACAAACAAAGAAGCTAGAGGCATTATGGTCAAGGGCCCTTATTCCTGGATCTAGTCCCGCACTTGTCCACCCGCTTCCGGAGCTCCATGATTGTAGGCTTCAGCTGCATGAAGCTGTGCTCTCCCCTGAGGTCGGGGGTGGACCTCCTGGTGGTGGTGGTGGTGGTAGAGCCTCAAAGTGTCGCCCACCACCTGCTTCTCGGCCATCTCCTCTGCCTCGTCCGCCTGCTCCCTGCAGACCGCCACGGTCAAACCTCTGCCTCTGCCTAGGTGGTTCCTCAACTGTCTGCTGCTCCTCTGCATGGCGGGTCGGGCAGTCACGGGCCATGTGGCCCTACCCGCTGCATGCATAGCACTGTCTTCCACTCGTAAGACTGGTTTTGTTGTGTGTGCCCTGCACCTCCAAGCCAGTATCCTGTGGTCGTCCGCCCATTGGCCTGCCCACTTAGACCTCTGCGACATCTGTCTACTGCCGGCTGGAGAAGACTCCTCCATGTGTCGTCCTGCGGTAGGTCTCGCCGCTGGTGTAGACACATCAAGAAATCTCTCGATCAAAAGGGCTCGCTCCTGTACTCTTGTCTATGTCGGAATGCTGAGGGAGATCAGTGATGCCCTGATCTCGTGTCTCAATCCTTGCTCAAAGGTCCGGGCCTAGAAGAATGGGTCTCGTACGATGTCTGTAGAGTAGCGCGAGAGATCGGTAAATCTTGCTGAGTACTGGGAAACCGTCATGCTGCCCTTCCGCAGCTGATGAAGCTCCTGAATGCGCACCGCATGGAGGTTGGTTGGGACAAACTCTGAGCGGAAGAGTCTCTCAAAGTCTGTCCAGAGTAGAGATGCTTCATCGTTCACTTGGAGCATCAAGCTCCACCATCGGCCCGCTGCTGCGTGCAGTAGGCTCGCAGTGAGGATCACCATGAGGTCTGCTGGTGTCCTCACTAGCCTGAAAACTCGTACGACTGCCTCCAGCCAGTCCGCGGCTGCCTGGGGGTCCATCTCCCCGTGCAACCTGGGCGGTCGCTGGTGCTGGAACTCATGCAGTGCACTGAGGCGACGTGCATCGTCAGCGACTCGTGCTGGAAGCATCGGTGGCTCGGCGGGTAGGGCTACCGCCGGTGCCACTGCTGACAAAGGGACCTGCACCGAGGCCTCATCGCTCGGTGGGATGTCGTCACGCTCGACTCTCAGAACCCTAGCTGGCTGCCGTCATGGGGCCATCCTGAAAAGGAAACAAGTGCGCCACATTCAGAAAAGTATACCTGGTGAGCTGACACAAAGTAATCACAACGAAAACTTGAAACACACATGCAATCAATGTTTTCGTGCATTAAGTCGGAAATCAGAAGTCAGGGTCCGGGTGTACGGATATGTCGGCCGACGCACCAACACTGGACTCACTGGACTGATAACCACACCCAATACACTAAACACTATTTATTCACATAGAAAAGATCAGAGTCCCAAGTTCTTCGGTAGAACCGAACTCCTATGATACCAATTTGTCACGACCCGTCCCCGAGGCCCGTGCTGTGACTCCCCCAAGCCCGCCTTCCATAGGCTAGGGGCTGGCGACTAGCACCAAGGCGTAAATCCCGGTAAAAAGGGAAGGCATTTCCTTTGTAAATTAAACAAGCACCTCAGAGTAAGAAAGCGGAAAATGTAAACACTAAGTAAAAACTGGTACAACAGTTAGTGCGGAAAAGTAAGTGTGCCAGTATACAAACCCAAACTGAAATTAAAGTACAACTCAGAAAGGGAAAACAGCAACTGAAAGGTAAAGCCGAAACGATGAGCTGTCCACTGGGAATACCACCTGAAGGGTGGGTACAGAAAGCCCCCACTGCTCCTTGGGTCCAGCCGACCGCTCAGAGTACGTACTGCCCAGTGGTCCACCTCCAGGTATCATCCTGCTCCGCAAGCCTCCACCACGATCAACGATGTCCGTCGTCTGCAACCAACACAATGTAGTGCGGGCATAGTCCATGAAGGGGTGAGTATAAGATACTCAGTAGGGACCCCGAGACCCCTGATGGTCTCCCAAAATCCAGAAAGGATAAACCAAAAAAGAAAGACACAATCATGAATTAACAACCGACACTGCTTAGGTATATGCCCACACATATACCTAAGTCATCAATTCCAATACGCTCCAACCTCCGAGCGCAAGTACAACCCATTCCACACAGGAAAGAATACGTATTTCACACAGGAAAGCAAAACATAATCCACACAGAATAGCACTACACAATCCACACAGGAAAGTAAAAGAGGATTCAGCTCACACAGGTATACTTCTTCGAATGACGATAGAGATGATCACTGATTCATCTAAGTCGTCAAACCCACAAAGGATCGATAGGTACAAACCCCCGCAAAGACCCACACAGGATCGGTAGGAAACTAACACCTGCAAAGACCCACACAGGATCGGACCCACACAGGATCTGTAGGTGCTGGCTCACACAGAACCGCTAAGCGCTGACCCACACAGGATCAGACCCACACAGGATCGATACCACTATTCCAAACAGGATCGCAGAGTGTTGTAGTCGTCATCGTCAAATACACTGAGGATCTCTGCACAGTCGTCGTCACAGTCATAGTAGCAGTCGCAGCCAGCACTAGGGTTCCCGCACACAGCAAGCTCGTTCAGGAGGTTCCGCTCCACGGGCCAAGAGGATGATACATCAACTGACACATAGTCCAGATTTGATGTATCCAAAAGTTTTTTATCGTCAACAGGAACACAACGTCGCAGATGGCGCGTCAATCGGACGCCCGGTCTGAGAGTTATTGGCTTTTTCGTCCCAGGGGCCTGGTTGGATTTTAAGGAAAAACCATCCCGACTGTACTCCACCTGCGTCCAAACCTCGGGTGGAGTATGCCAAAATATCCCTCTCACTTAGAGGAATTCAACAAAGTCGACGGCACGTCGATCGGACATCCGAAGCTCAAGATATGAGCGTTTCCGCTCCGAAGGCCCGGTTGGTTTCGTGTACGAACCAACCCGGCCGAACTCAAAGTATTCCAAAACCTTGAGTACGTTATACCAAAACGACCGTCTCATTCCAAGGATCGTGTCACCGCTAACGGCGCGTCGATCGGAGGTCCGTAGCCCGAGTTATGGGAAATTGAACCCAAACAGTCTGAAAACGAGGGTTTCGGGCCCGGGCCGACCCGGCCCGAGACCCCCCGGTAGGCCCGGACCGAGTCGACCCGCCCCAGGTCCGGGTAGGCCTGGTCCGGCCCGGCGCGGCCCGGCTGGGCACAGCGCGCTGTCTGGCTCGGCCTTTGGCCGAGCCGTTTCGGCAAGGGGGGGGGGCCTGCCCCCCTGTGTAACCGTGGCCCCCCCTCAATTAAGGGGGTCGTTTGAAGCCGGTCGGGGGAATTTATTTCCCATGGATCCTCCATGTCCGGCCGGCCCGACCTGGCCGGCCAGTTCCTACTCAACGGGACCGGCGGTGGCTGGTCCCCTTCCAGTTATGACACCGGCGGCCCGGTCCGGCCGCCGGTCACCTTGCTCCGCCATGGCCCGGAACCGGCACGGCCCTTGTCGTCCGGCGCAGTGCGATGGCACCGCACCCCTCCACCGTGGCCCCGCTCCGGCCGCGGCGTCTTCGGTTTTCTTCGACGCGGCGTGACGACGTCATGTTCTTAAACTTCTTTCCACGGCACGGCACGACGGCGCCGCGCATTTCCTTCCGCATGAATCCGCGTGGTGCGACGGCACCAAGCTTTCCCGTACCAACCACAAAGAATCCAACACGAAAATAAGGAGGAGGGTCTGTCGTGTTTGTGCGGTCCGACCCCATCGCGTTATTTGATAACAATTGGTTTTAATCCACGAAGATCATCAAGTTGGTATTCACGAACAATTAAATAAATAAAACCCCTACCTCGGTTCAGGAACGATGCACGAAAATCGAGCCGCGGATTATGAGCGTCACGGCGGTCGGGTGTTGCGGAAAAAGAACGTCGATTCCGTTGTCGTCGAGGTGCATTCGAAGAGGTAACGTCGTTGGAAGAAGACGTCGCATTCTTCGGCAGAGATGTTCCTCGTGGAAGAACGGTTTTCTTCATCGGAGTTCGAGATGTTCTTCACGTTCTTCGTCGAGATTGAAGAAGAAGAAGACTTCACCCTTCCCAATCCTCTCAAGGTGGAAAAAACTCTAACAATAATAAAATAAGACCAAGTCTTATTTTATTAACACAACCTAACCATTTGAATTTCAAGAGTTTGAAATTAAGTAACTCACCTTATTAATTATAACAAGTTGTCAAAAATTAATGAAAGTGAGTTAAAGGGGGGTTAGGAAAGTGAAGGGTTAAGAGGAGTTAGGGTGTTAAGGGACTTGAAAAGGTGGGGGGCTCGTGTGGGCCCCACTCTTTCAATTATCCACACATGGGAGGTTGGGTGGATGTGGGCCCCGCCACCAACTTCCCATGGGATAAAAAAACACCTTGATATGAAATAAAATTGATTCAACAATTTTATTTACTTTTGAATTAAACCCCATTAATTAACTTCTTCACCCGCACAAACGCAACTATGGTAAAGGTTCCCTTAAGCGATTACCGGCGTTGCGAGTTCATCGGTGCCCTCAGAATTCGATTCCGAGCACCGGTTCGAAAGTTAGAAATTCCGTCTCATTCGTTCACTGAACGTACCCGAGCCAAACTTCGGAAATTGATTCCAGGCAGACCGGGCCTCGGAATCAGGTTCCGTCAGAAACCGCGTTCTTGAAAAATTCCAAAAAAAATTAACAAAAAATTTCCCTTGAATTTTATTGGTCTTTACAATGAGTATGGAGATGAAACATGGGAACCTATAAAATCAATGAAGGAGAACTACCTAGACCAATTTTAAACATATAATGTAATATAAAATTTCGAGGGTGTAGTTCCATAAGGGGGAAAAATGAAACGACCAAAAATTTATTCAATGGAAATTGCATTCTATTAATTTTTTCACATAGTTCAAATCACATTAACACAACTTATAAAAATAATAAAAACTTTATAAATTATAAATTAATGAAATAATAAGTATTAATAGATGTTATGGAGCCTATATCGATGAAATAGTATTGTGACCTTTGGATTAGTAATCTAACATTTATGAATTAGAAATCAGAAAATAGAATATTAACATCACATATGAAGGTATAAATAATTTATTTCAATGTTAAAAATTAAAAAATTATATAATTATAACATTGTATAAGTAACTAATTGTTTTAGAAATTATTAATTAACTGTTGATATTTTTTATAGAATAGAAGTGTTTTTTTTCAATTTTATTATTAATATATTTTTTAAAAGAAAAATTATATCCATAAAATATAATCAGAAATTTATATTTTTTATCTTATTATAAAAATATAATTTTATGATACATTAATTTATTTATTTAGAGCGTTACAATGTTAGTTAAAATTTGAAAACTATTATTTTTTATGTGAATAATTATTTTAATTAAAAACTAAATTTCTAATTTATAGAAAAATATTCTCTTTAAATAGATTAAATTTCTAAAATATACACATCCATAAATTGTATGTGTTAATTTTCTGGTTTTTTATAAACCATTTTAATTTTGGTGAATAGTAAAATATGATAATTTAATAGAAAAGCTAAATAAAAGAATTATGTATTCGTATAAGATGTGTGGAAAACATAAGCCCAAAATTGAATAATATTTTTCATTAATCAAATATTTTTGGTGATAAATCTTATACTATTTATATTATTGAGGGAGAAATATAAAATAATGAATAATAAAAAAGAGAAAACACATGTCTCCCCCACTAAATACCACCCCACCCCACCTATTCTTATCATACATATCTTGCTTTGCGCCAAGAACAAATTATTCTAAAATTAAATTCCAAGTCCCTACCCCACGTACATGATCCTTTTTATTAAAATATTGACCAAAACCAATTACCCTAAAGAGGTTCTCATGAAAAAAAATTCTATAAATAAAATCTTATTTCTTTACATTTAATTTATTTTTAGGTAATTATCTTATATTATTTTTTCCACACCTCTCCTAATATAAAAAATATTGGAAATAAAGTGCGTTATGTTTAATATTATTTTATTATTATAATATAATAATCCATAAAAAATTCATTCCCCTCTACTTTTGTAATAAAAATGAAAACATCGTCCCTGATGTGTTATTTTATCCCATTCAAGGATGAAGATGTTTTCAATTTCCATTCCATAATATAATACTACTCATAAAACCATTTTTTAGATAATATAGATTATAATATAAGTATTATATCCAATTTAATTTTCTGATCCATTATATAGACATGATATTATTTAAAAAAAATTAGTTTGTAATGATTGAAAAAAGTCCAAAATAATCTAAATAGTTATCATTAGAGTCACATAAAATGATTTATCCTCACCAAATATTAAAGAAGGAATTATTAAAAACATCAATCATATATATGTTCATTAATAACATATAAAATAAACCCATTAAACCTATTGACATTTAACATGATTTTCTATACATGTATACAAGTAAACTAATCAAGAAAACCAAGGAAACTAACACTAACAAATAACGAAATTGTATCACATATCCCATCAGAAAAACATATATGAACCTAAAAAATTATAATAAATCAAATACATGTTTAAAATAATATAAATTATTTAATTGATGTAATATTATTTTCTAGGAAATTAATATGAAGTCTATAACTATTTTGTACATTTATTATGGGATTTAACACAAAACTCCATTTTTCATTTAGGATACACTTTGTCTCTCATTACAATGATATAATGCTTATTTTTTGTCTTGTAATTATTATAATGTATGTTTTTTATGTTCTAAAATCATGTATCTTGAGTAGATCACGGTTATTTTATGTGGAAAAATATTTTAAAAACGTTCGCTTCTCATTTCATCCCAAGAAGAATGCTAGATTAAAGATTCATTTTTTGATTTTTCACCCATTTTCAAGTGTTCTCCCTAATCTATTTCAAGAAACCGTTATTTTTATAAAATCACTAATTTTATCCTAAAAAACAAATTTCATCGTTTTATGTTATTTAAAAACAATTGTTCCATTTTCATTATAAATAATATTTAATATTTTCCTTAAGACTTTACTAAAATGATTTATTTCTAATGTTTCATAAAAACTATTTTAACATGTTTTAAAATCAGTTTTACACCATTAATCAATATATATGCCTATATTCCACTATTTATTTCCAAATATTATTTAAATCCTTTATTTTATGGAAACCATTATGATACGACCTTTTGGTATGCCTTTTATATGATTATGATACAAAATTCATTAAATTATAAATCCTTATGTTTATGTTTCATTCCTGATGTATGATTAATAATGTGGAACATATATTCATTAAGATGTTAATATGGGAGTTCCCACATAGTTTTCAAATGCATTGGGTAATGTTTAGTCACATGAAACATAATATTATGACATAGAGTGAACATGATTCCTTTATTGGACTTTTTCCACCATGTCTTGGAATTTAGCCTTGAATCATGTATTTTATTGTTAAATGTTGTTTCCACATTCCAATGATGTCATGGTCATTTTTTCCCATGTTATACACATTATTACCCTTTATGTTAATTCATGTTCCAATTATTTAAGTCAAAATGTTATAACTTCTAACACATGTTCTATGTTTTATTCTTATTCTTACTCCCATACATGTCTTCTTAGATCAACCCATTGGATCATGTATTCCCCAGGTTATCATATGAATGTATAAAGGGTCAAATGGATTTAGTTTCTAATTATGAAGATTAAATAAAATATTATCTTATTTCAGTTTTGTGATATTTAATTATGTCCCTAATATTCCAAGACACTATAATTTAGGATCCTTGTCTTGTTATTTTATGTTTAATTATGCTTAAAATTATTTAATAATACGTGTAAGAGGATATGTATTTTTGAAATAAGGATATTAATATCTTATAGTGACATTTTGGAGCTCATCATGGAGTGAGACTACTTAATCCAGTACCATATTTTTAATGAAAATAAGGTGGTGGATTCCCTATGTAGAAAGGATCCTGCATCATTAGCAAGGATGAGATTTATAAATGATCCAATATTCTTAAAAATACAATGAATATACAAGAGAATCATTATGGATGGAAAATCATTAATCCTTTATAAAATTATTTCTCAACCATCCCTGTGGATAAAATTAAGCATTCTCAAAGAAATGATGATTAAATCCAGATAACGGTGAATACTATTCGAGATGGGAAATCATCTAAGATTAATATTGATGAGGAATTAGCCTTGAAATTTGCGCCATGACTATGTGCACTATCCAATCCAGAGATAAATAAATATATTATTAATATGACATAGATCAACCTTATAAATTCACTTAGGGTAAAAAATGATGTATCAATATCTCCAATAGAGCTATTGGTGGGTCTATATGAAGAAAGAGATCAATGAGTATACATTAAAGTGTCTGGTGTGTGAGACTGTGACTGATGAAGGGATATTTATAATGGGATGATGAAACTAATACCCATACCAACATGTGTGTGGGTTAATGTCACCATGGACTATTTCACATGATATCCAGGTACATCCAAGGGATATAATGTTGTATGGGCTGGTGTGTATCATATTTCAAATATTGATCACATTATCAAAATATGTGAGGACTTATCACTGGATCAAATTTCACAGATATATATTAGAGAAGTTTTAATTATGGATGGAGTACCACAATCAAATGTATCCGATAAAGATTCGATATTAACCTCCATGTTCAATAAATGTATTCCACATGATCAAATTACTAATTTGAACTTCAATATGACATATCATCCTTAATATGATGTACAATTAGAGTGCAATTTTTTGAAAATTGAATACATGTTGAGAGCATGTTTAATGGACTTCAAGGGACTATAATATTTTCACCAACCTATGGTCAATTTCTATTACTACAATACTTTTCGCTCGAGAATACAACTATCTCATATGAATCAAATTATGGGAAAAATATTGAACACTAGAATTTTTGGATGATATTGGTCAACATTAGATGTTTGGACCTGAAATGATCAATTAAATGGACAAAAAAGTGAAAACCATCCAAAAGAACATCAAGACATCCAAAATTATATATGAGATCTCTAAAAAGAATAGCTGATAGGATATCATGTTATAGTTGGAGATATGGTATTTCTATTAATATCTCCATGTAAGTTGATCATGTGATTTGGGAAGAAATGTATGTTGAGTCCCAGGAACATCAACCCCTTCATGATCCTTGATCATTTTAAATCAATGGCCTATCAACTACCACTACCACCATCCATGTCTTGTGTATATGATGTCTTCCATATATCTCTCTTTAGTACCTATATAACAGATCACTCATAGGTAATGAATTCAATGGTGGTATAGTTGAAAAATTATCTTTGTTATAAGGAGTAGCAAGTGGAGATCATGGACTGTATAGATAATGTTCTACTCAACAATACTATGCATCTGGTCAATGTACAATGGAATATGCCAATGAACAAAGATGAAACATGGGAGTCAGTGGAAGAAATGAATTTCGAATATCATCACATGATTTCCCCTTATTTTGTAAAAGGCAATTTTGAGGGAAATATTTAATAGCGGGGGATGAAATTAATGATCCAAAATTTTATCATTGAAATTTACCTTCTTATAATTCTATTATATCATATAAAAAACATAAATTTACATTGATAACACAATAAAAACTTTATAAACATTCAATGAATGAAATAAAAGGTATTCTTATAAATTAAGGATCCTATTGTGATGGAATAGTATCATGACCTTTAGAATAGTAATTTGACTATTATGAATAATAAAATGGAAAATCAAGTAGTTGTGTAATGCCATGACCCAAAAAGCCCATAGTCGCTGCATTATTATGTATCATTGTCATGATCATAAAAGATCAAGTCTCGAAATACTGGTTAGTTTAGTAGCCTTGGAAGTACTAGATGAATTCATAAGGTTTACATTACAACATAAAAAGGAAAACTACAACCACGTTGGTTCGATAGACAACACTGAGATCCTATAGACTATCCCTGGAGGTCAATCATAATATACTTCTTTGCATCATGGGAAAAATAATACATAGAAAGGGCTGAGATCAAATGCTCAGTAAGGATAACAATATAGAGGAAACATTCATAAATAAGTATAAACATTTGAGGCACCGTATAACTTAATCAAAATCCTTTTAAACTTGAAATTCAGCATAATATATCAAAAATAAAATGAAATAATGGCATTTACTTATTCAAATGGATATTATACTAGTCGAATAATCACATGAAATATCAATAACCTCTTTCATAATGATGGAATGTATAATTCCAGACTATCATAACCACATAGTCCAGGTCATGTGCCAAGACTACAAATAAGATTTTTTCAAGGGCATGTGTCAAGAAACTAGATTGTCTAATGAGACCTGTCGATGCATTGAGGATCTGTAGCGGGCTCCACCCGTCAGTTACTAAGTCCAATGCATTCCTCATATGAACAGTTTTAAACATATCATAAACATTCATATTAAAACTAGCATACGAAATGTCAATAATTTATCCACAAACCATGAATGGTAAAAAAAATAGCACATACACAATCAAAAATTACTCATTCAATACAATATATAAGATTTTATTGTATCATATTAACCTCAATCGAGAAAAATGAAGGATATTGACATATATGAAAATAATCATCAAAACTATTAGAGAGAAATATCCCCCTTTTTCTTGAAATCATTTAAAAGTCACACTATTTGTCAAGATGCCATTTCAAAATAGATTTTTGAATCAAAGTGTCCCACACCACTTTTAAACTTTTAAAAGGAATTTTAATTTTATAACTTTAATGTCCATATAAATAAATCCTTCAAGCCATTTTTGAAATATGGACATTAATGAGATAGATTTACAATAATAAACCATTAAAACATTTAAAATGATATTTTAGTTAGATTTACTAACCAAAAAATAGACACTTGAATACAAATAATTGAGGTAAATGGATTCAGGATATACTATGTCAATGTACATCATATACACCATGTAAAAGTGATTTGGTGTGTAAAAACAAAGAAGTCTCAATGGAATGTAAATTGAGATGAAATCTCTTATAAAGACTGTATCCTTAGGTTAAGGATAAATCAAAGACAAAATTAAGTTTGAAAATTATAAATACAGTCAATATGATTGGATATTTAGTGTAAATAAGTTGGAGTACATTCACACATATTCTTCTAAAAACAACACCAATGAAAAGGTTATTCAACTCAACAAATGGATATTTAGTTAAAATAACTCTTATTAAGTTCATATCAATGACTTGAGATTTTATCAATGGATTGATTATGTGTATCAACAGTGTATCCACGGAAAGGGGAGTGTAAATTATGACATAAGAAAATGAATAGTGATTCCAAACATAATCTTGGAGTAAAATAATCAATGAAGTATGTGTAAGGCCGAATGAGTGGAAATTGAAATTTCAAATTCCCTTATCGATTTGGTAACTTACCAAACATAAACCCATGAAAAAAGTATCATACAATGATGATGTAAATATCCATAAATTAAATAATATTACACAATTAATACAATCATGGGCAGTACACACACCACATGCAATAAATAAGTGGTGAACAATGGAAATCTCACGAAATTAAAAGTCGGATAAGAAAACACTTACTTTGTACTTTTTACTTGGTCGAGGTTAGGATAAAATCCTTTATAATGGTAAAATAATTTTTATTTAATTATAGAAGAATCATATACATTTATATGATATCATATATGATCTTTTAACATTGATTTGTTAATAATATCTTAGTATTATCGTCGTTTCGGGTGTTAAAAGATTCATTTTCCATTATATTATTTGTTATGTGAGCCATATTTTTTTATGGATGGGATGTATCTTATTCATATCCAGAATTATATTAAGTATTTAAACATTTTTTATAATCTTAAAATGAAAATTATTCTTGAATGGATACGATGGGGAATGAATCTCATCGTGCTCATGGAGACGGTAGTCCGTACGTACGCACGAGCGACAATATCATTATTGTGATATTAAAATAATATATAATTGGATGGTATATCAAATATACGGAATAAGTATCATGTTATATTTATTACTTACATGAATTACACATCATTATTATGCCCATCCAAATAATAATTTATTGAATAACAATTACACCACGACGTGGAGACGGTAATCCGTACGTACTCACGTATGGTGACATGTCATTCAAAGGATGGATAGAATAATGAAAATGGTTGTACCATATTTATAATAACATCATAGTATATAGAAGATACTAGAGTTATTATTTTTTAATGGAAATAACCCATAATGAATAAGTGGAAGAAGACAAGAACTTGAAAGAGGGTGGTGAAATTATTACCTCTTCTTCAGGTTCTTCCTTTTGATTTGATCAAAAGGGATTTTTCGAATGGATTTATGATCAAACTAAGGCCTTTAGTATGAATTGAGGGAAGTTTTTTGTATATTTGTGTAGGATTTGGCTAAGACAAATGTCTTTGAAGGTGTGAATTAGAGATAATAGGGAGTTCCCTTTTATAGGAGGGTTGAGGGGAACCTTAGGAAAAGCTAGAAATATTATTTTATAATAAAATAAATTTCGGTTTCTAATGACTACAAACTGATTTATTTCTATGATAAGGGGGGTATGGGTCAAAAACAACTCAACCAATAGGTTTTAGACAGGTTTGGGTCACTTTATTAACCTTATCTTTTATTTTTAACTTTTAGTTAATTAGTTTGACATTTACCATGTCTCTTTGTATTTTTATATTATATGGTTAATAAACATACTATAAACTTCCAAAAGACCCCCAAGTGGTTCATTAATGATACAGCTATAATTATATAAGTCCTTTGTATGATATTTAGATTTTTAGGAATATTATATCAATTTATAATATAATATTTGTTTTAAAAACTCTTTTATGTCAATTTTGACACTATTTAATACTTGATTTTATTTGAAGTCTTATCAACTTTATTAATTCAACGCAAATTAATTTAAGAAATACTAACATTTCATATTAACCAATAAAATTCTTTGATGTCATCTAAACTTTCAAAATATATTTATTTTAACATTTATTACACCAATTATTTGATTCATTCATTAATAAGGAAAATACTGAATCATTATTGTGTTAAAAATAAATTTAATTATTCAATGTCTAAAAATTATAAATAAAATACCATTATGTGGGAAATATATTTATAGTTCTAATTAATATTTATAGTTGAAATTATAACATATATAACCCTGTGTAAATTTTTTTTGTTAAAATATACAAGCTTATGTCATTTTTGTATTTACTTTAACTTAATTAATATAAAGTGTCATTATCACTTACATGTGGCTCCATAGGGTCCCAAAATCATCCCAAATATGCCCATGGTCGGAAATGTATCAACCAATATGGTTAGGAAACGTTTTGGGGTAATTTAATATTATTATAATATTATTGGTTTACCGTTATTTACTGAATTTTCCCTTTAACCATGGTCAATAAAATATTTACCGAAATAATTATTCAAAATGTCTAAAAAAGGTTATCTATTTAAAAAATTTGGATATCCTTATTATAAATATGGATTCCATTTTTCTAAATTCAAAACACTTAAGTGGCAGAAATTAATTTAAAAATAATTCTCATTTTCAAAACAAAAATCGTGTTTTTAAGAAATAATAACTATCAAAAGATTGGCACTTTCTTATGTCTAGTTTAAATGTGAAATTATTTCCAATGAATAACCTTGGTTTAAATGGTAAAAATATAATCTAATAAAACATTAAAATCACTCAAATTTATAATTTATCGCTATTAATTATGTTCATTAAAAAATTTGTTTTTAAATAAAATTTATTAATTTTCTCCATTCATAAAAATATGAAAGTTATCAGAAAAGTAACAAAAATTCACCCTAAGCTAATTTTCATATTCCGAATCCAAAATTGAAGTCCATTTTGAATGATAAAATTTATAAAATTAAAAAAGTGGGTATTACTATTCATAACGGCTATTTTGATTGGTTGTGGTGTATTAGAACTCGAAGTTGTGTACAACACACGCTACTGTATTATTCAAATAGAAGCATAATATGGAATATTGGGGTGTTAAATTCTCCACTACTTCAATAAATTTCATCCTCACAATTTTTAAAATTGGGATTGGGAATATAATGGAAAGTCCCACATCTTAAAAAGCGTCAATAAAACTATCACCTTAAAAGAAAGAAAGTGAAGTAAAATGGTTACCCGAGATAACCTATACTAGGATTCCATGTAGAAAAACATGGATATGGATGATAAAATAAGTTTCAAGTTCAGATGGAGAGGGATAGAAAACATGATCAGGAGAATGTTAACAATAAGAAAACCACAAACATGTGATGGTGGTCATTAGTTTCCCAATGGGAAAAGTAAAAGGACAATGTTTTTTAAGTTACATTTCATAAATATGTGGAATTTATTTATGAGATTAACCAAGAAAATAAATAGATATACTTACTTTTTTTGTATAGTTTCATTCATTAATAAATTTATACTACTAACTCAATTTTTTTAAACAATGAGTATTCAAGATGACTTGGTCACACCAGAGGAGCTAGAATCAACTTCTAGAGAATCACATGATTCACAAAGAATAATATATATATTTACCTTGTCTTTATAGATTAGCCCAAACCGAAATGGTTAGTACAATATCAGATGATCCCCCAAAACGATATTCTTTTATATAATGAAACACAAATCTTAATTTCTAAAATTAATCCAACAATATCACAAAGTGAAATAAATACCATTCAATAAACAATAGTCCTTAAAATCCTTAAATATAATCCAAACTAATATTGAAACCCAAAACTTATAAGAATTTGGTTATGTAATATTCCATGTTAAATTGTATCTCCAAATGACATCGACTACTCTTAAAGTCACATACTTAAAAGTAATTAACCTAATCACATATTCTCTATTACAGGTTATTCATTTCTATAAATAAACCAAATCACCATAAATACATAATAAAAACATACATAGAAATCTACCATTATTCCTCAAATGAAATATCATAGTATTTTATTTTCCTTAGGCATATAGTGTTCCCAACAGAGAAAATGTCTTCCAAAATAACATTTATCACTTAACCACCAAATCATTTTTCTATACTAAGGGTATTCATTTGATAAGACATAAGATCTCAATTTAACTTATTATTGATCAATAAAATTATTTAACTAAAAATAATTAGTCACACTGACCAGGGGCTTCACGTAGTCCAGTGGTAGGTGATAAATCCTAATCGCACTTTGGTTGTGGGTTCGATTACCACAGCTTTGTCCAACGTGACGTGTTGTCACATGGTCTGCGTGTTGTCCTTTTTCAAAAACTATATTTTATTACATTAGAAAAATGATTTAAATTCCTCAAAATAACCATAACATAAATTAACCACAAATGTTATCTCATACCTTTCATTTTCATCCCAACATATAATAACTTGTAATTACCTCAAACCCAATGATCATATAAAAAGAAATTGTTATTTATAACTATATCCACAAGAAAAAAAGATAATTCTTCCTCAAATATCATTCTCACATGGAAAACTGTAGGGATACAAATACAAGAGAAACTTATTCCAATGTAATCCCATCAACAAAGAGTGCTAATACTTTTAAACATTCCTCCAACAATTTATTTCCACATATATTCTTCTTTGACCAAGAAAATATTATATAGAATAGGGAATTCACTCGAGTAATGGCCAGGTCCCCTACATTTACGGAAAATGACTATAAATGCATTCTTGGGACCAATTTTATTTTCTTCCATAGTACTCTTCATTTTTCCTCAGCAATTCTCCACATTATGCCCTTCTTTCCCGCACATAAAGCATTTCTTTGTTCTATTGAGACATTTTCTTGGGTGTCTCCTTCCACATTTCCTGCGTGATGGAAATTGAGGATTATTTTCTCCATGGTCTCCACTGTTGGAGCTCTTATAATTCATTACGTTTCTCTTCTTTGTTGAGTCCAGTAATTGGTTAATATATATGTTGTTGATCATATTTTTGGAAAACTGATTTGGCATTAACACGATATCTTTTACGCCTATCAACATTACATTTTGTTTCTCATTTCCACCATTTTTCCCACCTTGTAAATCATTCTCAAAGATACTTTGACTTCTTTGGAATCCAGCCATTGACTAAAACCAAAAGGCATTGTGTGAGTAATGGTATTGATAAAATCATTTAGAGAATATCATGACACCATATTCTTAATTTGAAACACCTTACGATTAACCACCATCATTTATTCTCATCTTATATTAAAATCCATCAAATCAGTTTGTAATGAAAATGTATATTATTTTAAGAACATCCCACGGGAGTGTCGTCACTATGAGTGCATCAAGGCCCATTGTCGTGCACCAGTTCCCATTCGAGTCTAGCTCAAAGCGGTGTTTTTTGGTTTTACACCTAGGTATATTTGTGCCAGAGCCACCTCTACCTGCTCGTATCCAGGAAGGGTTGTATTTCTTGGAAAACTCACAAAATCTCTACAATACCAAAATTCTAGAAAGTTATTCTATACTAATCCTCAATGTCTTTCTTAGGGATATGTGCTCTAATCAGAGATTATCTAAATCTAGTTTCCAAGGTTTGTACATGACTTCCTCTAATACCAACTGTAACAACCTGACCCCAGAAGCATAGAGTCGGTTCATTATTAAGTATCATTGGCATGATCATAAAATATAAAGTCTCAAAAGACCTGTTAGTTTAGTAGCCTTGCAAGTACTAGATACATTCATAAGGTTTATAATACATCAAAAAATGGAAAACTACTACAACATTGTTTCCATAGACAACACTGATATCCCATAGACAATCCTTATAGGTAAGTCATAATATTCTTCTTTGCATCTTGGTAAAAATAAATCATAGAAAGGGGTGAGCTCAGATGCTCAGTAAGGATAACAATATAGCAGAAACTTTCATAAATAAGCATAAAAATTAAAGGCAATGTTTTACTAAAAAAAATCTTTTTAAAATTGAACATCAACATTATATGGAAAAAAATAAAATGAAATAATGCCATATACTTATCACATGGATATTCTACCAGTTGAATAATCACATTCAATATCAATAACCACTTTCATAATGATGGAATTCATAATTCCAGACTATCATAAACACATAGTCAAGGCCTTGTGCCAAAACTACAAATAAGAATTTGTAAAGGCCTTGTACCAAGACACTAGTTTGTCTCTTGAGACCTATCGATTCATCGAGGAGCTATAGCAGGCTCCACCCATCACCTACTACGTCCAATTCATTCCTCATATAAATAGGTTTAAACATAACATAAAGTTTATATTAAAACTAGCATACGAAATGTCAATACATTATCCATTAAACATGAATGGTATAAAAATAGCACATCCACAGTCAAACGTAACTCATTCGATACAATATGGAAGATTGTATTGTATCATTTTAACCTCAATCGAGAATAACAAAGGATATTGACATAGATGAAAATAATCATCAAAACTATTAGAGGGAAATATCCTCCTTTTTCTTGAAATCGTTTAAAAGTCACATTATTTGTCAGGAAGACATTTACAAATAGATTTTTGAATCAAAGTGTCACATACCACATTGAAACATCTAAAAGGAATTTTAATTTTAAAACATTAATGTCCATATAAATAAATCCTTAAAACCATTTTTAAAACGTGGACATTAATGAGATAGATTTAGAATAATAAATCATTAAAACATTTAAAATGATATTTTTGTTAGAGTTATTAACCAAAATAGACACACTTGAATACAAATAATTGAGTTAATCAAAAAAAATTAACCTCATGAGAATAAATTGATTCATGATATACTATGTCAATGTACATCATATACACCATATAAATGTGAGTTGTTGTATAACAACAAAGAAGTCTCAATGGAATGTAAATTGAGATGAAATCTCTTATAAAGACCATATACTTAGGTTAAGGATAAATAAAAGAAATAATTATTTGTGACAAATATAAATACACTCAATATGATTGGATATTCATTTTAAATAAATTGGAGGACATTCACACATATTCTTGTAAAAACAACACCAATGAATTGGATATTCAACTTAACAAATGGAGATTGAGTGAAAATAACTCTTATCAAGTCCATATCGATGATTTGAGAATTTATCAATGGAGTGATTATGTGTATCAAAAGTATATCCACATAAGTTGGAGTGGAAATTATGACATAAGAAAATGAATTTCTTTTCCACTCATAATCTTGGAGGAAAATAATCAATGAAGTATGCGTACAGCTGAATGAGTGGAAATTGAAATTTCAAATTCCCTTATAGTTTTGGTAACATAAGAAAAATAAACCCATGAATGGGGGATCATATAATGATGATTTAAATATACATAAATTAATGTATATTGCATAATGAATATAATCATGGGCAGTACACACACCACATGCAATAAATAAGCGGTGAACAATGGAAATCTCACGGAATTAAAAGTGAGATAAGAAACCCCTTACATTGTAATTTTTCCATGGTTGAGGGTAGGTTAACCTCATGTATAATGGTGAAATTATTTTTATTGAATTATACAAGAATAATATACATTAATATGATATAAGATATGATCTTTTAACAATTATTTGTTAATAATATCTTAGTATTATCATCGTTTTGGGTATTAACGGATTTGTTTTCATTTATATTCTTTGTTATGTGAGCCATATTTGTTATGGATGGGATTTATCTTATTCATATACAGAATTATATTATGTATTTAAACATTATTTTTAACCATCAAATGAAAATTATTCTTGAATGAATATGATGGGGAATGAATCTCATCACATTCCTGGAGATGGTAGTCCGTACGTACGCATGAGCTACAATATCATTCTTTTGAAATTAAAATAATTTATAATTAGATTTTATATCATATATACATAATAATTATCATGTTATATTTATTATTTACATGAATTACACATCATTATTATACCCATCAAAATAATAATGTATTAATAACAATTACACCGCGACGTGGAGACGACAATCTGTACGTACGCACGTATGGTGACATTTAATTCAAATGATAGATAGAATAATGAATATGGTTGTACCATATTTATAATAACATCACGGTATATAGAATATACTGGAGTTATTATTTTAAAATGGAAATAAAAAAGAAAGAAGAAGTGGAAGAAGAAAATAACTTGAAAGAGGGTGGTGAAATTATTACCTCTTCTTTGGGTTCTTTCTTTTGATTTGATCAAAAGGGATCCATAGGTTGGATTTCTGAACAAAATAAGGCCTCTAGGTTGAATTGAGGGATGTTGGTAGGATATTTGTTCAGGGGTTCTCCAAGACAAATGGATTTGAAGGTGTGAATTAGAGATAAGGGGGAGTTTCCTTTTATAAGAGGGGTGAGGGGCACCTTAGGAAAAGCTAGAAATATTATTTTATAATAAAATAATTTTCAGTTTTTAATGACACAAAACTGATTTATTTCAAGGATAAGATTGGTATGGGTCTAAAAAACACTTTCTATTGGTTTTTGACAGGTTTTGGTCACTTTATTAACCTTATTTTAGTTTTAACTCTTAGTTAATTAGTTTGACATTTACCATGTCTCTTTGTATTTTTATATTATATGGTTAATAAACATACTATGAACTTAAAATCGACCCCGAAGTGGTTCATTAATGATTCAAATATCATTACATAAGTCCTTTTGCTGAACCTTAGATTTTAAGGAATATTATATCAATTTATAATATAATATTTGTTTTAAAAACTCCTTTATGTCAATTTTGACACTATTTAATAATTGACTTTTGTTAAAGTATTAAAGACATATTTAATTCAGAAAAAATTAATTTAAGCAATCCTAACATGTCATATTAACCAATAAAATTCTTTTATGTCATCAAAACATTCAAATTATATTTATTTTACATTCATAATACCAATTATTTGATTCTTTCATTAATAAGGAAAATACTCCATCATTATTGTATCATAAATAAATTTAATTATTCAATGTTTAAAAATTATAAATAAAATACCGTTATATAGGAAACATTTTTATCTTTCTAATTAATATTTATAGTCTAAAATATAACATATATAACCCTATTTAAAAATTGGTTTGCTAAAAGATATATGCTTATATCATTTTTGTATTTACTTTAACTAAATTAGTATAAATTGTCATTATCACTTACAAGTGGCTCCATGGGTTCCCAAAATCGACCCAAAGATGAAAATGGTCGGATATGTATCAAAAAGTAGGGTTAGGACACGTTTTATGGAAATTTAATGTTATTATAATATTGTTTTGTTGCCCTTATTTAACAGATTTACCCTTTATCCATGGTAAATAAAATATTTACCAAAGTAATTATTCAAAATGTCTAAAATTAAAAGATACCAATTTATGCAATTTGGACCTCCTGATTATAAATATGGAATCAGTTTTTATAAATTAAAAACACATAAGTGGCAGAAATTAATTTAAAATTAATTCTCGTTGTCAAAACAAAAAGGATGTTTTTAAGAAATAACAACTATCAAAAGATTGGCAATTTCTTATGTCCAGTTTAAATGTGAAATTATGTCCAATGTACAAAATTTAATTAAATGGTAAAAATATAATCTAATGATACTTTAAAATAACTCAAATTCATAATTTTATCCCAATTAATTATTTTGATTAAAAAAGTTGTTTTTAATTAAAATTTAGTAAGTTTTACTATTAATCAAAATAAGAAAGTTATCAGAAAAGTACTAAAAATTATCCCTAAGATAATTTTGATATTCCGAATCCAAAAATGTAGTCTATTTTGAAAGATAAAATTTATAAAATTTCAAAAAGTGGGTTTTACTATTCATAACGGCTAGTTTGATTGGTTGTGGTGTGTTAGAACTCGAAGTTGTGTACAACACACACTATTGTATTATTCAAAGAGAAGTGTGTCGTGGAAGCTTGGGGTGTTACAAGTTTCCTCCCCTATGTGTATATAAAATATATTTGGGTATCCTATTAATTTAAATATGATATATTTATATCCAATAATAAGTAAATAATCATTTTAAAAATGATAAATATTACTGGTATTTTTATGAAGCATAAATGATTAATTACACTTTTATAATTAATATGATGATTTTAAATACAATTCATATCCAATAAATATATATATATATATATATATTAATATGCCGCTTTATTTTGAATATAATATAATTTTAGGACACATTATTTAATTTTTTGGCATTTTATAAAAACAAATATAATATTTAGAATGGTATTCTATGAATAAATATTGATTTAAATAAAAAATTAAATTAACATATATAGAAAATTATTTTCGTAAGATGGAGTCTAATGTTATAGACCACTATAGTCCATACATTTTTATATAAACAAGTGTTTTAGGTGTTATTGTAGGTCAATATGACTTATTCCCAAAACATTACCAAAAACTCCAGTTCTGTAAATAGTGTTTCCAGTTCTGTGAATAGTACTTCCAGTGTGTCATCTGTCTGTGAGTCATCTGTAAGAGAGTCATCTGTTTATGAGTAATATATTTGTATGAGGTTCCTAGAACCATAATTTTACTATGAGACAAAAGTTTGTGGTATGGAAGTTGGATTGAGTTTTCCATGGAGTTCATCCTACTACCTGCGCACCCCCTGTCTTGGTGAAACCCAAAAGTGTTGATTCGTCTTCGATATAAGGTATTTTATACCTCCATTATTATAGGTTCCTCGATATGTTCCTTTCCATATCCTTTACACATCATGACATGTGATCTCCTTGTTTCTAACAGACCTTTTCTGGGTGTTGGTTGATGCAGTTGTGCCGCAACGTCCTCAGGTGGATGCCATTTGTGGCGGGAGAGGGGATCGTGATCCACTATGTTGGACCATTCTAATGAGAAGATTGTCGGAAACCTTTTGACTATGGGGAATCATGGATTCAATATTCATTTATCTTCATTCATAGAGTTATCATGTAATATCCCTTATATCCCAATGAAATTGTTATAATAAATATTGGAACTATATTAAATAATTGGTATCTTTTTCATCGCAATGTTATTGCCTCTTGTTTTTCTGGATTATGTGATATCTATTCTTTTCTTATTTAGAATTTTGTTCTTGATGTAAATTTGATAAATAATATAATGTATGGATTAATTTTAAATTAATATGAGAAAGATAAGGAGGCATGTATAATGAATATGGCTGTCATTGTTGTTGTTTGATGATAACTAAATGGATGTAGATATGCATGTTAAAAAGAATATGTCAATTAAATATGGAATAATGAACTGGTTTTATGATAGATATAATTACTTGAACGGTTCTGAGTTACCCTCATGTTTGAAAAGTACATGTGCCTTGTCCATTGGAGCTATGAGTGCTCGTTTTGTGTGAAGGATGAATGCCTTGTTTAGGGCTAAGAACCCAATTTTTATGTTTTATATTTTCTGGTGCTTGTGTTATTGTGTAGGATGGGATGGATGAGCCTATAGTGATGTTTTTGTATGTGGGGTTAGGGAGGCCCAGTGGTTCTGTTAGTAGTTGACTCCTATACTGGTGAGATGCATCAATTTATGCATATGGGTGTTGGGGAGGACACTAGGGATGATAGAATGGGTTGAAGAAGGTCTTACCATTGATATGAAAGTTGTTGTTATTGAATCTGTTTTATTTTTATGTTACTTACTTTTCCCACAACTTTAGGCAGCTGGATTTTCTTACTCTCTTTCCAAAAGATGAGAATACTCATGGGGTATTCCTTGTTCTTTCTTTGTTTATCTTCATAAGGATGGATTTTTCTACGCTCTAGATATATGTGGAAAAGACTCAATGGGTTGTTCACATAGTAATAATGTTAATAAACTATTGTTTTGTAGCTTATAATTATTTTATAAAATGCATGGGAAATTTTGAAAGGTGATAATTCTATTAATAAATTGTTTAATAAATGATTTTAACCCATGGGGTTGGAGCTTTCTAGGTTGCAATGCTGAGGTGGTAACATTAAAGTAATAGTGGTTATGGTATCATTATTCCTGGAGGGCATGGATCTTGGTTGTATTGATAATGAAATGTAATGTGGAAATGATAATGGTTAGTAAACTGTTAAATAATTAATTAATGTAAAGTGCAACAGATAAAAATGGTTAAAGTAATCTAATGTAGATCATTAAATTGATGTATACTTATATGATACCTAGTATTATCAGTGGAAGGTGAGATTCTGATAGATGTTATATGCAGTTGATTCTACAACTAGATTTTCCAGATAGTTTGCATGTGAACTACAATATATTTTAAAATATTTTTCTATCAGTATGCTACTCCACCCTATCAGTCAAGGAAACTAACATGCTGAGGATTCTGAGCCATATGGGTTGTCTTCCTCAACATTCTGGAGGTAGAATGGATGGATGACTACAACCATTTGCCTCACTCTCTTCCCATGGTAGTTACGTGTTCTTTTAAGCATAGAGGATAGCTTTACCCAAATATGTGGGTAGATGGATGAAATGTACTATGGTTGTTTACATACATATATTATGGTTATGGTTTTCTATATACTATTATTGGAGTAATGTTTATGGGATGTAATGTATTTAGGTAGAATATGTAATGTATGATACATATTATGTGTGTTGTGGTGTCTCCTAGAAACTACCTTGTTACCATGGTTATGTGGATGTGGTAGTTTCGTTAAATGAGGTTCATGTTGTGGTGCATCGCCCAGGTGTCTGCGGGCCAGCCTTTTTGGAGAAATATGATTTTTACGTGTGATTTTGGGGAAAATTGCCAAACCAGTAGGGATTTGGTAGTGGGATAATCTTTATATTCTTTATTATATTATATACAGTAGTGTGTAATACCTGGTGAGAGTATCCATGGTGAGGTTGGGAACATAATATATCTATTAAGGTTATGTATTAGTTTTATTAGTTTTTAGATATTCTTTTGCATTCTTTCTTTATATTTCCAAGAGAGGCAATGGGGAGTATTCTATTAAGTATACTATTATACTCACTATATGTATATATAAACAGTTTTCATGTTAATTAGAGCAGGATGAAAACCAGTCTTGTTACTACTAGCTTCGGTTTGTAGGAGATTTTCGAGTTTCGTGTTGACTACTATTTATCTTCCATTTAGTACGTGAATTTTTTCCTTTTAGTTCTAGTAGATTTTTCTTAACATTACATATGTGTACATGTGATTTATTATATATTTTAGTCTGAGAAAGAATTTGGCGGTTTCTATCTTATATCTATCTTTTTCAGGAGTTCTATTAGAGGGTAATGCCTCCCATTTTTATTTTTAATTTACCCTCAATGATAGTCGCCAACCTATAACCTACAGGATGTGGGACTCATGGGTCATTATATCTCTATTCAAATTCACAACCTATGTGGGGTACACTTTGTGGGGAGGTGTCATGATAGAGTGGCATTAGAGGTTTGGTTGAGGGATAAGATATAGTTTTTACATAGTCATATGTGAGTTTACATGGGTTTTTAGCGAATCAATGTTAGAAAAGTTAATCAAGAATTTTAAACATGGGAGAACGAATAAGGCCTGAGTATTTAGGCCCCCTAGGATCCGATGCACTAACCTTTATGTTTATAGTGGATACTAAATGAAGTGATACTTATCGCAGTGTAAAGAACTAGGAATGGACTACGAATCATTATTCTTTTTTCCAATGTTTGAATGGGTAAACATTGGGATATGTTAACCTAAAATTAATATAAAAAATTAATTAATCAATGTTGATTATTCAATATTCCAGGTCAGAATTCTAACTATTTTTTATTTTGTAGGTATGGATCTAGGTCGATGTCTTCATCAGGTTCACGTAGAAGGTGTTTAGAAGGTTGAGCTAGCTGATCATCGAAGAGTATAGGTTGATGATGAGGACACATGGAGGAGGACACTCCGAGAGTTTCAGCACCATAGTTTATAAAAGTATGGGGGAACCATTTTAGATGTATTCATGGAAGACTTTTTAGTGGATGTTGAGATAGATTTCACTTCTCTCCATGATCAGAAAGAGCACTAGGCATCATTGGTTTGGCGATTTATCATGGGGAAGCGAGGCCCTGGTTGTTCTTGTTCCTTGGGGATTGTGAGGTGTCGAAAATCTCATTGGAGGTGTTCTGAGATCAGTTCAGAGTAGTGTTTCTCTCTTCAAATATGACGGTTGGTAGTCCCCAAGAGTATAATACCCTTCAACAGGGGATCTCCAGTGTGCCATAGTTTGGAATTTGTGTCAAGAAACTTTTACGACGTGCTTCAGACCTATTTCGATATGATGAGGCTTGGGGGAGGCATTTTCTAGGAGTCATTGTATCTAGTGATCCAGTGACAGGTCACCCCATTTATGCTAAAGAGATATCTTGAGGTGTGGGTGAGGTAGGAGGTCATCAAAAGGACATTATCTAGAACCATAACATCACTATATGGGAGTCATTTGGATTCCTCCTAAAGGATAGATGTGGTCCGTGATTCCCATTTTTTTGGGTGGAAGAGTTTTTGTCCAGCTGGGGGGTAGGTCCCAACCATCATTATCTGGATTCTCCATGGGCAGTTGTTCTCAGACCTATTCCAACGTATGATTCAATTTTTTTATTATGGAGGTCAAGGTCATCAGTAGCGTGATTTCATGAACCTTATGAGCATTCGTTGAGCATCATGAGTCCCACTTCATGTTCCTCCTTTGAGGCACTTCCAACCAAGGAACAGTAGAAGGTTACTCCAACTATGGATTAACAAAGAGAAGATGGGGTAGGTAGTGGATAGCTCCGGGATTCTCCCCATCCCTAGATAATAGATCATGACCATGTTGGTGGTCAACAACAAATTCAAAAAGGCCGTGGAAAAGGTTAGGGAATGCTGCATGCTTTAGAATTTCAAGTGATGGGAAAGAAAGCCATAATTCGAGGTACCCTTTTCTTATTTTTTTACTTTGGTGTAAATATTAATATGATTATAAATATGGAATATAGTTTTAAAAATATTAATCATAGGATTGGTAGAAATTAATAAACATTTAATCTCTCTGACGGGATGACACTAGAGGGTTTTAAAGTAAAAAAGATTAAAAGTTTGATAAGTTGTATCTATCCAATTTCAATGTCAAATTTTTTCCAATGACCCAAAATTAAATTAATTGATAAAATTATGATAATGTTTAACTTTTAATGAAATTTTATATATAATTTAACCATATAAATAAATTATATGAAGAAGCATTTTTGAATCAAAATTCTTAATTTTACACTATATGTCCAAATTTGATACATAAAGAAAATTATCAAAAATTTACACACAAAAATTTTTATGCACCAAAATCAATGATAAAGTTATTTTGAAAATTAATATTTATAAAATTTCAAAAAAATTGATCTAAAATAAGTCCTCCATTAAATTTTTTTTAAATTTACTTAATAAAATAATATAATTTTTGTTTGAAATTTGGTTTGTTTCTATCATATGGTTATCAAATATATTTGATTAATATCAAAATAATTTTATTGAATATATAATATATATTTAATATCACATAATAATTTAGTTAATTTAGTTTATTATGATAAAATATCTTAGTGAGATAAAAATATTTTTGAATAAATTTATTCATTTTATATTCATTTAGTTCTTATATTCATTTATAATTCATTTGTAAATTTTAAATTTAACCGTGTGATTTTAGAAGTCAGAACATATTTTTCATTACAATCAAATAAATGTGTAGTTTATATCTTATTAAATTAAATGATAATATTTAGAATAATATATAATAGTTTGGTATCACTTAAACATGTGTGTTACATAAGCCATCAAGAAAAGTTATACTTGTGTGTAATGTATGCTAACCTCAATTTTCTATAAAGATCACATTAAACATTATGTTGTGTGTTGATCATAACCACATTGTGTAGTGTATAATGGAAACCATTCAATGAGGGTAAAAAATATATTTTCACTATTTCATGAAATAAAGAATATTAAAATGATTAAATTACTTTGAAAAATATATTTCACCAAGTCATGGGGTGTTACGTTATACAGCCCTACATATGAATTTCTCCCTATAATTCTTCTCGGTTATTAATGTTTTGTTAATTTTATGTTCCATTAATAGAACCCCATATCATAATAATAAACACTGTAACATTCTTTAAAAACAATGTTGGAACCATAATGGTTACCCATAGTAATACATAGATGGGATTCCCCATAGGGGAACACTTTTGGAAAGTGAAAACATGGAAATGGTTGATAAATCCAACTATCATGGTCTAATTGAAAGACTGATAGATAACTTGATTAGGAGAATGTTAAAATTCAAAAATCAATAAATATGTGATTATTTATGCGACCATTTGATTAATCCGAAAAGATGGTACATGATAACCTGTACAATTTCATGTTCCTTTACCAACGCTTGAATCAGTATTCTATGATGTTTTACATATTATATTTCACTCCATTTAGTAAATAAATCTCAGCCTTAAGTCATTTCTTGACAAATTTCCTCTTCAACGCATACCCTAGAAATAAAGTATAACTTTTTATTCATAAATTTATAACATATCATGATATCCATGATAATTATTCCTATATATCTTCTGTTTCCAAAAATGAAAAATTTTAAAGTATGTTATCCAATATTCATAAATCCTCATGTGGTTAGAAAATAGATTAATCTTATAAAAATTATACAAGATTTCACATAAATATTCTATAATTTGATAACCTTATAGTCATTATGAATGATGAAAATCAAAAATAATATAAATAAAGTCACAAAATCAATTTAACATTGTACCCCCATATATCCTAGAGTAGATCTTTGTTGTTTCATTCCAAACATGTGATTATGTTAATCATGTATTTTTTTGTAACATGGGAATAACCTGAATTACCATAAATACTTTTGGAAAACATTCTTTATTTCATATTCCAATGGTTATTGGATATGTTCTTTTAATACAAGAAGTTTTAAATTTAATCCATGATGTCAGATACAACTTTATCAATAAATACGTTTTCAGATCCCAGGTAATCAGTCCTATATAGTTTACATTATCCAAATAAATCATCTCTTTAACCAATCTAAACAAAATTTCTCAAAATCATGATCACATATAGGGTTTCCTTACCTTTATCAAAATATCACTTTTCTACATCATCAAAAATAGAGAACATATTCATTCCAATCTATAATGAATCCTCGTAGAGAAAATACTTACATACTTAATGATTCATATAACAAAATATTTTAAATCTAAAACATAAGTAATTTATTTATCCGTTGTTATTCATAAACCATTATATAGGATTCATAAAACTATTCATTGATACCTATTTCCTTGAATAATAAATATTAATTATGTCTTATGCTTCACCAAACTCAATCTAATCATGATTTATAAGATTCACATAAGTAATACTAGAAAAACATCACATACCATTCATATTTCATTTGATGTATCTTTATCATCATAGGTATAAAAAATACACATAATACCTTCGTAATATTTTAATATGATTTAAAATTGAGAACTATATTTTCATAATTCCCTTACTTTCCAAATATTTAAAATTCAATGGTAAACATGTTTCTTCTAGTTATGTCCATTAAATGAGACTAGAAAGCATGGGGGAGAAACCCATATCATAATAAAAACCTTATAATCAGGAAAAATTAATTATATGATCTATAAATCCTGAAACCTTACATTCTTATTTGGAATACATTTATTATAAAAAGATAATTATAAGAAAATTCCATTTAAAAACATCATGATGGTTTATGAGGTGTTAGTGATTTCACAAAGCATATCCCCCAAGAGTGTCAAAGTAGGTGTGAAACAATGTCCGTTGATGTGTCCCAGATTACCCAAAGTGAGGACCAAAACATTTTTCAATGTTTTTACTCTTAGTTACATATATGATAGATCTACATCAAATTTTAGTATCTAGACTAGGATGTATTTATAGAAAAACACATACTCTATCCTTTAAAAAATTTCAAAAACTATTTCCTATACATTTCCTTATCTATAAAATCATACCTATACTTGTCCATATGGTTATCACTATGGTTTTATTATCATATATTCCAATATATATCTAAATATTTTATCTCATAAAAATTATAACAACCAAGATTTAATGTTTATTGACAATACATCACATTTTTTGAATACATAAAACATTAAAAATAGAGTCCCAAATACCATATTAGTCTAGTTCCTTTGGAAACATGGAACAAAACTATTATATCTAGGTGAAATATTACATATGTTTCCCATAAAGAGACTTACATTTTGTAATTTAACTAACAAACTGATATTCATAGCCTGTGGAAAGGAATCATAAAAAATGGGTGGGCTCGAAAGTGCAGTAAGGGTAATAAATGGAAACACTGAAAAATATCATGAACATAAGGGTATAATAATTTTATCATCAAATTAGAAAAACATAAAAAGAATACCATAAGATTAGAGACATGCATCATGGAATAAATTAGGCTAATTCATACTACATGAATCATAAGGTAATAAAGAGCATAATCCATGAAATTATATTATAAGAATAAGACATGGATTTGTGGAATACGTAATGATGTGATATCATTATCTATAAGTTATGAAGAATTGTTAGTACTTATTAGGGAATTTAATTGGAACCACACGTACAGGTAGAGACACACCACCATCCCCAATTATAGACCATTCCATATAATGGATCAGATTTTCACATCTTCCCCCAGTAGATCAGGTTTCCCATCTACAATATTCATAGTGACTACACCTACTAGGTTGGACACACCACAATCCCTAGTTTTATTCTTTTCGTTAAAAGGGATTTTGTTTCCCCATCATCCTAATTTTGATAAAGTTTCCCCATCTTTTATCTTCATGGTTCCTACACCTACTGGGTAAGACACACCACCATTCCTAGTTGAATTCCATTCCTTGTAATGGGTCAGTTTTTACCAACTTCCGATTGTGAATCAATCCCATTGAAATTGCTCGCATCATGGTTTATTTATATATATATAATTAAACAATTAAATGGAGGGAGAATTGGGTCCCGATAATCTAATAATGAAATCAGTCTTACATGTTCCACAATATAATAAAATTTTTATCATATCATGGCCCATAAAAAGATATGGGTAATATAAACCTCAAATCAAAACCCATGAAATTAAATAGGAATCATTAAAATTTTATTAAATTAAAACTTATTGAAATAAGATATGTTTCATAGTCTATTCACAAATTCATTACCTATTAAAAGAAGTTGGTCTCAATAGAATATAACCTATATAATACAGACGATTATCATAAGCATCATTCAATCAAAACATAAACAATCCAAAAATAAAAATAAGGGAACCGTTAAATCATTTCATATAAGGTTACGAGTAACATTAAGAAATTTTATCTATCATTGAAAATAATGTGGATGGTTATTTTGAAACCATTTCATGAGATAAATATTAGTTTATCGCTGAAAAATTATCATTATAACATAAACACCTATAAAAACAATTTTTATACAAATAAACATGACACCATATAAATAATTCTTTGAATCCATATTTTAATCCTTTTTCTTAGGAAACATGTTACAAGAGCTAAAATATTTTGAAAAAAAATTTCCTTTAAAACATATAACAAAAGATTAAAAATCATTTCAAAAACATTTTATTTGATTTTTTTATAAAATAAATAAATTTTTTAATTTTTTTGAAATAATTATTTTAAAACAGAATAATATTTCAAAAAAAAATTTCATTAAAAATGTCTTTAATAAAATTTCTTTAATTTTTTGATAACCATATAAAATCTTTCAAAACAATTTTAATTGAAAACTACTTTAAAGTAAATGAATGTTCATAATATTTGGAAAAGATTTTTTTTAAAATGAATTAATTTTTAATCCTAAAATAGAATCTTGAAGGGAATGTCATTCGTGATGGTGGTTAAATTTGAATATGTAGAACATTCATTTTAAACTGTAAAAAGGTTAAAAATGTTCCTCAACATGAAAATGACAATAATTTTCTTTTATTTCAAATGAAACCATTTTTTTAAAACTTATTATATGGGTTATAATTTATTTTAATGATCATAGTGTAATATAATAATTTTTTTGGAAAAATTTCCTTTTGGAAAACATGGATTTACGGGAAAAAAATTTCCGAACAAGGAGATGAAAATGTCGAGATTTCTTAAAAACACTTTGTTAACAATATTATGTACCAAAGTGTATAAAAATATTATCAATACATGAATATATCATGAATAACTATAGGATAATAAAATTTATGAGTATATTTGAGATATGGATCATAATATTTTATGATAAAAATTATAATCATAAAAAATCTCAAAAAGCTAAGACACTGTTTCATAAACTCATACAACTTGGTAACTTTAGAGAATACTGAACATTTATGAAAACGAAACTGCATGAAGATTAAAATATAATGAAATAATGTTATTTACGATATAAAAATTCAATGTCAGTATATAAACCACATGAAAATATATAGGTTCATAACATGGCATGTGTCTCGAATAAGGAAAATTGAAACAAAATAACCATACATATTTTGTAAATTTTGAAACATAATCCAAAGGATAGAAATGTCATAAAATTGATCTTTAGATACTAATAAATTTAATTATAATAATAATATAATTAATCCATGTGTTGTATACACACCACATAAAAGGAATTCATAGTGAATAGTAAATGTATCTTATATAAATAAAAAGTTAGATAAAATTCACTTAACATCGGTCTTGAATTACATCGTTCTCATTAAAACCAGATGAATCATAAATTTATGTTTTTTATAAATCTTTTATAGAAAAATATTGTTATATTTAACACTGAATTTTGTTTTATTTTGACTTTTTGTTTCCCTATTGTTAGAATTTATTTGTTATGTTTTCACTATGGGTGAAATTCTCTTTACTTTTTACATGTGCATTTATTTGTTGTATCATGGGTAATTATACTTATATCATGATTTCCAAAATTTAAACCATGATATTAATATAATTTATATTTAGGGTAAATATAGTATATTAATCTATATAATATTTAAGTGTGTATTTTAATCCATTGTTCATGGAGATGGTTAGTCGTGCCTATGTAGGAGTGTTGTTTCTGTTTCTATAGTCACGTTGAAAGAAAAAATGAAAATGAAATAAATGTATAAATGTATATAATATCATTAAATTATCATTATAATGTTATATATATAATATTAGTTCAGTAAACCCATTTTTAATGCATTCCATGTAGTCTGTGAATGAATCACATTTCTTTGAGTGGGAGGTAGTCCACACCTCCTCAAATGAAATTATCATATTTATAAAAAAAGGATTTTATAATGATATTTTTATTAAAAGAATTATTTTAGATTTAATAAATTATAAATTTCATATATATTATACATAAACAGTGTTTTTATATTAGGTCCACTTGGTCTAATACCCTGAGAGGGGGGTGAATCAGGGTTTGGTAGATTAAATCTTTATCCTGTTTGGATCTTGTTTCGTTGTAAAAAAACTCAATTATCACTTCCTCCTATAGAAATATATTACCTGATATGAAATCATGAACATGGCACAAAAATTTTTACTTGTTTCACTCCCACTAGGCTATGTCCAAGGAGCATTCCACAGCAATGTACCGATGTACCAAATTTACTGAGGCTCACTACCAATAATGAGTAGAAAGATTGATCTAGATCTTCTATGCCCAGGCTAACTGCCTTTACAAGGTTTAGTGTCAACTCACTACATTCCCAAGGGTCACTCTCTATTCCTCTTTCTCTAGATCACTACTGGTGGAAAGGGGCACCGTATTCCTCTTCCTTCTCTCACAACACTTGGAATTGAATCTACTCATATTTTATATACTTGTAGGTCAATCACAGTTTATGGACATGTAGGTCCCTTCATTTTCATGAATTTATGCATCCACAACTATAGGTAGATTCTCTGTTGAAGTTCCTTTTTCCCCCATAGATGATGTCCACCTTCCTAGGTACTACTAGGTTCCGGAAAAACTTTTCTGAACAAAACTGAATCTTTCGCAAGCATCCTTGTGAAAATCGTGAACCACCTTCCTCTCTCGCGTACAGAGTACCGGTTTTGGTATAAGGGACACCTTATTCTCATATTGGTTTCATTGCTGTGAACCGACCATCATCCATGGATAGTCACCACCTTCGATGTCGTGTACCGCAACCGCATACAGACTCTGTAAACCTCTTATGTGAAACCTCTCCTGTCCGTGATCATTTCTCTGTTCGCGGCTTGTCTTCGCTTCCATGTACCAGATCTCTCCCTCCACATATCAGTTGAGGAATTCTCCCTCTCATGTACCATATATTTCTCCTCCACATTCCGAGGCAACTCCTTCTGCATACCAAACATCCTTCTCTACGAACCGGACTTCCTTTGGGGTTTAGAATCCCCGCAAACACCATCTGCACGAACCACTTTCGTACTTTTTCAAATTCCTATAGAAAAATTTATACTCTAATGATGTTACAATATCCACAATAATCGGTTGGATTATCGATTCATATATGTTAAAATATACCCCCTTAATCCGTTGAATCTGGATTTACCAAATCTTTGGTCCATATAGCCCCCGCTACATACTGATACTTCTACCACCGTGAACCGCTCTCTTTCCATGAACCATTTTTTCCATGTCATCTGCATACCTCTTTGTCCACAATGCGGTCAATATCCTCAGCCAACGTCATGTTATCCACGTATCGAACCGACTCTTTTCCACGATCAATTTTTGGTTTCACAAACCTCTCCCACATACCATTCATTCCGCTGATCGTACAATTCCTGGAACATAGTACGCCACCCATGAATTATGGTATGTGGTTCTCACCTTTTGCAAATTTTCTTCAACTTTCTTCATACATTTCACTCCTATGATAAAATTTCTCCTTTTCCAATATAAAACTGTCGATTTTGAGACCCCAAAATTTGTCATACACTGGGAAATGGCACCACCTTAATAACCTGTCTTCGAGAAACACCAACCATTCTCATTTGTGGTTAGATGGCTTTGTCAACAGCCCCAAACACCACAACAACATACTGAGAGGATTCCTCAAGCGGTGTTTGTCCAGTAATCTCCCCCTTTGTGTTTGGTGACAAATCCCCTCATAAAAATGTTGCATATTTTGATACCTTAATAAAATTTCTTCCATCATCAACCACCATTCGCATTACGCAATTAAGATAACGATCATAGATTTTCTCAACACATACTCTAAGCCCACATGAGCCATGCTCTTCATGAGAAACAAGAGTAAAAGAAATGTTTTTAAAAGAATCACTTAATTTTAGAAACCATTTATTGATACCAAACTAATACCAATTGTATAGTGCTAGAAACCATCTTACCTAATTCCAACATCACTCTTCAGATATTATCACCATCCTCTGCTTTTGTGATATCTATTATTTGATCGATCACTTATTGCATCGTCGGATTTAATACTACCCTATCTTATAACTCTTACAAATAGCTTCATCACATCTTTAACTCCCCCTATCTCTCCACTCCACGTAATAGCTTCTCACTATTTATTTTCTCCCCTTGAAGTCACACTTTCTCCCCCTTTGTCAACATACCCGAAGATAACATCTTGGTCATCTACAAAAGGTTAAAGTACAGAGATCAACATATTAGGGAAAGACACATCATACCTTGGGGAGAGGGGGACCCACATCCACAATTTTTTCAAGTGTGGTAAGTTGACAGAAGTCCCATAGACAGTTGATGCCTCTCAAATGCTTCTTTGGGTAATGCATTTATGAGAATATCTACAACTTGTAGTTCTGTAGGCACATAATCCAACTTCACAAGCACTTTCTCCACTTTCTCCTTGATAAAATGTTATTTTATTTCAATTGTCTTTGTCATTGAGTGATGGAATGGAATTTTTTTCATATTTATACCAATTGAATTATCATAATGGATTCTGATTGGATATTTCAATTCAATTCCCATATCTTCAAGTTGATGTTTCATCCACAATACTTATATGCATGCTTGGGTAGCCGTAATGTATTCAGCTTATGTAGTGATCAGTGAAATGAAATCTTGATTCCTTTTAACCAAGATATACCAAACTCTCCATGATAAAATGAAACTTCTAATGATGTCTTCCTATCATCTGCTGAACCAGCCCAATTTGCATCTATATATCCCAATAACTCTAGCTAAGATTTTTCATTATAAATTAGGCCAAAATCCAATGTTCCCATGATATACTGAAGAATTATTTTTACTGCATATCATGTGGCTCTCTTTGGGATGGCTTTGATACCTCACTGCTTGGAATGTGGAAAATACAATATGAGACCTTATCACTATCAGGTACAATAAGATTCCTATGATTTTATTATATTATATGTTATAAACTGGGTTACCTTCATCATCTCGTGACAATTTCAATAGGGTAGCAACCAGAGTCTCCATCTCTTTAGAATTATCCCTTCCAAACCTTCTCAAAACCTCCTAGGCATATATATATTGAAAAATAGCTGTGAAATTCCTAACGTGTGTCTCCTGTAATCCATGTAAAAAATTTCTACTCTCCAATCACTGACATTTCGAACTCACTTTTCAGGAATTCAAAAAATTGTTTTCATTGTGCTTCATCTGATCCAGCAATGATTTTTTCATCATCATAAACCAGAACCAACATCATTTTACTTTTTCCATTGTTGTAAAATAGATTGTAATCAACTCCAGCAAATTGAAAACTGAGCTTCTTTAGAAACAGATCAAGCATTGTGTTCCATGTTCATGGTGATTTCTTTAAACCATATAATCCTTCTTCAGTCAATAAACTCTATTCTCATTTTCCTGAATGAGAAAACCATCTAGTTTATCAATGTAGACTTCCTATTTTAGAACTCCATTTAGAAATGCTGATTTAATATCCATCTGGAAAACATTAAACATTCATTGCATAATTATGGCCAAGAATAATATAATTTTCTCCAACCTAGAAAAATGTGTGAATGTTTCATCAACATCTGTACCCTCTATTTGGGAGTACCCTTTTTACACAAGTCATGCTTTTTTTTGAATTACAACAATGTAAATATTCATTTTGAGGTGAAAGATCCATTTTTTCCACTATAAAATTCTTGTATTTTAGTCTCGAAACAATTTACCTCACTTCATTCTTCTCAATTTGGTCATGCTTTTCATTCGTTTCATGAATCCCATTACCATATCTAGTTGCTTCCTCAATGCATTTAGGCTATACTTGTGATAAGTATGTTTATTTCATTAGGGACTTTGTCCTTCTTGTCTATACTAGTGATGTCTGATCCCAAATTATGTTCTAACTATCAATTTCAGCTCTTCTTACTAGTCTATGAGAAGAAACTTATTTATTATCATCACCTATTTCTTCTTTTCAGTCAATCTATTGAGATGGAGTGTCTCCTGATCTGCTCATCTTTTCATCGCAATCCTCCTGAGTCTGATCATATATTTTTTGAATATTATGTTCATATTTAACAATACTCACTTCATGAAATTCAACTATCTTTCCCAACCACTTATTAAAGCATTTATAATATTTGTTACTTCAAGTATACATGAAATATTCCATTATCCCCATCAGATTCAAATTTCATATGTTTCTCCTTATTGAGAATGAAACATTTACTTTGAAATATTCTAAAGATCATTAAAGATGACTTCTTTTCACAACATAACTCATATGGAGTCTTCCCATTTCTTAGACAAATTATTTCTCTATTTGATGTGTATACTGATATCATCACTGTTTCATTACAAAATTTCTCCAGAAGGTCTTTTTCAATGAGCATTGTTCTGGATATGTTGTTGACAATCCGATTTCTTCACTCAACTACTACATACTACTATGGAGATCTTAATGCTAAAACTTAATTTCTTATCCCATGTTTTTTCGAGATAATATACCACATTGTTATTTGAGAACTCTATTCCATTATCTGTTTGAATCGTCTGGATTTTCTAACAAAGAATATTTTCACATTCCCGTCGACATCTTGTAATACAACTAATCACTTTATATTTTTGGGTGATTATTGAACCTCATTCCATTCGACTATTGTCATTAATTAATAGATCATAATATATCATCCCCTAAATATCCCTTTTAGAAATTGGGCCACACACATAAATATGCAATAGCACAAGCAATCTTGTTGACTTTTGCTCCTTTTTATTATATGTTATTCGAATGATCTTACCCATTCTGCAGGCATCACACGTATGATTATGATCACGTGATAATCTTGGGAGATTTCGTGCTACATCATATTTTACCAGATCTTCTATGGAACCTTGGATTATGTGAACAAGACACTTGTTCCATAACTTGTTTTCTTCATTATTGGATAGAAATCGCCTATCTTATTCTCCACTTACAAGGTAGAGATTCCCATTTCTACATTTTCCTTGCAACACAACATCACCATACATTTTCTTGATGATACATAATTTCTTAGAAAACTTATGGCTTGTCTAGAGTCAAAAAATTGACTAAAACTATGCATGTTGTGACTATGCCCCTCAACAAATAGTAGATCTTATCTTCTTTAGTCTTTTCCTCCAAACATGTCTTTTCATGAACCAAAAATTTTAAAGCCCTCATCATTACCGAATATTACACTAACATATTTATCATACCATATTCTGGTTACTAGATTCTTGTAACACCTGAGACTTTTATGTGAAATATTTTGTTTTTATGTTATATAAATCATCATAGGAATCTTTTACTACACACACCACTAGCTTGGCTTTATTTAAACGCAATCGCGACCTTCCTCGATAGCTTGCGTCGTATGCAATACCAAGTTTCACTAAACAACGATATGTTATTAAAATATTATTAAAACCAGACGTTATGAATAGTAATAACCACTTTTTGAAATTTTATAATTTTTATTTTTCAAAATGGACTTCATTTTTGGATTCGGAATGTCGAAATTAGCCTAGGGTAAAATTTTGGTATTTTTCTGAAAACATTCAATTTTTGATGAATAGTGAAACCACTAAGTGGTAGTTAAAAAAACTGAATTTTACATAAAACTTAATTTTACCGCTTCTATGAGTGGAATTTCGAAAATCTGAGAGACACGGTTAATATCAAGGACTAAAATGTGGTTCAATGAGATGAAAATAATTTTTGGTAAATAGTAACTTTTTACTTTTATTTACCACGGTTAAAAGTAAATAGGGTAATTAGGGGTAAAAATGATATTATTATTACACTAACACATGTCCTAATTCTATTGGACAAGTGTAATTAGACCAAAAACAACCTTAGGAATAAAATATGACCATTTAGGCCCACTTGGATTAGATTAGTACATTTATTATTAATTTATTTAAAGAAGGGTTAAACAGTTAATTTCAAAGTTTAATAAGTAAATAATTTTTAACATGGGGTTATTCATAAGATAAATTCGACTATAAATATTCATTAGAAAATTAAAAATATTTACTACATAATCGTATTTTATTTGTAATTTTTAGACCTTAAATAATTTAATTTATTTATGACACAACGTTGATGAAGTAATTATCTTATTAATGAAATATTGACATAATTGATGTTATAAATACCCAAATAAATGTAATTTGAGACTTTTTATGAATTAAACTAATTTTATAGGTTACTATGACATGTTAGTATTCATTGAATTAACTTGGTTCGAACTAATCATTCTGTTATGATTTTCACAAAAATCAATTTCTAAATAGTGTCAAAATTGACATAAAATAGTTTTTAAAACAAATATTATATTATTAATTGTTATTTTATTCCTAAAAATATAAGGTTCGGCAAAATGACTTATATAAGGTTATATATATTAATAATAAACAACTTGGTGTTCGTTTGACTTGATATAGTATGTTTATTAACCTTATTGTATAAGAAAACAAGAAGACACGGTAAATGTTAAATTATCTAACTTAAAGTTAAATCTAAATGATAAGGTTACAATTGATACCTAAACTTGTCTAAAATCTATTGGATGAGAGTATTGCGACCCCTACCAACCTTATATTCGAAATATATCAATTTTGAGCAATTAAAAACCGAATTTGACTTTATAATAAAATAATATTTTTAGTTATTCCAAAGTTTCCCCTCTCCTCCCTTATAAAAGGGCACCTCATCCCCCTCTTCCTCACACCACATTGAGCCTTCAAGCTCTGCCAAACCCTTGAAATTTCTTCTCTACACTTCCCTAGAAACATCCTAGACGTTATGTTCTTCTTCAAAGACCTATTTTAGTGCCCTAAAAGGAGGTCTCAAAGAAGCACTTCAAAGAAGAGGTAATGTCCGTTACCGATTCTTTCATCTTTATTTCTTCTTCCACTTATTCTTCTTTAGTTGTTTAATTATGAAGTAATAACATCAGTATCACTCACATACTGATATTTTATTATAAGTATGAAACAACCCTATTTCACCATCAATCCATCCTACGTAAAAATAAATCACCGCGTGTGCGTTCGTACGGAATACCATCTCCACGCCGTGGTGTAATCTATTTTCCACCACCACATTACTTGGATGGGTATAATGGTGTAAATAATGACTATATATGACTATTAAGAATTTATACTTATTCTGAAATAGTATACATACACTCCAATACAATTCCATGATCATAGGAACGATATCATCACTCGTGCGTACGTACGGAATACCGTCTCCACGATGTGATGCGACTCATTCTACATGATCTTCATTTCATAATGATTATATAAATGAATTGAATGAATTAATATGATATATATTACACTAATACCATTCTGGAAATGAGGTATCTATAACCTAAAGAGAAGAATAAGAATTTATTCGACAAAACACGCATAAGAACAAAAAGTTATAAACACTCGAATAACAAGTAGCAGTGAAATATTACTACTAAGAAGCTAAGAATATGACCATATATGATATCATAAAAATATTTATTATTATTTAATAAGTCAATAACATTATTTAAATCATTATACAAGAGGTTCGGACACGTACAAAGCATATCAGACCTAAGGTAAGGGAAATGTCACAATCTCATTTTTATCCGAGATTGTTTATTCTTTGATATTTACTGGGGTGTATTTTATCATCCACATCCATGTTTCCCCAATATGTAATATTTATATCCTTATACAATAGTTTATATCAAATTTTACCCTTCGATGAGTTTTTAGTAAAAGATACGAAAGGAATCTTTTGTCATTTTTCGTACGAGGTATTTTTTGACTTTTCTGACAAAAGTATGAGAAAAATGATTTCTTTTAACTTATACGACATGAATGGATTTTTAAAACATTATTTCCAAGAATATTCCCTTATAAGTTTTCAAGTTTATTTTTAATTAATTTATTTTACTTATAATTTTATGACATGTTAAGAAATGAAAAGTGTTTTTGATGTAGAAAGGATATTTTCCTCAAGAATGGAGTTCAGGTGTTTTATCAAAATTATTTTCCATCTAAAATAATAAAGGGTTTTGTTTTTATACCTATTATTACATTGATTTGATTATGTTGTGATGGAATTATTTATATGATTTCCTTTATCTTATATGAATTGTTTTATGATGTCACAATGTTTAAGAATCCCATTTTTATTACATGGTTTATGCTATGATGTATTGTTTATGATTTTGTGGAACACATAAGAATGGTATCATTATGAGATGGGTGGGACATATATCTCCCTCCAATGCATTGGGTAAAGATTTTATATCTCATGAGATAGACATGGCTGTAATGGTAGGTTATACAGGTTCAGTGAAACAGGACTGAAACGAGGAATGAACTCGGTTCAGAAAGGGACTTTGTCCACTAAGATAGTCTTGGAAATGAGTCTTGACTAATAAGAAATGATTATCTATGATTATGTGTGTATGACACAAAGTTTCATGTTTTAAGTTATGAATATTGGGATTCCATTTCACTACTATGATTTATCCCATGTTATGAAATTATGCTCTCTTTTGTAGGTTAAGATTTCCAAAAGTTATGTTCTTATGAATATGATGTGATTGATATTTCTTTTGTTTACCATTATTGAGAATTTGAGCTCACCCTTTTGTATGTTTTCTTTCCCCTAGTCCGGAAGAAGGTTATTAATTAAGATATGCCAAAAGGGACTATAGATATGATGAAATAAATGGGAGACAGTCTAGACGCTTTATGAACCAGTTGTTTATGTTTCCCAGTTTCTAAAGACACTATACCTATACGGTCCTTTCGTGGTTTTGTTATATGTTGTAATAAATATGCTTCAATTTTGAAGTATTAACAATGTATGTAAAGTATGGGTCGTTATAGTTGGTATCAGATGATAGGTATAGTCACCCTTTGGAAACTAGGATGCGAAAGCCGTAGTAAGAACCCTAAGGATAAGTCTAAGCACAGAACACAATCATTGTGTTTTAGAAATGGCAATGAATAACCTAGGATAAGACCATAAGTGTGAAATTTTATTCTTGATTATGTGGTTTTCCTATTATAATTAGTTTTTCTCACACTATTCTTCTTGGTTTTAGTCAATGGCTAGAACCCGAAGAAACCGTGTTAATGCGGAATGCGACGGGCAATGCAATGATTTTCCCCCTGAGAAACAAAATGTTATGGGAGCTAGAATGAAAAATCTTGTAGCCATGCTCACACAACTTTCTCAAGATATGAATCATACAGGACTTCCAAATGAGAAAAGGAAGGAGCAACATTCTGTTGAATCCTTCATGAGACTGCATCTGCCTTCATTCAGCGGGTCTACTGATCCACTAGTTGCTGAATAATGGATTAGTACTACTGAAAAGATATTTTCAGTTCTTCAATGTTCTGAGCATGATAAATTCATCTTAGCAGTGTATCGTTTGGAAGGTGATGCAGATCAATGGTGGAATATTATTAATAATACGAGGCAAAGGGATGAAATTGAGTCCATGGAATGGGACGAGTTCAAGAAATTATTTTTCAATAAGTACTTCCCTCGTATTCTTCGAACAAATATGGAGAAAGAGTTTCTAGAATTGAAGCCAAAGGATGATTAATCTGTTGGTACTTATGAAGAAAATTTTACATTACTTGCAAGGTATGCCTCTGATATTATTATCCAACCTGAGAGTAAGATCGATCGATTCTTTAGTGGCTTAAAACCAAGTCTTCGAAGGGCCTTAGCCATAAGGGACTTTAATAGCTATGAGGAAATTGTTTGATGTGCTCTCAAATTTGAGATGAAGATTGGAGTAACCCATCAGTCATATGGGTTTGGTAAGAAGAGGAAAATGGAATTCAAAGGAAAATCTAAAGAGCACATTGAAAAGAAGATGATCTTTCCCTTATGCTAAAATTGTGGAAAGAAACATGGAGGGAGTTGTCTTAAAGGGAAAAGTAAATGTTTCAAATGTGGAAAGGAAGGTCATCGGGAATTTTAATGTCGCGATGATGGGCAGAAGATGTCTAGTGATGCAAAAAAAGGAAGGGATACACAGAATGAACCTACTACACTTCAATGTTTCAATTGCAAGGAGATGGTTCATTATGCCAATAAATTCCCTAATCCAAGGGTTGATGATGATGGTCGATGTCAACAAACTCTTAAGGCTAAAGACAAAGGAAAGTCACATGCAATTTCTATCAACGATGTAGAGTACGATAATGATGTGGTGAAAGGTACACTTACCATCCACTCTAAAGTAGAAAATGTTTTATTTGATTCTGGATCCACCCACTCTTTTATATCTGAATAATTTTCTAAGGGTATCACTGTATTACCTCAAAAATTAGATGTTGAGTTAGCTGTGACAACACCTAATGGAACAACAGTCACATCAAAAGTTTATAATTCTTCTCCGATTGAATTTTGTGGGAAAGTGCTTCCTGCAAATCTTGTGATCCTTCCTATAGTGGAATTTGATGTGATTCTTGGCATGGATTGGCTTTCTCTACATGGATCTCATATCAATTGCCAAAGAATGTAAGTCACATTTCATATTCCAGATCAATCTATTATCGTCTATCAATGCAAGGATGAACATAACCTTCCAGTGGACATTTCTTCCATTTTATGGGTCTTGATTCCACTAAATGGAGGTTATTTATCTCAAATGGTTGGTGAGAAACTCACGATTAAGAATATTCCCATTGTACGGGAGTTTGATGATGTCTTTCCAGAGGAATTACCGGGTCTTCCGCCGAATCGTGAAGTTGAGTTTTCAATAGAACTCGTACCGGGTGCTTTGCCTATTTCAAGGACAACTTATAGAATGGACCCAATTGAGTTGCAGGAATTGAAGAAGCAACTCCAAGAGAATCTTGATAAGGGATTCATATGCCCTAGTGTGTCACCTTGGGGAGCACCTGTTCTATTTGTTAAGAAAAAAGATGGATCAATGAGGCTCTACATTGATTATCGAGAACTTAACAAGATCAATATCAAGAAAAAATATCCTCTCTCACGCATTAATGACTTATTTTACCAACTACGCGGAGCTTAATACTTTTCCAAGATTGATCTTCATTCAGGGTATCATCAATTAAGGGTAAAAAGGGAGGATATACCAAAGACGGCTTTCTGTACAAGGTGTGGACAATATGAATTTATAGTGATGCCATTTGGTCTTACTAATGCCCCTGCCATCTTCATGGATCTGATGAATAGTGTCTTTAGAGACTATCTTGATCAATTTGTGGCTGTCTTTATAGATGATATTCTTGTCTATTCAAAGAGCAAGGAAGAACATGAAGATCACTTGAGAATTATATTGAAGACCCTGAGAAAGGAGAAGATTTAAGCCAAATTTACCAAGTGTGAATTTTGGCTTCAAAAAGTTTCATTTTTGGTTCACATAATCTCAAAAGAGGGGATATCTGTGGATCCAGCAAAAACAGATGTTATCGAAAGATGGTCGAGACCAACAACAGTAACTGAGATCCGAAGTTTTCTTGGTTTGGCTGGATATTATCAACGTTTTGTGAAAGATTTTTCACGATTATCTAATCCACTCACCAAGTTGACTCGGAAAGGAGTTAAGTTTTCATGGACGGAAGAATGTGAAGAGAATTTGAAGGAGTTGAAAAGAAGGTTATCCAGTGCACCTGTGCTCACACTTCCTTGTAGTGGAGAATGGTTTGTGATCTATAGTGATGCATCCAAGAAGGGATTGGGGTGTGTTCTTATGCAAAATGATATGGTGATAGCTTATGCCTCACGACAGTTGAAAATCCATGAGCAAAATTACCCAACAAATGTCTTGGAGTTAGCTGCGGTAATCTTTGCATTAAAGATTTGGAGGCATTATCATTATGGAGAAAGGTGTGACATTTATACTGATCATAAAAGTTTAAACTATATTTTCACACAAAAGGAGCTGAATATGCGTCAAAGAAGATGGTTGGAGCTGATTAAGGATTATGAATGCTCAATCCATTGCCACCCTGGGAAAGCAAACAAGGTCGCAGATGCATTAATTCGACAAGACCTTGATAGTTTATCCATGATGAGGATCACAAAAGATCCAATATTTAAGGATTTACAAAGGATGGATCTTGGAATTATAATGAAAGGGAAAACATTTTATGTTTCTCAAATTAATTTTCAACCATCTATACATGTGAAGATTAAAGAGGCACAGAAAGAAGATGCTGAGTTACAAAAGATGGTGATAAATGTTCCTGAATTCAACCTTGTTTGTGATGGGATAATAAAGTTCAGGAATCGGGATTGTGTTCCTCCCATTCCCTAATTAAAGAAGGAGCTGCTGGATGAGGCTCATAGTTCTTCATTATCTATTCATCTTAGAAGCACGAAGATGTATAGGGACCTGAAAGAGTACTTCTGGTGGGATGGCAGGAAAAGAGATGTTGCTGAATATATCTCTCGATGCTTGGTTTGTCAGCAAGTTAAAGCTGAGAGACAGAAGTCTAATGGGATGTTACAACCATTACCCATACCTGAATGGAAATGGGAAAACATCACTATGGACTTTGTCACAAGACTTCCTAAAACATCCAAAGGCAATAATGCTATCTGGGTCATAGTTGATCGTCTTACAAAGTCTGCACACTTCATTGCTATTAGAGAAGATTTCTCTCTGGATCAGCTTTCCAGGATATATGTAAAGGAAGTGGTAAGATTTCATGGAGTACCACTTTCGATTATATCTGATCGGGATCCGAGATTTACCTCGAAGTTCTGGCGAAGTCTTCATCATACTCTGGATACAATGTTGAGTTTTAGCACAGCTTATCATCCTCAGACAGATGGTCAGACTGAGAGAACAATTCAAACTCTAGAAGATATGTTGAGATCTTGCTCTATGGATTTCAAAGGTGGTTGGGATAACCACCTACCTTTGGTGGAATTTTCTTATAATAATAGCTTTCACTCCTGTATTCAGATGGCTCCTTATGAAGCTCTCTATGGAAATAAATGCAGGACTCCAACTTGCTGGGATGAAGTTGGGTAAAGAAAGCTATTAGGACCTGATCTTGTTGAAGAAATGGCAAAAAAAGGTCAGATCTATTCAACAACACATAAGAGCAGCTCAGAGTCGACAGAAAAGTTATGCCGACAACCGAAGAAAAGACCTAGAGTTTGAAGTGGGTGATAAAGTGTTCTTACAAATATCTCCCTGGAAGAGGGTCATGAGATTTGGAAAGAAGGGGAAGTTGAGCCTTAGATATATCGGTCCTTTCGAAATACTGGATCGTGTTGGGAAGGTAGCTTACCGATTGGCGCTTCCACCGAATCTCTCTCAAGTTCACAATGTGTTCCATGTATCTCTCCTGAGAAAGTACATACCTGGTCCTTCACATGTACATAGCTCAGAAGTTGTACCACTGGAGCAAGATCTTTCTTATGAAGAACAACCGATAGAGATTCTGGATCGTAGCGAAAAAGTCCTACGAAACCAGACCACTCGATTGGTGAAATTTTTATGGAGGAACCACCAATTAGAAGAAGCTACATGGGAGCTTGAGGATATGATGAGGGAAAGGTATCCTCATCTGTTTGTTACAAAGTGACGAATTTCGAGGGCGAAATTCATTTTAAGGGGGGTATAATGTAACACCCGAGACTTTTATGTGAAATATTTTGATTTTATGTTATATAAATCATCAAAGAAATCTTTTACTACACATAACACTATCTTGGCTTTCTTTACATTCAATCGCGACCTTCCTCGATAGCTTGCATCGTACACAATACTGAGTTTCACTAAACAACGATATGTTATTAAAATATTACTAAAACTAGCCATTATGAATAGTAATAACCACTTTTTAAAATTTTATAATTTTAATTTTTCAAAATGGACTTCATTTTTGGATTTGAAATGTCGAAATTAGCCTAGGGTGAAATTTTGGTATTTCTCTGAAAACATTCAATTTTTGATGAATAGTGAAACCACTAAGTGGTAGTTAAAAAAACTGAATTTTTCATAAAACTTAATTTTACCGCTTCTGTGAGTGGAATTTAGAAAATCCGAGAGACACGGTTAATATCAAGGACTAAAATGTGGTTCAATGAGATGAAAATAATTTTTGGTGAATAGTAACTTTTTACTTTTATTTACCACGGTTAAAAGTAAATAGGGTAATTAGGGTAAAAATGATATTATTATTACCCTAACACATGTCCTAATTCTATTAGAAAAGAGTAATTCGACCAATAACAACCTTAGGAATAAATTATGACCATTTAGGCCCAGTTGGATTAGATTAGGACGTTTATTATTAATTTATTTAAAGAAGGGTTAAATAGTTAAAATCAACGTTTAATAAGTAAATAATTTTTAATATGGGGTTATGCATAAGATAAATTCTACTATAAATATTCATTAGAAATATAAAAATATTTCCTACATAATGGTATTTTATTTGTAATTTTTAGACATTAAATAATTTAATTTATTTATGACACAACGATGATGCAGCAATTATCTTATTAATGAAATATTGACATAATTGATGTTATAAATACCCAAATAAATGTAATTTGATACTTTTTATTAATTAAACTAATTTTATAGGTTAATATGACATGTTATTATTTATTTAATTTACTTGGTTCGAACTAATCATTTTGTTATGATTTTCACAAAAATCAATTACTAAATAGTGTCAAAATTGACATAAAATAGTTTTTAAAACAAATATTATATTATTAATTGTTATTTTATTCCTAAAAATCTAAGGATCAGCCAAATGACTTATATAAAGTTATATATATTAATAATAAAAAACTTGGGGTTCGTTTGGATTGATATAGTAAGTTTATTAATCTTATAGTATAAGAAAACAAGAAGACATGGTAAAAGTTAAATTGTCTAACTTAAAGTTAAATCTAAATGATAAGGTTCAAATTGATAACTAAACTTGTCTAAATTCTATTGGATGAGAGGATTCCTACCCCTACCCACCTTATCTTCGAAATATATCAATTTCGAGCTATTAAAACCCGAATTTGACTTTATAATAAAATAATATTTTTAGTTATTCCAAAGGTGCCCCTCTCCTCCCTTATAAAAGGGCACCTCCTCCCCCTCTTCCTCACACCACTTTGAGCCTTCAAGCTCGGCCAACCCCTACCAATTTCTTCTATCCACTTCCCTAGAAACATCATAGAGGTTATGGTCTTCTTCAAAGACATATTTTAGTGCCCTAAAAGGAGGTCTCAAAGAAGCACTTCAATGAAGAGGTAATGTCTGTTACCGATTCTTTCATCTTTATTTATTCTTCCACTTCTTCTTCTTTAGTTGTTTCATTATGAAGTAATAAGATCAGTATCAATAAAATTCTGATATGTTATTATAAGTATGAAACAACCCTATTTCACCATCTATCCATCCTACGGAAAAAGAAATCATCGTGCGTGCGTACGTACGGAATACCGTCTCCACGTCGTGGTGTCATCTATTTTCCACCACCACCTTACTTGGATGGGTATAATGGTGTAAATAATGACTATATAAGACTATTATAAAGTTATACTTATTCTGAAATAGTATACATACACTCCAATACAATTCCGTGATCATAGGAACGATATCATCACTCATGCGTACGTACGGAATACCGTCTCCACGATGTGATGCCACTCATTCTACATGATCTTCATTTCATAATGATTATATAAATGAATTGAATGAATTAATATGATATATATTACATTAATACCATTCTGGAAATGAGGTATCTATAACCTAAAGAGAAGAATAATAATTTATTCGACAAAACACGCATAAGAACAAAAAGTTATAAACACACGAATAACAAGTAGCTATTAAATATTACTACTAAGAAGCTAAGAATATGACCATATATGATATCATAAAAATAAGTATGATTCTGTAATAAGTCAATAACATTATTTAAATCATTATACAGGAGGTTCGGACACGTACAAAGCATATCGGACCTAAGGTAAGGGAAATATCACAATCTCATTTTTATCCGAGATTGTTTATACTTTGGTATTTACTGGGGTGTATTTTATCATCCACATCCATGTATCCCAAATTTGTAATATTTATATCCTTATACAATAGTTTATATCAAATGTTACCCTTCAGTGAGTTTTTAGTAAAAGATATGAAAGGAATCTTTTGTCGTTTTTCGTACGAGGTAATTTTTGACTTTTCCGACAAAAGTACGAGAAGAATGTTTTCTTTTAACTTATACGACATGAATGGATTTTTAAAACATTATTTCCAAGAATATTCCCTTATAAGTTTTCAAGTTTATTTTTAATCAACTTCTTTTAATTATAATTTTATGACATGTTAAGAAATGAAAAGTGTTTTTGAAGTAGAAAGGATATTTTCCTCAAGAATGGAGTTCAAGTGTTTTGTCAAAATTATTTTCCATCTAAGATAATAAAGGGTTCTGTTTTTATACCTATTATTAAATTGATTTGATTATGTTGTGATGGAATTATTTTTATGAATTCCTTTATCTTATATGAATTGTTTTATGATGTCACAATGTTTAGGAATCCCATTTTTATTACATGGGTTATGCTATGATGTATGGTTTATGATTTTGTGGCACACATAAGAATGGTATCATTATGAGATGGGTGGGACCTATATCTCCCTCCAATGCATTGGGTAAAGATTTTATATCTCATGAGATAGACATGGCTGGAACGGTAGGTTATACAGGTTCAGTGAAATAGGACTGAAAAGAGGAACGAACTCGGTTCAGAAAGGAACTTTGTCCACTAAGATAGTCTTGGCAATGAGTCTTGACTAATAAGAAATGATTCTCTATGATTATGTGTGTATGCCACAAAGTTTCATGTTTTAAGTTATGATTATTGGGATTCCATTTCACTACTATGATTTATCCCATTTATGAAATTTTTCCCTCTTTTGCAGGTTAAAATTTCGAAAAGTCATGTCCTTATGAATATGATGTGATTGATATTTCTTTTGTTTACCCTTGTTGAGCATTTGAGCTCACCCTTTTGTATGTTTTCTTTACCCAGGTCAGGAAGAAGGTTGTTAAGTAAGAGATGCCAAAAGGGACTATAGATATGATGAAATAAATGGGAGACAGTCTAGACGCTTTATGAACCAGTTGTTTATGTTTCCCAGTTTCTAAAGACACTATACCTATACGGTCCTTTCATGGTTTTGTTATATGTTGTAATAAGTATGCTTCAATTTTGAAGTATTAACAATGTATGTAAAGTATGGGTCATTATAATTCTTATTTCCCGTCATATGGGAAGTGAATCAACTATTAATTATCCATATCCCTGTGAAATCTGATACCTTGAACCCAATTTATACAACCACAGCCTTCTCGACCCTTTTTCTTTGACCCAATCCTTTTAATTTATAACCAAAATGTAATTATAATATTGATATTCCTCAATATATGATGGGTAATATTCAACCTACAATACTACATATCGATTTTGAATTTTCATCTCACTTGAATATACTTTTGTCTTCTTCTTAGGAATAGATTCTCTTTGCCTCAACACATTCCATTGGATTGATGATTTGGAATACCTCTCCGTATGTCTGAGACCATTACACAAGAAACAATGACCTTCAAATTATGACCTGCAATTTTGAGCTATGTATAACCACATTCGTTGATCTTTTTCACTTTGGTACCTCTCTTCTATGGAACCTAAATTTTGTGATTGTCGCATCGTACCACAATAATATAATCTTATGTGAGATACATTTCTGTGTGGTAATGATGAAATACTAGTTGTGCCTTGGGTTCTATGAATCTTCTGATTCTGCATAGTACCCAAACCAATCTTAAATTGTGGAGTGGGTGCTTGTGGTCTGACTTGAACCATAACTAATTCTTGTTTTAGAGCAATCCCATTTTGTTCTTATTGACCATTCCAATCAAATATCATCTTATTTGTTGCATGTATGATATTTATTCCTTATGTAGAACCAAGAGTTAGTAGTTTCTTGTAATTTTCAATTTTTCATCACAGGCTGATGTCTTCTTCTCCTAGATGCTCGATACATTTGATATGATATTTTCCAGTTTCATTCAAACATCTAATTTCTATTTTCTGTTCTTCAATTTTGAGTTTGTACTCAACCAGCTTTTATTCATGGCCTTGAAGTCCACTTCCTTTGACTTCCCCTTTTCCACTACATTTTTATCATCATTTCTCAATTCATATGCTACAAGGGTATTGTGCATCTTATCTAGTGTCATCTCCTTCATGTCATTGTCTTCCAACACATAAAATTTTGGATTGAACCGTAATGGACGTTTCATCAATTTACATTTCACAATCTTATAAATTCAATGACATATCGAAGACCCCGCATGTCTCCTATAATAATATTTATTATCTAAAAGAATGCATCAATAGTCTCATTGTGATTCATTTTGATATCATCATACTTGTTCCATAGAACTTATATCTTTTCTTCTTGATCTTTTGTGTCTCCCTCATAAATTATTATCATCTTTTCCCACATTCCATGTGATTCTTTACAGGACATTAACCTTGTTTAAATTTCATTTGATAGGGTTCCCCCTAAATCAATGACCTCTTTAGCATCTGTATACAATTCTATTTATTCAAATTCTCATATAAGACAACTATTAATGTCAGCTGATATTCCATGCATAACTGCTATGAGGACATCTATCTCTATTGATCAAAAGTAATGCTGCATTCGATTCTTCAACAATTGAAAATTATTTCCGTCGAAAATAGAAATTACATTATGATTGAGCACCTCCATTTCTTCTTTTGAGATAGAAACACGGACTTTCAACATTTCCCTTTGAAACCAATTTTTAGTTACACTAAGTAGAATACACTAAGAGGGAGGGGTGAATCACGGTATAGTAGATTAAATAATTTTATCTATTGGATCTTGTTATATTGTTAAAAAAACTCAATTATATTTTCCTACCATAAAAATATATGAAGAGATATGAAATCATGCATCAGACACAAAAATTTATACTTAGTTCACCCTCAATGGGCTACGTCCAAGGAGCATACAACCAAAGTGTACTGATGTATTAAATTCACTAAGGAAAACTGCCAATAATGAGTACCATTTTTTGGCAATATCTTCTATGCCCAGGCTCACTACCATTATAAGGTTTAGGGTCTGCTCACTGCATTCCCAGGGGTGACTCCCTTGGTCTCTTTCTCTGGATCACTACCAGTGGAAAGGGTCACCAACTTCCTCAAACTTCACCCAAAGATCTTGGAAAGGAATCCAATGATTTTTTATAGACCTATAGGTCAATCACAGTTTATGGACATGTATGTCCCTTCATTTTCCAGATTTCTTGAATCCTCAACTATATGTAGATGCTCTGTTCATGTTCCCTTTTCACCATTAGATAATTTCCACCTTCGTAGGTACATCTTGGTACCGGAAAATACATTCTCATACTGAATTTAAGATTTCACAAGCATCCTTGTGCAAATCTCGAACCACATTCCTCTTCGGAATACTAAATTACATGTTTAGTATGTGAGACAAGTTCTTCGCATACCACTTTTTCCGTGGTGAACCACCCTGCATCCACATACCATTTCTGACTTTTCGGTTGTGTACTACTATGGTGTACCTACTCTGCGAACTTCCTATATGAAAACTCTCATGTTTGTGAACTTTTCATTGTTCAAGGACTATCTTCGCTTCTACATATGGGAGCTCTCCCTCCGTGTTCCATGTGAGGAATTATCACTCCACATACCTATTAAGTAATTATTTCACTCATGTACCATATATTTCTCCTCCACGTTCTGAGAAAACTCCTTCTGCATACCAGACTTCTTTCTCCATGTGTCAGACTTCCTTTGGGGTTTGGAATCCCCGCAAACACCCTCAACACGAACCAAATTCATACTTTTTTGAATTCCTGAAGAAAAATATATTCTCTAATGATGTTCCAATATCGTCAATAATCGTTGGGATTATCAATTCTTATATAGGAAAATATACCCCCTTAATCCTCTAAATCTATATTTACCAAATCTTTGATTCTATGTAGCCCCCACCGCATACTGATCATTCTACCACTGCGAACAACACCCATTTCAGGAACCATTTTTTTCCATGTCATCGGAATACCTCCTTAGCTCCAATGTTGTTGATCTCATTGGACGACGTCAAGTTATCCGTGTACCGAATCACCGCTCTGTTGCGAATCATTTTTGGTTTCGCGAACCTCACCCGCGTACCATTCCTGCCGCTCAGCGTACCGTTCCCAGAACAATTTATGCCACCCAAGAATTATGGTATGTGGTTCTAACCTTTTTCCGTTTTTCATTAACATTTTTTATACAATTAACTCCTATGATGAAAATTTTCCTTTTCCAATATCAAAATTTCGACATTGAGACCCAAAAATTTGGCATACACTAGGAAGCAGCGCCACCTTAATAACTTATCTTTGAAAACACCATCCATTCTCATTTGCAGTCAGATGGCTTTTTCAACAGACCCAAACACCACAAAAACATACCGAGAGGATGCCTTGAGGGGGTTTTGTGAAACATTTTATCATAATTACCACAATTATAGGAATTAATGGAAGAATAAACTATCATTGTTTTGAGAGGCTGTTGTTTGCAATTCACATAAACAATATGTTTGTTACGCACTAGATGGAAGAGTGTTTAATGATAGATCTATAAATTACCTTAAAAAAATATTATTATATTTTGGATACTAGTTTTTTAATATTATATTGGAATAAGAATAGTTTATAGAGTGGAGAATGGATATTAATTAAAATAGCATGAGGGAGGGTGTTACCTCTTAATCGAGTATCTCCTTTTGGTTGTGACCAAAGGGATTCCATGTACCTATTTATACCTAATGTGAGGATTCAAGGAGTAAGGTAGGGTTTTGGAAATATTATTCGGCATATATTGTCCAACCCAATTTTTTTTGAGATATGTGAGGAAGTGGGAGAGGTGGGGTCCTTTTGTATTTGAGTAGAAAGACTCAACTGGAATTTTAGATAAAAAGTTAAGTGTACCAATATTTTTACATAAAATGATATAAATAATCCAATAGAATTAAATAACATAATGTTAATGGGGTAATAACGTACATTCAATGGGTTTTGAATTTTTTCAATGTCATTTGGTCTCATAGGATTATGATTTATTCACTTATTAAGCTTAATTTTCCCTTAATCATTAAACATAATTTTAATTACCTACTTTAATATCTATATTAAAATAACGATGTTTACCATATTATAAATTATAAATAATTACTATTACAAATATGGAATCCATATTTCCAAATTACAATTATAAATGTTTCAGAAATTATTTTAAATTTAATCCCACTAATGAAACGACACTCTAGGTTTTTAATGTAAAAAGATCAAAATATCGCTATGTTATTATAGGTGATTTGAATGTAAAATTGGTTATATTGACATAAATTGGACTAATTGAAAAAATATTCACTAATTAATTTTTTAAAATAAATTAATATATTATTTACTCCTATAAATAATTAGATGAAAAATCTTCTTTGCATAAAAAATCAGAATTTTTCAATACTCATCAAAATATGGAAATTCACGGAAAAATACATTAAAATTTTTATAACCTAATTTTAATGTTTCTATTTCAATGATAATTATAATATTGACATTTAATATAAATAATAATTCTAATATTTTGATTTAAAATAGGTTTTCTCTTAAAAGGTGGTAGAAGTGCCTTATTAAAAATATAGGGTTTAATTGGGAAGTTTGAATTGTTCCTATCTTATGATTATAAAATATAATTGATGAATATAAAAAAATTTAATTTAATATATAATATATATTTCCCTAATATCACTAAAAAGGATTAATTAATTTCATTTTGAGGGAAAAATTTCAATGTGATCATAAAAATAGATTTCTATAAAACATTCCTTTTATATTCAATTTGTTGTTATATTCATTTATAATTAATTTTTATCTTCTAAATGTGACCATTTATTTTAATTAGTTATTAAATAGTATTCATAATTTTCACATTAAATGATATTTTATATCTTATTAGATTAAATACTAATAGTTTTAAAAATATATAATTGTTCTTTTCAAAACATGGTCTTGCGTGTTTTGAAGAAATCGAGGAATGTAAATCTTGTCAGTAATTTATACTAACCTTGGTGTTCCATATAGACAGTTTTAAATATTATGTTGTGTAGAGTTAGTGAAAATTTTGGGTTTTTTATAATGGAAACCAAACATATATATTTTAAAAATCAATTTTTAGTATTTCTTGATAAAAATATTTCAAAAAGAAAAAATTAATTCAAATAAAATATTTTTCAAAATATTTAGTTGTTATGAGTTGGATCTCATCCATCCTATACTATTTGATATGAACGATTTACCATTGATAGCAAGAGTTACTATTAATATAGATTATATGGTATATAGTTCATTATTTGATTGTGGTGTATCCCAATATTCTATATCAACACAACTAATTAATGGATTGGGCCTGGTGGTGGAGTTCTAGTGCGAGGTGATGAATATCTATACACCATTGGGAGTATAATTGGGAGATATATGTTAGTGAAATGGTTGTCATCTCATGGTAGTGGTGTATCATTTTCCATGGGATATTTACATACTTGACATAATAGACTATGTCATAGTAGTGTGCATGGACATGTTAGTAGCATACCAAACCAACATATATTGTTACCATAGGAGGGTGGTGTTTTGTCACATTAGGGTGAAAAGTATATTAATAGTGTAGGGTGGGATATCTAGGTGGGATGATCCCGTACAATTAATCAGTGGCAGGTGGAGCATATTGACCATCTTGTTATTCTATTACCATATGGTAGAGTTATAGTGTATGATGTATTTACACTGATAATTAATAGATTTTAGGATTTTTTTTTCTTGAACACTTCTTAGTGATTCGACCTTAGAATGATTTTGAATTTACAATTTACAACTTATTGGGGGTTAATACAGTTTCAATTTTTCAATATAGGATGGATCCAACAGAGCTTCAAGAGTTAACAACATAATAGGATGAGTTGATGGATATGAGGTATACCAGTCTGATAAGGTTTCCATCAGGTTTACCAAGGTTTTTTTCTAAGAATATTGGAAGGAATTTACCATCATGTGTTTATTAAAAAAGATGAATAGGATGATTGTCACGAATGGATATCCGCTTCCATATATTAGTGGTTCTTGTTACTAATTGAGGAGAGTTTGTGTTTTCTCAAAAATTGACATGATATTAGGGTATCATTAGTTTAGAGTTTTACCTAATGATATACCACGGATTTGTTTCATAATAACATATTGATTTTATTTTTTCTTTATGATGTCTTTTGGGTTATTCAATGGGCCATAAGTTTTTATACGCATGACTAGAAAAATTATCCACCTGTACAAAGATTCCATTATGGTAGTTTTTTTTGATGGCATATTCATGTAATATATGACTCATTATAATCAATCCCAATAGTTTGATATAATTCATAGTACACTGATAGATCAGAAAAAATATCCTAGTATATTTATGTGTCAATTTTGGATTAATATGGCACACTTCATGGATCCCAAAATCTTAGTGGAAGGTCTGTTAGTTGAACTAGAGAATGTTTATGAAGGGTTTTCACATAAGCACCTGAATAATGTTTTTCACATCCGTATAAAACAATTTTTGGATGGATATTATCAGAAGATTATCCAACACCTTTCCCATTTGAAACCACCAATTTTAGGCTTGACTAAGAAGGGGATATTGATAGAGTAGATGGAATCCTTTGAGAATGCATTTCAATGTACTGGATCTGAATTTTACAACCACATAGATATTCATACTACCTGATCTAGGTGAGTACTATATTGTATATTCATGATGCTTTTGGGATTGGTAAAGTAGAAGTGTTGATACAGGGTGATCGATTTCTGCCTTATGGTTTGTATGAGCTAATTCCACATGAACAGAAATACCATACACATGACCTCAAGTTTCATGTAGTAGTTTATGCTTTTAAGTGTTGGTATAATTCTCTGATTATTGAAAATTATTCTATGTATACTCATTAAAAAATAAAAATTAATAACTTTTCATAGTTTTATTTTAATGCCCAACATGTAAGGATAGTTATGTATATGGAGTTTTTTGATTTTTATCTACAATATTCACCCTGTAAGGTAAAGAGTTTTGATGAATATTTAACTAGGAAAACTAATTATCAAGTAGTTCAACAATATATTTCTGAATGGATGATGAATTTATTGTCTGAGATGTATGTTTTTGTTTTTAATAGTTACTGTTATATTTATAAAGTATATGTTACAGTGTAAACTACACTTTTGAGCCACATTACAAACATTTACAATGAGGATCAATATTTTATGGCCTTTATTGAAAGTTTTTTATGTGGGGATTCACCTTATTATTGGGAATAGAAGATGATTGGATCACCTATTTTAGTAATCAGTTTATTCTACCCCCGATTATGCAATTTGAGCTAATGTGTGAATTATATTCCTTGATGGGTGGTGCATAAAGGAGTAAAAAAATTTATTATGATCTATAATGATTGTTTTGGTTGTTCGTCATGAAAAAGGATACAATAGGGTTTGTGAAATAATGACACATATTTTAATAGGCTAGGCCCGTGCATCAACAACCTTGAGGTTTACTAGAGTTGTTTACCACTATAGAATGGATGGGGGATGAAGTTACCATATACTTTTTTGGGGGGTCTCATGATGAATCTTCAATAGAATAAAACTACTTTAGTTTTTATGGATGTACATATAAAATTATATCATTAATTTTCTGTATATGAAATTTCTCAGTGGATAAGTTTGGAGATTTTTCCATTTGATAGATGGTGGACCTTCATCGAGTGACACCGACTATAGTTTCAATATGTGAATCACTATATACATTATAATTTTGGTGGGGATTGTAAAAGGCACATGGTAGATATGTTATACTGAGTATGGATTTCCCATCACAAATAGACGGGCAGTCAGATCAGAAAATACAGGTCCATGAGGGTATTATTCGAGCGAGTCTTCTAGAATTTAGTGGGTTCTAGGAGAAGAACCTATATTTGATTGATGTTTTCTATAACAAATGTTCCATGAAACTATATAGATCAAAATATATGAGGAATCTTATGTATTTTCATATAGATCCCCTCTATTCAAGATAGGGATAGCGGTGTTAGAGCAATTCAGACTAAGTCTCAAGTAAGAGTTGTCATAGGGGTTATTGATAATTCAAAAATGTTTGGCTAAGAACCAACTTTTATAGAAGTCATATGCAGATAGAAGTGAATGAACACTAATGTTAATATATGGTGATCATGTAATTCTTTGAGTGTTTCCTAGATTTGTTCACTGTGGGATTTAGAGACATGTCAAGTTGGCAACCAGGTTTTTTGGACTGTTATTGGTTTTGGGGAGAATTGGGTCACTATCACACAAATTAGCTCTTCCATAGTGGTTTCATGTTATTAATGTCGTTTTTTTGGTATCACGAAATTGATGGTATCACCCTTACCCTTCACAAGAGTTTTTTATAGATGATGTTAATCTTGAGACTGATTCATCATTTAAGGACCATCGGATACTTATGTTGCATCATAGTGAAGAAGTGTTCTGATAAAAATCTATTTTTCTTTTGTGTGGGTTATGGAAAATTTGATTTTTCAATAGGAAAAAAGATAGATAGAAGTATATAAAATGGATTAATGTACCAATATTTTTTACATAGAATCTTGGAGATGCTGTTGAGCACACCTCTGGGATAGGATGTCATAATGATGGGATACTATAAGATCCCAACCATTCTTGTATATGTATTGATCTCATTTAAAGGTACTCAATCCAATTTTTGAGTACACATTATATGCATTTTACGTTCAAATATTTTTTGGGGAAATTAGAGAATATTTGCAGGATGAGGGGTTGTGTATGGTTAACGCAATGTTTACCACATCATTCCCCAAACTAGAAAAACATGTGAGCCCAAAAAGAATGGATTTTCATGGATATTTAATAGTTTTTCTAATTGTTCTCCTTCTATGGATAAACCATTCACACACCCCCTTGGAATATAGGCACACAGTTTTGGAAAATCATGAACCCTTACACCTGAAACTTTGTACATGGTATAAAAATAATCTGATGATTATATTTATTTTTTTGTAATTCCTATATTAAACACCAAATATCCCTAAATCAACATCAAGACATCTTAATTAAATTTTTTGATGTTATCAGATGAATTTAATGCCTTCCAAACTCTTTTCTGGGTGAATTCAATATCAATTGATTGATCTTCACCTCTCGGTTATGTGATTTCTTCCCAATTAGATCGCCATCTAGTCCGCTCCTATTTGTTGACTAAAGAGGGATTTTTTATCAACTACTTTAATTGTTTTAGATCATATTTTAATGGATATTTTCTTTTTTAGTATTAGATCTATGTTTTGGTTATAGATCTCATAATCCATCATGTTCTTGGTTCTTTCCGTTAATTTGGGATTTCAATTGGCGAGCATTCCTCATCAATCATGGTGTAGCTGGCCAATTATTAAAATAACAATGTCTTGATTTCAATAACTTATTTTTAATTTTAGAATATCTTTTTAGTGTTTAGAAATTGAAATTATAAAATTCAACTATTTAATTTTGTCAATTAATTATTTATAGTATTATGTAATTGATTGATCAATACAGTTATGGTATTAGACTATTAATGGCCCGTTTAATTGGTTAGTTGATGTGGATTAATTAATAAGTGATATTTAATAGAATATTGTTATTGTTAATGAGGATTAATTATTTGGTGAATTATTTAATGGAATGTAGTGTTTTTTGTTATTGATATTAAATTTTGATTATGTAATTGGGAAATTAATTTGTTATGAATTCATTGACAATTAGGGATTTCTAAAATGTTTGATTTAACCTTAAATGGTCAATGGGTTATATTATTAAATAAATATAAATTGTTCAACAGATATTTTTCTTATTATTCCATGTGAATTAATATGATGAACCCTATTATTTTAGTAAATTTAAATGGTTTTCATTATAATATTTTGTAAAAATTTGGTTAATGTTGATTAACCATGATGTATGTGATATTGTGAAATATATGATATACATTCCAAGGGAATGGTCTACCACATCAAAATCCAATAGTGATAAATGAGTGATGTATGTGTTATACTTCATGAAAATACCATAGTGATAAATGAGTTTCAAACATTGTTTAGTTATTCAAAATCACACTTGTTTGATTCTTTGAAAATTGAGTTCTGGGTCACAGACAATTGTTTCAAATACTGATACCATCCTAGGAATGGAGATCTAGGCCAAAAATATTATCATTGAAATACTGTTCAATTTGACATAATATGAATTTTACTAAAATGATAATTGGAAAACATGGTATTGTGATATGGTTTGGACTCTAACATGGTCCAAATCAGGAATTGGGAGTTTTGTTGTCCTCATCCAACCAACGATTTTGTGGTTAATTATAGAATAAATAAAATTTGATAATGGTTTATATGAATTGTACTCAATTCATTACAAGCATTCATACACAATTATTGATTGGATACTGTTTTTGAAACCATTTTTTGTGGCCTACTGAGTTATACTCCCACCCTGCTCGGGCTACCTAATCGGTACATAAATAGTTTAATTCTTTCAAACCAGTATAAGGTCAGGGGCCCTATGTGAGATGGATTGCTTGGGATTTATCATTTATTAGGGAACCATACATGGATTCAGGGCCCTCATGGAAAGTTTTTACTCTTTATTATTTTTGGGTTTTCCTATCCACACCTGACATGTGCATGCCATATCATATTCTTAGTTTTGGTTTTGTTTATTATATGTCATGTATTAGTCATCATGTGTTAGATGTTTATCTAGTTTTTTGTTGTATTATTTGTTACTTATTATATATTTATGATGTTGTGCTACATTTACAAAGAGGGTATAGTATCACCGTGACCAATATTAGACCCTTTCAATTAATTAACAACCACGAGCTTATGGGGTGTCACTCCAAATTTCATATAACTGATCGTCTTAGGGAATTGGTGTGTGGAACAAGAGACGAGATGTTACTAGATAACTCTAAAGTACATATATGGAGAGATAATCAACATATTCTGGGAGAAGGTAACCATAAAAATTCATAAATATTTGACCAGTTAAAAGGTCATTTATTTCCAGGTATGAAAAATAAATGGATAGGGTTTTTTATTTAAAATAATTTCATATTGTTGAAAAAATTAATCCCCATATATACTAATAACATAAGTAAATATATTTATGAGACATGTATAATACCATCCTTATTCAATTTCCACATCAAACTAATCTATTTTCCCAAATTATGTGTATGAAATTTTCATGCCTGAATCAATTGATTCAACCCTCAAGTATAAAAAAATCCAAAAAAAGATAACAATCTAGTCACCGAGTCCTTATAAATTAACCAAAACCATAATTTCTAGAATAATATAAGATAATTCACAAAATTAATAAAAATTCACATAATGAAAAACTAATATTAATTTCCTAAATTAAACTACAATGCCCAAAAATCTATTTAAATCATTAAAAATATAACTATCCTTCACATCTATTTTTAAATTCAAAATTATATTTGAGAAAAAATATATAAGGATTTGAATCCAAAATATTTCATGATAATATAAAAATTATTCTCCCAAAGAGAACATCAATATCTTTTAATGTATCGTAACAAAAAAAATTCCCAAAAATTATAATCTATAAGTATGCAAATAATTCCCATAAATAAATAGATTCTCCATAAATCCACAATAAAATTAAACATTATTCCAGAATATATTTAAAAATTTATTAATAAAATAAAATACCATAGTAACTCATTTACCATAATCTTATTGAGTTCTCAATATAGAGGACGTCTTCCAAAGTAGCATTAATTAACTGATAACCAATTCATTTTCTGATCAAATGATTATCTATTCGATAATACATATCTTCTAAAAATAAAATTATTCTTCATAGATCAAATAATCTTACTAAAGTGATACAATCATTATAATAGGGGATTCATGATTACCAGTGTTACATGATTCAAACATTTCTCTCTTCTATGGTGTGTTCAAATAGCATGAAATTTCAATATGGGATAGGTTTCTACATGGTCTATTGGATTTCCTTTTGTAAAAAAATAATTTTTATATCATTACCAAAAATATCATAAAATACCAAAAATAACGTGAATATATTCCACATTAATGAAATTTTTTAACCTCAATTGTTGTCTCATACTTTATATTTTTCATCCCAAAAAGTAATAACAGATGATTACCAAAAAATATATATATGTTTCTAAAAATATCAATAGTACCCTTAAATTTTCAAAAAATAAAGCCTAAAATTATTTATAAGTAGTTGATATTATAATAAAATATAAAATCAAAAACCCATTATGGTATCTATAACACATAAAATAACCTCAGATGATAATATTTTAATCTCTAATTTTATCTAAACCTACTCTGATAACACCTATAAGGACTGACCTTGAAAAACACATAGTCTAGTTATATTAAAATTTTAAACCACATTATTTTCCCAATTGACATTTTAGAATTTTATTTAATGAGAATTAATTTATAACTCATATATTAAAAACGTTACATTACAAATTAATACATTAACTTGGAATCAATGTTTTCCACTAAAATAACTTTTAAAATTAAAAAAACCCTTATTTTCATTGAATCATCTTCTCAATAATGATAATTACATAATCATTATTACTAAAATTCCATAAAATCCTATGAAAATCATCTTAAAATGTGGGATAAGAAAAAAATATTATTAAGGGAAAAAATAAGGAAAACGTTTAGTCCATTAAAAAAGATGAAAACCCATGTAATACCTAAATTTATCTCAATTTTCATTAACCGATTGAAATAAATATCATTAACAAGATAAAATAAAAAAAATAGAAAAAAACTCAATACAAACTAGAGAATGAAAATTAAAACCCTATTTGGAAACATAGATCAATACATTCATAACATATTTTAAAATCGTTTCTAGAATAACTGGAATACAGTTAGTTCAATAGTATAAACCCTTTGATATGTCCTTCCTTCTTACCTAAAAAGACTATGTACAATGCCCAAAAAATATTAGGGATATATAGTGTCTCCTAAAGCTATTATGACTTACCATTTTTATATGGGTTTACCCAATGTCTAACCAATAAAGTGATCACCCATGGAAAATAATGGGTATTATACCTTCCTCTAAACTATATTGGAATCACCCAATTCAAATATAATACTTAAGTTACATATAATGAAGAAAACATTTCATTCTTGTAGATTTAACCATAAAAACCATATCGAAACACATATGGATATCAATAAACGATTTTATATAAAAAAATATTAATCTGAAATACCTGGAATATGTTAATGAGGGGTTTTAATTTAATAAAACAACATTAAAAACATGTTTCGAAAATATAAAATATAAATTTGGAAAAATCATATTTTTAAAAAATTCTCTATAGTGGTAAAAGAAATTTTTTAAAGATAAAAATTTAAAAATATAAAGTAAAATTAAAATTATTGAGGCTTCATGACATCTAGAAAATCCTATTACACTGTATAAGATAAAAATACATTCATTTTGGGCTTTAGTAAACAGTTACTTTAAAAGGGGATTTTTAAAATATTGTAAATTCCTTGAATAAGACTCATATTCTATAATAATTTTCATCATGAATTATAAATTTAGAATAATTTATATTTAATTAATAACCATTTTTCATTTATAAATCATTTTATATCACTTACTACCTTATTTTATACAATTAATTAATTATTTAAGTTCATATCAGACGTTTTGATGATATCATGTTCATAAGTTTAAAATGACCAGGGTATGATGGATATGGTTACATTTATAATCATTAATTCCTTAAACAAATAATTCTACTAAATAATTATAACTCTTATAAAATAATTTTACTTTTCAATCAATCAATTATAATTTTTTATGAAAATGGAAAAACATTTCAATCAGGAATCCGACAGGTTGTTCTTACACATGAATCACGTTTTAATTTTTCCATGATCTATATGGAAAGAATGTAAGAAAATTTTTATATTTCATGGATGATTATATTATATTAAATACCATAATTAACACACAAACATATACATAATCCATGTGATTTGGTGATGAAAAATAAATCTCTTCACTATATGGAGGTATTAGTTCCCACTTATTCTCAAATGATGTTATTAATTTTCATAGTATGGAACGAAAAGAAAAAAACAATATATTAAATTTTTATAACAAATAATATATCACGAATAAAATATATAAAAAAATTATCATTAAAATTTTCTTGGAATATGGTTATGGAAAATGATTTACATTGGTTCGTGATATTTTAGTTCACCCTAAATAAGATTAATGAATTCCTTTCCAATTACATAGAATTGAATTTGGATATAAGTCATAAAAATAAAATAATTACATATCAATATATATTATATTTTTGATTTATCATTTAATAATCGTTTTTCATGACTTTGTGGAGGAGGTATATGAAATAAAATAGAAATGCCTGATCGTAACCCTACTTCTTCTTTGGACAACTTCCTTAGTGTAAAACCATAAGACCCCTAAGGATGGTGTTTTTTATAAATTAACACCTATACAGTGAGGGTTTGTATTATAGGAATGTAATATGGTAATGTAGTGGAAAAAGTAAGTGGTTTTTTAAATTTAAAAAAAATATAAGAAGATGTGTCCATTTATAGGAGAGGGGAGGGGAAATCATGGAATTCCATAAAATTTTAAATTGATATATGTAACATATCAGCCATAATCAGGTATAGACTGTTTTTATTTAATTTTAGTCTAATTAATTAAGCGACCTGGGGCGCGCGCCTAAGCACCTCGCTACAGGTCTCGGGCATCATTTTATTTAATTTAAATTTTTGTAGACGTTTCATGAAAAATGTCACGTTGCACTTTGGCGTGGCGTTCAGGTTTTAAATAATTAATTAAGGATTTTAAAAGAGTAATAAGAGATTTAAAGAAAATTTTGAAGAAATCATGAAAAGATAAAAAGAAATTCTAATATAAAATAAAGAGGGGGTTACAGGAAAAATGAAAATAATTAAAATGGTGGATTCCCATTTTTAATTATTTTTATTATTTCCCATCCATTCATTCATTTTATTTTATCTTTTTATTTTATTTCATTTTTTCCTTGTCTTTTACTTTTCTCTTATTTTTCATCTCATTTTTTTCTTTTTTATCTCTCTTTTCTTTTTTCCCTCTCCTCTCTCCCTCTCCCACTCATCACATCACACGCATCAATCCCATCACCCCAACCAGCAGCCCCTTAAGAAGGCCACTACTACTCTGTCTGATGACTGATTCCTTCATCATCAGGTGCACAGTAAACCATAATGAAAGTCAAATGTTGTGCCTTTGGAATCGTTAATTTTCATTGAAAAATCTACTTGTAGTTCATCACAAAATATTTTTAACCCTATTTTGGGGTTTTTCTAAAATCCTTCATTTTCATCCATTTTAGGTCAAATAAATTCCCATCGCGGATCTTAGAGACATCTATTACTACAAGGTAGGGTGCCTAATTTATTTTCCTCCATTTCTTTGTGATTTATAAAAACGCGACGTTGTGTCGTTAGTTGGTTCCTACTAGTGATGTGCAATTTTATCAATTTTAATTACATTAAGGGGTTTGCTTAATTGTTTTAGCCTTAATCATCTTAAATAAATTTGTTTGAATGGATTTACAAAGTTCAGACACCCTTTGTGCGTTCCGACAATGTCAGTTTAATCTTCTCTTAGCTGGTTTTATAGTTTATTTAATTGCATGTGCTGTGAAGCCCATTTTTATTGTAATTATGTTTAATAAATAGTTTCTTTGAAAATGAACTTGAATATTTGGATCATTGGATCTTGTTATGACGAATTGCTTATTATTTAAATGTGAAGTATACGCTATGATTGATATGATATGTATATATCCTTGAAAGTTGTTATGTTGAACTGCTTATTATTTAAATGTACATTATCCACTGAGGTTGATATGATATGTATATTTCCTTGCAAGTTGTTATGATATACTATTAGAATTTGCCTTGTAATGCGGGTGTATCTAGTTAGTTTTCAAGCTGTGACCATATATGCTGATAATTTCCACTCTGCTGCTGTGAAAAACATTAATTAAATTCAAGGTGTGTAAAGGGGGTGGGTCCCATATTAAGGGCCACTCTTAGATCCTCAATTTCTGATGGTTTTCCTCTACGTGCTATGGGGTGGTTCCGTTGGATTTCCTGGACCGAGAATTCCCCATTAATTCTAATACTTTTGAGTGATATTGGTTCCAAAAGGGTCCATCGGGACAGATCCATTGGCAATCTGGCTAAGTTAGCTTCTGATGACACTTGACCCCTTTTTGTGAGATCAGGACAGACTGAGGCTAATTCCATGCATTGGGAGATACATGGCCTTTTGAACGATTGCCTTGGATAGGCTCAGTGTCATTGGATAAATTGATGGATGTTCCGTAGTAATACCTTCAGGATGGGCTCGGGTTTTAACTCTCTTCATGAACCACAAATAATTATGCACATAAAGTTTATGTTATTGCTAATTGAGTATCTTGAGAATTGAGATGTTTTCCAAGATATGTGGAAGTGTTCCTTGTTGTCACTAGACATGAAACCCAAGTAAAATCACAATAATGGGGTATAATGTTTCCTAGTTATACATTTCTTTCTATGTTTATATATTTATATATGCGTGTACATGAATTTCTGCTGATAAGTACTCTTTCAGACTACTAGTTTAGGCTGAAGCATGTGACCAGGCATGGGTGCTGTTTGGGACCCAGGCTAACTTATTTATTTCATTGCACTGCAATTAATTTATTAGAAATGGCCATGTAATGGCACACTTCATTTTTATTTTTTGCACGAAATGGAAAGGTTTAGACACCGTGGGTGTCGGCCTATTGGGATTTTATCTCACACCCTACTGGGGCGTCTTTTTTATCTGAGTAGATTACATGCTCGCAAGTATTGAAAAAGGGAAGTGTGCTGCTTCCGATGCATGATTATTCGTTACTACTTAGGAAAGATATTGGGGCAGAGGACCGGGACTTACTCTCAATTTAGTTGCTAATTGTTTCTTTTCTTTTAGTTGACTATGTTCTTGAGTTCTGTTTTCTGTACATTCATTTTATACTTACATCATGGCATGTCATCATTCCATGAGCTTCCACATTTTACTATTATCATTTAGTTGGATTATATACATTTCTTCTTTGGCAGTTTGTTTATTTACATACTTCTGTTACTTCCTATTTTTTGTTGTTTACTTCCACTATGATATTATCTATTACCTATGAGGGCATAGTCTCCCCCACAGACACAAAAAGGGCCCTCGCTACTAGTCGGCGTCCTCTGACGTTCGGGGAGATGTGCTTGAGGTTATGTGACCACCTGTCTGGCCACTATCTTATAGGTGAGCCTGGTTCGGGCATTACAAAGTTGTCTCAGAGGCATTTTCTTCCTTTTGTCTTATTATTTTGGTTAGATATGAGACTAGGATATATGGATTTGGTATTTACTCTGTGCTTGAATGTAGCTAACCCATGTACAGGGAAAAAATCAAATCCCTAGGTTGGGATTACAGTTGTTGATTATTCCAGTTACTATTGATATGATTTCACTGTTGGGTGGCTCACTTGTATTGTGTTGTTATTGTGTTGGTATTGTTGAGATAATGGGTTTACCATTGCAGCTCGATGATATGGGGTAAATACATTCCATGCAACATAATAGGCACTATAGGATTTAAATACCTTGAGTATTTCCATTCCATATCTACTTTCAGTGTGCATTTTCTAGTTGGCATATGAGTGATGTTGTGCATAGTGGTGAAATTTTTAAATATTGGTTTGTTGATTATAAAGTTGTGATAACATGTTAGATGTTATCCTAAATTAACCGAGGATTGTACTATAGAACATATTTATTAATACTTTTTATTTGTCTCTTCATTCTAAAAACCCAGCCTTTGAGGCACTTTGTCTATTGTTCAGTGATTAGAGGCATGCTATGTACCTAACTGCTTTTGTGCCTTACTTTTTTTCTCACACTCCTTTATATCTGATGATATTTTTGAGAGTATTGGTTTTCCAATTGAGTATCACTATGGAATCATGTCTATCGACACTCTGTTTAGGGTCAGGACATAGGGCATATTCCAGTGCCAAGAGTTCCCCCCCGAGATAGGTGGGTACCGTTTTGTTTAGAATTTATATATCCTTGGTATGAACCGGCTTTCTACTTATCATGCCCAAGTGGATTTATATCTTTGTCAGGTATCCTTCACATCCCCTAAGGGAGACACATATCATCACAAAGGAGAATGAGATCTGTAAGCAGATAGAGGTAAGCCTAAATATGCAGGGTTGGGTAGAGTGACTGTTTAGTTGGTAAGTCTCTTAATGAGAGATCGAAAAACAAAACTAGTTGATTTCCATCCAGTGGTGGATCTTTTCAGGGACTTATTCCCTGATGATTTCTCTAGATTACTTCCTATGAGAGACTCAGAGTTCACTATTGAGTTTGTGCCAGGTGCATCACCAGTATATATTCCTCCCTATAGGATGGCACCAATAGAGTTACAAGAACTCAAAAAGAATCTTGAAGACCTTGAAGATAAGGGTTTCATCAGTCCTAGCACATCATTGTGGGGTTAACTTGTCCTTTTTTCCCCGAAGTCAGATGGTACCCTAATGTTATTCGTGGATTATCATCAACTCAACCATCTCACTGTAAATAATCAATATCCATTACCTCGAATAGATGATCTCTTTGACCATCTATAGGAAGCAACTATTTTCATCATGATTGATCTGAGGTCGGGATATCACTAGGTGTGTGTGTGACCATATGAGATACCACGTACAACATTCCAAAGCAGTTATTTCTTATAAGAGTATCTGGTTATGCCATTCGGCCTCATGAATTCACTGACAGTCTTCAAGGATCTGATAAATCGAGTTTTTCATCTTTATCTTGATTCCTTTGGGGTAGTCTTCGTGGACGACACTTAGTGTATTCGTGTTCTAGACACGATTATGCAACCCATCCTGAGATCATGCGGAGTACACTGAGAGAGCACCAGATATACGCTAAGCTCACCAAATGCCACTTTGGGTTTGACATGATACACTTCATGTGTCAAATTATATCTGAAGTAGGGGTATCAGTTGATCCAGAAACATTGGGTGTCGTGGTTTCATAGGGTCATACCAAAAGTGTTTTCGAGATCCACAGTTTCTTGGGGCATACTGGCTGTTACCATCGATTCATCCAGGATTTCTCCCGCTTAGCAGCACCTCTTACGACCCTGACTAAGCAAAGTTTGAAGTTCTTATTATCAGAATTTTGTGAATAGAATGTTTATGAATTAAAAGGAAGATTATCCTTAGCCCCAATCCCGATTCTACTGGAACCTGTTAAGAGCTGTACAGTTTATTTTGATACTTCAGGAATCAGACTAGGTGCAGTTTTGATGTGGTGTGATCTATTCGTGGCTTATGGATCCCGCCTGCTGAGACCTCACGAGCAGAACTATCCTACCCAAATCCTTGAGTTGGGGGTTGTGGTTCATGCTCTACACTATAGGAGACACTATTATTTGGTTGAGATATTTTTTGTTTATACAGATCATAAAATCTTGAAATATATCTCCACTCAATGAGACTTTAACAAAAGGTAACAAAGGTGGGTCAAATACTTGAAGTCATTATGCATCAAGATTGCTTATACCCATGGTAAGTGTAATGTTGTGGCAGACACTTTAAGCCACAAGACAGAGACAAATTCCCTGAAGGTATCCAGTAGCATGTGGAAGATGATGTCCTTGTTTTCAGATATGCATCTGGAGGTTCAAGAGCAGTGTGGAAAACCAGTTCTGACAGCTCATATAGTGATGTCCTCTATTTTTAAAGAAGTCTGTATGCAATAGTTTACTAACCCTGGGGGACTCATTTTTTGGTAAAATGTTACAAGAGGGAACCCACATCCTGATTGGGTTATTAATAGAAATGAAACATTATTTTACTATTGTCGTGTATGGGTACCATAAGGTATGCGGGAAGAGCTGATGAATGAATATCCCACCTCTATTTGGGAACTTCACCCTGGGCTGACCAAGATATACAGAGACATGTGTCGACAATATTGGTGGTCTGGTATGAAAAAACAGATAGTAGGTTTCATCACTCGGTGCTCCACCTGCAAACAATTGAAGGCAGAGCACTACTGACCTGCTAGACTCCTACAACCTCTATCCATTCCTAAATGGAAATGGAATGACATCACCATGGATTTTTTATAGGATTTACATGATCTACATGAAGAAGCGATGTAGTATGGGTGGTTGTCGATAGGTTGACAAAGGTTGCGCATTTCTTGCCTATCCGAGAGACCTTTAAGATTCAAGAGGTGGGAAGGCTGTATATCTGAGAAATTGTGTGACTTAATGGTTTACCTTGTTCTATTGTCTCGGAAAGGTATTCTTACTTTACTTCACAGTTCTGGAAAGGGTTGAAAAAGGAATTGGGCTCGTAGGTACTTCTGAATACTGTATATCATCCTCTGACCAATGGGCAGTCTGGGAGAACTATACGAGTGTTAGAGGATATGTTACGAGCATATATCCATGATTTTGGAGGTTATAGGGAGATAATTTTACATATTTCTGAGTTTACATATAATAACTACTTCCAGGCAACAATTCATAAGGCTCTATACGAGGATCTCTATGGTAGTTCGTGTTGTTCGCCTTTATACAGGCTCGAAGTAGGTGAGGCAGCTCTGTTGGGTCCTTATCCGATTCAGGAGACTTCTGAGCAAGTTCAGCTAATTCAGAAGCTTATGACTACAGCTCAGTCTCTCAAAAAGACATATATCGATTGTCACTGCAGACCTCTATAGTTTGAGGTGGGACCTCGAGTCTTTCTGTGTGTTTCTCTGAGGTTGGGTCACATATGGATCAGGAGGCAGGGGAAGTTATCACTGAGATATGTCAGGCCATTCGAGATAGTGGAGAGAGTTGGGCCGGTAGCCTATAGGTTACTTCTATCTCAGAGGTACCAGTCCATTCACGGCTTTTTCCATGTATCTTAGCTTCGAAAATATCATCCTGACCCGTCTCATTATTTTGACCCTGACGACATCGAGCTTGACGTTGATGCATCCTTTATGGAGCATCCAGTCTGTATCATCGACTGTTGCATTAAAGTCCTCTGAGGAAAGTCAGTCACACTGGTTCTGGTGTTGTGGAAACAGAGACATGTTCTGGACGAGCCCTAGGAGCGAGAGATAGATGTACATGTGCAGTGGTTGGAACTCTTCTCTGACGATGTTCCACTACCCACGGAAGGGAAACTTGCGGACGAGTTATCTTAAAGATGGTGGGTTGTAACATCCCATCCTTAATTAGTTATGGACCATTTTTGATAATTTGTAGTCTAATTAATTAAGCAACCCAGGGAAGATGCATGCGCACCTCCTTTCAGGTCCCGAGCGGCTTTTTATTTAATTTAAATTTTTGCAGATGTTTAAGGAAAAAAATTTACGTCGTGCTTCGCATGGTGTTTGGGTTTTAAATAATTATTTATGAATTGAAAAAGAGTAATAAGAGATTTAAAGAATATTTGAAAGAATGAACGAAAAGATTAAAATAAATTGTGGAATAAAAAAGAGGGGGTTATGGGAAAAATGAATATAATGGAACTGGGGGATTCCCGTTTTTAATTTTTTTTTATTTCCCTTCCATTCGTTTTTTATTTTATATTAATATTTTATTTTATTTTTTCCTTATCATTTAATTTTCTCCTATTTTTCTTTTCCTTTCATTTTCTTTTTTTCTCTCTTTTCCTATTCTCCCTCTCCACTCTCCCTCTCCAACTCATCATGTCACACCCCTAATTCCCATCACACCAACCAGCAGCCTATTTGGAAGGTTGTTGCTCCTCCATCCAACGTCTGATTCCTTATCCGCCAGGTGTAAAATAAACCTTAGGGAATGGATAACGTTACACATTTAGAATCATGTGTTTTCATTGAGAAATCTACGTACAGTTCTTCACGGAAGATTTTTACGCTATTTTGGGCTTTTTTATAAAATTATTTCTTTTCAACCATTTTAGGTCAATTCAAATCCCACTGTGGATCTTATAATCATCTACGACTCTAAGTTAGGGATCTGACTCACTTTCCCTCCATTTCATTGTTATTTATAAAAACATGCCTTTGTGCCGTTCGTCGGTGCCTATCGACTTTGTGCAAATTTACCCATTTTAATTACTATAATTGTTTTTCTTAATTGTTGCAACCCTAATCATCTTAAATTAATTTTTTTGAATGGTTGCAACATGTTCGACACCCCTTTGGGTGTACCGACATTGTCGATGAAATATTCGGTTAGCTGGTTTTATGGTTTAAATAATTGAATGTGTTGTGAAGCCCCTTTTTGTTGTCATTAAATTTAATAAATAGTTTCATTGATCATGAACGTGAATTGTAGGATCATTGGCTCTTATTATGTAGAATTTATTTTTATTTAAATGTGCATTATCCGCTAAGATTGATATGAAATGTACATTTCCTTGCAAGTTATTATGTTGATCTGTTTATTATTTAAATGTGCATTATCCGCTGAGGTTGTTATGATATGTCTATTTCCTTGCAAGTTGTTATGCTATACTATTAGATTTATTCCTAGTGATGCGGGTGTATCAGGTTAGTTTTCAAGGTGCGACCTTATATGCTGATTATGTCAGATCTGCTGTAGTGAAAACTTTAAATAAATTCAGGGTGGGGAAAGGGGGTGGGTCCCGTATTAAGGTCCACAATTTGATCTTATGTGCCAGACAGGTTACCTCTATGTGTCGGGGGGCGGTGTCATTGGCTTTGTCGAACCGAGACTTCCCCAGAATTTCTAATACTTTTGAGTGATAATGGTTCTAAAAGGGCCCATCGGGATGGATCAATTGGTAATCTGGCTACAATAGCCTCATATGACACTCGACCCCTTTTTGCAAGATCGGGATAGACTCAGGGTAAATCCATGCCTCAGGTGATATTTGGTCTTTCAAAAGATTTCCTTGGACATGCTCTCTAGCATTAGATAAATTGACAGATGATCCATAGTGATACCTTCGGGATGAGCTCAGAATCTAACTATCAACTTGAACCTTAAATAATGATGCACTTAAGGTTTATGTTTTTGCTAATTGAGTCTCTTTATAATTGAGATAATTTCCCCGATATGTGGAAGTGTGCCTGGTTGACACTTTACTTGAACACCATGTTAAAGCACAAGTTTGGTGTATACTTTTTCCTGGTTTTACCTTATTTTCTAGGTTTATATATATATATATATATATATATAAATGAATGTTCGTGCATTTCTTCATAGAGGTACTGTTTCAGGACACCAGCTTAGGCTGAAGCAGGTGACGAGGCACGAGTGCCATTTCGGACACGTGCTAACTTATTTATTTCATTGCACTGAAATTTATTTATTTGAAATTGTTATGTAATGGCACACTGCATTTTTATTTTTTGCACAAAATGGAAAGGTTTAGACACCGTGGGTGTCGGCCTACCGGTATTTTATCTCACACCCTACTCGGGCGTCGTCGACACCCGAGTAGATTACATGCTCGCAGGTATTGACAAAGGGAAGCATGCGGCTTCCAATGCTTGACTACTCATTACTGCTTAGGATGGAGACAGGGGAAGTCGACCGGGCCTTGCTCACGATGTAGTTGCTGCTTGTGTCTTTTATTTTAGCTGACTATTTGTTTGAGTTTTGTTTTTCAGAAATTCAGTTTAGACTTACATCATGGCATGTCATCTTTCCACGAGTTTCTACATTTGTTTATTATCTACTAGATGGATTATTTACATTTCTTTTGCTGTAGTTTTTTTATTTACATGCTTCCATTACTTCCTATTTGTTGTTGTCTACTTCTTATCTGATATTATCTATTACCAATGGGGGAATACTCTCCCCCACAAACACATAAAGGTCCCTCGCTGATATTCATAAACCTTTGGCATTCATGGAGATGTGCTTGAGGTTATGTGACCACCTGTCCATCCAACGTCTTAGTGGTGAGCCGGGTTGGGGTGTTACAATATAAATTAATTTTAAATTAAAATGGATGGAAAATGAGTTATTTTTAATATAAATGAGAAAAAGTTTAGATAATATTATAGAATAATTTTACGTTATTTTTTGGTCTCGTACATACCCTTATCATTTGGTTCCGACACTTATTTAACCCTTTTAACTATTACCATGACAACATTTATTTATACCATTTTATTTTCAATAATATTAATATAAAATTCTAAAAACCCAATAATTGGATTATTTTTTATATTTCAGACTTCATCCAAATCACATGGATAAATATTAGATCTTTATGAATTTTAAATAATTTATTAAAATATTTTATATTATTGAATATCATTATTTTACATTTTGACACTATTCATTACTATGACTTTTCAAATTTTCAATAATACATGATAAACAAGAAATAAAATTATTAATACATAACATTTAAAATTCCTATATATATTTATTTTAATAAAAAAATTCTCTCATATTAATTTTATTTTAATAATTTCAATATCTTTTATTTTTTTTGTTTCAATCATATAAATAATTACAACATCAGTGTTTCTTAAGAATTTACGATAATTATTTATTACTGAAAATTAAAAATAAAGTACTATGTTGAAGATAAATATATTTTATTTAAAGAAAATATTTTTATTGTAAATATCTAGTAAATAAAACCATATTAAATATTTTATACTTACTAGAAACAAGAGTGTGATGTGTTTAACTTTTCATTAAATAAAATATTATAAATATCATAATCACATAAAAATGCAAAAAAGGTCCATATATTCAAATAATGAATTGATATTGACTATTTTTTCTAATAAATTAAAATTTTGAAATTTTATGTTCATTGTGTTGTCTTCATCATATTATTTTTACCCTTAATTATATTATTTACTATATATGATGGTAACAAACATTTCCAACGTTGATATTCATAATGTCCAAAAAAGGACATATTTAATAAATATCTATCCACTCATTCAAATTATTAAAAACTTTTTTCATTGTTCAAAACACAAATTTTGTAGAGTTTTATTTTAAAATTTTACAAAAACACAAAATGAAATTTATTTTTTCAAAAAACAACCTTCTTAAACAATAAATGTTTTTTATAAATTCCATAAAGAAAACCATTGAAATAACAATATTTTGATTTCATAAAATCAAAATAAATAAATTAGTTTTTTAAAATAATATAAATTATTTATTGGATTTATAAATACATTAAAATAAAATACAATATTAAATTAAAAAAATGTATTTTTCACTATTCGTTGAAAAATCTATCTTTTAAGAAAAATATAAAAAAATCACCATATGATATTATTGATATTATTATTCAAAAAAAATTACTTATTTATCTAAATAATATAATGAAAATATCCATAAACTACTTTTTTTTTCATAAAATAAATAAAAATCATTATTAAAAAAACTGTATAAAATGGCATTACTAAAATCATGGGATTTTATTTCACAAAATTTGAAACTAATTTGAAAATGAGTAGATAATTTTTGTAATTCATAATTTAGTAAATAATATTCATTTACAACAATTAAATATCTTGGTTATAATAGTCACATAAAAACAATATTTATTTGTTTATTTAACTTCGATGTTTCATATTTTTTATGCTATCAAAAAAAGTGCTTTCTTTAAAAAATAGTTTGATGTTATAATGCGTGTCTCCTGAATTTGGAAACGATAGAATGATATTAGTAATAATATATATTAATGTTAAATATAACTAATAAAAATATATTCAATGAAAATATTTTCGTTGTAAGAAATTCATTGTAGAAAACAACTTTAGATATATATTTGGAAATTAGGTATACAATAGTAATGTTTTTATAAAAAATATATTTAATATATTTAGAAATAATAATAAAATAATATAATATTTAGTTATATTATTTTATATTTTTATTATAATATTTATTATTAAGTCATGATGTGATAAAATTCAATGAAATATGTTATTATGAAAAAGTTATATATTTAATTGATTAAGAGATAGAAAATTATTATTATTATATTTAGGTTTAAAAAATTATGTATAAAATTTATTTTAAAATTTTATTTTCATGTGATAAATATTATTTTAGAGATGAAAAATATTATTTTATCTAATATTAAATAGTATTATTGATATAAATTAATACATGTGTAATTATTAAATGATTTGAAATAATATTAAGAACAAATTGTCTAAAAACTCATCATATTATACAAAAGTAGTTGTATAAATTTTTTTTATGTTAATATAAAAGTTTTATTTTGAATTTTAATATAATAATTGGATAAAATGAAGTTATTTTTTCAATTTCAAAAAATCAAAAGAGGCCTATAATGAATTTTTCTACTTTTTTATGATGTAATTGATAATTATTTGAATTGTTATGGTTTTTTTGTGATAAAATAGTAAAATTGATGAAAACATCCTAACACATTTATCTATTAATGATTTTTAAAAAAAATTAAAAAAATTATAAAATTTAAAAATTAAAAATTTTATTTTTTATTTCCCATGGTTACCTATTAGTAAACATAGTTGATATTTTACACTATAAACGGTTTAATTTAACTATGTTAAAAATTATATTTCATCATTTAATGATGATGAAAAAATTGGAATTTATATTTTATATAAGTTTTTCATATTTTATGATTAATTTCATTTTTTGGAATAAAATTATTATTATTATTAATTTTGATAAGCATGATAGTAGTGAAAATGTCATTTTAAAAGAATATTACTATTAATGTTTTATAGTTTTTATATAATAAATTAAATATATTCATATTATATCATGAATCCTATATGAAGTAAAAATTTTTATTAAAATATATTATCACTCATTCAATTAGTGAAAAAATTTATATATGATTAAGAAAAATTAATTCTAATGAAATCAATTTTCTACAAAAGCTATTTTCCTATATATTATATGTTTTATTTTAAATGTTAATATTCTCTTTTATTAATAAGATAAAAGTAAAAAAGTTTTGTTCAAAAGACACCAATTGGGTATGAATTTCTAGATTATATTTTTAGCAAAACAAACTTATAGAGTTCAACCCTAGTTACCAAAGTAATTAAAAAAATGATAGTATGTAAAATCAAATGGAAAATGACTAATTATTTTTAATCTTGTATAAAATTTAATAGTTGTTAATTTCTAAACCAAAACCCCTATCTACTGAATTATTTATGAATTTTATGTTAATTGACCCATAAAAAGTGTTAGGGGTTCATTGAGATGTAATGGGTTTTTAAAAAAATGTTATTTTCCTCAATATACAAAAGGCGCTTCCCACCCACTATTCATGGCCACTATATGGTTCATTTAAATATTAAAATCAACCCAATTTTACTCTAATTGATGTTTCCCACATAGACATAGGCATATTGTTTATAAAATTTATATTATGCCCTTCATTTCTATAAAGTCATTCTATATAATGTCCATGCTCTCTAGGTGAATAATTGTTTCTAATTGGTCACTTTTTAGTCGCCCACTCTATAATAAAATCTACATCCATTAAAATATTATAAAAAAATTAATATTAATATTCTGATATCTATTATATTAATGGAATATCAATCTTATACATCCCTCTAAAACCATTTGAAAAATATGAATAAGTTTTTATGCTTTTATGTGTAATACCATCTAGAGGAAGGAAAGATTTTACTATTAATAATATATTTACATAAATGAAAAAAATAAGTTCTAAATGAAATTATATATTAATTATAAAAATATTAATATTCATGAATGATAATTTTGTAATACCCTTGGTCCCATTCGATGTAAAATATGTCATCTGTGGATGTGCGTACTACCGCCACCACAGAATTATGTATAGTTTTTACACATTACTACCTAACATGGTTTGAATAAAAATTTATTTATTGAAAGAAATTGGTATTAATGTAAATATTTGTATTCATGAATAATTATATTTTTTATTCAATAATTTTTCTTAATAATATACTGTTTTAGTAAATTGAACTTGCATAAATCAACAAACCAAATAAATTTTATTAATACTAATACATCTTATAATCCTATGAATATGTATATATATTCTTTTAATATAGTAATAATGGATATAGAAATATAATATAATTAATATTATGAATATATTTTGTGACACCTTTGAGAATTTTCAACATACCAAGATCATTAAGGAGAAATTGACTATACAACCTCACATAACAATCATTAATGAAAATAATATTGTCAATTAGTAACACATGGTAATAGATACACATTATAATAATAAATATATATAGTAAATAGTATTCAAATAATTAATTTAAGAAAAAATTTATTATTTGAGTTGTTAGGATCATGTGTATAATGAATCATTACATTAGGGTATGGAGATTTCAATTTTTCTATGATTCATATTCACAGTTTTATTTAAATTTTTTATTTTAGAAATGAATTTCAATTTTAATTATATTTTGTGAAATTAGGGGTACTAAAAAATCCTTCTCAAGTCATAAAATCTATTTATTTAGAATTAAGATGATTTTCAAACTGTAGGGATATTGTTTAACTCAAGTAACTATTTGATGAGTCATAATGTTTCGTCCTAAAGATCATATTTATATTCATAGGTACCTACACTATAAGATTTAATATTTTAAATTCTAATTTTATCTATGGAAAATTACTATTTATTTCACATAAACCTCTATGATGAATTTATTCCCCTATAAATTAAGACATTGTTATTAACTATTCATATTATCTTTAATAAAAAAAACTCTCCCTTGTAAATGTTTTCCCATCCCAAAAATGTTCCTCTTTGATTTTTTTGACCCCATGTGCGTTTACCTCATGTGAACCTCAAAATTCACTTTATCTATTTCATAAATAATGTTTAATTTTATTTTCCTAATGATGGGGGCTTCAATAAAGGTATTTCTGAATATAAGAAGGGGTCTTTTGAACCACCCTCATTAGTTTTGTGTTAATCTTGATTTTTCAATTTTCTACATTTTCATAAAAATTAGTTATATTTAAATAATAAATAATAAATATATATTTTAATTATATATATATATATATATTACATTAGATTTACTTTTTTATATTAATAAATGCTTTTTCCCTTCATAATTCTCTCATTTAGGTAATACCAATTTAAATGAAATTCAGAATTTCTTATATCATGTCAAGTACCACACCTACCAATTTTTTTAACCGTATAATATTATAAAAATAGTCATTATTCAATGGAATAACCTCCTAGATCCATTTTAGTTTTAGTGAAAAAAATAATATATTACATTGTTTAAATGATTCTTTACCAATTTCTCATGGAATTGACTTTATTATTTGTTTTTATTATTTCATTTCCAAAAAACCCCATAAATTTCCATATTTTTAAAATGTAGATATATTTTTCTTATTAAAATGTGAACATATGAAATAATTGAATTCCTTATTTTATAAATAATCCTTATGATTGTGCATTTTCATATTCTTTCATACATTATTATGAAACCCACATCCTTATCATCTGTTTTAAAATGATTAGGATTTATTTATGGTTTATTTTAATATTATTTCAAACATATGCATGTATATATTATGAATATGATGGTTTCACCCAGATAGAGATCTAATGAATTGGGTAACGATTTCATCTCATGAGATAAAATATATGGTTTATGGGTGGTTATACTAATAATTCATTATTACATTTTAATAAATTTAACTGTGACCTAAGCATATGGGGCATGAGTAGTTAGCCTGGGAAAATATGATATATTTTCATAGTGGAAAACCATGAATTATTATCATGATGTCATGTATTATATATATTTTACTTATTTTTGATTCTAGGATTTTATGATATCATTTCTCTTTTCCATGTTTATATACTTATCTAATACACTTATAACATACTACATCATTTTCTTTTTGAGTTAAAATGTCCAGTTCTCATGTCTAATTATCAACACTTATTGTTACATATTTTCTTAATAAAAATTTTATCTCATTCCTAGGTTTTACCACATATTTCTAATAATAACAATGATATCATATTGATGAGTTTTTCTTTTAATATATATTTAATCTCTCCCATTTATATATTACCTTTACTTCCATTATAATGATGAATATATGTTATAATATGTATATAATGGAGTATTTCATAGATCAATTATGGATTAATGTCCCCGTGTTTTTTTAAAATAATATTCATATATAACTCATCCTTAAAGAATATAAACCAAAATTTTCACAAATACTTGTGGGAGTATTGGGATATTTATTGTTTAGATTGTGATTATAATGTAAAATACTTATATATTTATCTATGGTTGTTATATTCAATCAAAAATGGATTAGGTTTTCCAAAAATTGGTATACACATGTAAAAATATCACATATCATCATTAGTTTAATTCCATGAATTTAATAATGTTTTTTATTATTTGTGTGAGTTAAACTCAATTCATGAATACAATTCTTGGTAATGGATTTTTATTTTATAAGTATTTAAGGGAAAATTAAGATTTTTTTAAATACAAATCACCTTATTCACCACTAATATTTTTTGTGTGAACTAGATACTAAAATATTTTTAACATACTCTATATTCAACATAGAATCAATAATTACATTGGAAATATAAATCCCAAGAATAAATAAATAAATAAATGTTTACAATACATAGAAATATCATTGAATTATCCCATTAATTAATCTATATACAAATGAGGGTTTTAAATGAAAATACCAATAGTTCAAGGGAAATATATTTTTATTAAACTAGTTTTTTAAATATCTGACATATCTAAAAAACCAATTTCCATAAGATAAATTACAATCCAAAATTATTGGAATGTTTTGAATTTCATACATAAAAGGTGAAACCACCTATAAATAAAATCCTAACAAATATAAAACCAAAAAATACATGTTTCTATAGACCATCATATGTTTAATGAGTTACATAATATATAACAAAAAAATATAGTAATTTCATTGTATCATTTATATAATATATATAACTAAAATTACATCTAGTTCCACTATGAAATGTAATTTTAAAAAAATCTTGTTTTTATGGTATACTAGATTTGTTGATTCACCAAATTTGTAACCAAAACATTCCCAAGAAATATGAATTTTTCAAAACAGCAACAAATAATTATATAAATTATTATGCCTTCATCAATTCCTTTTTTCCAATGATCTCATCAGCTCTAGAAGGAAAAATTTATATAGCTATAATCATCTACTAGAAAAACTAACAATGTAGTATTTTTCAAAAACAAATTATTCTTTTCTACTCAAATAGTTACTCAAAAAAATTGGATCTTTCAATTCCCCTTACTTTTCTAATAAAATGAAACATCACAAAGAAGAATTCAATATAAATTGTATTCTCTATAATATATCATCCTCGTATATCCTCACTCAATAATACTTTATTTTTGGTATAATTTAATTTTTTTCAATTAACTATGATTTTAATGTAATTTTTAACCACAATATATCTAAATTAATAAAGTCTAGAAACATTATAATGTAAAACTTATAACATTGTGTTTTTTGTATTTTCATGCTAAATATAACACCGATCCAACTTTTTCTAATATTATTTTTAATTGAGATATATATATCTATATTTATATATTTATTTATAATTTGTTGTTTATATATAATTATCCTATTTAAAATTTTGTAAAATGAGAAATAAATTTTATTTTCCAGGTAATATTATCAAAATAATTTTATAATTACCTATTTTATAATATATATTAATAAGTTTATCATCTACATTCTTGAACGTGTATACATAACTGAACCCTTTCCACACTTTTGAGTTGATTGTTGAATTAGTTTTTTTATATTATTATAATATCACTTATCTATAATGAAAATTGACAACATTATATAAAAAACTAGATTCAATATGGGTTACATTCATATTATATTTCATGTAATATTTGAAAAATATACAAAAAGAATGATATTTTTGTTTTACATAAAAATTTGACAATTGATAAAAAATTTCACACTAAGAGATATCATCTTAATGATTTTTAAAAATATATAACATAAAAAACTAGGTGATAAAATAGTAATTTCATACCTCTTCTATTAATTTCAATATGTTACAATTCATTTTTGTAGGTATTTTATTTCTTTTCATAAAATAATTTATCTCAAATGTAATTTAAAAAAGAACTAAATTAAGGTGGATCTAATTTAATGTAATATCATGTGACTATTTGGGAATGGATAATTAAAAAATAAATTTAATTATTATATTATGTTTTTTTGAATTTAGGTTTAAAACCCAATATTTAGTTTAATTGTTTGGGAGTTTGATAATCCCAACATGATTTTTTTGGATAATTTTATAGTTCAATGAGGTACCACTTGGGTTCAAATGGGTCATTGGTGTGTTGGGTAAAATTTAAGATATTTCAAGAGGGTTTATTCTTATGCTACTTTGTTTGGGTAACATGATTTTTGGAAGAACATTTATCTCCCAATGTGTAAGGAGAATTTCAATTAGGTTTATAATTGGTATGGTTGATAGGAATGGTTAGTGAATGGTTGAGGATTAACCCCACAAAGACTCTGATAAACCCTGAAATATGGTTGTGAAATGGGGCTCATCACACATTTTTTTATAGTTGTATAAAACAGATAATAAATAGTATAGAACAAGAAAATTCCAATTTAAATGATCAGTATGCTATCTAGTGAACCACACAGAACAATCGCACGAGAAATGTCTTGTTGGATAGGTCCAATATCATGGTTGGTGCATGGTTTTGTAAACCATGAGTCCAAAATAGGTATATAATTAAAGGAAAATTACTAAATTTATCTCTTTTTTAATGGATATCCACCATTAATCCTCACTCATGTGTTCATGGGACAGTTGACCCCCTCCCCACTTCCCCCTTCATTTCCCCCCATTAGGGAAGACATTGGATGTGCTCATTGGTTATTTAGGAGATATTAACTCTCCTCCAACATTCATTATTCATTAACACATTTTAAATTATTTTGGGGTTTATCTGGTTAGGATTCATGGGATGAGCCCACCAGAAAATAGTGAAATCATCTGATTATCTTGGGGATTTTTCTCAAACAACATAGATGATGTTTGAAGGTTCCATATGCATCCCACTAACTTAAATATTTATTTATTACACTGTGTAATTTTTAAAAAAAATCATACATAAAATTTATTTAATTTTATTATGGTATTTGAATGGTGGGTTATTGAATTAGCCCGGATTTTTGTTGGTGGTCACCTTTTGGCATTATCTGAGTGGCTGGACTTGGTTCTGGGGAAATTTTGGAACATGGTTACTATTAATGATGTTAAAATGTATTTATTTAAATTAAATAATTTTTTTATAATTTTTTATAATTATTTCATTATGGTATGTGATGTGAGGTAGGTTCTTAATTTGTGGTAATGTATTGGTTGGGGTAAGAATGGGCTTGGTGAGCATAGGAAAACCTCTTGGGAAAATAAATTAAAAATGGACTTTTGATCAATATGAGCAATGTGATTCTTATTTTTTTATCTTTAATTCATGATTATTACGATTCATTTCTATTGAGATCGTTCCAATGAGGGTATAAAACCATTTGGTATAATTAATTGATTTTTTGAATAACATAAACTAAATTGTCATACATAAATGTAATTCCCCATGTTATATTGATTCCCATTTTGGGCATAAATTAAAATCATTAATGGTAATGTTACATGACCGCTATTTCACATGGATTAGATTATTATATGGGTCCTTCAAGACCACTTTATGTAGGGAGGTGATGTATAGGTGTTCATTATCCCCTAGAGGACAACATGTTTCAGTTTGATTCTTGGTAACCATGGAGTAGTTGAGATGATTATGCAGTTCTGATTCCATGGTTAAGTAGGACATGGAGAGATTAATTGAAAGGATGAGTATATGGGCATACCAAGATTGTTTTGGATATGGGGCCTTGAGTACATATTCCATGTGATGTGCGTGGAAACAATATATTAGTGTGTATTAGTTGAACCTTTTGATTTTTAAAGGATATGATTTGACGTAGGGAACCGAGATGGGAGCCTCTATAAAATTTTTAACAGTGTGAGAAAGAGTTTGTGGTTTATTCAGATGAACTATTATAGGATTTCTCCCTATGTTATGAATTTTGTTTTTATACTATTTATTATGTTTATTAAATGTAAACCACCATTGATATGGAATATTATTATGTATTGAAAATTATAAGGGGTGGCCTTTGATACATGAAGAATAAAGTTCTATAAGGGGAAGACTATGTTGCTATTGATTGAGAAAAATCCCATAGAAGAGGCCCATTAATCTTTTGGGTATATTAAATTTATATAAATAATCCTTATGGATTTCATTATCATATTAATGATTATTCCCTATATAATAAAAATATAATTGTGAAATCTATAAAATTTATTTGAATACCTAGGTGAGCAAGGGATTTTATACATGATGACACAATCATCATGACTCAGTCATTGTATCCCCAATATTGGCTAATGAAGGTATGATTAATCGAGGCCATGTATCTATGTATATATGATGGTTTCTAGTATTGGCCCATGTAATATATTCATGTAATCATATCATGTAGGATATTGTTGAATTAATAGTTTCTATTACATTATTAGATAAATTATGGCATTAAACACGAGTTTGTATTTTTGGTGGGTTTATTTAATTATTTATATAAACTATTTACCATATCATAGCATCTAACAATAATATATAATTGAATTACCAGTATAGTATTTTATCATATTGGTGGTTCCAAATGGATTCTTTTTACTAACACACAAAATATATTTCCATTTCATATCCCTAATTGATAATCCCATCATATTTTTAGGTTTAGGTTCTCCTTAGAATAAAAATTTTCATTATTATTTGGGATAGGTAGGACAACGTCTAGATTCTGTGATGATATATGGATCTGGGTAGTATTTGAGCCTTAGTATTATTAATTCTTTTCTTATTCATTTATATATGTTATCTTACATATAGGTGGCCAATATTGTATGATAATAGGATATTATTAGTATAAATGACCTAGTTTAATTAAATTATTTCAATTTTTATCTACTATTTTTATCTGTACTTAGAATTGATAAATGTGTATGTTACTTTGTTTTTTTAACTGTTCTGTTTGATATAGTTAGTATAGTATCCCTATGATACCATTTTATAACCCTACATCTAGTAAATAGTTTTTTCATAATGGTTTTTGTTCTTAAGGTAATGTATCCAATCTTGGTCCATGCCTTAATTAGTATACTATGATGGTGGGATTTTGAAAAGTGGTATCATATGTGTTTTATTTTACTTAATACATGTAATATGGTATCAAGGAGAATTAGAAATGTGTTGGTTATATGATGGATATTGTTATGGGTTTACATGAACACAAGTTCAAATACGACTTCTATGTTGATAGGGTTTTGGGGATACTATTATTTACTCAAGATGTTATAGTTATAATATTTTCACTTCATAAGATGAATTTGACATTTTATAATTATAATTTATATTGTATTTGAATCATTTTATGTATAGGAAAGAATCATATCTTACATTATATCAGACACATAAGGATTCACATGACATATAAAATTTATAGTGTATAATTTATTCCTTTGAAGTTTGGTTTAGATCTATAATGTTTCAAGAACATGCTACATGATTATTTCCCATATAGTATCCTATTAGAATTATTCATAGGTATATCATGATATATATATATCCTTCTAATGAAATTTTATGTTGATTTTAGTGTGAGATAACTAGTCTTGATGGTGATTACCTAGTTCATTGGTGTATGGAAAATGTGATTTCTCTCAAATAGTGTGAATTCAATTTGAGTCCTATGTGGAACACCCCTTGTTTGGGGTAATTAAACATTGTTTTGTAATATTATGTGTCATCAAAAATGTAAATATAGTTATATTATGTATATTTTAATGGAATTATAATTAACATTGTAATTTTTATTAGTTTTTTTGCATATCATCCTAAATGATGTCGTTGGTTCTTTAAATGCTGACTAATATATATTTTTCCTTGTTTGGTTAGTCATATAGGTTGTTGCTCTTAGTAGATCACTACCAAAGAGGGATAATCAATTTTCATGATTTTTCTAATATATTTGATGTGGTACCAAAAGAAAGAGAATTTATGGCATGTGATTTTAGTTACATGTATATAAGGAACCTAATGTGTGATGTGGTTATGGTATGTGATGCATGACATGTAGACATCGAACCCTACGATGGGATTTTTTGGAACATATAATTCCATGTGACATTAGGAAATGAGAATGTATGATATCCCATGATTTGAGACTATATAGGAGACTTAGATCTTTGGATAGTTGGTGTCATGGAGAATATTGATTTTGACTAAGACATTGGTGATTTTTATGGTTGAAGGAAACATTTGAGAGGGGTTTGCATCTTCTAGTGATTTCTCTAGTGTCAAAAATCCATTATAGACGACAATAGGATTGATATTAATAAATAATGGTTATATATTGTATATGGATATGGAATGGATAATCCTTGGATGTTATAAGAATAATAACTTTGTATGTGAGTAACTCATAGTTCTTTTGTATCCACATTGTCTGGAATGGAAATGAACATTATACTTCCTAACCATGATTATCATATATGTAATTTAAAATCAATAGATATAATGGGTAGTTGATTTTGGGACTGGGTATGTAGTACCCCTGGATTCTAGTCTGTGACATCTTATTACCTTGGTCTGGTATGTTTTCCACATGTTCAATGTCCCTTTTCAGTTCAAAATATTTTTATGAGTTTTTTCTCGACATATTGAAGACTCTCGAATAGCCACAGGACATGTAACTGAAGTACATTCCATTTACATGGTTCTATATTTAGGGTATGAATGGTTAGATCATGTTGTTATATGGTAAAAGTTGTGTATGAGAGGTAGAAATCATGTAGTGTCTAAATATAATTTTTTTGACTTGAGGCAAAGAGTTTCTCAGCGTACTTACCAATCATGGCATTCACATCATGACTAGGGGTACATGTCCTCAGCCAACCTATGCCCAGATTAAAGTCACACTTTTGGTAAATTCTCTCAGTATATTCTTTCAATAACTCTTTTCTATCAACCCTCAACACTCCCTAGGTGATTTTTAGAGGTACCCCTTCTTCCCGATCAATTCGATCAGGCTTGGATCATCATTGCATTTCGGATTCATCTCTTTGTGTATGTGTTCTCTTAGATCTACTTATTCACTCATATTAGATCTAGGATCTTTTCCCATAATGGTTATATATAGGTTTTTTTGTGAAAAATATGTGGATATTTGGATTTTTAGTTGATAGAATAAGAGATCTACGGTCGTTTTGTTGAAGAATCAAACCAGTTTCTATGAGTGTTCTTCACCTGTTGTCATTTTTTTTCAACACCGTTGAGGTAGGAAGCTTCACTCTTCACTCCTCATAATATAACTGATTGAAATGATTTCAAATTTAATGAATTTTTCTGAATTTATTGTGACTTGGTTGGTGAACACTTGTTAGAAACCTCTTATAGTGATGGTTAATGGAATCTGGAAAATAGGGATTATGAATAAAGTGGGGGTTTTTATTAATTTTAAAATGGGGATTATTCGGAAATGTTGGAACATGATTTGGACTAGAAGTATTAATAAATGGGAATGCCTTATTTAAATTTAATGGCTAATTTTAATTTGGTTGTGCTTTAGTTGTCAATAAAAGTTCTGTTTTGTTGAAGTTGATTATTTTGTTAATGGAAATATTTGGAATAAATGGTGTTGGTGGGAGTTCATGCATTACGAGCCCTAAATAAGGGACAAGTACCATTATTGTACAAGTTACATGAGAGTGGGTCGAGAGGTGTGTGTTAGTGTTACACAAAGTGATTGGGAAAGAGATTATGCATGAGTATGGAATAGCCAAACAAAGCATTCATGTGTGGGTGTGTTCTTAACTCTGGAATGGGTGTACAAAAAAAATAATAAGAATTTTTTTATGAGATTTGATTAGTTATTTTCATTTGGAAAATAACATGCTTGAAATTTCTTTAATTTACTTTTGATTTCTCTTAAGGGCAAATGGTTTCAGAACATGTGTAAACCATGTTTATCATCATTTTTGTAGAATTATATAACATAAATGTTTTATAAATGTGTCTAACCTTTCTATCCTATTGGAGTGAGTAGGGAGGTCATTGTGGAAGCCTAATGATTTTATTAACAGTCACGACCTGTCCTCGGGGCCCATGTCGTGACTACCCCAAGCCCGCCTTCTATAGGCTAGGGGCTGGTGACTAGCACCAAAGGTGTAAATCCCTATACTAGGAAGGCATTGCCTTTATAGAAGTAAAAAAACACAACAGACTACGCAGCTGAAGTAAGCACAAGTAAAAACTGTATACAGAAGTAAGTGATGAAAATAAAGGGGGCCGGAAATACAACCCAACAGTGAGTACAGTACAACTGAAAAACTAGTACAACAGTAGTATAGTAAAGTAGCAACCACTGAGTCGTCCTCTGATAATCCCACCATAAGGGTGGGTACAGATTGCCTCCTCAGCACCTCAGGTCCGTCCGTTCGCTCCGTGTACGTCCCACCGAGTGGTCCACCTCCGGGTACCGTCTAGCTCCATAAGTCTCTACCACGATCAGTAATGTCCATTATCTGCATCCAACACAATGTAGTGTGGGCATAGCCCGTGCAGGGGTGAGTATAACAACACTCAGTAGGGACCTCGAGACCCCCTAAGGTCTCCCAAAATCCACGAAGTATAAAATACAAAGAAATGATACAATCACGAAGTATCAACCAACTCTACTTAGGTATATTCCCATGCATATACCTAAGTCATCAATTCCAATTCTGCTCCAACTCTCGAGCCCAAGCACAACCCAGTCTACACAAGAAAGAATTCAATCACACCAATGGTAATGATTGAAATTCCAGACTCAACTCACACAGGTATACAACTCACAAACTAGGGTGGAGATTATTAGATTTAGCCTCTGAATCATCTCCTCTACATAACCCACATAGGATCCTAGTACATAAGTCGTCGTTGCCGAACCCACGGAAGATCCAAGTACAGTAATCATCGCTACCGAACCCACGGAGGATCCAAGTACAATAGTCATCGCAGCCGAACCCACGGAGGATCCAAGTATAGTTGTCAAAGCAGCTGAACCCACAGAGGATCCAAATACAGTATTCATCTTTGTTGAACACATGGAGGATCCCAGTATGGTAGTCATCGCATTAACATCCAGCTCTAGGGTTCCCGCACACAGCACGCTTGATTCCGGGAGGGTCCGCTCCTCGAGCCAAGGGGTCGAAACATCACATATCATGAAGTCTAAAGTTGATGTTTTCCTAAATTCAGTCTCGTCAAAAGGAACCCAACGCAACTGACGGCGCGTCAATCATATGCCCGGTCTGAGATATGTTGGTTTTTTCGTTCCAGGGGCCCGGTTGGAAATACGCTCATCCCAAACCCAGACGTTTTCCAAAGTCGCCAAAAACTCACATAGAGTATTGCAAATGGACCACTTCATCGCGAGGGTCCTAGTTCCGTAGACGGTGCTTCAATCGGACACATGGTGTTTAAGTTATTCTCGTTTAAGTGAAAGCGGGCCTGACACATCAAGCCCATTGGGCTGGTAGGTCTGCCCGACCAGGTTCAGCGGCTCGACCCGGATGGCCGAGCGCTCTGGGGGGGTCTTCTGAATCGGTGGTGCCTCCCTCCTGTCCGGCCGGCCGAAGCCGGCCCGTCTTCCTGGAACGAGCGGCACGCATTAGCGGGCCTCGGTTCCTCTAGCACGGCACCCTCTGGGTACCGCGGGTCTTCCCAGCCCGGTTGGCCGGCTGCCGGCCGGTTTGTCCACCGAGCGGCCCACAGAATGCAGGCCACTATCCTCCGCAGCATGTCGCCCTCATGGCATTGTGGTCTCTTCAGTCTGGCCGGGTTAGCCAACCGGTTCTTCATCAGCCGAGAGGGCAGTGGATGCGGGTCGCGGTTCTTCTGCACACGGCCGGAGCGCGGCCGCCGACTTTTCTCGTCGCCACCTCATCCAACGCGACTCTATCGCGAAACAATTCAGTAAAACATCGGAGGGTCGTCGGGCCATCTTCGTTCGGCATGAGCCCTTCGCGTTATGAGGTAACAATTGGCATAAGTTATTCCAAATAAATCAACACAAACAGAATAATTTATTCACTTATAAAATATATGAAACTCCTACCTCAGAATAAGGTTCGCAGTAATCGGGCATCACGGAAGACGGCGTCGCGGGGAGACGACGTCAACTCATTGACGTCGGGAAAAGAAGGAGCCGAGGATGGCATGTCATCGGTGTTCCTTGCAGGTGGATCCTTATCCTTTTTCTTGGCTGAAGATCGAAAGATACGTTCGTCGTTCTTATATGGTTCTTCGTTGGAAGGACGATATTCTTCATTGAAGAGAATAACTCCTTCTTCAAATTCTCAAGAGCTCTCCCAAAATCCTCTCAACACAACGAATGACCAATATAAAATAATAGCTAAGGATATTGTTTTATTCACACATGAAATTTAAAATTCATACACTTTAATTAATTAATTGAAGAGTTAAAATCGTTAATTAAAATGTGTTGGAAAATATTAAAGACATAGAGGGGGAGGTGAAGAGATCACATTCATTATGGGGGAGTTGTCAAAATAATTAAAGGGGGTGTTAATGGGGAGTTGAGGGGAGGTCATAAGTTAGGGATTGTGTGGGCCCCACCTCACAAATATCCTCTCATGAGAGGTTATGTGGGTGTGGGCCCCACCAATAACATCCCCATGTAGGATTAACTACCCAAGAAAAATAAAATTGTTCACAACAATTTTATTTAACTTTTTTTATTAAACCAAAAAAATTAACTTTCATCCCGCATAAAATGCAACTGCGGTAAAGGTCCCCTTAAGCGAATAACGGCGCTGCGAGTTCATCGGTGATTTTAGATTTCAATTCTGAGAACCGGTTCAAAAGATAGAAAAACGTACACATACGTTTACTGAACGTACCCAAACAAAACATCATAATTTGATTCTGGGCACACCGGGCCTCGGAATCAAGTGCAATCAGAAACCCCAGACTCGTAAAATTTCAAATTATTTATCAAAACATTTTCCATTAAATTTCTGGGTCTTTACATTACTCCCACATCAAGGATTTACGTCCCCATAAAGATATGACACACACTAGGGGAAAAATGGGGGTATTATACACGCATTTGAGCCTCCCGCTCCCAAGTGCTCTCCTGGAGGTTCTCGTGCTGCCAGCTAATGCGCCCCAGAGGAATCAACCACCCACGTAGAACCTGCTCCTATCAATCCTCGATCTCCACCGGGACCTCTGAGAATGTCTCCCAATCATCGATGTCCAACTCCCCGTGGTCGATGATGTGGGACGGGATGTGCACATATCTCCTTAGCTAAGATACATGGAAGACTTCATGCACCCGGTGCAACTGAGGTGGAAGGGACAGGTAATAATCCACCTTGCCTACTCTGCTGAGGACCTAGAAAGGTCCAATGAAACGCGGAGATGACTTTCCGCCTCGACCAAATCTCCAAAGACCTCGTCGAGGTGAGACCCGTAAGAAGATGTTGTCGCGATCTTCGAACTCCATTGGTCTCCGTATACTATCAGCATAGGACTTTTTTATGCTCTATGTAGTCTTCATCCACTCCTGGATGATCTTCACCTTCTCCATCATAGCCTGAACCACCTCTGGTCCTACAAGTGCTGACTCCCCAGGGTCAGCCCAGTAGAGTGATGATCTGCAAGGTCGGCCGTGTAGTGCCTTGTAAGGTGCCATCTCGATGGTGGAGTGATAGCTGTTGTTGTACACAAACTCCACCAAGGGTTGGTGATCCTCCCAGCTGCGACCAAAGTCAATGACAGAAGAATGGAGCATGTCTTCAAGAGTCTAAATGGTCGTCTCAGTCTGGCCATCCTTCTGAGGATGGAAGGTGGTGCTCAGACGTAGTTGCGTCCCAGAAGCCTCCTGTAACCCCTTCCATAGATGGGAAGTGAAATGAGCATCTCGATCGAAAACGTAAGACGATGGCACTCCATGAAGTCGTACGATCTCCAAAAGGTAGAGGCGTCCCATGCTCTCTATGGAGCCCTGCTCTCTAATCTGTAGGAAGTGGTTCAACATGGTGAGTCAGTCTATGATCACCCAAATATAGTTGTGTCCTCTAGATGTACATGGTAGCCCCATCACTAAATCCATGGATATCCCATCCCACTTCCACTCCAGAACCTCTAAGGGTTGAACCAAGCCCGCTGGCACCTGGTGCTCCACCTTCACCTGCTGAGAAGTGAGGCATCGTGAAACGAACTCTGCTACAACCTTCTTCATACCTGGCCACCAGTACTGTCGTCTGTGGTCCTTGTACATCTTTTCCACTCCTAGATTTACCACTAGAGGGGAAGTGTGAAACATCCTCAGCACTTCCTCCTGTAGTGAAACTGGTACCATAGTACGTCCCTTGAAGAGGATGGAATGCTCCCCTCCTTTAGAAAATCCATACGGCGTCTGCCCTGTGGATTTCTAAACATGTCGCGTCTTACAGTCAACATCCCCATGATGCGCCTCTCTAACTCGCTGAAGGAGTGGAGGAGTGACTGTAACTGACTATAGAAAGGCTTCTCCATCTCTATCCATAAAGGATAACTGCAACGCGGCTAGCTGCTCTATCACCTCTCAGAGTAGCTGAATGCCTGACCTCCTGCTGAGAGAATCAGCTACAATGTTCCCCTTCCCAGCAGTATATACTATCTCAAAGTCATAGTCCTAGAGAATCTCGATCCATCGCCACTGTCTTAGGTTCAGGTCCTTCTGCGAGAAGATGTACCTGAGACTCTAGTGGTCAGAGTAGACTGTAAATCACTCGCCAATCAGATAGTGCCACCACATCTTCAAGGTGGAGACCACTGCTTCTAACTCTACGTCATGGGTAGCGTAGTTCTGCTCATGTTGTATCAACTGCCGTGAACCATATGTGATCACTTCCTGCTCCTACATCAGGAAACACCCGAGTCAGATCCCTGATGTGTCGCAGTACACTACGTACCCAATGCCCTTCTCTGGTAGCCTCAAGATCGGTGCACTGGTCAACCTCTTCCTCAGCTCCTGAAAGCTTTGCTGAAATATATCTGACCACACAAAGGGTTTCCCCTTCTTCATCAAATCTGAAAGTGGTGCTGCAACTCTGGAGAAGTCTGGCACAAATATTTGATAGTATCCAGCCAGACCCAGGAAACTCCTCACCTCCATCACGGTCCTGGGTGGCTCCCAAGCAAGTACTGCCTTGATCTTCACTGGATCCACTGCTACTCCCACCTCTGAGATGACGTGTCTCAGAAGGTGAACCACTCGAATCCAGAAATGGCACTTCAAGATCTTACCATAAAGCTGGTGGTCTCGGAGTGTGTCCAATACAACCCACAAGTGGTAGGCATGCTCCTCCTTAGTAGTCGAGTAAATCAGTATGTCATCGATGAAAACTATGACAAATCGATCGAGGTAAGGCTGGAAGATCCTGTTCATGCGACTCATAAACACTGTTGGAGCGTTGGTTATGCCGAAGTGCATAACCAAGAACACATAGTGGACATACCGACACCTGAAGGTCGTCTTGTGTACATCCTCATCTCGAACTCTGAGCTGGTGATACCCTAATCTGATGCCTATCTTCGAGAAAAATCGTTCTCCCTTGATCTGATCAAAGAGGTCATCAATCCTCGGAAGTGGGTACTTGTTCTTTACAGTCACCTAATTCAGCGGACGGTAGTTGACACACAGTCGCAAGCTCCCATCTGCCTTCTTTGTGAACAAAATCAGAGAATCCCAGGGTGATACACTAGGTCGGATGAATCCATTACCCTACAAGTCTCCCAGTTGTACCTACAGCTCACGAAGTTTGGTGGGAGCCATCCGATTTACTGGAGTAGATATCGGTGGTTTCCCAGGGTACATGCCAGTATAGAAGTCTACCTCTCTATGAGGAGGTAGTCCCCGAACGTCATCAGTAAAAATGTCCTCATACTAATCCTTGAACAACAGGAAAACTCAGACTCTGCACATCAACCACTCCAAGGATGAGACTAGCCAACTGATGAGTGATCTACTGCCCACTCCTCTGTGTAAGTCCATCCTGTGTTGCAAAGGCTCCCTTCTCACCGGTGAAGGTGAACCATATCTCATCCATGCGTACACACCACACTTTACGCATAATATAGTCGATTTGAGCATGAACTGTAGATAACCAGTCCATACCAAGATGACGTCGTCTAGCCTTGACACCTCTACAAGAAGATCCCATTTGAAGCTCTCACCTCCTTGAGTAATCTCACAATACTGGCACCAGTGCGTAATAATTGAGTCTACTCTCGTAGGAGTCTCTAGCTGTATGGATCGAGCCAACGACTCTGTCGGAATATTTGAGCTCCGAACAAGGGTATAAGAAATAAAATAATGGCTCGCTCATGTGTCTATAAGTACAGCCGCAAGGGTGGAGTAGACACAGATAGTACCTCGAATCATCTCAGGTGCGCAGTGGTCATAGGCCTCAACAAACAAGAGCTGAGCCTACCTCTTTCTACTAGATCCATGTGGTCGGGGTGGACCTTTTGGTTGTGGTGGTGGTAGAGCCTCAATACATTGTCCACCACTCGTAGCTTGGCCTGCTCCTCTGCCTCGTCCTCCTGCTCCCAACGGACCACCACAGTTGAACCTCTACCTCTTCCTGGGAGGTCCCTCTCCTATCTTTTACTCGTCTGCATGGCGAGTCGGGTAGTCGCGAGCCATGTGGCCCTACCTGCCGCATGCATAGCACTGGCTACCCCTCGTATGGATGGCTTTGTTTCATGTACCCCGCACATCTGAACCAGTATCCTGAGGTCACCCACCTGATGGACTGGTCCGCTTGGACCTCTGCTTCAACGTTCTACTGCTGGCTGCAGAAGACTCCGCTATGTGTCATCCTGCGGTGGGTCTTTTTGCTGGAAACTACTCAGCGACAAATCTCTTCACTAGAAGGGCTCTCTCCAGCACCCCCACCTACGTCGGGATGCTGAGGGGAATCGTCGAAGCCCTGATCTCGTGCCTTAGTACCTACTCGAAATTCTGGGCCTTGAAGAACAGGTCTCGTACCATGTCCATGGAGTAGCGTGATAGTTCGGTGAACCTCACTGAGTACTGATCTACTGTCATGCTGCCCTGCCGCAGATGAAGTAACTCTTGGATCTACACCGCATGGAGGGTGGAGGGAACAAAATCCGAGCAGAAGAGACTCTCGAAGTCTGTCCAAAGTAGAGATGTCACGTCGTGCACCGGAAGCATCATGCTCCACCATCTACCTACTGTTGCGTGCAGGAGGCTCGAAGCAAGGATCACCATAAGATCACCTGGTTTCCCTAATAATCTGAAAACCCTCAAGACAGCCACCAGCCAATCCTCGGATGCCTGTGGGTCCGTCTCTCCGAGGAACATGGGCAGCCTCTATCACTAGAACTCGTACTGTGCACTCAGGCGGCGTTCACTCTCTTCTACTAGGGCTGGTAGTATCGGTGACTCAGCGGGTAGTGGTACCGCTGGTGCCTCCGTTGTGATGGGGCCCTGCACTGAGGCCTCGTTGCTCGGTGGGATACCATCTCGCACGTAACTCGAAACCTTAGGTGGCTGCCTTCAGGGGTCCATCCTTAAAATAAATAGTTGCACCACGTTCAAAACAGTATACCTCGTGAGCTGACACAAAGTAATCCCAAAGAAAACTTTTCAAAGTAAACACACATGCAAACATTTTTTTCATGCACTGAGTCAAAAATTAGAGGTCAGGGTCCTGGTGTATGGATACGTCAGTCACCACACCAACACTGGACTCCATGGACTGAAAACCCCACTCAATACTCATAACACTATTGCTTCACAGTATGTTTGATCAGAGTCCTATGTTCTGCGGTAGAACCGACATCTCTGATACCAATTTGTCACGACCCGTCCTTGGGGCCCATGTCGTGACTACCCCAAACCCGCCTTCCATAGGCCTGTGGTTGGAGACTAGAACCAAAGGCGTAAATCCCTATCTTGGGAAGGCATTCCATTTATAGAAGTAAAAAAACACAACAGAGTATGAAACTGAAGTAAGAACAAGTAAAAAATATATACAATATTAAGTTCTGAAAAGAAAGGGGGCCGGAAATACAATCCCAATAGTGAGTATAGTACAACTGAAAAACTAGTACTACAATAGTAAATTAAAGCATAAACCACTGAGTCATCATCCAGGAATCCCACCTGAAGGGTGGGTATAGATGGTCTCCTCAGTACCCCAGGTCCATCCGTCTGCTCCGTGTATGTCCCACGGAGTGGTCCACCTCCGGGTACCGTCCACCTCCATAAGTCTCTACCACTATCAGTGTTATCCGTCGTCTGCATCCAACACAATGTAGTGTGGTCATTGCCCGTGCAGGGGTGAGTATAACAATACTCAATAGGGACCCTAAGACCCCCGAAGGTCTCCCAGAATCCATGAAGGATAAACTAAAAAGAAAATATTCAATCACGAAGTATCAACCAACTCAACATAGGTATATGCCAATACATATACCTATGTCATCAATTCCAGTTCGGCTCAAACTCTCGAGGCCAAGAACAACCGAGTCCACACAAGAAAGAAGTCAATCACACCAATGATAATGATTGAAAGTCAAGACTCAGCTCACATAGGTATACAACTCACAATGTAGGGTGGAGATGATTAGATGTAGCCTTTGAATCATCTCCTCTGCCGAACCCACGTAGGATCCTAGTACAGAAGTCGTCGCTGCTGAACCCACGGAGGATCCAAGTATAGTAATCCTCGATGCCGAACCCACAGAGGATCCATGTATAGTAGTTATCGCTGCCGAACCCATGGAGGATCCAAGTACAGTGGTCATCACTGCCGAACCCATGGAGGATCCAAGTATAGTAATCATCGTCATCGAACCCACGGAGGATCCCAGAATGGTAGTTGTCGCAGTCACAACCTGCTCTACGATTCCTGCACACAACACGCTCGATTCCAGGAGGTTCCACTCCTCGATCCAAGGGGTTGATACATCAACTATCACGAAGTCTAGAGTTTATGTATCCTGATTTAAATCTCATCAAAAGGAACCCAACATGATAGACGACACATCAATCGGACACCCGGTCTGAGAGATATAGGTTTTTCTATTCTAGGTGCCCGGTTGGAAATACGCTCATTCCAAACCCATACATTTTCTAAATTCATCCAAAACTCACTTATAGTATTGAAAAAGGACAACTTCATCGTGAGGGTCCCAGTGCCGCAGACGGTGCGTCAATCGGACGCACGATGTATATGTTATTCACGTTTAAGTGAAAGCGGGCCTGACCCGTCAAGCCTAGTGCGCTGTCGGGTCGGCCTGACCCGGTTCGGCGGGTCCGACCAAGAGAAGCGCACGGTCCGACCAATCGCCGTGCAGCGTGGTGCGGCTGGCTGAGTGCTTCGGGGGTGGGGTCTCCCAAACCAGGGGCACCAAGAGGCGGTGCCCTCCTGTCCGTTTGGCCGAAGCAGGCCGTTTTTTCTAGCGCGAGAGGCCCCCACGGGAAGGTCGTGGTTCCTCTAGTGTGGTTCCCTCCTGGCTTCGCGGGTCTTCCCAGCACCGTCGTCCGGCTTCTGGCCAGTTTGTCCACCGAGCGGCCCGCGAAAAGCAGGTCGCGGTCCTCCACAGTGTGGTGCCCTCGTGGCGCCGTGGTCTCTTCGGTCTGGCCTGCTTAGCCGGCCAAATATTCGCGGCTGAGCAGCACTCTGTTTTGGGTCGCGGTTCTTCCGCACGTGACCCGTGTGAGGACGCCTACTTCACTCATCGTCGCCTCTTCCAATGCACCTCTATCACGAATAAATTCATGATAACATCGGAGGGTCATCAGTCCATGTTCATTCGGCCCGCGCCCTCCGTGTTAGGCGGTAAAAATTGGCCGATGTTATTCCAAATAAATTAACACAAACGGAACAATTTTTACACGTATAATTTATACGAAACCCCTACCTCTAAATAAGGTTCGTGGTAATCAGGTGTCGCGGAAGACAGCGTCGCGTGGAGACGTAGTCAACTCGTTGACTTCTGGAAAAGGAGCCGAGGATGGAACGTCATCGATGTTCCTTGTGGGTGGATCCCTCTCCTTTGGATTGGCCAAAGATCTAAAGCTAAGATCGTCATTATTCGGTGCTTCTTCATTGGAAGGACTGTGTTCTTCATTGAAAATAGGAACTCCTTCTTTAAATTATCAAGAGCTCTCCCAAAATCCCCTCAACACAACGAATGCCCAAAATAAAATAATAGCTAAGGCTATTATTTTATTCACACATGAAATTTAAAATTCAACCACTTTCATTAATTGAAGAGTTCAAATCATTAATTAAAATGTGTTGTAAAATATTAATGAGAGAGATTGGGAGGTGAATTGATCACATTCATTATGGGGGAGTTGTCAAAATAATTAAAGACTGGTGTCAATGGGGAGTTGGGGGGAGGGGATAAGTTAGGGTTCGTGTGGGCCCCACATCACAAATATCCTCTCATGAGAGGTTATGTTGGTGTGGACCCCACCAATAACTTCCCCATGTAGGATTTAACTACCCAAGATAAATAAAATTGTCTACAAAAATTTTATTTAACTTTTTTTATTAAACCCCAAAAATTAACTTTCAACCCACATAAAACGCAACTATGGTAAAGGTCCCCTTAAGCGAATAACGGCGCTGCGAGTTCATTGGTGCACTCAGATTTTGATTCTGAGCACCAGTTCAAAAGATAGAAAAACCATCACATATGTTTACTGAATGTACCCGAAAAAAACTTCAATAATTGATTTTGGGCACACCGGGCCTCGAGAATCAAGTTCCATTAGAAACCACAGACTTGTAAAATTCCAAATTATTTATGAAAAAATTTTCCTTGAAATTTCCGGTACTTTACATTACTCACCCCTTTTTTCTAACATTGGTGATTATTCATTTGTTATCTTCCTTGTACAAGGGAAAAGGTAACATGCCTCTTTTTTCGTACCACTTCGTGATATATAGGTTTTTTGGTGATGATGGAGCATAGAGATGGTGGAGATTAGAGAATTTTGGTCTTCCTAGAGTATTTAGTGTTTTTCCACTGTATACTTTGATGTTTGGTTATTTCTGGTTGTTGTGAACTTTGGTTGGATTGTTTAAATAATGTTGTTGAGTTGTCTTGTTTTCATCACACATCATATAGTGGTTGTTTTGGTGTGGTTGTATAGATAGTATTTTATTTAATAAAGGGTAAATCATCCCCCCATGAATTTGAAACCCTTCGGTATTTATTTACAACCATTGGAATCTTCGGGATGTTTCTTAAGGCCTAGTAATGATTCATTGTATTCTAAAGCCAATGGGAAATAGCGGGTTATTAAAAATGATATAAGTTTATTCGGTCATATCCTAACAAATAGTCATATATGTTCTTGGTCTTGGAGTAGTAATTAATTTTTGTCTATTCCTTTTGTTGGAATCATATAAATGACTAGGACTGTCAAAACATGAAATATATAGAATAAAATGACATAGCTAACCATTATATGGTGAAATTCGAGTTACCAAGAAGTTGGGTAAATAAGTGTTTGGTGACACTTCTAGGATTATAAAACCACATTTTCATTGGTTTAGGTAATGAGACAAGCATGACATGAATTATAGAGGAATGCATTCCCATTTGGATTTCATACATCATTGTGGGTAATGATTCATGTTTTGAAAAATTCCTGATTTTTTAAAAAGTATGAAATTGTTTTTCAAATAAAATATTTTGTAAATGGAAATGGTTATGGTATTTTTAAAAATAATTAATTTTCAAAAAGAAAGATGAATGTTTTAAAAAAATGGTTGAATATGGAAAACGGTTATTTTTGGAAAACAACATTATGATAGTTACTTTGATAGAAGTTGAAATGATAATCCATCAGGTACTAGAGAGTGGGACTTATAGAGATTGTCTTTTATTATAAAATTTCACCCAGTAGGCATCATAGGAACCAAAAACGAGAAGCTTCATATAATGTGGTTGCACTTGAGACAGAGGAAAACCAAGTTATAGTCCATAGTATCATCCATGAATTCCAAGATATGGACACTAGGAACCAGCAAGATGAGCCAAGGCACCTAGATCACTCCATACAGTTCATGAAGTACAATCCACCAATTTTCAAGGGTGATTCTAAAACTGAAATGGTGGAGGTGTGGCTGATAAGGATGAATTTCATTTTTCAATTCATCAGTACAATGATAGAGCTAAAATTCAACCATCCCATCTACTTGATTGAGGATCTTTCACATCATTGGTGGAAACTGGTAATGCATGCTAAAGGGGATGAATGCCTTACATGTGAGGATTTTGTGGAATTGTTTAATAAAAAATTATATCCCCATACATTAATGATCTAGAGGATGACATAGTTCTTTAGCCAAAAGTAGAAGAATATCTCTATCAAATATTATGCAGATAAATTCATGTATTTATTGTGATTTTCACCAGAGTTTGTGGCATGTTCTTCCATGAAGGAATGCATCTTTGAATTAGGGCTAAGGTAGGAGATTGGATTGATGATTATGGTGCTCAATATTACTGATTATACAGAGTTGGTGAACAGAGTGGTGGTTGTTGAGAGTGACATCTCAAGAGCTATGGGAAGATGAACAATGAAGATACCTAATGGAAATGGTTGGAACTCCATTGTCGAGAGAAAGAAAACGAGAGACACCTATTTCTAGGGTGGGAGAGGGAAACTGAATCTGACTTCTAGATCAGTAGACCTTCCTCCATGAACAATATCAAAGAAGTATGTTTCTAATATAGCTTTCGTTTCCACATAAATCCTGAGTGTACAGAAAATCCTAGGGAATTCCATAATTGTATGAAAATGGGGAATCTACAGTGATATTTTTTTAGTGCTCTATGGTTAGGTGCTCGAGATACTACTCTAGCATCACAAGAATTGTATGATTCGTTAGGGTGAGGACAACAGAATCAGACTCATAAATATATCAGAGCTATCCATAGTGATTCTCAACATAACATGGATCCCCATAAAGGGAAATCAAAGCAAGGGAAGAAATAGTAGAGTGCAGTGATAAAGAAATTGTACGGAGATGATAATATGATTATCGATGATCAAGATATACAATCTACAGTGAGAGGTGTGATTATTTTGAATTCTACTTTTTTGAAAGCTATCATTGATTCTGGTGTATCACATTCCTTAAAATATTCTCGTGCTATTGAGTTTTTATGATTAAAACTTGAAATGATTCTTTCTGTTTAAAAATTGCAGACTCCCCTCGGTGAAATATAATGTCAACCCTTTGTGTGTAGATCATGTTCTATAACTATGATAAAGCTAAGATGAAATGGGACATCACGATGTTAGAGGTGTATGTCTATGAAGTAATCCTATGAATGGATTGGTTAACAATTTTCAAGGCTCAAATCAACTATTATTAGAGAATAGATAGTTTCATGACTGAGGATGGCTTCAAGTATATCATTAGAGGATATAGGATGCTATATAGAGGTGAAAAGAGATGGTTAGCACCAATAGTGGTAACGATCTCTTATCATATGGTAGTGTGGATATTGGTATCAATAGAAGAGATCGTGGATGATTGTTTTCTAGCAGTTGTGGATTAATTTCTAGATGAATTTCCAAAGAACATATCAGGGTTACCACCTTTAAGGGAAGTGGAGTTTACGATTGATCTCCTTCAGGGGAAGAATCCTATTTCCCTTACATCATAGAGGATGTAACCAATAGATTTGGGGTAATATAAATTAATGTTGGAGGTGCTGGAAATAAGGGGTTTCATTTAGCCAAGTACTTCTATGTGGGAAGCAACGGTCTTCTTCAAGAAGAAATCAGATGGAACTCTTCGGCTATGTGTTGATTTTCGTAAGCTTAACCATGTTATGGTAAAGAACGGGTACCTACTTCCATGCATTGATGACCTATTCGACCAAATCAAGGGATAATAGTGGTTCTAAAATATTGACATCGATCAGGATATCACCAATTGAATGTTTGAAAGGATTATATTCCAAAGACCTATTTCAGAAGAATATATGGCCACTACGAATATGTAGTAACGCCTATCGATCTAATGAATGAAAAAGTGGTCATCATAGCCTTGATGAACAAGATATTTTAGTGATATGTAAACAATTTTATTGTTGTTTTTGTGGATGAAATATTGGAGTATTCAATGTCAAGGACTGACCATTAGGAACACCAGGAAATAGTGTTACAAATTTTGAGAGATCACCATTTTCATGCCAAATTATTAGTGTGATTTTTGGATATAGGTTGTACAGTTTTTTGGCCACGTGATTTCTGAAAAAGGTGTTTTAGATGATCTTGAATAGATAGAAGCATTTATCTCATGGTAACCACTCAAGAATGCCTTTTGGATATGACATTTTCTTGGTCTAGCTAGCTACTAATGATGGTTTTTTTCTGACTGTTCAGGACTAGATTTTCCAGTGATACCTCTAAAAAAGAATAATTCTCCATTCAAATGGATAGAGGAATCCCATAAGTCTTTCTCATAATTGAATGTTCATCTTAAATCGACACATATCATGATTTTTTCAAAATTAGGATAGGGGCAAGTTGTGTACTGTGATGCTTCAGGATCAGGGTTGGGTTTTTTTCTCATACAATGAGACTATTTCATAGATTATGGTAAAGGGAATTTGAGTGTTCGTGAGAAGAATTACCCAACAGATGATTTGGAGTTAGTTGTAGTCATCCATTGATTGAATTCTTGGAGACATTATCTCTATTGTGAGATATTTCTGTGTTTACATATCAAAAATTCTTGAAACAAAATTTCTCACAGTGAGATTTGAATATGATGGAAAGGATATGGATAGTGTATATCTAGATGTTTTACATTGAATTGATGTATACACCAGGAAAAGGTAATTTTGTGGTTGATTCAATGAGAAAAAATGCATATGCTTAGTTGGTGAAAGAAGCATCATATGAAGGGAAATTGATGTCGGTCTGAGCCGACATGCATGTTGAATGTGCTGTATGAGGTGATATTGTGGGTTTATATTCAGTTATTCTTATTCCTGATTTTTTTAATATGGACAATGAGGCACAAACAATAAATTCATAATGTCTAGTTATGAGTTCCAAACTCAATGTTAGAGAGTCCATTTAGGGCCGGAAATAGGATGGGTGTTCAATTTGGTGTTTTAGAGATCAGGGGGTTGTACCTTTGACTTTTTAGAAAAACTCCTTCATTTATACCACTATTTGAGATGGGTCATAAATTTATGTACATAGAATATGTATACATCGTTGATGGTGTAGTTTTTTTGGAGCAACCTGAAAGGAATGGTGGCCGAGATCATCTCTCGGTGCTTAACTAGTCAGTAGGTTATGTAATTCATCAAAGAATATTGGTTATATTTCATTCTTTGACTATCCATGTGTTGAAATGGGAGAAGATAAATATTTATTTTTTAATAGGTCTCCCAATAACTTTTTGGAAATACGGTTCCATATGGGTGATAGTGGATCGGTATTCCAGGTCGTCGCATTTCTACCCTATCTGTGAAACTCATATGGTGGAGGATCTATCCAAAATTTGTATCAAAGATTTGACAAGGAGACAGAGTGTTCTAATTTTCATCGTGTCAGATAGAGATATAGGGTTCACATCATGTTTCTGGAAATCCTTACCGAATGCACCGGTGACATTGATGAATATAAGAACATAATTTCATCCTCAGACAGACAGCCAGTCTGAGCGGATGAAACAAACACTAAAAGATGTGTTGCAGGCTTGTGTAATGGATTTATGTGGATCATAGAAGGAGAAATAACCATTTATGGAGTTTTTATATAATAATAGCTATCAGGACTCGATATATGTGGCTCCATTTGATGTGTGGAATGGGCTTCCAAGTCGTTATCCACTGTGTGGTTGGAAACAATTGAGACTTCACTAGTTTGGTTGAGTGTTGTCAATGAAACAATAAAGAAGTTCTAGATGATTATAAAAATAATGGAGATGGCTCAGAGTTATAATAAATCCTATGTGGATTATCATTGATGACTATTTTCCATTTAAGTAAGTGATAATGTGTTCTTGCGGATATGTCTACGGTTGGGACATCATCATTTTGGAATGTATGGAAAGCTATATCCTCAATACATATGATATTTTTGAGAATATATATTGGGTAAGAGAGGTGGCATAATGGTTGGAATTACCACCATAGTTTAGTTCTATGCATAATGTTTTCCATATATCCCAGTTGAAAAAGTATCACTATGATTCGAACCATATGTTCATATGGGATCACAATGACGTAGAGCTAGATTCTTTTTTGGTATAGATCTTGATGAAGATTTTTGATAGGAAAGAGAAACTATTCTGTGGAAAAATCATCAGTCTGGTGTGGGTTTTATCATAGTATGGTAAGATTCAGTAAGAGACTTAGAAACATAATAAGGAAATGAAAGGGAAATGGTTGGAACTCCTTTAGGGAAGAGAGATATTTCTACTTTTCTATGATGGGAGGAATACTATTGGGGATAATTTAGTACCCCTGTTTCTAGTTTGTGATGTCTTTTTACCACTATCAGGTTTGTATTCCACCTTTTCTAAGTCCCCTTTTAGTTAAAAATCATTTTATGTATTTTTTTGGGAATACTACAAAGTATAGAATAGGTACACACTCTGAACATAAAGTAAAATTCGTGTACATGAAGTGGGATTCGGGTTCTGAATGGGGAGATCATGTCATGAGATGGTACACATTTTTTACCCAAGGTACATGTTGTGTTGTGTCTAAATATAATTTCTTGACCCGAGGTGACTGGGTTTTCTATGTACATATCCACAGTGGCCTTCTCGTTGTGACCAAGGTGTAAATGTCATGGACAGACCCACACCTAGCTTAATGTCATGTAGTTGGAAGTTTCTCATAATCCATTCTTTCCAAACCTCTTTAACCTCAACACTAGACTATCCATATGTGTCTTTAATAGGAACCCCTTCTTTTAGATCGATTCGATCATATTTGGATCTTCATTTCATATACAGTACATCTCATTGATTATGTTTTCTCTTAGAACTACTTCTCCTATACTCTTGGTTTTAAAATATATGTCCATTATGGGTAGATAAAGGTTTTACTTTGAATATTAAATTGATAGTTGGCTTTGTTGTTGATATGAGAATAGTTCTAAGGCTGTTTCAATGAAGAATAAACCCGGGTTTTATGAGTGTTCTTCAGCTGTTGTCATTTTTTGTCAAAACATTCAAGGTAGGAAGCTTCACTCTCGACTCTTATTAGTAGAACTAATTGTCATGATTTAAAATTGAATGTATTGTGCTGAATTTATAGTGAAATGGTTGTTTAACACTTGTTGGAAACCATTTATACTGAAGGACTGTGAAATTTGGAAAATTTGGTTTATGATGGAAGTGCTTTTGGTCATAAATTTTAAAATGGAGATTTAAAATGGGGATTATTTTGAATTTATAGAACAATAATTGGATTCGTTGTTTTCAATAAAATAAAATGCTTTTTTGAAACAAAATGGATTTTTTGAATTTGGATATGCTATTGTTTTCAATAATTGATCTATTTTATTGAAGTTGTTTATTTTGGTAATGGGAATATGTGAAATTCATGGTGTTGGAGTGAGTTCAATATTTACAGGACTTGAATGAGGGATGATTACATTTGGGGTACAATGTATGTGGCCCTGGATCAGGGGTTGGTGTTAGTGGGGAAAAAAGTGATTGGACAAGGGACCGCTCATGAGTATGGAATAATCGAATAAAGTATGTATGTGTGGGTGTGATGTGAAATATTAAATGGGTATACCAAAACAATAATATGAATTGGTTTATAATATTGGATTAGTTTTTTTTCAAAAAATCACATGTGAGAAATTGGATTCAATTACTTTTGTTTTCAATTAATTGAAAATTGTTTTGCAACTTGTATATACTATTTTTGTGAACTATTTTAACAAATTTTCTTATATAAATGTTTTATAAACGTGTATAACCATTCCATCCTAGTGGAATGAGTAGGGACGTCTTTTGGGAAACCAACTGAGCTTATTACTCACCCTTGTTTTGGATCTTTTGTTCTTTTACAACTGCTATCTTCTAGGACATGGGAAATGAAAATCTTTCAGTTGTTTTTCTGTAACACGGTGAGATACATAGGTTGTTTGGTGATTTTGGATCATGGAGCTGGTGGATCATGGAGGATTGTGGTCTTTTTATAGTCTTTAGTTGTTTTCCAATGTGTACATTTATGTTTACTTATTTCCTTTTGTTGTGCACATTGGTTGTCTTGTTTCAATAGTGTGAGAGAGTTGTCCTATTTTCATCGTGCATCATATAGTGGTATGTTGGGTGTGGTTGTTTGGATAGTGGTTTGTTTCATAAAGGGAATATCATCCCCTCATGAATTTGAAACCCTTAATAATTTATTTTCATCCTTTGGTGTCTTGGGGATGTCTCTTAAGGATTATAATTGATTCATTGTATTCTCAAGCCAATGATAATTAACAAGTCATTACATGGATGATGATGGATGGAGGCTAATAATGTGGTTGATCATGGATTAGTATTTAATTCCAATTCATAAGGGGAGTTCCAAAGGAACTACTATGTTAATTTTACTAGCATGCTAAGATTCATGATCATTGTATAAGGAATGTGAGCCAATTTATATGAACTGATAATAAAAAATTATGGATTCTTGGTTTGTTATGTTTTTTACTAATGTTTAAAATTGTTTGTATTGATGCGGTTTGAGGTAACTCACCTTATTATTGTGAGGAACCAACTATATTTTCAAGAAGTGAGTATTTTTGTTACATGTTATGTCTAATGGAGAATTTTTAGACGTTTATGGTCTTTTATACTCGAGGAATGATGACTATTGAGAACTTTTTCTCACCCGTTGAGGATACACAATTTATAAATCTAGTTTGGTGGAATACAAATTCATAGTATGTCATTATTTACCATGTAGGATTTATGTGAAGGGTGAGAATAGATTTGATGGATCACTAGGTGTTTGGTGATAGAACCATTTTAGGTATAATTATAGGATTGATATATGGTAAATCAAATGTTGGGGAAATAACAATTGGGTGTTTGTGGGTAATACACTAATTATAATATGGTTTTTGGTGTGTCCTTATTGAAAAGGATCCCACGAGTTAGGAGGGGGTAGTAAATAAATGGTTTATATTAAAAAATGATTATAATAAGGACATTCACATCCAAGAATCAAATTTGGTGATAAATGGATAGTGTACCATTGGGATAATTTCCCCAGAGATACAACCTCATGAAGAAGACTCATATATGCATGAAACCATCTACGAGATGGTTTCTATCCAATTTTTATGTCTTTGAAAAAAATTTCTTAGTTCCACTGGATTCTCTAGTTAATTTTTGAATAATTATGATTTTTATTTGAAGGATATATGATCAATATTTTTTCCCATGTGGATACATTATTTTAATCATAGCCTTAGTCATATTGGGAACAAACCAATGCTCATGGTTACGAATAATGTTGAGTTTTGGACCAGTTGAAGATTTGACAATTGAAACTCATTATAATTTATATAGATACATAGGTTGGTGTATGTATTTAATCATAATATTTGTATATTAATTTAAATATACCTAATCATGTAAATAGTTTTAATTATGGAAATGAAGAAAATTTTATTTTGATAATTTTCGTCTATATGAGGGCTAACTAGAACATTGTATATGATTTGATATAGTACCTTGGAAACTATAACAGACAATTTTTTGGAAATAATGATCATAAATTTAGATCGATTATATCATATCATAGAAAATTTGGTATTATTTTTTGTAATTCAGTAATCAGGGTTAGAGTTCATTTATAATGTAATTTTTGAACAATTAGTGTGACTCACTTATGACTGGTCTTTTCACATATGTTTATTAGTGGTATGATGAATATTTCCCTAGCCATTTCCCTAATCATTAGAATTATTTTTTTATTGAAAATTTTGATACTCGTAGTTTCATGGAATAGATTTGTTTGTTTGAGTTATGGTATATGGTGGGGATCACTACATAAAGGATAATCAATTGGATAATAACATGTATGTGTGTTTATTGGATTAAAATGGAATTGATGATATCCCTATTAGTGTTTTTATTTGGATTCCATGTAACAGATAATATTTCCAATGGTTGATATCATTATGTTACAATGGAACACATGAATCACATTAAGAATATTTGAATGGTACACACCCATTTGTATGAGAATTCATAATCAAGGAAAGTCAAGATGGATAATTCATTGACCATCTAGAAAGATCAAGGATGATATGTGTTATAGTGGGTTGTTTTTAATGAAATACAAATGTATGGTCCTGGATATTCTACAATGGTTTTTATTTTTTGTGTCTGGAGGGGGTCATTTTTATTTGTGTTATTCAAATTGTTAATTTTCATGTTTTAGGATCCCAAAATAATATTTTTGTATAATATTTTAGGCCCAATAGATTTCATGATTTTTTCCAAATGTTTAGATAATATTGGGTTGTTTTTTATATTTATTTTGATTTTAGGGTTTTTACCAATGGTACATGTTTTTGTGATCATGGATTAAGAGAACCCATGAAACACCATTTGTTTGATGATGTTTCAAATTTAGTTTTTAAAGAGATTTCTCAATTTAAACATATATCTCATGGTTTAGGTTTAGCCTTAGGATGTCTCAAAGAAGTCGTAATATATTTCTTGTACATGTGTCTTTGTTTATTGATTTCACATGTCTTTTAGAAAATGGTTAAAAAAATAAACATAGAGACAGTCTCAATTTTATCATTTGGGGCATGGTTTCATAAAAAATGTGGACTTAACATCAGATATGGGGTTTATTTAAACTTCCATACCATATAGATGGAACATGGTAGAAAAAAATACATCGAAACAATGCATCTTATTAAATATTTATTTTTTAATTTTTACCCAAATGATAATTAAAATTTGTAGTCATTTTTCCTCCCCCTTTTTCATACAAAATTAAAACGAACCCCTCTACTCTTTCTCCTATACTTCAACTATCATTTGAATGTTTTTAGATGTTTTATTTGGCGATTTGAGGTGATATTCACCCACCAAATCTAAATTTTCATCATTCTCAAAGTTTCATTTTAATTTTTATTTTTCATGTATGGGTTCATGATAAAATTTCATATGATAATTGTGAAAACATCTAATTCCCCTAAAAAAATCAAATCCTAACTAGATGGAATCTTAAAGTATATTCTACATGCCAACAATTTTAATTTTCAAAAGTTACATCACAAAAAAAAATATTAATATTATTCAATATAAAATAAATTTATTAAAATATGGTTTTAGAATGGTGGGTTAGGGATTACTCTATTATTCATATATGTCATCCATTATGAGCCTACCATGATAGGTTACACTTGATTTTTGTTAAACATAATTTTGTTGTGACTTTTAGGTGATAATGTTGAATTTGAATAAATTCAATATATAATTATAAATATATATAGTGATATATTTATATTTTTTGATATGTGGGAGGATCTCCGGTGGAGATATGGGATTTATTATGGTTTGGATGGTCTTAAAGAGCCTTGCTGGAGTTGTAGAGTCATGAAATTAAAATGGGTGTTAGGTTCATTATGGTATAAGTTTCACTGGTTTATTGGTTGTTCTTTAATGCATGTAGATTATGATACCTATGATGTACAATAATTACACTAAATTAATTTTATAATACAATGTATTTTATTTAATAAAATTAATTAATTTTTTAACCATATATGGAAACGATTTAATTATATGAAACCCCTTGAGTGATGTCAATTTTGTTTCCATCTTGGAATTATATGAGTCCTTTAATGGGACATTGAGGTCCATAGTAGAGTGTTCGTGGGACTCCACTTTTTTCGTATGTGATGTAAAGGTGTTTTATAACTGTTAAATGCCATATTGGTTATTTTTTTATACTAGATAAAAATGGAATAGGTGAGTTGATCAATGTGTGGGATTTGCAATAAAATTTATATGTAATGACATGCATGAGTGGAAAATTTTTGAGATAAATATATAGGATGGGTGTTTGGTTTACATGTTGTGTCTTGGATATGGTAGGTGTTTGAGACCGTCACCCATGTTAACGGTATTGAACTGTGAGATTTAGGGGGATTGGCATACTTTTGTTAGGATTATGGGTTCTAAGGAGACGTATGGAAACATGGTGGGTGACATGGAGTTCTTTTGACCCTAATATGCCAGTTTTCATTTCTCTTTTTATATAGTGGGGATGAGACTACCCATTTGAGATTTATTTTTTCATTTTTAAATTTTTGATTATTGTATTTATTGAATGTGAGATTCCAATGGGGATGTCTATTATTATCTACTATGAACATAATATGTTACGTTGTGATACATAATGTAAACAGTCATGTAATTTGTGTTCTAGGTTACTACAAGCTAATAAAAGTTTTATAGGGGAGGTCAAGGTTATTTGTGGGTTTATACACTAGTTCAGAGAACTATCATATTGAAATTCCATTTTCCTTATAGGATTATGTGACCAATGATAAAACCATCATAATGGAGGTCCATAATACTTAAAATAAAATGGGATACTTGATTCTATTATCCTAGTAGGCACAGTAATTATGATATGCTCAGAGACAACCCATTACTAGCCAATGTTGATATGGTTGATCAGTTTCATGGACCTAAGTATAAGAGATTTTTTTTTGTTCATGGAAAATGATATATTAATATAAAAACATAAAATGTTGGATATTTAATATTGTTTATTAACCATAAAAAACTCATAGAAATTATGGAATATATTTGAAGTTAGCATTATTAATGGTTTTATTTAGTTATTTACATGGTTTATTACCGTATCAGACTATGTAAAATTAACATATCATTACATTTCATGAAATGTATGGACTTCCTTTGTGGTTCCCTATTTTTTATTTTTCCCAAACTATTAATAGGTTTCAATTTAACATTGGTAGTTTAACAACCCTAAAATATTTCTTATTAATGATGGGATGAGACATATTATTGAAAGTATTTTATAGGATATCGTAGAATGTGTCAATTTTTTAGGATGACGTATGGACCCATGTGGGAGTGGAGCCTGAATATAAAATATTTGTTTCTTATCTGTCATTTTTATATGATATTTTCCAAGTGGGAAAATTAATCTGGTATTATTTCAGAAATTATTGGGTCTTGATGATTTTATTTCATAATATTTTTCAATGTTTCCACATCCTTTTTTATGTGTACATTTGAGTGATTATTTAATGTGTTTCTTGGTTATATTTGGGTTTTATTATTCACTCTGATATAGTTTCATAGTCAACCCACGGTACAATATTAGAACCATGCTTCTACTCAATATTGTATACTGCATAGGGAGAGAACCATTAGGTTTGGTATCAATTATTATTATTAGCAACAATTAATAGTACATGATAGTGGTAAATTACATATAAAATCAAATTAAATTTGTGGAGAATGGAATCCTATAGAATTAAAATATTTATATTTATATATTTATACCATTTAACATGTTTATATAGGTAAAACTAATCAAAAGACAAACCAACATGGTTGTTGTAAATAATTTTCACACATTGATTCTTTTATTAACCCTATATGACAAGGATGGGGATATAATAATCTAGGATTTTTGTCACCCACTATAGTCAACTAAGGTGATGGTGTTTATTATATTAGTTTCTACATAACATACATTCATAACTGAGGATGACATAAAAATTCCCATATTAAATAATCCAATGCATATTTTCACATATAGACTAGGTTATCTTGAAGCACAATGTCATTAATATTGATTTTCACCTTCCAAAAATTTGGTGAATTTAATTTTTTTGGGAATGATTTTAAAATTATTATTTCATAAGTGTTGAATGTTATAATGGCCTATAAAAAATATAATTTCTCTAGAAATAGACTTGAAAACCTCAGAACCAATACAGAAGTATAAAAACCAATGAGTCGCCTCACTCCCAATCCTATATTGAATTTTAAATATGATGTGAGACATCACAATATACGCTGAGATGAATGTACCATACCCCAAGGCTATGTAATCCATGTGAAAAAATAAATAAAGAAACAAAAAATAATCACTAGTCAACTAGAAGGGACATCCTGACACCCAACATGGAAACTAGTATAATCTCATACCATTTACCTGACCTGATATAAATACGGGGAATGTAGTTGAAGCATATTCTAGATAATTTCACACAGTCAATCAGGAAACACCTCCATTAAATAAAGTGAATCAAAATAAATAAAAACCCTTCTATGTCATTGTAGATGGGAAATAATGAAAAACCTAATCTATACACATTGATAACAGAATATACTAGAGCTGAGGATTAGGTATGTTGAAACACAATGAAAAAAAATGTATAAAAAAAATACAAACCATTTTCATTAACTATTCATTATATTCTATTTGGTAACCAAGATCTTGAACCCTTGACACCCAACTAAATACATCATTATTCTAATCTAACATATATAGAAAGATAAAAAGAACTATATCTCCTCTAATATAATACCTCTATCTAATATGTGTAACTTGGAAGATGAACATAAATAGAGATCCACTAAAATATAAAAATAACACATTTTCAAATAAAAACAATTTTTTTACAGTAAATGATATAAATTAACAGCAATCTAGAGGAAAGTGGAATGATAAACAAGGTAACAACTAAGACATCAATGGAGAAAGAATTCACCTAGATCATTAACTAGTAAATATAGAAAATTGAAATTAATAACTATCTAAAAATACAAATCATTAAAGAAATCAACGGGGTAATATCCACTCATTATATAAGACATTATCATCATCTATCCAATGTTGTATAGAAGAATAATGAAATGAATTACTTAAAACATCCTATGAAAACATAAAAAGTAATGTTAATCTATTTGATAGGCATGGTTTACCATATTATTCCACCAATAATACATCATTATACAATAGGTGTCACATAAAACAAACATATTACCCAAAACTCACTGAAAACCTTAGAGGAATTACAAATATACTACATCCATAAAAAATGTACATGATGATAATCATTATGATATGGAATCTAAAATTTCTTGCTCTATGTTAATATCCCTAACACAGTCAATATCTTTACAACATAAAAACTTATTTTCAATACATTGACCCAAATTTGAGTTTTGAAGGGAAAAACAACTATAAGAATGGAAATACCTTTTACTATAAGTGGAAAATGTAAATTTGATCGATTTATATTGAATGGGCAGCATTGAAAATTAGAAAAATGACAAAACAAAAGTGAAAAAATAGTAATTTACAAACATGGATTATAAAAAAGATGATCAAAATTAATAAATTCCATAAAATGGAATATGGTGGATCCCCTCCCCTTATTGGAAATAGTGATTTATTGGGAGTTATAAGCCTTTAGATAATATTATAATATATTTAACATTGTCCATTTGGACATGAACCCAAAATCATAATTCTTAATAATTACTCACTAAATCATTTGAAAAATAATGGAAATAATAAAATTTCACAAAAATAAAAAAAAATATAATATTATTCTACTAAATAATTCATTTTAAATTATTAATAAAAATTTAAAAACTTCCGAATAAAATAAAATATTATAGATACACTTATTACTCATATATAATGAATACCCTTGGATTACAGTGAATCAGAAAAAAAACGCAACATATTTCAATTATTTAATTTTTACTCATAAAATGCATAAAGAGTGACAAATAAATACCTAAAATAAACCTATATTATGTATATATCCACATATATTATTCTATTTAAACATTATTTTATATAATATAACAATATTTCATGCATCAAAAAATTAATATTCCAAACTATCTATTTGAAATATCCCAATAAAAACATTCATATATAATATATAATTATACCCGAACATCTATTACATGTCTTAATAAATCACATCCTCATAACTAATAGGTTTAGCATATATTTTGTTTATATATAACTATAATATAATACCATCAGTCTTCAACTTCTCCCATAAAAATTACCCAAACATGACACCATTAGAGACAGGTAAATCTTAATTATCATATACATTACATGGGGTTTCCCCTGTGCTTCGAAAGGTATAAAAGGGTAGGGAGGGTATTGGGGCGTGGTTGTAGGGTAAAGTCCAAGTAAAAGTAGTATAAATGCATTTTCTTCTTTGTGTCATGTTCTGTTTTTTCAGTTCAACCCAATTTAAAATATACATTACTTGGGGACGTGAAATATATTAAAAGAGTGAGATAAAATGATAATTAAGGGATATAATATAAAATATATTTAATTATTCAACATATATGAGTATAAATAAGATTATATGGTATAATATGATGAACAATTCTGTGTGAAAATATAATCAAAAAAATTTACCTCAATATAAGTACCTGACCTTATTACATTTCATAATCATGAATTTTATTCAATAAATCACTTCCTTTCATATTTTTGATCTATTATAGTTTAGTGTTTTAAATAATTGTGATATAATACATACATGAAATTACGCATTCATATAGATAAGATACCAAAAAATAGTGTTCATTTATTCCAAAATATAAAACTTTTCAAATAAATCCAGATTACATTGAAAAATCATCATAAAATTTTTGATGGATTCCTTCATTATCTTACACATCCTTATAACCTGTGAAAATCATTCAAAAACATGGTATGAGAACAAAAATCTCATTAAGTTATATAAAAAGAATAAAAAAACATTAGTCCATGAATACTTGTGTGTGTATGAAATCTTTTTAAAAAAAGACATCCTTATCACCAATATATACATTCATTGTGAAATGCGACATTTCCATGAGATTTCCACAAAACAAAAGGAACATAAGTTGAACCATAAAGTTATCTTGGGAATTAATTACATAATCTTGTATCCCTCTCATCAACATTATAATTTATAACCCTCATGGCTATCTTACAATGTAACTTTAATGGCTACCTTATTGTGTAACCATCACAATTATACATGGAGTAACCATATATCCAACCACCAACTAACACATAAAAAATTCGATGGAAGGAGATATAGGCCCCACAATTCATTATAAACAAGGGCCATGAAATAAAACATAATCATAAAACAATAATAATTTCATAATAACATTACTTTAGAATTTTGTAAAATTGAATTTTAAAAGAAAATTCTAAAAGAAAATCCCATTAAAAATATAATATAATAGAAGTGAGACTTAATAGAGTGGATTAAATATGTATATAAAATGTTAATACATATAATTAATTATAATTTAAACAAAATTCTTCCCACAAAAAGTTTTAATACAACAAATTTAATGAAGTTGAAGGTTAACCTAATGAATTGAAATCGTGTTTAGAATTCCCTTACTTCGGGTTTTTCATGCTAAAAACATGTTTAAAACTAATTTATAATGGATAAAAGAGTGTTATTAGTATATTTCAAAATCATATTCATGTTTATAACACTGTGTACTATCATTTCACAACAAAATTTTACCCTTAAATTGTTATTATTTTTTTCATGTCGTTGTTTCAGGTGTGTTAATTACATGATTTCCATGGCCTGTTTGTATTTGTATTTATTGGTGTATGGAAAAGAAATTCATTCAGTTTAATTAAATGGTAATCATATGTTTTAATAATATATAATGATACCATAAAAAAATTTATCATATATTATGGTGAATTTCTTGATAAAACATTAATGATATTTCTTTATATTATTTATTGTGGTTCCTCGATAATAATGAACTTGATTCGTTATATAATTTAATTTCATGAATATAAGTCATTATGGAACATAAAAATTGGTTACAACATACAAATTAAATTATTTTTCAACCATTAAATGGGTTTTATCATCATCTTTGACGGAATTACTGGAAATTTAAAGCACATCATCAACAATTTTAGAAAACCACCCATCAGGAATGGTGTATTTTCCTATAATAAGAAAAATATAAGAGGAAGAAAGATGATATATTTTTTACATGAACATGTTAATAGATATAATATATATGATTCTAGAGATTTCATACCTCATGGATAAGCGGATGGGAAGAGTCTATAAAAAAAATAATGTAATTTAAAAGAATACACATGAAAATGAAAGAGGAATCTTGCCTTTTGGTCTCATCTCCTTGAGATCCTCCTTAAGGCCTTTGTTTTTTTCCTTTTGTTAAGACCATAAGTTCTTAAAAGTGAGGATGTTACCTGGGGAGGGTATTTGGTATAACATAGGCAATTTTCAATTCTTGAGAGGTGTGAGATGAAGAGGATAATGAGGGTCATATTTATAATGGAGGAGAGGAGAGATTTTACATTATTTTAATCATTATTTTAATATTTTTCCAAGCCTATGAATATTACTCATTATTTTGATCAAAATAGTAATAAAAAAATTCCACTTCAAAAAAATTGGGCTCACACTAATCATGATTTTAAAAATAGTGTGTTTGTCTAATAATTTTAATATATGAAATTTTATATTAATACTCTATTCATCAAGAATTCATGAATTTCAAAAAAAAATACCAAAAACCACACTTACTATTTTTCTATGTGTAGATTTTAAAAATGAACTCCATTTATTGAAAATAATTTTCTAAATATGATTAATTTAATTTATAAATCAAATCATACTTTATTCAAAAAATTAACAATTTTAAAACCACATCTCATTATATTTCACCATGAGAAATTAATCAAGAAGTCATTTTCTTAAAGCCTTAATAAAATAAAGCAATACAACAATTTAATATTCATTAAGTTCATATTACTATTCATAAAGTTATGTTTCAATTCACTAAAAACATGTTGGTTCTATATGATTCCAAATAACACACTGATCACATTTTTAGATGACCAATTTTTGAAATTCAAATCATAGAAGCAGAAAAGATATGTTTTAAAGGATACATTTTAAGTAACAACATAAAACAATTATTTTTTCCTCGAGTCTAAGTATTTCATTCATTTTAGTTATTTGTGAAACCTTGGGGTGTTACATTATGTCTACCATCTTGAAATTTCACAATCAATTTTTTTTATTTACTTATTCAATGAATGAGGGTACCATTCCCTCATAGCATTTACAAACTCCTATGTTGTTTCTTCAACAATGGGGTTTTAGCACAAAACCATTACATTGTTGATTAAATTCTTCAGCAATAAATTTTCCCTTCGATCAAGTATCTGAACTGGTTTCTCATCATATAAAAGATTATCTTCCAGCTAAACTGCTTATGGGCTCAAAACATGAGATGAATCTAGCACATACTTTCTTAACATCAGAATTAGAAAAACGTTATGTACCCGAGATAAACCTGTAGGAAAAGTTACTCAGTAGGTGATTGGTGAAAATTTATCAATGATTTCATAAGGTCCAATGAACCATGGACATAACATTCCTTTCATACCAAAATTCATAACACTTTTCCATGTTGAGATTCTAAGAAAATCATGATCTCCAACCTTAAAATAAATGTATTTCCTCTTATTTTATGCATATCTTTTCTTCTTGCTCTGAGTTTTCCTCATGTTTTTATCGATCATTTTCAATTTTCAAAAAATTCCTCTCCTAATTTTGGCCCCATCAACTTCATTCCCCAACTTCATCCCAAAATGCAAGAGTTCAACACTAATTCCCTTACAATGAAAAAATAGCTCGCATATGTATACTAGAATAAAAAATGTTATTATAAGAAATCATCACTAAAGAAATATGTCGATATCAATGTCCCTAATAGTCCATTGAACATGCTCGAAGAAAATCATCCACATTCTAAATCGTCCATTCTAACTACCAATCTGATTGAAGATTAAAAGATGTACTAAAATTGAATTCTATCTGCAGCGACTTCTGAAGGCCCTTCCATAAATTAAAAGGGAATCTGGGATCCCATTCCGATATAAGGGAATGAATAAATACACGTAACCTGATAATCTCTTTGAGGTACAGATGAGAAATCTGATCCAAATACACTATATCTCAAATAGAATGAAAATGTGCATATTTAGTCAGCTGATCATGAATAACCCAAATAGAATTATTACCCCAAGAAGTATTTGGTAGTCCCACAAAAAATTCCATTTATATATTCTCCGATTTCTACTCTATCACTGTAAATGGATGAATCATCCACTTCGGTAACTACCTATCTAATTTAATTTATTGATATGTCGAACATTTCATGGTCAAATCTAAAATTTCCTTTTTTGTTCCATCCCACCTGAAGGTCTTTATACATCGTTGTACTACCAGAATGAACTGAAAATAGTGAACTATGAGCTTCACGCAAATTTTTTTTCTTAAAATGGGAAACACATGGGACAGAACACCTTTTTTCAAATATTAAAACACAAACATTATCATGTTTTTATTCTAGAAAACTTTCCCATATTAACTAATTATACCTTTTTTGTAGCTCATAGTCTTCCTTCTATTCGTGCATAATTCTATCTGATAAGTATGACTACACATAAAACTAAAAGATACCATATGTATTTCTTGCACCAATAACATATGAGACAAAATTCATCAAATAATTAATCAATATATCATGTTCCAAAAGTAACATAGTTAATGATGCAAGATATTATTGACTCCAGGCATCCACCACTTTGATTACATTTCTCGGATTGTAATTGATCATGAAGTCATAATTCTTTATCAGTTCAAGACGTCTATCTACCTCTTTCTTAATTACTTATGTGTTAACATATACTTAAATCAGTTATGTTTAGTATATATTTGACATTTCTCTTCGTTTAAATGGTGCCTCCAAATTTTAAGAGAAAAAACCCAAATCATCTATTTCTGAATCCTATAAGGGTTAATTTAACTAATAAGGATTTGGTTTTATTGAATCATAATCAATTACCTTATTATTCATCATCAAAACACAACCAAACCCTTTCAATGAAGCATATTTGTAGATGATAAACTCACCATTTTGGGACAGCGTGGCCAAAACTGTAGTATTCACCAATATTATCTTTAGTTCCTAATAGAAAAAATCACATTCTTTTGTAAAAACAAATTTAAACCCCTTTAGGCTAACATATTTAGAAGTCTCGATAAATATGAATTTTTTTAACAAACCATCACTAATAACATTCTAAACCATAAAAACTATTAATTTTTGTATAATTTGTATGTCATGTCCATTCATCAACCACTTTTGTTTTTCTAGGATCTACTCTTATTCCATCGTTATTTACAATGTTCCCAAAAAATAAATTTTTTACAACCAAAAATATAGTTACTTAATTTTCCATACTATTTATTTTCAATTATGATTTAAAAAACAACCCTTATATGTTTTTCATGCTCCTATTTACTGTTAGAAAATACATGAATGTCATCTATAAATACATCCAGAAACATATCCAAGAACTCACGAAATATTCTATTCGTAAGATCCATGAATTAAAAAGGTGACTTAGTTATTACAAAAAATGTGACAACAAATTCATAATTCCCATATCTAGTAATAATAGTTTTATTTGATGTCATCCTCCTTCACCTTTAGTTGATGGTATCTAGATCTCATGTTAATCATGGAAAATTATTGAGCTCCCTTGAGCAGATCAAATAAGTCTTTGATATGAGGTAAAGGATACCTATTTTTAATAGTGATGTGATTAAATTCTCTATAATCCAGGAAAAGTTTCATGGATCCATATTTCTATTTAATGAACAAAATAAGAGAACATCATGGTGAAGTTATAGGATAAAAGAAGTCGTTATCTAGAAAATCATACTATTGTTTTTTCAACTCTAAAAGTTCCATATTCTCAATTCAGTAAGGGGATATTGAAATTGTATTTCCATTTGTAAGTAATTCAACTGTGAATTTGACTTCCCAATAAGGTATAAAACCTGATAACTCGTTAGGAAAATATCAACTTATTCATTTACCACTAGAACATCATTAATATAAATTGTTTCCTTGTTTCCAAAAAATGAGAAAGAGAATATTTATTTTCATCATTAAATAGTTTCTTAGCTTCCGGATATGTTATCAATTGTATGGGTTCATTATGTATAAAAAAAACTCATTCTAAAAAATAACATCCATATCACTACAATCAATCTTATCATTATAAACAGAATGCCAATCCATAACCAGAATGATATGGAACTCTACGATGGAAAAACAAAAAGGTTTCCAGGTGATTTCTTCCCATAGATAACAATACTAGATTAATAAAAATAATTTTTCTTTGACATCCCCCTGTTGATTTAAAAATAAGTTCTTGTATCATTTGAATAGGTTATATTTCCAATTTACCAGAAAATTATTCCGAAATAAAGCAATGTGTTGACCCTGTATCAGAGAAGACTTTATCAAAATCTGTTTAAAAAAATTATATAATTCCACTTTGTTGGATGGAAGGGAATCAACTGACGTAGTCTAAAATGATCTCACTACACCTTTTAGCTTATAGTCTGGCTTAATTGCAATATTCAGATATTTCATTGGTAATTAATTTTCATAGTGACCTATCTCACCACTTTTAAAAAACATAATTATTTTCTTATCAAGATTAGTCTTATAATCATTTTCATTTTAATCTCAGGTCATATCTCTAAACGTACCACGTCAAATACACTACCCGGTTTTGGTAAAGCATTCCTAGTGTGCTTTTTTGCTACCCTTTTCAAAAACTATAAACTATACATACTTACCATAATATTTCATTGAATGATTCTTACCCATCACTTTACATATGGAAATATTCTTCTCTTTATTGTTAAAGTGCATGTGAACATTAGCTAACTCCATTTCTACCCTCTCAGCACACCAGAAAAGATTCTTATAACTTTTTTCATCACAGGAGGCCAATTCCATTTGATACCTTGGCTTCAATATTGAGTAAAAATGTTTGATTTTTATAACAATATATAGAATATTTTTTATAGAAAACAACGCCATTCTGGTGAGGTTCTCTTCATACAAGAAAGATGAATCTTCCTCCTTATTTATCAATTCAAAGAATTTCTTATCCATCCTATGTCGCAACACCTTATGAAAATATTTTTCAAGGAAATGAATTTTAAATTCATCCCACTATAAGGTTTTAATATCCCCTCTATCCATTATATTCTTGACCACTTCCACCACAGATCGGCTTCACCATAAAAATGAAAAGTGTCCAAACATGCCTTTTGATTATCGAAGAATCAGTTAACAAAAAATTTCCTTTCAGGGGATTTAATCCATCCATCAGATGTAACTAGTTCTAGAGATCCACTGAAAGCATGATTGTGTTGCCTCATAAAATGATAGACTATAATCATGTTCCTTTGTGGCACCTTCAGTTGTTCACTTTCATTGCTTCCACCACCATTTATTGCATACTTCAGTTGATCTATTACTATCACAAACTGCTTAGTTCTTATCCCTACCATTATAAGCTATAACTTTAGAAGGATATCGTTCTATCAGTGCCTCTCCACTTCATCTTCAATGTTTCTTATGTGGAAAACCATTCTAAATAAACATATATTAGATGAAGAATCATGGTTATAATTAAATGATATATCATTTCAATATAACCATATAGTAAAAATCAGTTATGTTATTCTATTAGAAACATCATATCCCCTAATGTTATCTAAACCATCCACTTATACCAACTATAAGGAACCCGCCTTATTATATTATGTAATAAAGAATTTCAGTCAAGAAATCAGTTTCCTTAATATTAAAGATCTTTTAATTATTAGAGATTTAGATAGTCGAGATATAATATATACATAACATTCCACATTCATATAGAGTAGATACCACAAAAAACTATTCATTTCTTCTAACATATAAATAGTTTTGAAGAAAACATCATTTCTTTGAAAAATATTCATAATATTTAACATGGCTGATTTATTTTTCTTGAACATCTTTATAACATGTGAAAATAATTTAAAAACATTTTATGAGCATGAAAATATAATTAAGGGATATAAAAAAAGAAAAATAGAATATTAGTCCATGATTTCTTGTAAATGTATGATATCATTATCAAAAAGAAATACTTGAAACCTATATATACATACTTTTTGTAACATGATATTTCCACAAGATTTCCAAAAAACATAAAGAACATAAATAGAACCATAATGGTATATTTTGGAATTGCTTACATAATCTTGTAACACTCTCAAATAACTTATAATTGGTAACTCTTGTGGCTACCTTACAATGAAACCCACATGACTACCATATTGTGTAACCATTAGAGTTACAAAGGGAGTAACCACACGGTTGTCCTCCAACATACACATACCCAATG